>CM061349.1:31399726-32054369 GCA_030867105.1 Liasis olivaceus | reverse complement strand
TGGTCAGAAACAAAAATACTCTTCTTATTACCTTCATGTAGATATAATGTTCAGTGTATTGTGGCATAGTTATTTAAAGAGGGGAAAAAGCGTTGAAAAAGTCAGTCTAAATTGGGAGGACAGCAAATAGAAAAGGGGGCTAATTGTTTCTTTTCTTACCACATCCTGAAAATGTCCTTATTCTCTGCACTACAAAATCCAAAGTTTCTATTAGCATTAACTTCTATTTGTGGTAAGTTGTGTATGTGTGATTTTTTCAGGAAGAAGACTTGGGAGGGAGCAGTTAAAAGTGTCCTTGTCTTCTATGGTAAAACTGGACTGAATTTCCCTTCATTTTGTTGCTTTTTAAAATCCCTGACCTCTCTACAAATGACTTATTACATGCAAAACATATAGTTAGAATTTTATGATCTTATGTATTTATTTTTACCCTTTGATTTAAGCAAAAAGGATCAAGCAGATACTGAGAGCCAAGAAGGAGCTGGGTGGAATGGGGAGCAGTATTTCTGAAGTGTTGTAACATAAATAGTTGATTATTGAGCTAAGCTGTTGTGCTTTTTATAGCTATACAAGGTATCTTCTACATCTTGTACATTGTACTAGCTAGTTGTCATGGTGACACAATAATTTCTTTCCATGTCAAAAGAACTTAGAAACTCTGGAAAATCACCCTCCCAGAGATCCCTATAGCTCCCACCCTGATGATGTTCAGAAAGTCACTGAAAACTTGGCTATTCTCCCAGTCCTTGGGGCAGGGTGGGGGAAGGGAGGGTTGAGCCCCTATAGGCTGTTTTATTGTTATTTAAAGTCTCTCTGCTGGGCTCTTATGATAGATTTCTTGTATAATTGTTCCTACTTTTTAAATGTAAGCTTCCCAGAGACACCTGAAGTTGGTTGATCTCTAAAATGAATGAATGAATGAATGAATCAACCAATCAACTAGAACACTGCTCAGTCTAAACTAATGCATAAAGGATTCTTCATATTATCTATACATTAATTTATGCATGTTCTGTACATAGGGGCTTACACTTAAATGAAAACTCAAGCAAAACACCATACTCAAGACTGATCTGCAAAGCAGTGGGAATCCTGGTCTCTGCTTATTCACACTGGTGGATTGCACAATCACTGGCAGCAACCACTTTTTGGGGATAGAAATGGTGTTCTGTACTCCCCCCCCCCCCCAGCAAATTCAGCCTCCACACAGAACAGGAACAGCTCAAGGATGCAGTGCAGATATGTCTTCAGAGTCAAGCTAATGGCATTGCTCCTCTTTGTCTGATCCAACAGCCTCCTTTAGCAGTTCTATTAGTCAGAAGAGGCATTTGTGTGAGCTCAGAAGCCTCCTCCAATGTTTCCAGTTAGCTACTGGAACTGCTAGTTGTGATTTCAGAGACGCAAAGAGTCTTGCTGAGGCAAATTGCTTTATCTTTTCACTTTAACAAGATGAATTACAATGTCTCAATGAGAAGAACCCAAGCTACCTTGCAGCCTGATGTGGAGATTGTAAAGGGTGAATGTGGGGAGAGGTGTGGAAGTATTGTACAATCATCCCAATTAGTGAGAGTTTTGGAAGCATATTCAATTCCTTCAGTTCTTAATGGTAATTATATAAAGGCCATATGGAGATGTGATGGGTCTTTTCCCTAGCTCAGTCTTCTATGTGCAGCAAGAAAATGCCTCCACTGAAAGTCAAGAAAAACAGTCCTTCCTTCAGCCAAATATGTGGCAACAGTTTTTTCCAAACACTCTTTTCACTCCCAGAAGAAGCTGCCTGGCTGGTTCTTGGCTACCTCTTCATGATGATTTTGAACCTGTTTGAAGCTGGATCCAGTCCTACATGATTGCATATTGTCTGTCTGTTTGAGCAGCTGAAGTGTCTCTTTTCTGGCTCTGCCCTGAGTTATTTGAATACAGAACAATGCTGGAGATTTTTTTCTAATGCTATGGCAGAATGGACCTCGTGGGTAATTATCATTTGTGGCAATGCCTGCCTCACCTTCTACCCAGCATTACAGCTGAAGCAAGTTTAACTCTTTTCTCTGTACTCAAGAGGGTCAGTGACTCATTCTGGAGCCTGAAATAAACATTGATGTCTTTCTGTCCAGCACTCCAACCACCTATACCCATGATTAAACGTATTAGGGGATATACCCAGCTGCAAAAACACTGATGTTGAGGTTTCACATTTAGAAGCTTTTAAATGCAGCAAAGGAATATTATCAAGTTTGCTTGGATATTTCCTAATTTTGCAAAACACCATCTCTCATATATAACTTCCCATTACAGAAACTTGGATTAGAAGGTAGCATGTAGGGTATGAGGTCAGGGAGAGGAGATTTGTGCTACTTTTGAATCTGACCTACTTATGGGTTGGGATACTGACTGAACACTAATTTTTTGTTCTCTCCTGTTGGTCAGCTAAAGAGAACACTGAATGTTGATTGCTGCATTCTCAAAGTTCTGATGTTGGCTGGAGTGTGGAACCAGCTTCTAAACATTTTGGAGGATTGGGATAGTTGTGGAAACAGTACTATGTAGAAATGTCCTACCTACTATTGTAAGTGGAAGACAAATCAGCATATAATGGAAGCCTTCTGGTTGGTATGACATATATCTACAACATTTTGGTTCCTAATTGTTTAACAGCAAGTTATTGGTCTCCACCTGAGATGGAAGACGTAAGTGACAAGTAGAAGGCAAGCCTAGGAGTCACAAAGTGGTCTTCTGAAGAATGCCTTAAGATTTGGATTCAATGACAAGTGATTTTTAAGGGTGTTTTTTATCTAGGGTTTATAGTGCATCCCTTTGAATGAATGAATGAATGAATGAATGAATGAATGAATGAATGAATACACACACACACACAGTATATATATGAAGGCAACTATCTATAAGAATAGATAATAGCATAGAAATAGAAGAGTACAAAAACAAAGGGTTACAAGTGCGTTCTTGTTTTAATCTGTGAAATGTTGGTTGGCATGTGTATGGTACTTTCTGTATGGTTAATGAAGATGGTTTGATTCCATAAGAAAGAAATACAAGTGAAGTAGTCCTTGCTTTCTAGAAGAGCAGCTCATTGGATGTGGCTGTTAAAGACTTTATTAAGAACACGATGTGTTTGGATTATAGATAATTCCATTCTCTTGCTCATTGAAAACCTATTTTCACAGACTATATTCACATGGGGACAGATGGATATTAAGGGGTAGAATTCCCATAATGGGATGTAATGCCTCATCTCTTTTCTTTATTCCACAACTCAATTGTCTTTATTACAAGATCTAAGATTATTACTGTGTCTTGCAGGGTGGATTAGTTTTCTTCCAATGCTTCTTTACTGCTATCTGGATTTTATTTAATTTTTTTTTTTAATGGCAGATCTGTAGCACATCTCTGTAAACCTGTTATGCTTTGCAACGTTGAAATTAATGAAGCCAGGCTGGACATTTTAATATTCCTGATTCACATCAAGGACTTGAATACATCAGTTACAAACAAAACAGCTCGATTCTTCTCTGTGCACAGCTCCTTAGTGTAATTACCTTCATACTAGGTTTATAGAAAGTCCACTTTATTTTCATTGAGTTAACCAAGATGGCTAAAGTAATAGTTCCTATTATCTAACATCTGCTTCATATCAAACAGACTATAACAAACAATAAATCCAATAGGGAAAGATGTTCCTTAGTTATATTCCTTGATTTCAAAAGTGTTTAAATATTCTTGTAGTTGAAACGAATTTTTATTGACTGAAATTGAGAGAGTAGATATAAAAAGTGGATTTCTTCCTACAACATTGGAATTTGAGTCCTGCCCAGTAAATCCAACAAGCAGCAGATTGACATGTGACAATAATTAAATATGAATTTGACAGTAGAGATAAGTAACACTGCCTTAGATAGTTCTAAAATGAAACTGGACATGTTCATGGAGAATTAGTCTAGCGGAGATGATGGAAAAGCACTATTTTAGAGAAAATGGACTTCTAAACCAGTTGCTATAAGATAACTAGAGGAGAGGAAGAGTATTGATTTCATGCCTGGTTAGAAGACTTCTCAGAAACATCTGGCTGGCTGCCATAAAAAGGCAATGCTCAGATTATGGGAAGAAAAAGTATTAGAGGGTAATATAATTCACATACTCCAACCCATTCCAATTCTAGACAGACAATGTCCCTTGAAGCTTTCTAAAAATTTTAGCTAATTGGGTCAACACAAAAGACTTCTTTTGTGTCCCCAAAAAACTTGCCTTTTCTGCCCCTGTCCACTAATTCAAGCATCATTTTGAAAACTGGTCTAATCCAGAAAGATTTTTCCTGTTTTTAACCTCAAAAAATGCAACAGAGTTTCCTCCCTCAGCCTATACTTCAGACTACCCGCTCCAAAAACATTGATATGTAGGTTTACTGAAGCTGTTTCACCAATCTTCAAATTCTTCCTTATTGCAGAAATCCTCTTCTGAAATCAGCAATGGTTAAAGTCATGTGTCAGCCTCTTATTTATGCTGAGTGTCAGGCCACAGGAGGAACTTTCTCTCTGAGGCCCATCCTTCATTATTTTTAATTTGTCCTTTAGAGGTGCTCCCAAGAGGCAGCATAGCCTTTTGGATGATCTGCACCACAAGAAGGTGTGTGTGTGTGTGTCAGGTAATGTGACTTGCATCTGCATTTATAGTCTGCTTTAGTTTCAAGAGATTGTATTACAGAAGCAGTGTCCAAAAGCTAAAAGAGATATTGCTAACATCTCCTCATTAAAATGTATAGAGTGAAAAGCATAGTCTGAGTTTTTTTATGGTATGTCAGAATTGTATTTTCTTGTAAATGCTGAAATGGTCAGAAAACATTTCCAGCTAGGAAATGCATCTCTGCCTCATGAAGAAAAATGTAATTCTCTAGAAGGCTTGCAGTTTCAGGGGTAAATGAACCTAATTTTCAACTCACTGTCACCTTTTCTTGATTTGGTCTGGTTTAAATAGATAGGGTGATATAGATAAAAAAGACCACATGTAGTGGAGTCCAACCCTTTGATTAATACAGGAATCCAAATGAAAAGATCCCTAATAAATGTCTATTTATCCTCTGCTTTAAAATACTAGCAGAGGAGCCAAATGTACTGTCACTGTTGAGCACAAATAAAACAAGAAAGAGAGAGAGGGAGGATGGAAAGGGAAAACAGAAAGAGGATCCAGAACAGAATTGAACTGACATTATTCCTAGCCAGAGGTAAATATAGTGTTCCTGTCTGTACAATTTCTTGACAAACTAAACAAGTTCTAGCCCAGAGTTTTGTAATTTCACCATTCCATGTAGACAATAATTTCCTGAAAGAAAGGGTACATAATATTCTTCAGGTCTTCATATCTCAACTGAAAAATACTTCTAAATGTAGACCTCTAGAGAAAGCACTACACAACAGCACATGAGCAAAAATCTCTCTTTCTCCAATAAAACAATTTCCCCTCTCACCTCTATGTCTTCCTCAATCTCGGGTCATCTACCAGAGGCCTGGAAGTCTGAGAGTTCTGTGCAGTATCTTAGCTGTTCCTAGCACTGCACTCTTCTGCACAGAGAGCTCTGATGTTCTTCCTGTGATCTGTTGGAGCCACTCTCTCAGCTTAAGAGTCACAGCCCTGAGTGCTCCTACCACCACTGGGACCACTTTGGCCTTTACTTTCCACATCTTCTCTAGTTCTTCCTTTAGGCCCTGGTACTTCTTCAGCTTCTCATGCTCCTTCTTCCTGATGTTACTGTCACTTGGCACTGATACATCTATCACCACTGCTGTCTTTTGGTCTTTGTCTACTACCATAATGTCTGTTTGATTGGCCAGACCTGCCTGTCCATCTGGATCTGGAAGTCCCATAGTATCTTAGCCCTGTTATTCTCCATGACCTTCTGTGGAATCTCCCATCTGGACTTTGGGGGGGGGGGGGGTCTAGCCAATACACTGTTCAGATATTCCTGTACACAATACTTTGTTGTGCCGTTCAGTATATGCTGTTCCTGCCTGCATCTTATAGCCTACCACTGTGTGTTGGACTGTCTCTGAGGCCTCTTTGCACAACCTGCACCTTGGGTCCTGTCTAGTGTGGTAGGCCCCTGTTTCTATGGATCTGGTGCTTAGTGCCTGTTCTTGTGCAGCTATGATCAGTGCCTCAGTGCTGCCTTTTAGTCCAGCCCTTTCCAGCCACTGATAGGATTTCCCAGTGTCAGCCACCTCAGCTGTCAATGGTACATGCAGGGGCTTGTCTTGCCATGGCACTTCCTCCACTTGAACTTCGTCCCATGTCTGCTGCTGCCTCAGGCATTCTCTCAGCAGCTTATCTTTGGATGCCATCTTACTGATGTACTCCTGGATGCTCTGTGTTTCATCCAGGACAGTGGCTTTGACGCTCACCAGACCCCACCCACCCTCTTTGCAGCTGGTGTACAATCTCTGGGTGTTGGACTTGGGGTGGAATCCTTGGTACATTGTGAGGAGCTTCCAGGTCTTCACACTGGCAGCCTCCATATCCTCCTTTGGCCAGCTCACTATATCACCAGGGTATCTGATGACTGGCAGAGTGTGCTTGTTGATGGCGTAGATCTTGTTCTTCCCATTGATCTGGCTCTTCAGGACTTGTCTTATCCTTTGGTGGTACTTGGATGTTGCTGTCTTCCTTGCCTCCTCATTGTGGTTCCCATGTGATTGTAGGATATCAAGGTACTTGTAGCTGGTCTCTATGTCTGCTATGTGGCCCACTGGTAGTTCCACCCCATCAGCCTTAACTACCTTCCCTCTCTTTACTATCATCCTGCCACACTTCTCCAGTCCAAATGACATCCCTAAGTCCTCACTATAGATCCATGTCAGGTGGTTCAGTGAGTCGATATCTCATTCACTCTTAGCATATAGCTTGATGTCATCCATATAGAGAAGGTGGCTGATGGTGATTCCACTCTTGAACTTGTATCCATATCCAGTTCTTGTGATTATCTGGCTGAGAGGGTTTAAGCCTATGCAGAACAGCAGTGGGGACAGTGCATCACCTTGGTATATGCCGTACTTGATGGTCACTTGTGCAAGCTGTCTTGAGTTGACTTCCAGTGTTGTCTTCTAGAGTCCCATTGAGTTCTTGAGGGAAGTCCTTAGTGTTGACTTTGTATAGCACCAGGCATTCACAGATCCGTGTGTGTGGCATTGAGTCGTAGGCTTTCCTGTAGTCAATCCAGGCTGTGCTCAGATTGATCTGCCTAGGCCTTGAGTCTCAGGTGACTGCCCTATCTATGAGCAACTGGTGTTTTGAGCCTCTGGTGTTGTTCATAATGCCCTTCTGAGCTGTGCTCATGTACTGGCCCATATGGTCTTGTAGCTTGTTGGCTAGGATGCCTGATAGGACTTTCATATTGTGGGGAGGTAAGTTATTGGCTGGTAGTTGGATGGTGCTGTTTCCTTGTGAGGGTCTTTCATGATCAGCACTGTCCTTCCTTGTGTTAGCCAGTCTGGGTGGGGGCCTGCTGGTAGCAGCTGGTTCATCTGTGCTGTTAGGCGTTCATGCACTGCTGTTAGTTTCTTTAGCCAATAGGTGTGGATCATGTCCGGGCCAGTGCTGTCCAGCTCTTCATGTTCTTGACCCACTGTTGTATGTTTGCTACTGTGATGGTGACTGGTACCTGTTCTGGGAGATTGCTGTGGTCTGTTCTCAGGTCCTGCAGTCACTTTGTACTGGTGTTTTGTGTCTTTTCTTTCTCCCATACGTTCTTCCAGTACTGTTCAGTTTCTGCTGTTGTGGTTCTGCTGCTACTCTGTTGTTGCATTACAGTTGGGAGTACACCTTGGATGGTTCTTTGAAGAACAGGGCATTTATCTTCTTGGCCTCTACTTCTCTAGTGTATCTCCTTAGCCTGATAGCCAGTGCTGTGAGCCTTTGTTTAGTAGTCTCTAGGGTTTCAGATTGAGTCAGACCCTGTATTTTTTCAGTAGCTGAGACTTATCCTTAATCTCCACACCCTTCTGTAGTTCCACCAGCTGACTAACCTTTCTCCAAGTTGCCTTGATCTTAGCCTCCAACCTCATTTTCTGGGGGTGGGGGGCAGGCGGGGTCTGTACCGCTGTTCTTCTTGATCATGTAGCCGAGCATTTTCAGGATTACAGCGGTTGCTGTAGCATATACCAGTTCATTGGTTTGAGTTATGGTGGGAGTAGGGATTGTCGAGAGGTCTCTATTGGCATTTTCTAGCATACTCTCTGATGATACCTCTCCACTTAGCCTTGGTAATCAGTGTCAAGGGTTGACCATAGCTAGTTTATCCATGATCTTATGCATCATATCAGCTGCTGTGCTGTCTAATGGAGGAGGTGGCTGTCACATTCCAACTTCAGGGGTTGGCTGCAATCCAGTTGTTCTTCTGGGTCTTGTTGAGTCTGGGATGTAATGTGTAGTTGGTCTATCTCAAGTTGTGAAAGCAGCTTCCTCTTCACTATGTTGAAGCTCTGAGTAACTAGTTATTTCTCATTTAGTGTGGATGTAGGTCTTCTGTCCATCCATAGTTCCCTCATACGTTTCATATGCCTCTCATTAGGGCTACTGTTATAGTAGCATTCCATCAATTCCAAGTTCTCTTGTCTCATCCATGTATGGTTTGTTCCAGTAGCTCACATATCATCAGATTGTCCTAGTTCCCCAACATCTGATGCAGATCTTGTTAATCCAGGCAATGTCCAAGCCAGCATGACTCTCTTAATTCATGTCACTCTCATAACTGAGATAGGCAGGTGAAGCGTTAAGGAGTCTTTGCCCAAGGACCCTACTGGTAAGGAAGGTACCAGCCGGGATCTGAACCCTGGTCTCCCATGTTAAAGGTGATGGTCTAACCACTATGCGATATATATATATATACTGTGTATATATTGGAGAGAGGGGCTTGCAGCACTGGGGGTGGTTGGTGGTTTGAGGATGCTCTCTCCATCTTTTAACTTTGTGTATTTTTGTAAAGACTTTTATCATTTTTTATTATTTTTTACTTGTAAGCCAGCTAGAGTCACTTATACAGTGAGATGAGTGGTGTATAAATTTGATTAATTTAATTCATCAAATATTAATCATATATATATATGTGTGTGTGTGTGTGTGTGTGCGTGTGTGTATCTATCTATCTATCTATCTATCTATCTATCTATCTATCTATCTTTCTATCTATCTATCTATCTATCTATCTATCTATCTATCTATCTCCCCTCTCACCCCTATGGGTGGTGTGTGTCTTCCTCAATCTCGGGTCCTCTACCAGAGGCCTGGGAGTTTGAGGGTCGTGTGCAGTATCTGAGCTGTTCCTAGCACTGCACTCTTCTGGACAGAGAGCTCTGATGCTGTTCCTGGGATCTGTTGGAGCCGCTCTCCCAGCTTAGGAGTCACAACCCCGAGTGCTCCTACCACCACTGGGACTGCTTTGGCTTTTACTTTCAGTAGGTAGGTAGGTAGGTAGGTAGGTAGATGGAGAGAGAGAGAGAGAGAGAGAGATTTGTTCTCCTTTGAGGGTAAAATCTGTGTATGTATACATAGATACACACATTATCTAACAAGGGAATCCATGTGTGAATATCTGTTTGTTCATAAATCACGTTTGTTGAATTAGAATAACTCCAGAGCAGTTGCTGTTCCTAACTCATTAAAGACTGGAAGTTTCATTTCTTTTGCAGCTTCCTGCTGGAAAAGCTCCTTTTAAAAACCGCTTCTTATCATGGAATCAGACGCTATGAAAATGGATTGGTATATTCTGCAGTCTGTCCTATCACGCCCTCTACCAACCTCTGCCAGCTTGGCATCTTCTAATGCTGGAAATGCAATTCCACATGAAAATCCTGGAAGTTGCATCTCCCACGTGCACCTTAATTGTCCTCAACTGATCTCAGCTGTCTCTGTCAAGCTTGAGCCTAATGAAACTCCTTATTCCACTCCTTATGCCTGTCACTGATGTACACTTTTCATAAGACCATTCTTCCATGGTAGGTTATTACTTAGTTTTAAAATCTAGCAAAGGTAGATTTTATCCTTACACAATATAAATTTCAAAACTTTGAAGTTAATAAGTTGTACAATATAGAGAACAGTTTCTTTTTTGACCTTTCTGACTCCCCCTCCCTCATGGATGCTTTGGTAGCTAGAAACCGTCAGGGAGCACAAGCTTGATTCAGAACTCATATTGCCTCGGCTTCCTCCTCATATTAATCCAGCATCCTCTTTCTCTGTATTTCATTCCAAATAACAGTATTCTTATGTTACATTTATCCTACTCAGTTGTTAGTGACTGTTGTGTGTTATATTCCCCACAATCTCTCACCACTCATACCATACTGTCAATTTAATTCCTATTTTTATTCTGTCTTAGCACATTCCTCCTTTGGAAGACAAAGGAAGCTAAGCTGCTGAAACTCTCTTGGCATTTCCTTAGTTAGGCAAATGCCATCTATTCCAGGCCCCAAAGTGCAAATCTTTCTGCACAAAAGAATCTGCCAGGTTAGATAGGTCTCCTGGCTCTTGGAAAAATCCGTTATCCCAAGTATCTGTGCATGAAATGGGGCATTATTTCAGCATTCCTTAAAACAATATGTAATGTTACTTCTGTGTTATAAAATGGAAGTGTTCCTGCTAATAACTTGCCTGAGAGCACTCAGACAAGACAAAGCAAGACAAGGCAAAATACTTTATTACAGTCATAGGCCATCTCAAAAAGGAAAACAAAGTGTGAGACAACAAACAAAACCCCCAATAAAACCCAATAATTATAAAACCAATGTGGTCAAGGTGTGATGTATTTTACAAATAATAAAATAATACCTAGTCCACCTTAGGAGAAATGAGATCATACTGATCAGATAATAGCAACTGTAGGTAAAATGGATCCAGGTACCTAAGAGTACTCAACAAAATCTTTGCAAGGATTTTGAATTCAGGGATTTCTGTAGTTGTAGCTCCTATATTAACCTTGACAGGAGGTTCATGGTGAAAGAAAGGAAATCTTCCCCCCCCCCTTTTTTTTCTTGCTTGTATGTTTCATACACAACATTTAGAACTTCTGATGATCACAAGTCTGAGAAATACCAGCTGAAATGCTGTGATCGTTGTAGAAAACTCCATCACCAAAGAAGGTGGGAGGGTAAAGAAGAAAGATAGGAGGAGATTGATCTTTACAGGCAAGTGATAAATCACACATATATCATCTATCCAGCTAGTGATTGATGATCCACAGCCCAATGAGAAATGGGAGCAGCAACTAATCAGACAGTGGTAAAAGGCATTCCTTGATCAAATGAGCAATTCATGTTGAGTAACAAAATCTTTGTTGGTTTCTTTTTACTGCAGTCAGCCAGAATGATGGAAAAGGGTTGAAGTGACAGGGACCATCTCTAGTCCTCTACATGCAAGTGCACATTAGAGTAGAACCCAAAGTGGATTTGTTTCAGGGGAAGCATAACTGACTCCACAGCCATCAAGTTATCTTGCTCAGCTGGATTGATAATATGGCATCAGTGGCAGGCAATCAAATCCCAAATCACATCCAAAGGGGAAAACTAGGCAAAGGTCAGGGAGGTCTATCTGAAATGTTGCTGTCATTTAGCTTTCAGTGCTGTTCCCTCTATTGAGATAGTCAGGGTGTGTGAATGCTGCAGTGTCATAGGGACTGTTTATGAAAACTAATGTACTGCACAGTCTGTAACTTAAACTGAATCACATGTAGCCTTCAGTTGTCCAGACTCAGCTTAATTGCTTCTCAGAGGTAGCAGTGGATGAATTTGTTCCATTCACATTTTAATATGAACATGCACTTTGCAGAACAGTGTGTGATCTGAAATAAAATTTTCCTTCATTTTTCACAGTTTTCCAGATTACACACTACCCTTTTAAGCAAATGCAAAAATGCAAAGAAAAATGTCTCAATTAGGAAACAATGCTGCCGTGCCAACTCCATTAGGATAGGGAGGACAGAAGGAAACAAGTTTGGGAGGGTGATGGAGGAGCTGCCCCAGCTCCTAGCACAGCTCTGGGTGTTGCAGAATGGAAAATTTGGGGCCCTGTTGTCAAGCCCCATTTAGCTGGCCAGGCTGAGGAAGAAAGAATAACAGGGGAGTCTATAGACAGAAAGAGTCAAGATGGTGGCTATGACAGTGCAATCTAAGCTCCACCTGTTTTTATGTGTGTTGTATATGTGACACGCAAAAAACAGACAAAGTTTCACTTGCACCATTGTGGCTACCATCTTGAATATATATATATATATCATAGATAAAAGCTAGTTAATAGCGAACTAAAAAAGATATACAAACAAAAAAGACAGAAAAAGAGAAAGAAAGAGAGAAAAGAAAGAGAAAGACATATAAAAGGTGACTTCCCCCTTCCTCCAAACAAGTATAAACATTTACAGTAACTTAAGACCTTCTCTATTATTACAAACAAAACAACAACCTCTTTTTCCCATTTGTCATCCCTTAATAATAGCCAAATTGTAAAAATTCATCAATCAATCTTATAAAGCAAAAGCAGTAAGAGTACCAGTAATAATAATCCATATATTTTAAACTTAAACAAATAAAGCCATCATGCATTTTAACTATAACTTTCTCTAATAAGTAAAACATAAAATATTTATCCCCATAGGCATAAAAATACCAACAATATATTAGCCTAAATCAAATAGGACCCTTTTACCTTGAAACCTATAACTTTCTCTAACAAATAGAACATAGAAAGTTTATCCCCATATGAAAATATCTTTAAATCCTCATCATACAATCCTGATCATAATAAAAGATTGCAATAGTAACAACCCAGAATCACAATTTATATAATTTAAACCTGATCAAATAAGTCCACTTTGAATTCCTTTTCCTTCTTTTTAAGAGGCTTGATCTTTAGTCACTTCTTCAAATAAAGTCCCATATAATAATCTGTTATCATTTTCTCCCTGTCTGTTTTCATACTACCCTTCTGTGGATCCAAAATAAGATGGCTCTTAGAGTCACTCTTCTGATTTATAATCTGAATATCCCCTTTAATTGTTAAAACATCATCTAGCATAACTTGCAGGTCCTGTGCAGCTTCTTTCTCCATGACACTCATAGTCAAACATTCGTAAGTCCTTTTCAGATCCACAACATCTTCTTCTATGTCTTCCATATCTCTTTTATAGTCTGACAGTTTTTTATTCTGAATGGATGATTTATTCAGATCATCCTCAGCCTCATTTTATCCAATAAAATTTTTTCTTCTTCTATAACCTCTGTTAACTCCACTTTAGGAGTATCAAAAAGATTTTAAAACAAGTCCTGAGCACATTGTTCCCAAATCAACTTAAATTCTTCTATAGTAAGATAATGTTCCTCCATTATGTTAGTAAGTATCTTCTCCTTTATTTTTTTAATAATAACTTTATTAAATTCTAAAAGATGTATCTTCTCCTTTAATTGCTCTCTGGTTCCCTCTAGTTAGCCTCCAAAGCCCAGTCCAGTCTTATCTTTTCTTTTCAGAGTCAAAAGTTTCCCACATTAAGGTTTCTTACAATTAATTCCAAAATCTTCAGCTGCATTTTTATAAAATTTAAAACAGTCTATAAAAACTATTCGTTCAAATCCATCTGGCCCCTTAATTGTCCAGTCAAGATTCTAAACTCCCTTTTGCTGTTTCAAAAATTAGAGGGTTTTTTTTCCCTTTTTAATCTTTAAACTTACTTAAATCTTCTTTCTTCAAGGATAGAAGGAAATTCTCCCAGTATGCATGCAGCACCTTGCCTTTTAGAAGGTTTTTAGTTCCAAAGAAACTGTTAATAGGTAGCTTCCTGTGTCAATTAAAAGAGAAAGTATATGCAAATCTAGTGTCATTTTGAAGGCTCCAAGCAGTAGCTTGGGCTCGATGTTTCCTGTGACTCCAGAGTGCTCAACCTGCTGGAGATTGCTAATTTGCGATCTCTTCAAGGGAGCCTCTGTAAGGAGTACTTGTGGGTGATCCAATCATCTCCTTTGTCCAAAGATGGTTCCAAAGAGCTGGATCCTTTGTTGGCTCCTCTTAACCCACTGCAGTTATGAGCTCCACAAAAACTGAGCTGTCTTCAATCTGCCATTACTCCCCCGGAAGCCGATCTTGACTTTTTTTTAATCACATCCTGCAGATATCCCTGAAGAATGGCAAGGATTTCAGTAAGGTATCTTTAACACTACATCTGGAGTAAATACAGAATTTTGAAGACTGTAATAGGAATTTCCCAGCCTCAGTATCAATGAGTTAATTAAGGCAGAGTTTCTTTGAATCACTTTTTCCCAGATCTCTCAGCACCTGGACTGTTTTGCCCTTTCTGAAACTGTCTTTCAGCTGTCTCACTTTGAACTTTTCCCCAGTTGCTCACATCTGTAGAATGTGCTATCAATAACATAACTGTCTGTAACAGCTGTAAAAGTATGCATAAAATGAATATTGTATTAGAAGGGAATTGCTTCCAATCATGCTTATGTATCAGAAAAAATGCATTTTAAGAATGCATAGTTTTTCATGTGAACTTTTTAAAAAGTAAATTGATCTGGAAACATCAGGGAATGAATTTAAGGTCTGAAAAATAAACTGTGAAATAGAATTTGATTGCTTTGCCCATCCTTCTCTTGATGTGTCCTGTTTAGCTTGATACCAGAGCCTCAGAATACAAATGCCCATACTTGGGATTAAAGTTCTGTTAGAGTTTATATAAATTCTGTAGATCAACCCTATCATTAGAAATAGTGAAATGAATGCTTTAGCCACCTGGCTTTGAGTATTGTGAAAGACCACCAAATTGTATTATTATTGTACTTTCACTGCCAATGGGGGGTGAGGGGTCTTGGGTTTTTCTATCTCAGATATGGTAGAAATGCCTTGAAAATTATGGGGAAGGGTATGCTTCATCTCTCAAACCAAATTCTATTGAAATCAACTATGTGTGGTGGCCTCACATCTCTTGCAAAAAATCTTATGTGCTGTTACTTACATTACTAATCAATTATACATTCCTTTTTGGCAATTCTGCAGTCACATGTGGCAAAGCCAGTTATGCCCATTATCACATATATCTTAATTTAGCTGGCACCAGTTTCTCCAACCTGGTGCCCTCTATATGTGTTGCAGCTCCAGTTCTCAGAATTCCCAGTATATATGGCCAATCTCAAGACATTTGGAGGATACCAGTTGGAGCCACATGGCCTATACAACCTGGGAATTGTAGTCTTAATATACTGGAAGGCTCCATATTAGAGTAGAGTGCCCTAGAAATATCAAATATATTCAACATGCATATATATATATATATATATATATATATATATATATATATATATAGTATGTGTGTGTATGTATGTATATATATTTGTATGTATGTATGTATATATATTTAAATGAACAGTTATGTTGTCTGAACCTCTGAAAGGTAGTTGCTAGCTAGTACTGACAGTACAGAATTTGGTGGAAAATTCACCCAGTAAATGGCAACAAATTGGGAGGATTTAAACAAAAAATCCTGGGTTATAGTAAATCATTGGTTTCTTGCACCCACATGAGACAAGAGCAAGAGCCTCAAAGTTACATTAGTCTTTTACAGAATGTTCATCAAACAGAGTGAGCATGCATATGCATTAATAG
The DNA here is from genome assembly GCA_030867105.1 of Liasis olivaceus. Classification (NCBI taxonomy): domain Eukaryota; kingdom Metazoa; phylum Chordata; class Lepidosauria; order Squamata; family Pythonidae; genus Liasis; species Liasis olivaceus. The sequence goes on along the minus strand of CM061349.1, from coordinate 32,038,727 downwards.
GAGATCCCAAGAGAGAATTGCTTTATAATTGATAAGGAAACAAGGTAACTTCAAGGGAGACATGGTATCATTCATAATGTGAAAACATTACAGACACATTCCCTGGAATACAAAATAACACCTCTGATACATGAGAGATGTCAAGGTTCTAATTGTTATTCTAACAAGCTGACCCTGTACTTTATTGCAGAGGAATGGAGAACATAAGGAAGCACAGCAGTAAACAACTTTCAATCTACTTTCTCTGCTCAGAGCATAAATTCTATAGGCATTTAATCATTAACAGGCAACAAATTGGCAGCATTACAAGAATTCCTTATTTAAAGGAGTTACCAGAGAAATAAATACCAGAATAGTGTAAGCAATGGTGTTCCCTGTGATACTCAATGGAAGCAAAAGTTAGACTTTGAAGAGACAGGATAGAAAAAGTATTGATGCTTTTGAACTTTGTGTTGGAGAAGACTTCTGAGAATACCACGGACAGACAAGAAAACAAACAAATGGATCATTGAACCAACCCAGAGTTCTCCCTTGATGCACAGATAACCAAGCTCAAATGATCATACTTTAGACAGATTATATGAAGACCTAGGTCTCTGGAGAAGGCTCTCATGCCAGGAAAGCTGGAAGGAAAGAGAAAAAAAAGGACAACCACTAGCAAGATGGATGGACTCAATTATAGTGGTGATATTGGAAGTCCTGAAGGACCAGACTAGGAACAGCTTGTCATGGATAAAATCTATCTATGTGGTTGCTAAGAGTTGACACCAATCAACCAATCAACCAACCAGGGAAATATAAACTAAAAAACAAATATACAATACAGTGGTACCTCAAGATACGAATTTAATCCGTTCCGTGACTCTGATCGCAAGTTGAATTGGTCGCATCCTGAAGCACGTTTTCCCATAGGGTTCAAGGTAAATACGGTTAATCCGTTCCACCCTCTGAATTTGGTCGCATCCTGAAGCACATGTCCCCATAAGGTTCAATGTGTCAGCCGGCGTTGCACGGCTAGGAAATTCCCCAGGCGTGCTTTAGTCAGCCCTAGCGCAGAAAAAGGAAGTGCTAATGAAATCTGAGAAAGGCTCCCGCGCGCACAGCCGGGAGCGGGAGCTTCCCCCCCACCCCCCGTGCTGATTCCTCTTAATTCCGCGCTCTTTCCTTTGCGCATAGCCCTTGGCGCGCGCGACAAAAGCACAGTGAAAGCAATGGGGGGGAAGGCTTATGTAGCGCGCACAGCGGAGCGGGAGCTTCCCCCCCCCACTGATTCCTCCATGCTGTTTCCTTTCTCCATAGCGACAAAAGCACAGTGAAAGCAATATCAGCACGCTGGGGGGAAAGGCTTATGTCGCGCACGCGCACAGCCGGGAGCAGGAGCTTCCCCCCCACCCCGCACGCTCAGATTTCATTAGCACTTCCTCTTTCTGCATTGCTTTCCTTGGGCTTTTGTCCTCACGCTCAGATTTCATTAGCACTTCCTCTTGGAAGCCGCGACCACGTGGCAGCAGGGCAAATGGCCGCGGATCTGGTTCATAGCTTGAGGCGGAGTTCGCATGTTGAGGTAAATTTTTGCGGCCGGAGCTGGTCGCATCTCGAAATTTTCGTAAGGTGGGGCGTTTGTATCTTGAGGTACCACTGTACTAGTAAGCACATGATTACACAACTGACTTAATCTGTACTCTTATTTCATCTCTCCATAATGATAGTTTACTAAGTAACTGGGAAGGTACTTAGAAAAAAGGAAATTTGGAAAATAGGAAAAATTAAAAAATATATGACTTATTTATTTATTATCTAAACAATTTATATACCCACCCATCTCACTGCAAACATTTAATTCAATTTTCAATTGTTCTAATGGATAGGAAGATAACAAATAGGTACATATTTTGCTACTTAGATTTGATACCACAAAGACAGTCACAGAGACACCAGATTCTCTTGATTCCCCCAGACCACCTTGGTGCTATATATAATGCAGGAGCATTCTAGAGAAAAAAGAAAACATACAGAATGCCCCAAAGGACTATGGAACCTGATAACATTTATTTTATTATATAAATTTATATAGCTGCCCATGCCACAATTACAACTGGGTGATGCACATAGAATTAAAACCAAACCAAACACAGTAAGAAAACTAAGAAAAGTAATGGAAGCCAAGGACAAACCCAACTTCAATCATAAAAAAGACAATATCACAATGATGGAGTCACCTAGCCTCCAGACCCCATGCTCAAGGGAACATCCAGGTCTTCAAGGATTTCAGGAATGCCATCAGGGTCAGGTCTCCATGAACTTTAGGTACCTGCTTTGTACATTTATGCTTTCTAAAATTGGGATGTATAGTTGCCCACCTCTTTTTTTACTTCATACCAGATTAGGGAAAGTTGTCATAGATTCTGAGTTGCTGGATATAAAGTTACTAATCCCAGCTGTGAATCTCCATAAACAATTCTAGTGGAGATTGAATCCCAATAAACTTAGTGGGACTTCCCCAGTCACTTTCGATTGTCTTCCATTAGTGGTTTCTTCTGGGAAATAGTATGCAGGCAAGGGTCTCATGAACAAGAGGATCCTGATAGGCTTATGTGAGATTTCCTGTTTTTAATTTTAACATAAAATCATTGGTATGTCCTGATAAATACAAACACTTTTCAGTATTGTTACCTCCCCCAATCTGATGATACTTGATAAAAATATTATGATGTTCCAGTTCCAGATTGGTCAGTTTAAAAGCCTTATCAGGAAATATGAACCACCTTCAATCTGGGCATGTATCATTCACCTTCCCTAGACTAACATCCATTGGAAACCCCCTTGCAGAATCCTTTAGTTCTGAGTATTTAAGACATGTGTTTCTGATCACCTTTCTTATATCTCTCTACAGTGCTGATCTTCACTTCCTGCCACACCTTCAAGCTAGTATGATGTAGTGGTTAATGAGTCAGATCCAAGTTCAAGTCACTAGATGACTTTAGGTCAGTCACTCTCTCAACCTTCTTCAATGCCTTGTTGCTGTAGGGAAAAAATGGGGAGTGGGAGCACTATGTATACCATCTTGAATTCCTGAAGAAAAAGCAGGAATATAAATCTAGCAAAGAAATACATATGAGATGCTGCATTCAACTGTTATGAGTGCATGTACAATTGTTCACTATTCTTGAACAAGGTCACAGAAAAACTAATGTCACAGAGAAATGCAATATGTACATCCAAACTTATATTAATACCAAATCAGTGCCAGCTATTGAAATAGTTAGGATAACAGTGCAATGAATTTAATTATATATGACTGTTTTCGGAATTTGGGCATCGAAACAAGAAGTCGTGGTCATAACTGCTTATAGAATCTTTTCCTAATCGAAGTTGGAAGATGTTTGATGAAAGGGAGATGGTTGGTAGGTAGGTAGGTAGGTAGGTAGGTAGGTAGGTAGGTAGGTAGATAGATAGATAGATAGATAGATAGATAGATAGATAGATAGATAACCAACCATCTCCTTAATATATCATATCCCACAGATAATATTTTGCCTTCACCTTTTTCACTAGTTTCATGAGGATTTTTTAAGGAAATTGCTGAAGGATTGTCATTTAGGAAATCATACTTGATCATGCCAACAAAATTGTACAAGTTAAATTCATTTAAAGGCAATTTCCCTTTCCAGCTTGTAATACATATGCCTCCCTAGAATACATTTTCTTTTTTTCCTGGAATGCTCTTGGCAAGAATACTGAAGAAATCAGCCTTTGAAACTTGTCTAACTAAATGTCTTGAAGCCCCTGTCAAATTCTTGGCCACCCACCTCCACAGAAAGCAAGATCATTCTAAGATTTATTGAATAAGGTTACAGAAATTTGTCTATATTTGTTGTAATAACTCCCAACCTTCATTACAACAAGTATAGACAAATTTAGTAACTCTTCACCCCATATAAGGTTACAAACAGATATCTCTTCATCCCATATTCCATCCCTTATCTATAAGCAAGTCCATAAAACATCAACTTTTTAATCCTGGTGTCACCAAAAAGTCCCTAAAGGGTTGCCAGAACTCTGCAAAAAATGTCTTACTTTAACCTTGATCAAATAAACCAACTATATATTCCTTTCTTTTACTTCTAACAGTCTTAATTTGTAATTCATTCCAATATTGTCATAAGATCTGATTTCTCTTCAATTATTCTTTATCTTTATCATCACACAGACTTCTACAAGGTTTAACAAGCCTCTTTTGTAGATCCAATAAGAAAACATTTTCCAGGTCATTCGCTTGGTTTGTCATTTGTATTTCCCCTTTAATTTTTAAAACTTCAGCCAGTTTCTTTTGTATAACCAATAAAGTGTCCTTTTCCAAATCACCAGTGAGAGAAAAAATTAATAGAATGAGATGTAGCACAGTGGTGCAGCACATGCTTTATATATTCACAGTTCAACTACCAGTGTCTCTTTAGAAAGCCAGATCAATTTTTGGAAAGCTGCTCCCAGTCAGCATCAATACTATCGAGCTAAATGGATCGATGGAATGATATAGGGTAGCTTCTTATGTTCATATGTTCATGTGTCTGTTTTCAACTGAGAAAATTCAACCTGGGAGCCCCCTTTCAGCCCATATGGAATCATCTGTATAAAAGAGGAGGAAGCAAATTTTAGGCCATAAATTAATTTCTTACTAGTTTCTGGACCCAGCTTGAACACATAATATTTATTCTGTCAGTTGCAATAAGAGGAAAACTATTAAAACAATAAACTCAAAACAAGAACTGAAGAAAATGCTGGTCCTCCCTGCTGCTGGGCTTTGCATAAGGCAATTCGTATGTCTTCTTAAGATCTTCCTGAGCAAGCAGCAACAAGAATCCCCTCTTAACTGTTGCTAAAGACAAGACTAGAACTCATGGTTTCCCAGTTTCTAGCCCAGTGCATTAATTGCTTGTGGGGGAGTTGGGCGGTGATATAAATTTGATTTATAAATAAATAAATAAATTGCCACACCAAGCTGGCTTTCTTTCATCTATTAGTAGCCTTTAATTTCTCTTAAACAGAACGATTAATATTAAACTATTTTTTCCTCCTCAAATTAATGACATTCCATACTCAATTTTTATTTCATCTACCAGGGATACTTTGTCTGATACAATTTTATCCACTATTGTTAAATTTGTATTTCCTTCAGCAATATATTGTGCTATTTTTTTTTTTTTTTGGTCTTAGCCATTTTTCTACTATCTCAGTGTGTGAAAGAGAGTCTCACAGATTTTTATATCCTACTGAGTGATTGCTACTCCGTAACAAGGCCATTAAGTTTAATCATGTAGTAAATTATTTAAATGCAGAAAATATAGAATTATGGGGGATATTTTTCCAGCTAAGACAAGCAGCTTTATGGAATTAAAAAAAGCATGTACGGTCACACTGGGGAATGTTTCCATAGTCAGACAATAAAATTAGTACCATACCTCAGCGCTGAATGCCTACAGTTTGATTTATAGCAGCCTTTGCCTACAGATTGCCTGCATACCTTTACTTTCCAGAGCTGCTTCATCTTTTGATTTATATCTTCATCTTTCTGATAAGTAATATCATACTATTTAATTTAATTGCCTGGCATCATAGTACCTGCTCTCATTAAAGTCAATGACAAACCTTCCCTCAAATTCCTTGCGCTCTTGAAGCTGGCACTAAATTTGCTGGAAAATGGTAAAGCATAATGCTTTTTCTGTCCATAACATTTGGAAACCACAATAAAATCCCTTCCCTCTAGATATGTAACCCAGTCTTCAAGAGTACAAAAGGCGTATATTAAGAACATCCCAGATTCATTTGCTGAAAGTGTTAGAAATGAGAAGAATCTTCCAAAAGGTATTGCTGTGGCTAGAAAACAGCATCAAAAATACTAGAAGACAACATCAGAAAGACAACTAAAGCTGGGGTAATTTCATTTAAGTTAATTTTAAAATGTATATAAGTACAATTCCACCACTTTACTCCTGACTTTTGACTCATAGAACGAAAAATATCTCAGTTCCCATCAGCAGCTGATTGGAGATTTATTCATTTTATGTATTATTGATTGTTGCATTTATATTCTACCTTTATATTTATTCCAGTACTCAATTTGTAACAATACAAATGCAAAGTATAAAACAAAACAAAGTACAATTAAAATCAAATTTAAAATCATTGATTAAAACAATTAAGACTTAAACCCTTGGTAAAAGAAAGGGTTTTTTACCATCTTCCTAAATTGTGGAAAATGGGAGCCAAATCACCTCCCTAGGAAGCACATTCCATAACCTGTGAGTCCTTAGGTATGTGGATAAGGCCTTTTTCCACATATCCAAGGAGGTGAACTTCAAGCACTGGAGGCATCTTCAGAAGAGCTTTGCCTGCTGATTTAAATTAGATTCATAGAGGGACAAAAGGTCCTACAGATAATTAGTCCCTAACCAGTGTTTCTCAACCTTGGCAGCTTTAAGATGGGTGGATTTCAACTCTCAGAATTCTCCAGCCAGCAGTGCTACTAAGTTGAAGTCCACCCATCTTAAAGCCGCCAAGGTTGAGAAACACTGCCCTAAGCCTTAGCACCTTAAATTGTGCTTGGTTGGCAATTGGCAGCCTGTGTAGCTCTTTCAGTATAGCCACCATACAATCTCTTTACCTTATATTAGAGTCAGCACTTTGACAGCTGCACTTTGCACCAATCGCAATTTCAGGACACTTGTCAAGTTAGCCTGATGAAAAAGTGCATTGCAGTAGTTGAAATGAGTTGTAAATTAAGTGTGGATAAATGTTGCTAAGTCCAGCCAGCTCAGAAAGAGTCTCAGCCAGCATATTAGCTGCAGTTGTGCAAATGTGTTCCTCACTGCAGCTACTACCTCCAGTGCCAGTGACAACTTGGGGTCAAGGAACATTCCCAAATTGCAAAACTGCTATTTCTGGGGAGTGCAACCTGTCCAGAATAAACTCGACCTCAATCCAAAATTGGCCTTTTCCTTACCAAGAGCACTTCCATCTTGTCTGGATTAAATTTCACATTGTTTCCCCTTATTTATCCCATTCTCAAGAGTCAGCAACATTCCAGGGTATTACTTGCCTTCTTGGAGTTAGAAGATAGGGAGCAGTAGAACTGAGTGTCATCAGCATATTGATGATGTCCCATTTCAAAGCTCTAAACTTCGTTTTTCAGTAGTTTCATGTAGATGTTTAACAGCATAGGGGACAATATAGAATAGAATACATATACAGTAATACCTTGGTTCACAAATGCTTCTGTTCACGAACAATTCGGTTCGCGAACAGCAGTGTTCACAAAATTTTGCTTCCATTCGCAAACTCCGCATCAGGTGACGAACACGACCCGCAGCCATCTTCCCTGCTCTGACACGTGGTCGTGCCTTCCTCTAGGCGAGATCATGGTCGCAGACAGACACTTGCTGTGAAGCTTTTTGGTGTTGCCTCAAGCAAGGTTAGTGTTGTCTCGCTTCATACTGTACTGTACTGTACTTTGTTTCATATTTTTGTGGTTAAAAAAAATACATATGGTTCAGAACAGATTAATCTTATTTACATTGAACCTTATGGGGAAATTTGATTCTGTTCGCGACCAATTCGGCTCGCGACCAGAATCGTGGAACCAATTAAGTACATGAACTGAGGTACCACTTACCTACATGTTACCTACATGTTACCTACATGTTGAACACTAATCCCCCAGCACCATCTTCTGGGCATATCCCAAGAGAAAGAACTAAAACCATTATAAAACAGTGCTACTAAGACACTCCTCCTCCCCCCCCCCGCCAAAAACTCCATAAGGATAGCATGGCCAAGAGGCCCAAGAAAACTGGCAGGTTCTCTGTTGCATCTTTAAGTCATATACCAAGACAACCGAAGCAGTCTGAGTACCATATCTTTGATGAAACATGGATTGAAATCAGACCAAAAAATCATTTTCATCCAGATGCATCTGGGACTGCTCAGCCTCTGCTTTCTCTAACGCCTTCCCAAGAATGGAATATTTGCAAGTGGCCTGCCTGAGGAAGTAAGGGTGTTTTCAGTAAACACCAGGAAGTGCAAAATTTGAACAAACAAGGGTTATACAGATACAGATTAGGATTGTTCTGTCAAGGAATAATTTACCATTGGATCTCAGCTATTATGAAAATTAATCTGGAGGTTTCTGCTTAGATCTAACATTTGAACATTATCAAGAGAAGATTGATACTTCCATACTCCTTTAGGCTCCATTAAATTCATTCAATGCTCCAGACAATGCATGATTTATTCCTGCTTGCAAAATATTTGATTGGCCCATAGGAATTGATTGGCTCCATAAGTGGGAATAGTTTTAATTTTGGCTGAACTGTAAAACAAAAAAAAAATGATGTGAGCATCAAGTAGTTGGGAACATGGAACAATTTTTCTATGTTCTTCCAGTAAAAAAGAGAGAGGGAGAGAGATCACAACCAAGAAAAAACAACAACCTGGGGGGTATCCACTATTGGAAGAGTTGTCATCTGCTTGGTTTCTCTCTTCTAGATCTTAGGTCAGCTACTTTTTTTTTCTTAGTTGGCAACAATCTTTCCAAGAGAGCTGAGCTAATATGGGGGGAAATGTGTAGACTAGATGGGAGAGGAATTTGGTTAGCACTTAATGTCAATAAAACTACACAGGAAACATACAACAAACACACACACAGAGTATCTGTGTGTGTGTGTGTGTGTGGGTGGATGGATGGATGGATGGATGGATGGATGGATGGATAGATAGATAGATAGATAGATAGATAGATAGATAGATAGATAGAATATGTCTATCTGTTTGCATTGAAAATGGGTAGGAGAGATCTTGTCTTTACAGTAAAAACAGCATATGGTGAAGGAGAATATTCCCTCCCCTACCTTTCCTTCCAGTGCTTTTTTGCTCTATGAAATTTGCTTTTTAGCCCAACTCAGAACTAGATGGAAGGAATTCCAAGAAAACAAGCAGTGTGAAGCTGATGGAGGGGACCTTTTATCCCCTTTTGTGAAGGTTCCTTTTGATTAAAACAAAATGAAACCTGACCCAGTCTGTTTTTACAAGAATGGGGCAGATCTGGAGACCATTATGCTATTTTGGCCTAGTTTTGCAACATAATTGAAATCAGTATGTCTCAGACTTTAGAAATTTTACCCAATGTCTCTGGATGGTGACCTTCAATAATAGGGCACTCAGCCTATTTCCATGCATCCCTTGGCTTCATTATAAAAGTAATTAATTGCAATCAATCAGTAAAGATCTCTGACAAAAGCTTGCTGTGTGCTGAGGAGATACAGAGAGGTACACAGAAAAAAGATGTTGTAAAAATACAGGAAAAAAGAGAGTGTCATAAACAGAAAAAGAGGACTGTCAGAGAATAGATGAACTCATTCCATTTAGCTAAGGCTGCAACTATGGCTTGCTTACATTGAACCCACTACTTGTTCATGAGTTAAACATTGCTCGGGCTGCAAGTATACCTAAAGAGAAAGTAGGATGGATATATTCATCCAGATAGCCACCTGCCAGACATGTTTTCATTTAGGTTTCTGTCCTGAGCACGGCTTTGGACTCAATGGCCCAAGTGGCCCCTTCCAAATCTATGGTTTTACAAAGGCTTTTCAGATGATCAATAGACAATCCATTTGCTGAAATGGATGACTAGAAAGCCAGCCCTTCTACTATTCCCCAAAAGATGAACACCATTGATGATATTCTGATAGGCTACCCAAGCAGCTGTGTTAGTGAAAAAATACCTGGAATATGGAGTAGCCTTTCTTCCCCCTGCTAGATTTTAATAAACCTGATCACTGATCTTAGCTGGGAGAGTCAATCTTCTGCTTTGAGTCCCACGAGCCATTGCTTTGTGTCCTTCCTCAAAAGGAGGTCTCAGGTGAGCATCCAAAAAGTTGCATTGGCCACTTCCCTGCTAGGATGTTTCCTATTGTAGGGAAATTGCTTGTGGACCTTTCTGGAATGGCTGGTAGTTCTTCCTCACTTTGGGGAGTCCTTCTTCAAAGAACGGCATTGGGTGTTCCAGAAAGCCCACTGGCTGCTTTCCAGAGCACTCACCAGGCCAACATACTTGGAATTTTCTTTGTCCGTTTCAGTGCAGCCACCCTCCATGTCCTCACAATAACTCACTCTGAGAAAATACCTCTGAGAAGAAAGAAAAGTAGAGGAGAAAATGACTGCATTGACTTCTCCTGTACAATAACAAAATATTTCACACTTACTGGAGACTTCAAATAATGTTTAACAAGGGTTGGTTATGACTGTCTCACAGGTGGAGATGGATTTTGGGAGATGGTTCAGATCTGTCCTCTCATTGTGCATTTTCTCTGAAGTTTTGCATATTCAAAATACTGTATATCAACATATAAAAAAACATAGGCACTTCCTACATGGCTATAGTTAAGAGATACATTATACAATGTTAAAATGATAAATCCGTTCCTCATCAGCAACAGTGAATCATTGATATATGTTCTTTATATTTAGCGTTGGACACTGAGTTATTTTGTTTATTGTGTCTGCAGGTATGTGTGTTTTAAGCTGGTGTGGTATGCTAATTAACTTAGAGTTCAGAGGCAAAGTATTTGATATTTGGTTTATTGAGATAATTTCTGTTCCTCCTTGAGGTTTCCAATAGCTCACTGAAAGTCCCAGAAGAGCATGTACACACACAGAAGCTTCTTCCAGTTATAGGACCTGCTGGAGGAGTTGCCTGGAGTAAGACCAAGTGAAGCAAGCCTTGTTTGAAAGGGGAGGGTAGAGATAGGTTGCTTTGTGAAGCAGCTTCAAAAGGAAGTTTCTCTTGAAATCTTATAAAAGTGAAGGATTTTTTTTTTATGCTTGGCATGGCCTACACATTTACACACATATGTAATTTTTTGTGCCTTGTTTCCATACCATATGTTGTGTCTAAATTGACTTTCATGTTTGGGTTTTATGGCTTGATACTATTTGAAATTATTCTGAAACTGGGCCTTCTATTCTGTTGTGTTATTTTTTTGTTCAAGTCAAATCAAGCAAAAACTAACATAAACAGTGCATTCAGGCTACTAGCATACAAGAGCCAACTTTATGTCAGAAGCGATTTCTTGGAAAAAGAATAGACTTCTCTTTCTTCAAGAAAATTCATAAATACTGAACTGTTTCATATGTACTGTGGAAATTCTTAAAATTGTGTTCTCAGCCTAAAGTGGGACAGAAGCTGGGGCATGCAAAGCAGTTGGGACTTTCAAAGACGTTCTTCATGCAAAACAAGTGCCCTTCATTATCCTATAAATCCTTTTTGATATCTCTGCAACATTATACAAGTATCAGCCTGTGTGTATGTGTGTGTAATATTCTGCAAGGCAAACTGATTTGTTTTATTAGGATTCCATTTTCTCTTATTCTTTGTGTTTATGTTTCTACAGATTTTTCAACACTGAACTTGTATAAAACTGTCTTATACTAATTTTTTAATGAGTGTCTTTAAAAAAAAAAAACCAAATTAAGTTCCTGAGGATCTTTTGCTGCTATTAGGTATCACCGTGTAATATGATATGATTTGATTCTACTGTATAAACCTGAGATGAATACAGTTCTCAACATGTTCTTGCAAAAGAGGTTTACCTTAGGCAGTTTCATCACGTTGGGCCTAAAATGACTTTAATTTACTGGTAAGGTAACTAATTTATATTCACATACTTAACAAAAAACAGGTAATGGGCTTATTTTTATATTTTCTCAGTTGGTGGTTCCAAATTGTAATGCAAGTGTCAGCCCTTGGCTTTCATGGCTATTGACAAATGTAAAGTTTGGTATTGTGATGATGTCACTGCTAACACTTCCACTAGACTGGATTGGATGACATAACTGGTCAAATGTGTGCTTTGCCATTAAATCCTCAAGGCCTTTATTACATGGTAAGTAAAGCACAGGGTTGCTAAAACAGAATCTTAAACAGCTTGCAGCCAAGTGATGATTCTGTCTCTATCATGTTTAAATGCCATGTGAAACAAAGTTGGAGGAAAAAATAAGAGCTATATTGCAGAGAGTTGATGATTGGAGAAAGGGGAGGTTTATATTTTATTTTTATTTTAAATCTGATTTTCCATTCACATTTTAAAAGAAGCAAGAACAGAGTAAGAAGAATATATATTTAGGGCTGTCCAAAGCTTTGGCGGGTGCTTTGCCTTTGTAGTGAGTCATGCAAATCATTCTTTCAAAACTGCTCTGTAAAGCAACATGTTTTCTCACCCACTTCTAAAAGCAAAGATAAGCTGCCTTATTGTTTTTGCAACCTGCAGGCGCAGAAGCTTCTCCCAGCTATGGACCTGGTAGATGGAATCGCAGAGTGACCGAAGCACTCCTTGACAGGAACAGTGTTGCTTCTGTGGCAGATCAAAGAGCAGTGTTTCTGTGGTGCGAAACACATCCCTGGTCCCTAGAGGTCAGAACCAGAATCAAAGAGTTAAAACTACAGGAAATAGGTTTGGGCTAGACATTAGGAGGAAATTCTTGACTACACAAGCTGTCAGTCGCATAAAGGGTGCCACGTGAAGTGGCAAGTTGTCCCTTGTTGGAGGTTTTCACACACAGGCTGGATAATCACCTGTCAGAGATGCTAGAGTGCATTCAGCACATGCAGAGGGTTAGGCTAGATGACCTCTAATGATACTTCCAACTCCATACTGTAATTTTATGAAAGGAGACAGACAGACAGAGATATATACCACAAACATGCATTCAAAAACTGAATACCAGCACAGCATGGTTCTCCCCCATTTTCACAGCAAACCTTCAAAGGAAAGCTATGAGTTCCTTTTCAAAAGGCTTTTTCCAAAACTGTGTTGGACATTTCTCTATTTTATAAAGTTCAAATTTCCAGTACCAATTTTCTGAGGTCTAATTGTCCTCCTCCTCATTCTTCCTTTGTTTAGTTGTTGTTTGTTTGGTTTTTTTTAAAGTAAAATAAAACAGCTCCCACTAAGGTTGAATGGGTGAGATTATGAGCTTTTCTAGAAGAGGTGATTGGCTTTTTCCATGCTGTTTCTATTCAGTAATCATGCAAGATTGGAATCACGCAGTATTAACCTGTAATGATGATCACATTCTGTTCCCCACATAATGTTAATTTCATTATTCAGAAATGCAACTGACACTGCTAACACTGGATCAGTTTTTAACCTGTAAATAGAAAGCAGGAAGCTTGACCTAAATCAAAGTATGTCAGAGCAGAGCTAAGTGTAACAGAGTTTTGGAATCAGGTACAAGCCTTCTGGACAATTTAATGCAGACTGGGAAAAGTTTCTGATTCTCCACTTTTTAATAACGAAAGCAGGAGAATGACCCTTCCTACACACCCTTTAAATAATATAGTTTAAGTGAAAAAAGTGTGACATGAACAAAAGCAGATTCCTGTGTAAAAGGGCTGGGTGCTGCAATCAATTCTGATATTCAAAGTACATTTCTGAACTCCAAATTCTTTAACTGTAGGTCTTTTGCCCAAGAACTAGTTGGTGAATGCAGGGATTCTAGGAAAAGAAAAGAAAAGAAAAGAAAAGAAAAGAAAAGAAAAGAAAAGAAAAGAAAAGAAAAGAAAAGAAAAGGAAGAGAGAGAGAGATTTCCTGAGCCAGATGTCTGCCCACTTTGAAGCTAGAACACATGGATTTAGGGCATTTAAAAGTTACTATTAACCTATTCTACAGTCATTGGAGCAGGCTATTCCTTTTCTTTTCTGTAATTTTGATTCCTTTTAAAAGAATAAAATTGGATTAAATACAAGTGCTTTGGCTTAAATGATTCATGAATCACAGCCTTGAAATGAGTGGCACATTCTATCCCTCCCTCCCCAGCAAAAGTGTTATTGGGCTAAATAATACCTTTTAGACGAAGATGACTCATAGCATTTAGCTGCTTGCTCCAGAACACAAAATGAGATTGAATTGTTAAAAATAATAGTTTTATGTCATTTGGACCTAAATACTGTATTGCTCTGTGCAGCTCATGCCAAAGTAGCTGTACTTTTAATGCAATACAATGTTTCAATTCCTAATAACACTTGCCAAGCTTTAATGCTTGACAGGCCATATAATAGGGAAGAACTACGCATTACATTTATTGGTTATTTATTTTCCATCACTGATGTGCAGTTTAAAGGTATGTGAGAACAAGACACAAGACAACTCACAAGAGTGTGATGTTGGATTAAGAACAGGGAAATCCAGGTTAAGATAATCAGTAACCCATGAAACTAGGCATCCTTAGGCCAGTCCCTCCCTCTCACTTTAGCCAAACTTCCCCCTACTTGTGTTCTTCAGATGTGCTGAATGAACTCCCATATTTCTCAGTCAACATGGCCCTGGGTATGCTGCTATCCAGGTGACAGTTGCTCACATTCTAATCATGACATGTCAGGGCTACTGAAATGCACTCTATGTGTGGCTGCCTTTGAAGACTACCTGGAAATTACAGTTGGTACAAAATATGATGGCCAGGATGTTAGAAGTGGAAAGCTACTGTTCCAAAATAACACCTTTACTGCAGTCTCTGCAGTAAAATGGAATAAATGGATAAATAAGGAGAGGTAGACTAATCCTCTATGAATTTGTCCAATTTCAAGTTGGTGGCTCTCTCTCTATTCACTTCCTGTGCACCACACATAATACTAGGTACACCATCACCATTATCTTATCCCTTACTTGCCTTTCCAATTGGAAAGTTCCTTCAGGGCCTTGAATACAGCCCTCTTCTCCGTTAAACATCTAAAGCAATGGTTGGGCTTCATTTCAGAGCAGAGAACAGAGCCCACAAACTCATCTGAAATTGTAAAAAAACAAAGAACTGAACTTTACTCAAATTGTCTTGAAACCATTCTAATAATATAGGGCTACCACATCTGGGCTGCAAAAATCTGAACGACTAGATGGCAGAAAAGAGATACAGAAAACTCATTGCTTGGGGATCATCCATCCAGTGATCATTTGGATTATTGCAGCATAAGTACAATGGCTCTAAATCTGTCCAAAGCCTGTTTTCTTAGAGCTGCGCATCATCTTTGGAAATGCTCTACCAAAATGGTGAGTGGAAAAATGGGGTGGCCAATTTCTCCAGAATAATTCTCCAATAATGTCTCAAGAGTAGGACTCCCCCTTGGTGATGTCAAGAATTTCTTTCTGATGTCTTTCCTCAGGACTGACTGGAAGTGTGAGAAGCTAGGAAGGCTACAGATGACTGAGAGATTATTATACAATAAAGCCCACTTAACCATCCTTTAACTAAGTGTGTGTAAGAAGACCACAGTTCTTCCACTGAAATTCCTTTTTCCTTTGTTACCTTTTTGAAAACAAGTGCTCTTCCATCAAACTGAATGAGAACTTGCTAGAAAAAAAGGTGAGGATTTTCTCCAGCTGGCATTAGTTTTTCCTGGTTATCCAGTATTGGTGCTGTTCCTGCCCTGTTGCAAAATCTTGTGCCTATAGACTTTTCTTAATCAAATGCAGACCATTTTAATATTGGCACCTTCTCCTGATATCCTTTATCCATGTGTTACTGAACATGCAAATGGGGGATTCTGCAGGTTCCTCCACTGATGTGAATGCACCCTCTGGACATATCCATACCTCACGAACAGGGTCCCAGTTATGCAGAAAGTGTATATGTGTGTATCTTTATGTATACAGCAGCTCTCTTCCAGCAAATGCTAATGGTTGGCTGGCAGGGCTAATGGGGTGTGCCGAGGACAGGAGAAAATCTTGCCATTCCAGGCAGCCCAAAGGATATCTGAAATAAATAATAATGTGAGTAAATAAAATGACCAGAAGCATATAGCATTATCCCAATTGCCTCTCTCTAAATTAAGTAAATATATGGGGAGGAAGCTTTTGTGTACATCTTAGATTTGTGTTACGTGGAAAGCGGTGTTTAATAATAGGCACTTAAGGTGTGGAATATTTCTCTTCCCCCTTCCCCCTCCTCACGCCCTCTCTTGCACACATTTTCCAGTTCAGAGCTGTTTAGTCACTAGTTGAAAAGAAGCAGAACTTCACTAAGCTGAAAAGGACCACTGTGCTAGTATACTGAGTTATCATTTCAAAAGATATCTCGGTAGAGGCATTGAAGAGCCTGCTTTTTCATTTCTCATTGAATCAGTCCTGTTACAGAAAAAGAAACTCAAGACAAAGAGAAACTGTGATGCACACTCCTAATTCAAGCTGAAGTAAAATAAAAAATAACTAACTGGATCCTCTTGCAGGGACTATTTATAAACTGCCATTCAGCCAGCACTTTTAATGCTACGTGAACATTGAACTCATCTTGATTTCCTTTTCCCAGTGATTGCTTTAGACCTTCCACTGTCCCAGTCAAGGATGATGCATATGGTTGCCCAGAAAGTTCACCTCATCAAACAAACAAAGCAAGCAAATAAATTGAGATATAAATTCCCAATATCCCTGATTGCCATCATTCAAAGCCAGGACTAGGAATGTACAACCTTTTTCAAGTGAAGGGCCACATTTGGCCTTTGAGTGTCATGTTGAAGCTCATACTCCAAAAAAGATGACATATTAAATAAACATATGAATATAATTATTAATCCCCATGTCCCCTTTTTTACATAAAAATACAATTGATGGGAAATGGAATTCAGCAGCGACATTCAAGTCTTTCAATCTTTTCAGTCTCAAGGTTATGTAGACTCAGGTCATTTATCCCTCTGTAACACCTGGGGCTGGAAAACCAAGGAATTTAAAACAAATATGAGTTCTCACTATTAGCTTTTTCAAGAATAAACAGAGGGTCTCAGCCCAGTGGTCTGTTATAATCCCATGTGCTGTGACTAACATGTAAGTTTTCTGGGTAAACTTCAGATGTATTAATACTGCAAACTTATTGATAATATGAAATGTTGCAGATTTTAACCAAAAATAAAAGGAGCTGTGCATCTAAAAATACTGTTGTTTTTTTTCCCAGAAACTGAATTCTTAGAGAGGATATGGAATTCTCATATGCGTATCATGCCATCCTGGAATTCGTTTGAATTCGTTGTATTGTATACATTTTTGATAACTTTATTGCTTATCTTTAGCTTCTCATAGATTTCCAAAGGTATGTGATTTTGACATATTTGCTTCATTAACAAGTATATCGGCAAAGCTAGCTGGAGGCAAACAACATATGCTTTCTTCAAGTCAGAAGATCCAGTACTCAGTATCAGAACCCCAGGGAGAAATTCTGTACTCTTCAGATGCCTACTCTTTCAGCTCTCTCTCTGCTTCTTACAAATCAGATCTGCTGTTTGTAAACACACACCCAGGTGCATATATCACTCCTCCTCCTCATTATCTTTTTCAAGTATTCAGGGTGGCTATCATATTTAAAACACCCAAGAGATCTCCAGCTATCAAGATAACATTTTCTACTTCAGCAATTCACATTATGTGAACCATTATATTGCCCTTAAAAGCTTTTGCATACACCCAGTTTTTTAAAAATATTTTAGCATAGCTCATGCCTAATGGGAAGGGGATGCGGTGGTGCAGCGGCTTAATGACGCTGAAAGTTGCCGGCCAGAAATGGCTGACACTTCGGCGGTTCGAGTCCAGCCTTCGTGTTAACAGGGTGAGCTCCTGTTTCCTCCCCAGCTCCTGTCAACCCAACAGGTCGAAAACTCACGTGAGTAGATAAATGGGGACTCTCACTCCGGTGGGAGGAAAAATGCTGGCAGCGCCTTGCACAGAGAGACAGGACCAGTTGCTGGTAAGCGCGAAACTGCGCTCGCCCGAAAAGGGCGCGAAGCAACGGAAACCCCGCCTCCTGCGCTCGCCAGCTGGGCTATGCTCTAGGGAGGAGGCTCTGGCAAACCACTTCCGAAAAACAATTGCCTTGAAAACTGCAAGGATTCGTCCAGGCAGTCACTGCAGGGTCAGGAATGACTGAGCGCAGACAAAAAAAAAAAAGCCTAATGGGAAGTCAAACTTACATATTAAGGGGGAAAATACAGCTGTGTCTAAAAATGCATTATTCTCACTCACGAATGTATTTTACTCACATTTCAATAGCTGCAGTTTTGATTTTATTATTAACATATAATCTTTCCTTCTACATGGACCATCTTCTGTAGTTTTATAGAACATCAGTGGTTCATGGATCACAGGTTATGTACCACTTTTGTAAGCATTAGCTCCATTCTGGACCATTAATGAGCAATTGATCAATCAAAAGCTATATGAATATTGTATTATTTTTGGGTCAAAGGGCAGGTACATTGCTAATAGTAGCATGCAGACAGAAGAGCTGAGTGATGGAAAACAGACAAGCTACAAGGAACTTCACAAATCATTTGTGTGTTATGTATTATCGTCTTCTTAGACATCTTAGACTTCTGTACTCCTTTACTTGATGGCCACACCACCAAGTTATTCTGGAAATCTCCTTTTGTGGAAATATCATATTTAAAAAATAAAATGAAAAGAAAAGCAAGCTTTGAAGAAAAATCTATCTTTTGAAGATTTAACTTGATCAACTGGAAGAAAAAAAATCCAATTAAATATAGCTCAGCATGGACATCTTTATCCTTTCCAAGGCATAGTTATTAGCCCATTGCTTGGTAGGAATGTGTACCATTACTGAATGTACATTTTAAAAAAATATTTTCAAACTTACATAAAAACAAGGACTTGCTAACCCTAATTTCCCATTTGAGAGTTTGATTACAGAATTGTTTGAGATGACAGTGCAGTAGCCTTCCTGCTGGAAAAACTACTGCAAGCAAGAATCCTATAATGAAGGTATAATTATGTCATGCTTATGCATAAGTTGAATGGTGCTAAGATAGGCATAATTATAATGTGCATTAACCATGTTTTTGAAAAATGGAAAGTAAGCTATGTAGGCACTTTACTTGCAGACAGAAAGCTTTTGTTAACCGCTGGGCCCACGTTTTCCTATTGGTGCAACAGACCTACAGTTTCCTATCTCCAGTGTCAAACTTTAGAGTGAAATAGGAAAGCACAATTCAAGTGGCATTAATAAGTTTGCAAATTAAAAAACAGGATGGTTGAAGTTTATGGCAAATGTAATTTTCAGTTTTCAAGTTATAGGAGTTAGATTATGTCCCTCCCCTAAATGGATACTTAAACTGCAGAAGCTGGTTCATGAAAATAGGAAGAAGGTGGTAGAACTCATTACTGGATCAAAACCATTAAAATAAAATCTGTAGAGTGAGCTTTAAATCTCCCATTCCAGCTGCTTTCATTGTCCTGTGCAGTGCCTCAGGTATCCAAGATCCCTGAGACAAAGACCAAGATGGTTTTCCATTGTCTTCACAAAAAAAGAAACCAACTGATCCAGAAGATGAATTTATACCAACACTGCTGAATGGCCTTCTCCTGAGAGGAGCTTATGGAACACTGGTGGCATCAGCAGTAGGTTAACCTGCTAATGAGGTAGACATAGCTCTGTCCTCCAACACTATGCAACCACTTCCCACCCCTTCTTTAGGCTACCCACTCACTCTGCCTAGTGACCTGGTTGTCCCTGCATAGAAACAATTGGATGTACTTAGTTGTTCTGATGGATATTATTTTTCTGGAAGATCCATTGTCTGTCTTTCAGTCCATCGTCCATCCATGAATACGGTGTGAAAGAAGTTCAATGTTGTTTTCCTTTACATTGATATGTTCTAATTTATGTCTTCCATGAAATGGTAACATAGCAACAGCATCCTGAACAGTTTATATATTATATGACTATAGATACTACATTATCCTAGAGAAGTCTACCTGTATGGTCACTAAGAGTCAACATCAAGTTGATGGCACATAATCATTCAATCGCAGATATTATAAAACCAGTATATACAAAAGAACAGCTCTGCTGGATTATGCCAAGGTCCATGTTAGTCCTTGAGAAACTTTTGTACTTACTTCTCTCCACTTAAAAAAATTGCTCTGATTTCACCCCTTTGCTTTCTTTTTTTGAACAAGTTATTCCCTAAAAGAATATCAATTAAGTTTATTCAAGAATCTTTGATTAGGAACCTCATCAAAGACTTCTGAAAATCCAAGTATAAAGCATCAATATGGTCATATCCATTTATGTGGCTATTGATATTTTCAAAAAAATCCAGGAGGTTGGTGAAGCAGGATTTGCCTTTGCCTAAGCCATGCTGATTTTTCTTAAGCAATGTTTGTTCCACTATGTACTGGACTATTTTTTCTCTGATTACATTTCTATCACTTTGCTTGGGGTAGACATTAAGCTGACTTCCTAAATCTTCCATGGGTCTGTTTTTAAGAATGGGTGTCACATTGACTATTTTCCAGTCACTGAGCCTGATTTGAGGGATAAATTACATATTTTTGCTTTTACATCAGCAATTTCACATCTGAGTTTTTAAAGGATGGTTAGATGGATGCTGTCAAAGGCATAAGTAGTTATTGTGTAGTCTCTCAATATGTCCTAGAATATTTTCTTCTGTTACCTCAAGTACTTCTAGTTGTTTCAGTTCCCTCCCTAAGAAAGTCAATAAAAATTCAGGAATCTGCCCTATCTTCTGCAGTAAAGACAGAATCTAAGAATTCATTCAGTTTCTCTGCAGTCTTCTTGAGGATCCCTTTTATTCCTTTGTCATCTAAGAGCTCAACCACATTACTCATATACATATTTTCTTAACTTTCCAACATCCTGGACATGGCTAGAGACTAATGCTGGCCTATTCCAGGACATGATTGATCCTTTCTTCTAATGTGGAATACATTCCAACTGAGTCTCATTATTGAGTTTTAAATAACTTCCAGGTCTCTTTTGTAATCAAGGGATATGTTGAAACCTGCTGGCTTATGTCACACACCAATTCACAATCACAATTTAGGACTGCCCCCCACGCCCCCCCCATCTGTTCCAAGACCAACTGTTCAAAGGTAAGTCATTTATTTTCTTTGTTATGTCCTAAGCCTAAATATATCCAGTCCAATCAGTGTGAGGGCAATGATCACCCTCAGCATTTTAATCAGATGAATGATAGCCTATCAGTAGATTTAATCTACATTTGTAGCTAGATATTGCCATGCATAATGATTCTATGGAAGCATTTGTTTTTCCAGTATTTTCTGATATGTTAGATTTTATACCTTCTTTGACTGAAATCCCCAAATTTCAAAGGAATAGATTTTTTTCCCTGAGAGACAAGAGCATATTGCACCAAGCACAACTTGTGGGCAAATAGTAACACATTTAACAAAAGGCACCCTATTCCTTTCTGGCCTTCTACTTTTTTTTTTTTTTTTTTAGATTTTTTTACCCTGCCTTTATTATTTTTATAAAAAACTCAAGGTGGCAAACATACCTGATACTCCTTTCTCCTCCTATTTTCTCCACAACCACCACCCTGTGAGGTTTGCTGGGTTGAGAGAGAATGACTGGCCCAAAGACCAGTCTGGCTGGCTTTCATGCCTAAGGTGGGACTAGAACTCCGTCTCCTGCTTTCTAGCCTGGTGTCTTAACCACTAGACCAAACTGGCTTCATAGAAGATAAATAACCTGGGTTTTCCTTAGGTCTGTCTGACCTAAAAGTATATACAAAGTATTACACTTTTACAGAATTTAGAACCTTTACTTCCTCACTCAGTTACTAACTCACCTGGACACTTAGATCCTAGAGGTGGGAGGACCAGGTTTTCTTCCTCTATCCAACCCCATAGCAAAATTCCCCTAAAGTTTGCCCTCCTGTTTGTTCATTGTAACAGCAAGCTCCCAAGTGCCTCTCTTTCCAAAAAGGATGGAACTGAGGTTTGGGCAGAGGATGCAACTCTATCCATTAGCTAATCATTTGATCCGTGAGTCAGCTGCTGTTATAAGTCTTACCTTCAGATGTGCTGAAAAGTAAGCAAACACACTCCGGTTAGGTAGAAAAAACCCCATAACCGAATGATCGTCTTTAAACGCAGCTAATCTGCACTTCCTAAATTCACCAGCTCCCTAACATGGCCTCTGTTTATTCTCCTGTTCATTTGTTTGCTCTGATCATGAGCTCCCAACTGCCTGTCTTCTTTCTAAATAGCTATAAAACCGATTACATTCCCAAATATTACATCAAGTATCCTACCATAAACCGATCCTGCTATTGATAACAATGCAGTAAAAGTTCACGGTCCAGGGCATATCCCTCATTCTAAGTATCTACTCGTTCTTGTCTCCCCATGCAGTATTCTCCCTCCAAGTGGGATCTTGTAGACTCATTCAAGTACTTCTGTTGGAGTATTTTTTGTTTTTGTTGGAAAGAAAGAAAGTTGTGTAGTCAAAGAACAGTATGTGCTCCAAACAGGGGGAAAAAAGAGGACAACAAAGATTTACATACAATTTGTATGTTCTTATTTATCTAGATGAAAATGTACAAACCATTAGATATACACTGTGGATGAGCAAACAATGATGGCATGAAATAGTGGTGGCTATCTGCTGTTTCCCAAATTGGTGCAGAAGCTGAGGACGTGTAATATGGTATTTCCAGAGGGCTCTAATTCTACAAACGAAACTGTTCCCTTTTAAGCCCAAGTTCCCCCCTTGTTTCTTTCTTTTCCCGCTTGAAATTCTTCGTGCCTTGCTCCAGTTCTCACAACGCTTGGCCTTGGAGATGCCTGTGTAGAGATAAAGATAACAGCACCTGCCCTCCTCTCCCCCCTTCAATGGCAGGTCAAGCAAGCGGCCTGCAACTAACATTCTTTCTATTAACTCTTTACTAGGCATAATACAACTAAATTAATAGCTTGCGTAGATCCTGACAATTCTCATCATTGCCTAGAATGAAAAGGAAGAGGGCAAAAGTTATAGCCGATGCATCTGTTTAACCATAAAGGATGATACGTCAGTAGGGCCTTGAAAGCCAACTCTTGATACAACTCTGCACGTAATAATCTCAGTCTTCCCCAGTTGTGAGTTTTCCAGGCATGTTAAAGTAAACTGCCCATTAGCCGTATTTGCTGGGAATCCTACGGATCTTAACTAATTAAGTTAGGTCAAGATCATGATTTTTTTTTTTCAAATATGATATTTCTTATATTCACTGAAACAGAAAAAGAATTTTGAGATTTATATTGCCAAATATATAAGGGAGAGGACCCGTTTAGGGAAGGCTAATAGAGTATATATCTAGGAATCCAGCCATTTTCATGTGTGTGTGTGAATCATCAATGCCTGGTCAGTTGGAATTATTGTTGAATGTAGGGCTCCCAGATCTAGTTTGGAAACATCTAGACAACCACTAAATGCAGCAAAAAGCATCTCTTTGTTGCCAACTAGTGCCCATCCAGGCTTTTGCTAGCCAGACCTGGTAGCCCTATGTTTAATAAATAATTGCAACTGATTGTGTTCAGACCCATATGTGTACATTGATCAGACATGTAAGCTGTGCTTGTAAAGTATGCATTTTTTTTTTAACTGCTTAACAGTCATTACTGACCCTGCAGTGACCGCCCCCTAGCGGTTTTCAAGGCAATTGCATCTTTCTAGTTTCGGAATTAGACTTTGCCAGAGCCTAATTCCTAGAGCGTCAGCCCAGCTGGCAGCACAGGAGGCGGGATTTCCGTTGCTTCGCGCCCCTTTTTCGGACGAGCGCGGTTTCGCGCTTTTTACCGGCAACTTGTCCCGTCTCTCTGTTGAGCCGCTGCCAGCATTTTCCTCCCACCGGAGTGAGAGTCCTCATTTATCTACTCACGTATGTTTTCGATCTGCTGAGTTGGCAGAAGCTGCGGGTATAGAAACAAGAGCTCACCTTGTTAACGCGAGGCTGGACTCGAACCGCTGAAGCTTTCAGCCATTTCTGGCCGGCACTTTCAGCGTCATTAAGCCGCTGCGCCACCGCGTCCCCTTAAAGTATGCATACACATTCTTAAATGAGCCACAGAGGTAATAAACAAATCGATAATTTTTAAATAACATGGAATACTATCTTTGCAGAAAAAAGGTACCCAAACGAAGGAAGATTAGAACAGAAACAGGTCATCTTCCTTCCTTATATTTTCAGTGAAGCCAAGGTCATCCTTCTCCCATTTTAAGGGCAAATGGGGGGAAAAAATAGGGCACTGTCACCCACGCCATTCCCCAGTCTCTCAGAAGGTAATGCATAAACCTGCTAACTTCAAACACTGAGAAGGAGGAGCAAAAATCACTATCCCTGCCCAAGCTGTCACAGCGACAAAATTTTCCTCTTTCCTCCCTCCACACAAAAGCGAAATAGATTGCACGTGCTGCCTCCGTCATGGCCTTTCTTCATGCTGTGCATAGTTGTCTTGCTGAATGCAAAGAAGTCTCAGTGGTTCCTGTGAGAAAAGATCTGAAGCTCAGGACCCAGGAGACATAGTAAGATAGAGCTCCTGCAAATGTGAAGCAGATTGCCCACATGCTCTCCACAGCTGTAGCATCTGAAGTAAAAAAGAAGGGTTTTACTCTGGTTTCAAGGACATGGCAGCTGAGGCAGGAATAAATCAGCTTAGCTTGTGAGTACAGCCAAGATGATGGAATGGTGGAAGTCTGAAACTACTTTAAAATGGGTAGAGTTCTTGTGGGAAAGTATCCTTAATCATTGTTGCAGTTAAATTTATTCAACTGTTTCAGTTAAACTTATTCAAAAAATGTATCTGAATAGCTGTTTGACCGGGAAGAAAGGATCATTTCTCTTTCTCTACTGACTAGTAACCAGCCATCCCTCCTTATCTGGAATGTAGGGTGAGGCTGCTAGATGAGAAAGCATGTGTACAAAATCAACAACCCTCACTTTAGAAACAAGCAGATCTTCCTGAGGTGGCCCCATTTCCCTGGGAAAATATCCTTTTTTCTGACTCTGCACTGGCCAGGCAGTTCACTTGCTTGAAGCTAAGCTCAGCTGGCATCATGAGTTTATGGATTGTGCCAATAAAGGGTTAAAGACTACAGAATGAGATAGTTGAATAACACCATCTCTACCCAGAGGGGAGATGAAATGTAAATTAGCAGATCTCTCATCTTCACAGCAGCAGAAAAAGCACTGACTTAAGCAGCTAATTCATTATCACTTATTTTGGCATGCAAATAGACCCATCATTCCCTATGCATAAACCATAGAGTTCATCACAAGGGAAAGATGCATAAGAATGAAAAATAACTGGAGGGAGCTGTTGAATGGTGGTAGGGGAAGATTCTTCTTTCATTTCCCATTATTTTAAAAGGAACTAAAGTTTTCTCAATTTGGGGTTTTCTTCCCCAGACAGATTTTTCTTCCCCAACCATCTGCTTCTTTTGTTGATGAAAATGCCTCAAGTGCACCTGCAGCCTCAGGAAATCTTCTCCAAAGAAGATATACAGAATCCTAAAATCATAAATCCTAAACATTTATCTCAAAGGTCTTCTAGTCTTAGGTTCATCTGATTCAGGAATTTTTTTAAAAGATTTTTTTTAATCCCACCTTTATTACTTTTATAAATAACTCAAGGCAGCAAACATACCTAATACTCCTTCCTCCTCCTATTACTGTAGCATTCCTTGATTGATGATAATTCATCCGCTGTCTGAAAAATAAAAAGAAGAGTCTAATACTTTTTTGGGCAGATTGCTCCACTATGTACCTTTGGAGGATCAAGTCCACCATGGTGTGGAGTCCAAAACATAGAGTCAAAACAACAATGAATTTGTTAAACCAAGTTATAAATAATTAATTTCCCCCTTCTTTACAATTTCATGGGAAATTTTGAAGCACATCTTGGAACAACATCCAAGCATTTCAAGACTTCATGCCACCTTGAGCTTCACTGTCTGTACCACAGATAAAGCACTTTGTACCATTAGAAAGTCCTTCCTACTATCCAACTGCCAAGAGCTAGGCAGAACTGATCACAAAGCTTTTTTTTCACTTGATCAACATCTACTCAGATAGATGATAAGTTGTGCACCCTTAAAAGGTAAAGTCTCATTTTAATTGAACTTAACTCCAGGTAACTTCATGGTCATATCCATTTGGCTATAATATAAAAGTGGTTAGCCACTTTTCTCCTTCTTCTCCTGATCTAGCTTAAAACCTCAGTGTTTTCTCATCCAGATATCAACTGGATCCAACTCTGTTGAGATCAACCAAAGTAAGCTAGGTGCTAGTAATTCCATATGTGTCACAGCTGCCTAGGAAAATATGGAAAACAGTTCCTCCACAACTGTAGGTGTTGCAAAATATGAAAATAAGCAAATTTTGTTTAAAAGATAGAACAGCTTGTATCAGAAGGAAAGGAAAAATAAATTTTCATATACCCAACCAAATATAACCAAAATATAACCAATATGCCACAAGTTGGTCTATAGTGCTCACTGAACTTAAGTTTGTATTTGATAATGCAACCATAACTCTATAAATCAATCCCAGGATATTTTGACCATGTATCCTTAGACCCATTAATCCAGAATCTTCCTAAATATCAGTATCAGACTGACTGGTCTGAGAAAATAATTAACCACTCACCCAATGAACTGTGTGATCAAATGAGGATTTGAATCTGAGGGTCCCTAGTCCAAGTCCAAAACATTAATCAGATTGCTAGGATTACCTAAATGGTTATGCCCAGATAAATAAACCATATTATGGATTGGTATGATGGCTTGGTTCAAACCACACACTAAAACAATGGTTGTACTTCCCACAGGATGTTGCTGAAGTAGTATGATACTTCAAATCCAAATGGATAATACCCATCTGGGGAGGAGGAGAGGTCAGAATCCAACTTGAGTAATATATAATGTTAACTCTTGATTGCAGGCTGAGGATTCATAGTTGTGACATTGGGCAGCATGGCAAAATGATGTCCTGGTGAATCATGTACACCATCCTCATGGACTGGCACAAATATATAGTAAAATAGAGAGATCTCATTGTTCTCCACATGCAAGCTAACAGTACGGTAGTGCCATATAATGATGTGTTCAGTCATCACGTAAAGGATGCCAATTATGTAACTTAGAAATGCAACCCACATAAGTTGCATCATTTTTCATACAATATCATACACACAATGCACACAATGTCACATATCCTTCTTGCCCATGATGGTGCTACAGTTAAGTCATAGAGAATGACCTAAAGTAAGTGTAAATCAATAGATTAAGCAAGACAAACTCTTATGTGCCTTCCATAAGCATGCCTCCCCTTCAGCTACAGGAAAAAAAAGCTAAGGTGGAACAGGATAACATTTTTTAAAAATAGTTGGGTACCAGTGCCAGTGTGGTATAATGGTTAAGATGTCAGACTGGGAAAAAGGAGTTCCAGATTCAAATCCCCACTTGACTGGAAGACTTCAGGCCAATTTCTACATCTCAGTCAAAAGGCGGTTATTAAGAAGTAGGAAGAGACTACTTACTTTGAGCTCCTGAAGGAAAGGTAGGATAAACGTGTAATGCTAAATGGAAATATATAAATAAATACTTCAGGGGTATTTTTAATAGGCAAAGGATTTAGGAAAGAAGATGTGGGGGGAGGGGGGAGAGAGAAAGGTTTAGTACCTCTACTGGTGACATGGGTGGACTTGACTGAATTTGGTGACTCCTGTGACTGTACTTGCTCAGTACTTGCTCACTGCTCAGAATAAAAGAACAGTGGTCTTAGCAGTCTATTGTTTTCTGTTGCCAAGAAGGAAATGGTTTTAGGCTGAAAAGGAAAGACTTAGGTTAAATACCAGGAAGGCATGTTATAACAAGAACAATGGTAAGGAAATGAAGTCAGGCCACTGGAAAGAATCTTGAAGTTGGAGGAGGAGGGTGCAATCTGATTTTATCTACTTATGAGGTGGGAGGGACTGGGAGGGGAATGTCCTCAAATGACAGAAAACAATAATCTTCACATGCAGTACAATTTTCAGCTGTGTTCCTACAAGCAGAAATTTGTTAATTTAAGATTTGAAAGCAGACATTTTTTACCCAGCGTATATCTCACAGAAGGACATTCTGTCATATTAACTCTGAGTTCTTTGAACATCATTTTGCTTTAATAATTTCTTTGCACATTCTCCTGGAGCTGATAAGGCTCACGACCCAACATATCAGAAGGCACCAGGTTAGGTAATGCAGCAGGGTAAGATAAACAAACAAAGCAATGTGATTAATCTTTTTCTCCTCCCTTAGCATTGCTGCAGAGTTGGCAAGAGAGAACGTGCTATATAGCTTATATTTTAAAATACTCAAGACTATTATTATTTTCTGCCATTATGCTGTGGGGCAGAGGACCAAAATCACTTTGTTAGGCTCTTACATTTTGACAGATCTGACCAATCACATATTTATTTAAACTTTCTCAGAACCTTGTCCCTTAAAGTTCTTACTTCCTTGCCAGCTGACAAAGTGATCCCCACAGATCTTTTTTCATTATTGCTTCTATATCTCATATTTCCTCCATTGAGTTCAAGGCAGTGTAGGTGATTCTTCCCATGCATTTTATCCTCCCTACATCCTGGTGAGATTAGATATATTTAGAGACTGTGATTGGCTCAAAGGTATCTTAGCAAGCTTTACAGCTGAGTATGTATGATTGGTGTATCTCTCTCCTCCAGAAGACTTGCCAGGAAAAAGAGGCACATTTAATTAGACCTCAGTGTGTCCCTGTGGCCATTCAGATGGAATTAGTAATTTCCAATTGGCATTTAGTGGCATTTTTCTGGTACATCCCATATCAACTGCAATCAAAACCAACCTTGGTTCCCCCCTTAAATAGGTGGAGTTTGTACTGATATAATCAGGATGCTATAAAAAAATTAGGGGAAGGGAATGAAATGGATTCTTGCAATAGTAAATTTCATAATAGGTTCACAGATTTAAATGGTAGATATCCATCAAGTAAAATGGAAGCACACACACACACCCCAGAGGGATATTGGTCAGCATGGATGTCTGCAGAGGGGGTAAAAAAGATCAAGATGGCATCCATACTCACAAGTAACACAAATAAAAAGAGGCAAGGATTTAATGGCTGCCATCTTGATTTTTATCCACCCCCCCCCCCCAGTGGGTGCCCCTGATAGTCAGAAAAATGGATCTCTGGAGTCCTTGGGTAATGAAAAGTTTGCAAGTAAACAACCAAGCTCAGAGAACCCCAAGGACTCCACAGTTCAACCCTGAGCTACACATATTCGCTTCCAAATGGATCTCTTTCAAGGCCAATTCTGAGATCAGTTTGAACCATTAATGAAACACAAGCTTTTCAGGAGATATCAACAATCACTAGCCTTAGTACTAATATTCCCAAACTATAAACTGCAGGAAAGTTGAAATGAAATGTAAACATTTAACCTACACCATTAATCCTTCTAGTCCATAGCAGCTCTTTCAGAAATTAGAGGGTTACAGCAAGTGGCAGGAGCTGGCTGAGCTGAGGCTTGAAAGGTAAGCAGAATCAGGCTTAATTAGTATCTCAACATGAAACCAAACAGACAACCTAGGATTGTAGGCAAATCTGGTAAACTGAAAAAACATCCTAAAAACAGGCATAACTATATGTTGCTGCCAACAAAACTGCATGGATATGTCCATGAAGTCACCAGGAACTGAGCTTTATTTAAAGGGGACTTACTTACAGTTGAAGGATGGTAGATGAACAGCAGATTGTCTTGAAAAATTAACAACTTCTATTTATTGCATAAGCTTCCTGCATCTGATCACTGAATTTCCTAGGGTATTAGGAAGACTGATACAGCTAGTTGGGAACCTCGACCACTCTTGGAAAAGACTTCCTCATCACTGGCAAGATTTCTTTCCATCAGGATTGTAGCTCACTAGCAAGTCTCTATGCTAACTTCTTAACTGGCAGTGGCAACAACAGAAGGCTGGCACAAAGACAGCAATGACACAGATGTCACAGAGAAAGGTAGCCTTGCCACTTCACTATTCTTAAAAGTAAATCTTTGGCCAATGCCTGTATTATTTTGAAGCTCAGGTATTCCCGATTGAGGAACTTGGTTATTTATTTATTTATTTATCTATCTATCATACTTCTACTCCACTGCAATTAAAATGGCTCACTGCCCTACAGTTTATATAACCAAAAATTAAAACATCCACAGTTAGAGTAAAACCAATCAAAAATATCATAATAATATAACAATGACCATATCATCACCCACATAAAACATAAGGACACAAAAAGCAGGAAAAAAGAAGAAGAGGGAGAAGAAGAGGAAGAGAAGGAAGAGAAGGAGGAGGAGGAGGAGGCAGCAGGAGCAGCAGCAGGAGCAGAAGAAGCAGAAGCAGAAGAAAGCTTTGTTTTAAAACAGCCCCAATTATTCAGAGCTGAGAAAGAATAGTAGACCCCAGTGTGCTAACTGAATTGGTGTATCTTATGCCCATATGCAAAATGCTGAGAGCTGAGTTAAACTCCAGTCGTGTTGGCAGGGTCAGCACAGAAATCTAACATCCCATTAGCACAAAAGAGAGCAAAATTAAGGCTTGTGGTTGGGCAGATTAAAGATATTGAGGGCTGAGAAAACAAAAAGCGTAGAACAGTATTAACCTTAAAGAGCTTTGATAACCAGAATTGAATGAGGGGATCAAACTCAACTGGTGGCTACTCATGCCAATGTCAGAGAGCCAATCACACCACTTGATCTCTCCTCAGTCTCTTCATAAAGGGAAGTGATGCTGTAACTTCATATATGATCGCAAACCACCATCACCCCCAAAGTGGTAGGAAAGCCATTAAATCTTCCAAGGGCTTTAGAGGGATTGAAATATGCAGTACCATATCCCCCTAAAAATGATGTATTTGTGTGCTTCCCCCAGGTTGGGGAAGAAATATCTTTTAATCTCTGTATCATAGGGTTTCTCAAACTTTGCAGTCCTTCACACAAGCAAAGTGAGAAATAAAAGCTGGAATGACTTTTGACAGCCCTCCCACTCCACCTATGCAATTTTTAAAATCCATTTTTTTTAAATCAAGTTTTAAACCTGCCTCTAAGGTCCCTGTGACCCTGAGTGTCATGATCCACAGTTTGACAGCCCAGGATATTAAATGCTTTGCAGCCATCTGATTTGATTTGCTGACTTGAAGTGGGTCCCCAATTTGATTCAAGAATTTCCTTCCATGAGTGATTCAGTCAAATCTTCGTTGAATCAAAGCACCCTTTCAGAGCTTTGCACAGCACCACTAGAGAGCATAAACTAGTTCTGAAATCCTGCTTGATTTGTCAAAGCAAAAACAAGATGTCCAAAGGGCAAGATTATCAACATTCTTTTGAAAAAGTACTGCTACCCATTATAAAATCATGAGGTTTTGTTTTAAAGAAAAACTACAATGGAATCAGAGAAAACTGAGAAAACAGGGAGCTGACAAAAATAAAAATTAACTGAGCTCCTTATTGAAAGGAGATGCCAGACAGTTGCTAGGGCTGAGGCTACATACACATAGCTGCTTTGTCATGTTTCCATCCCATCCTGGAGCTGGCAGGAAAGCATGCCATGCTACATTTTGCTGCTCCTCCAACATGCCCTTATCAAGCACCCAGAACAGGTCTGGTCTGTGCTGCCATCCATACAGCTTTAACACACGACGTTATAAAGCCATGATTCAGCGGTTCCTTCAGCTGAAATTCCAGCCCTGTTCAATCTCATGTGAAAAGCCTCCTCCAATTGGCACAATGTTATGGCTATTTCATGCAGTGCATTTGTTGCTGTTGTATTTCATCATATCACCAACTGAATGGACATTTTTAATGGTTCCTTATAACTATGGGTTGACCCTTTGATCACTAGCTGGCAGTAGAGAGTTAGAGTTTGGGTCTACCTCTTAACTGCCATCTAGTGGTTGTTTGGATTTGTGTAGACAAGAGGCAGACATTGGATAAGTGTTGTTAAGGACCTGGGTTTGACAAAGCAGCTTTGCTGGGGGGAAAATCAGTGGGAATTGTAAAGTATCCTAAGAACAATGTGTGAGGAATTAGGGCACCCTTGGGAACAGCAGCCATTGGTAAGGGAATTCCATACCATGCAGGCTAGAGAAAAGCCAAATTCTTTCAGTTGCACACATAAAGCAGGGGTGGGATGGGCAATGTCAGGTCTTGACATTCTTGGTGGACTAAACTATTTAAGAAGGGGAAATTAGATGGCTGCAGAAGCTGGGTTTATGGTTCCCCTTGCAGTCAAATCAGCATTGAAGTACAGGTGCTGATTCCAAGGACTGGATGGAAGTCCCACAGCAGATCTGCCATACCAACTGAGGCCAACCAGCTTGCTGCAACTGACCATGTCACTTCAAACCTCCCCCTTCATTCACTATGGATGTCTAAATAGAAAGTCTTACCTGGAATGAGAGGAAAAGCACCACTTCTGCAACAATCCACCTAAAAGTATCTTCAGGCTGCTTCAAGCTGCAGGGGACCATGAGAGACAGGTCATGGCAAGCAGATGTGTTACCTGGAAATGGTTAGCAGGGCCTCTTTCCTCTGCAGCAAGCTGGCGAGGAGGACTTTGCCTGATCTTAAGTCAAATAAATCTTAGTCAGATGGTACTTACTTGATTTGATTCAATAATCTGACAGACAAATGGATTTTTTTTTAACACAACACATAATGAAACTTTGGAATTTGAGATGTGGTGATGGCTACCAACTTGGCTGGTTTCAAGAAAAGGTTGGACCAATTCATGAAAGTCATGAGAATCAATGGCTCAATGACAGGGTGACTGCCTCTGAAGGCCATCTGCTGGAAGACTGGGGGGCTTCCTTGTGCAGTTGGCTGGCCACTGTGAGAACAGACTGCTGGACTGGATGGGCCAGGGCTCCAATCCTGCAAGGCAACACTTATGTTCTTATGTTCTAACTGGTTGCTTAAGTAATCATTTATATTTGCACAGTAAAGGCATTTCCTTCCTTCCTTCCTTCCTTCCTTTCCCTATTTCTGAACAACTCTTATCATATTTTAGTTTTGAATTATTATTTTAATAATTCGCTTTTTCAAAATTAATTTACCTAACCAATTGACCACTTAAACATGGTAAGTTTATAAGTTTAAGTCTGCCTCCAGTTTCCACCAGTATGGGAAACAGGGAATGGTTCTTCTTAAGCAAAAGACTGCTTGATAAACCCTACCCCTGATTTTTCATAGACTGTGTAAGAAACTGCAGATCGGCTGCAACCTTGAAACAACCAAGATGAGTTTTTTCCTAAAGTCCTATACCTCCCAGCAAAGTTCTAACAGCAACTCCTACTGCTGCTGTCCTGGATAACTTTCTTTTCAATAATGAGCAGAAAAGGCTCTTAATATCAAGGCCTTGTTCTGCCTTCTCTCCATAGTTTGCCCGGAGAGTTATGGCTGACAAGAATTTCACTTTCTCTTTTCATTTGAAATTATAGCGAGCCTCAGTCAAATAAAGGTGTTTTTAGAGTCCAGATGGGAATGGGATCTGACTGCAATTGGAAGTATTAAATAGTTCCATATATGAGTAAATTTCAAATATTATTTTATTTGAGACCCTTTGCAATGGTCAGCATAGCAGAGCTGCTTGAAACTGCCAATTACACCCCTCTTGGCAGAACAGCCACAGTAACCAAACAATTGGATCAGCCCCAAATACATTTGTTGTCACTACGTGCATGAAGAAAAATAAAATGCATTTTGGTAGATGGAGAGTTATGCTTCTCCTTAAAGATCTTTAACATTTGCAAGGAGCTAAAAGGTGGCCAGTTATCAGTCACTGTGGATCTTCCACAAAATCATGGGCCTTTGACCTGCCAAGTCAGGTGCTGGCACCAGGCTGAGGAACAGCATATTGCAGATCCGGGGTGGGGAACCTATGGCTTTCTGGATGTTAGATTAGAACCATCATGATCCCAGCCCAATGCTTTGCTACCAGGACTGAAGGAGGTTCTTCACTGTTCAGGAACACCCATTCTTACTGCTAATTATGTCGCTGTAAGTGGTTCCTGCATCTCTCCAATAATCAATGTAAATCAGCTTGTATTCCTTTATTTATATGTCACCTATTCCTGAAGGCTCTGGGTGGCTAACAATCAAGGTCAACATAGAATAAAAAGGACTCTCCTCAAAACTTTTATTCCTTTGATCGTTGTATTCATTCATGTAGGTTCATCACCCAAAGTGACAATGCCAACAGATGTTGTGGGATGTTTCTCCACAGACACTTCCTTGTGTCCCCTTTGCTTGTCCTGGCTCTCTAGCAGTTGATTCTAGCAATTGGCGGATGGTGTCCTCCTGCAGCAGTTAAAGTTTGAGCCTTCATTACCCTGTCAATGTTTGCAGTGAAGGGTCTATGCTCAGTCTTTGGTGGTGCTGCCGGCTACTTTCCTTTTCTTGCACCTTGACCCTGAGTAGGTGTTTCCCACTTGGAGGAGACAACCCCAGTGGCATCTGTGGTGGTACCCTCCCTCCTGTACACATGTAAGCTGCATTCACTAGAAAACCTCTGAGATGCCCCCCCATACATACGCACTGCTTAAAGTGCCCTTGCAAGGAAACATTCACAGCAAGCTGAAGTGACTCTGAGTAGCAACAGGGGGAAGAACCAGTCAGAAACCTGTGGCTCAGTAAACCAAATTTACTGGTGGTTCAGAAGGTGGTGGCACTGCAGCTCCAGAGGATCCTGGAGGAAATGAATTATCTGGACCCTTTTCAGTCGGGTTTCAGGCCCGGATACAGGACAGAAACGGCATTGGTTGCACTCATGGACGATCTCTGGTGGGAGTGGGATGGGGGTAGTGCATCCATCCTTGCTCTTCTTGACCTCTCAGTGGCTTTCGATACCACTGCTCCCACCCCTTGGAATATTCTCCCCCCAGAGATGCAGCAGGCCCGTACCCTCCTGGCCTTCTGGCAAGCTTGCATGGGGTAACAACAATCTTACCCAATCTTGGGGGCGGCTGGCACCTTGATGACGCTCCCTGAGTGACTACCAATTTTAACATCTATCCTTGGATCTATTTATTCTCTATTTATTTAAGATTATTGCACGTTGTAATTTTAATTGATTTTAACCACTTTGTAAACTGCCCAGAGTCCTTTCAACAAGATGGATGGTGACAAATTTTTTATATAAATTAAAATATAAATAAATAAATGTTTCTATTCACTGACTGTACGTCAAAGATAGTATGGCTAGCATGTTGACCTAATAGGAAGGGATAAATAATAATAAGGACATACAGATGGGTTTATCCAAAATATTCCATCGTGAGGCTGTAATTTCCACTGTGTCGGCCCTTTTCTCTGTTTTGCCTTTGCCTTTCTTCTCCTTGCAAGGTAGGAGGCCAAAGGTATATAAGCCCTGGTTCTGCTTTTGCTTATGGCTGCTCAGCAAAGTGTCAAGGTTTTGCTGGGGGTCCAGTATACACTTTATTGTTGATTGCATGCAAATAAATTATGTTGTATCTTCAAAGTGATTTGGTTGCTTTAGGTGAGCCAGGTTTTGGCCAGAACACATCCCTCTATCCATCCATCCATCCATCCATCCATCCATGTGACTCTGGGTGGCTGACAGAAATTAAAATACAATAGAAATACAACATATATTAAAACAATTAAAAAGAAAAAAAAACACAAGCCTCTGTTCCCAGCTAACACAAAGTGGCTCCCCAACACCCCTTTCACCAATAGCGTGGGCTGTCTTATTCTCCTGGCCCCCATGCCTGTGGAAACAGCCACGTCTTCAAGATTTTCCTCTAGTATAGCAAACCCTAAATGACCCTCTGACAAGAAACACCAGCGCGATCCGAAGGTCAACTTGCCGCGAAGAGGTACAGAGCAAGGCGGGCAGCAGGAGACTTTCAAACGAAGGCGCCCCACGTGCTCGCAGCGTGACTGGAAGAAGACAGAAAGCGCTTAACTCGTGTCTTTGGGAACCAAGCGAGCGCTGTGAGGCGAAGCCCAGGCTCTCGCCAGCAAACGCTCCGGAATCTAGCGGTGCAGCCCGGCCATCGTCGCGGGAAGGGATCGCCTCGCCTCCTGCTTTCCCGATCCGCTGCTCCTTAACGCCGGTACGTGGCCTGGGTAGCCAAGGCGTCTACCCCAGAATCTCGAACGCTTCGCGGGCAACTAAAATGTAAAGGGCGGAGCCTGTTTTGAGCGGGTGGAGGAGTCAAATTCATCCCGCCCGGAGGCTTTCTTGCGGTCTCCGCCGGAAAAGATGGGTGGTAGGTGGGTTATTGCGCAACAAGTGGGACTGCGGAGGAGCGCGTGCGCGTCAGGAAGGGAGCGAAAAGACCCTTGCCGCCTTTTTTTGGTACCGTATTGCCTCCCTCCCTCCTTCTCCGCCTCTTCGCTATGCCTACGCCTACGCCTGGTTCTCCTTCTCTCCCATACAGAATGCGGACCCCCAGCAAGGTGGGAACGCGAACGTGAGAATGCACTGGCCCCATCTCATTCCTAGTTCATCCCCCCGGCCAGAACAGAAGAGCTTTGCCCCAGATTAGGTGGGGCCTGGATTTCTTGAGGGAGCATCATCTCCTGCTGCTGCGGCGGCGGCGGCGGCGGCGGCAGAAAGTTCCCCTCCCTTTTCCTTCCTGGGGAAAAAAAAAAAGGAAAATAAACGACCCAACGTACCAAAAAAAAAAAAAATCTCCACGAAATCTCGCCTCTACTCGAAGGAAACTGGGGCACTTCTCGGGCGGATGGAGCCCCCCTCCCGCGCCCAGCCCCGACGGCGGGCTCCGTCTCCTTTTTCCTCGTAGGCGTTCGGAGCGGGGCATGAGCCCCTTCGCTGGGCGCGTTTGGCGATGGGGTCCCGCACCGCCAAATCCATGGGCTGCTTTTTCTGGCCGCTGCTCGTCTATCTCCCGCTCGCCCAAGGTAAGGAGAGGGTCCCGCCGCCGGGATGGCCGAGCTTCTGCGGGGTCCGCGGCCGGCGAATCGGCGCTGGTTTGCCGTACTAGGCTCGCAGCAGAAGGGCTTCAGAGCCGCAGCGGTCCGCCGCCGGTTTAAACCCTGGTCCCTCGGAAGTAAGCCCCGCTGATTTCACGTGACGCTTCCAAAACTGTACATAGGCCGGGCTGACCGTCTTCCTTTGGGTCATGCACGTGTTGTTTTTTTGCCTTGGAACGTACTTTTCAAGAAAATGTGTTTTTGAGAGTTTTGTCCTCCTTCAGATATTTGTTGAATCGAGCCTGTGAACGGTTGGGGTGGTGGAAAGGAATGGCTAAATCAACCCTCCCCAACCTGGTGCTCTGCACCTTATAACTCTTATTATCTACAGCCAGTTGGCTGTTCTAGAGCCATGGATTGGCACTCCGGTGGGAAAACGTGTGAATTCTCCTTTCGGTTTTAAATAAATCTATTTATTTCTATTACTTCTAACTTGCATATATGTGTATATGTATATACTGTACAGAGAGAGTGAGAGCTATGTTCAAACTGTTTGTTCCTTGGAAAATCTTGTTACAGGATAACCAATTCTAGACATCAGTAATAAGCCTGTATTAGACAATGACATTTTTATTTTTCGATTCTTTTTAGGAGCTGGAAAGGAGTTACGAATTTAATGTGTTACATGAATTAATACAATGAGTCCCAGCTGCAAAGACATGACTAACTTTCTATGACAGTTTCATTTTCAGTTAGAACCAGCAATACCTACATATTTTCTTACATTGAAGGACACTTGCTTGTGTCGTTTTTCCAACATACCCTCTGCCCCCAGCTTCAGTCATTTGTATTTTTCATCTCCTATAATTTACATTACCTTGAGAAGTTGATAAATATGAAATACCTAGATATGATTTTTCTTGGAATTATGTTATGTAAAAATTTTATGTGCACACATGTTAAAGACTGGATCCATGCACATTACATCTAGCTTGTTTAAGCCCATATATTTCAGTGATATCAGCCTATGCTTAACTCTTCCCGTGAAATTAATGGGGATTGAACTTGTATGGGCTACCCATGATTATCATTTATTTATTAGTTTATGTGCTGCTCAGTCCAGCCCTGAATTAGAGCTATCAGTAGGATTGCAACCTAATGTATATTTTGATTTGTGAATATTTTGACAAAAGCTGAAAAAAATGCAGGCATATTGAGTTCTGTTGTAGATCTTGCACAAAATACCAGGTAAGATCACAGAACCCTCAAGCCATGGTACCCAGGCTATCATGTCAGATCATATCATGGTATCCAGGGTCTTTAAAGGTTGCTGACCCCTGTTTTAAGACATTTTACATTCAACATGTTTTTGTGTGATCTACTCAGAAAAAAACTGCTTTGCAGTTATTGAACTCTTAAGAGAAGAATTAGTCTTGTCCTCTGAATCAATTATACATCCTATGTACAAATGTTAGTTGATATTCTAGGTTTAGCTATAGTTTACAAACACACAGTAAGATATGCTGTGGCAACATCAAATAGCTTCTTTTCTTAGAATCACACTGAGTACGATAAGGTTCAAGGTCAGTTAAGATTATATATTAGTTCATTCTTGAAGTGAACCCTCTGAAGTTCATTGAGGCCTATTTCCAGGGTTATGTGCACAGGATTGCCTCCCTCCCACCCCCTTTTTGAGTAAACTAAATTGTTCACTCAACTATTGTAGCAATATAATGAACTTTTAATACCTTTGTTTATTTTTTGCTTTTCTCAAGTACTTAATATCAAACTGAGGAATGTTGGATTTATTCAGTATTGATTTAATGGATTAAATTGGAAGCCAAATCATTTTGGGACTAGGAGTGCCTTTTCTTTGATCCTTCTTGAATAAATGCAGCCATCTTAAACCCACAGAATATTATTTCCATGTTTCAGTTTCAACTGAAAGTATATAAACAAGAATTCCAGTATGAAGTGAGCTGAGATTAATCACACATAGATTATTTAATGCAACGTTCGATGGCAGACTCATGTTTGGAGCTGAGAAATTTATACTTTATAAATCTATGCATTATACAATGCTAACAGGAAGATTTGAAACAGACTGTAGCTGTGTGGAGGGCAGCTGGTCATTCAGCTGCCCTCCACACAGCCATTCAATATCATTTCCTCCCCCTCCCTCCCACTGCTTCCCCCAGCAGTATTCTGTAGCCATTGAGTATGCACAGTCTTCATTATCTGTTGTGAATTCCCCTTTCAAATCTTGTTTTTTTCCCTACTATCCTCCAAATATACTGATATCTCATGGTTGTTGTCGGTTTGGCTCCATAAACAATGGTATTCATAGTCTGAACTTCAGAAAAGAGAGGATTTATTTTAAGAATATAAATTGGCTGTAGGGATTAAAATCATGTCTACATTTCTCAGTGAAACATTGCATTGCCAGGGCCAGCTCTAGGCTAAGGCTGAGTAGGCACCGACCTAGGGTGCCAAATTTTAAGGGGCACCAAAATTGAAAAGACTTCCAAAAAACACAATAAAAAAGCAGTAACGGTGCCTTCTGTGAGCAGCGTACCCACTCAAGGGTTAAAAAGAATTTTGCAGAATTGTTGCCATCTCACAACAATTGAAGCTGATGTAATTAAAATTATTTACTGTGTAAATAGGGGGAAAATATCTGAGAAAAGAAAAAAAAATGTTTGGGGCTGAAAATACTAAGTGTAAAGCTCAAAAACTTGAAGAAAGAGAGAGAGAGAAGGAAGGAAGGAAGGAAGGAAGGAAGGAAGGAAGGAAGGAAGGAAGGAAGGAAGGAAGGAAGGAAGAAAGAAAGAAAGAAAGAAAGAAAGAAAGAAAGAAAGAAAGAAAGAAAGAAAGAAAGAAAGAAAGAAAGAAAGAAAGAAAGAAGAGGGCGCCTATTTGAAATTCCTAACAAAATTGGAAAATGAGCCAAACCATACAGGGCGCCATAATATGACTTTGCCTAGGGCGCCAAAATGTCTAGAGCCGGCCCTGCATATTGCTAATTTGTGTTGATAATATTGTTATTCTGAAGTCATTGTACACATTTTGTAAGAACTTCTGAAATGTTATATAGCAATTCTTTTTTTTTAGGAGTTGATTGCAAACCTGGTTGTCATCAAGTAAATGGATTTTGTGAAGTTTCCAATGAATGCAGGTAAATTAACCGGCAGCACTTTTGCCAGAGAGAGAAGCAAAAGGACACATATTATTTCAATTAAGCCCTATTGCTGCTTAACATTTTTATTTAAGAATAATTGATCTAAAAATGCAATTCAGTAACAAATACTTTAATCAGAGTATTATTCATGCTTAAACTTTTAGCAATCATTTTTAAAAACAATGTACAACAGCTAATCCAGAAAAAAAATAAGGTTTCTCAAACCAGCAGAACAAAAAAGAATGTGCAATGTTGGTGAAAAAGATTTCATCTTTTCCCCACATCCCTCTGAAATTTGCTCCAGAGGACTGAGAGGCCTCTTGGGTGCATCATGATGTAGAGGAAAAGGAAGCCTCCTTGGATGTTGTTCGACAATAATAGGTATATAGAAACAAATACTGATTTACAGTTTTTGTTATTCACCTTTTGAACTAAAAGCTCCATTCATTCACATATTGATGCATATCTTCTCAACTCCAAGTCTACCTGACCAGTCTATATTTTGAGTTCCAGAAGAATCAAGACAGGACACTACTTAGACACACATTCAGTTTGATGGCTCCCAAGGACCATAGCTTTTCATAGCTTCCAACAAGGTTTGACCAGTCCATTAAAGCTTGGCTAGTCTCTGTTGGCACTTTTCTCACTCATGATGACACTTTTCCACCATAGTGACTTTGCTTCATTCAGTTCTCTTGGAAGTCATCTGTTTCTTTGGAAACATAACTTGTTGCATCTTCTTTGAACTCTATATTCTGGTATGTATTTACCACGTGCTGCGTAAGCTGAAATCTTCCTGAGCAAGCATTTCTGCCTTTTTGGCCTGCAGTGAGTAAATCTCTTACATTCAATCTTTCATACATGTCCATTCGCACAAGTAAATGACATAAAACTATTAGTTGCTATATTGTAGCATTATATAATGATTGGTGTTTTATGGTAGTGGCAATATGCTGGCATTAATATACTAATACATGGTTCATTAATATGATTACACATAATTCACATATTCTGCCATTGGTGGTGCAAGAATCATCTTTATTTGATGTGTTTATAAACTACTGTCCATACAGAGTGAAATAATGCCCAGTGTATGTGATACAATGACATAATGCCCAGTTCACTGACAAATGCTTTTTCCCTTTATTTATTGGGGCGCTTTAATTGAAATAGATGTATTCAGTGCATTGCAGTCTATTTTACTGCTTATTTTAAAAAGAAAATGAAAAGTCATAAAGCTGCTACTTGCCAGCAGATTTCAGCGTCAGAATCTTGGGTAACTATGGGAGCCAGAGAAAGGCACTGAGATTGCAGGTGGCCATGCAATGTGGGTTGTCTATGTGATGTAAAGTGTGTTAATGAAGTGGTTATCATGGAACTAACTTTCAGTAAGAAAACAATGCCAGTATTCTGTAATGGCTTTCAGTCAGAATAAGCCATCTTATTTCGATCATGTCATCTACAGTATAATAGCATCTAGCTTCTGAATTCAGATTGTAAAAAGGTCTTAGCCTGATTTGCCATCTCATCTTGTGTTTTTGCTAGATGTCATCCTGGCTGGCAAGGCCCTCTCTGTGATCAGTGTGTTCCTTTCCCTGGCTGTTTGCATGGAACATGTGTCAAACCAGGGCAGTGCATGTGTGAAGAAGGATGGATCGGGAGCCGCTGTGACACAGGTTTGGGGATAATTTCCTTTTCTGTTGAATGAAGATACTGATGCCAAATGGTTGGAGCTCCATCTGGTGTTGAAGATATCGTATTTATTTATTTGACATATTACTATGCTGCAACAACTCTTGGAGGCTTACGTAGAAAAAGATACAATACAAACATACCCAATTAAAAAACACGCACACAATGGTACTAACAATAATACAAAGAACATAGAATGAAGGAGATGGCAACATCAAATCAGATTAAGGGAAGACTCTGAAAAGCTCGGTGTTCCCTTCCATTTCCTACAACAAAGTTGGCATGTTGCTTTCCTGGTGTTACAGTAAACAGAAATACTAACTTCCCATTTATATTATAGGCAGACATTACACATCAGATTTTTTTCAAGACTGTCCAGAAATGTCATTACTACTAAATATTGGTAGAGCATGGATTGAAATTGAACATTGTAATGAGGATATTTTAGCAATATTTTATTATCTTTACTGGGTCCCAGTTACTTCTGGCCCAATAAAAAATGCTGGCAATAGCTTCATAATGAGGCCACAGAAATTGAAGGGGCACAAATAACATACCACAAAAGCATGTATAGACTGGCTCTGATTGAATCAATTTTTTAGCTTAGCCATGTTAAAGGAAACTTGATAGCTTTAAGCCAATAGCCATAATTTGTCCTTTCCTTGTGGAGCTGCAATAATGAGAAAAGGATATATTGAGAAGATTGAGTGGAGAATACATTTTGGAATATGGAAAGGACTCATTACAAAAAGTTAAACATGTACGAAGTCCAAAATCAACTAATAACACTGTAATGTTATAGCTTCTCCTTTGAGGTATGATTCAGATAGTAACCTCTGGCTGACCTTGTTAGGGCTCAGACATTAAGCAAATCAGACCTTGTTATCCCAGGTTGTAGACTAGATAAGAAGGTTAAGTTAAAGGTGGCAGCAGCAAACCACTTCCCTACTATTGCCAGTACTGCTTGGAGTGTCCATATGCTATCTCAGACTGACTTTTGGCTCTAAATATTATTTATGGTTTTTAGCTCAAAGGCAGTGCGTGTACCTTGCGTGTAGAAGCTCCCGGCTTCAATTCCTGCTAGCTTTAGTTTAGAAAGAGTCAAAGATAAAATTGCTCATACTTGATGAGAGCTTGATACCTTTTGTGGAGCCCGATGAAGTGACTGGAAGAACATCTGCAAGATCATCTGGGATTCATCTGACCCTATGGCTACTGAAGAAAAGCAGTCTTCTTTAATGTGAGCTCTGACATGGACCCCTGCCCTT
Source organism: Liasis olivaceus (assembly GCA_030867105.1). Lineage (NCBI taxonomy): Eukaryota > Metazoa > Chordata > Lepidosauria > Squamata > Pythonidae > Liasis > Liasis olivaceus. The sequence continues at coordinate 31,995,770 of CM061349.1, read as the reverse complement.
CCTGGCTTGGTTGAGCTGCCAGAGAAGAAGCTGGGGGGGCTGGATTAGGAATGCCTCTGTGAAGGAGAGGGTAGTGCCAGGCATCTTGAAGAAGGAGGTGACATATCCCCCTCTGAAGTGGCCACCGGTACATGTGGCAATATAATGCAACTTCCACTCCATCTTTAGAAAGTGATCAGGTTTCAGCTGCAGAGAATCGTGGAAGAAGTGGCTTATTTGAATTCTTGTCACTCTGGTTTCAAGCTTGAGCATGGGACAAAAATTGCTGTGATAGTTCTTGTGGATGACTTGCAATAGAATCTGGATGAAAGGATAGCAGTTATTCTGGTCCTGCTAGATCACATAATGTTTTTTGGGACTGTGTGTGAGGGCTGGAAATCAGAAACAGTATTTTATTAGAGGTTATATTCCTTCCTAATGAAGCAGTTCCAATCAGTAGATGTAGTGGTTCTCCTAACCCAGTTTCTGGAAACGATCAAACTGGTTCACACAGCAAGGGGAAATGGCTGTTCACTCAAAAACCATCTGACTCCAACATTGGCTGTGGACGTCTGTGCTATCCCTAAAAGAGCAGGTCCATGATCTGGGGACACAGGGATAGTTCTTGTGTTCTCTGCATTGTGGTATTTTGATGGAGGCTCCACTTTTTCATATTTGTGCTACAGTGTTGCATGAAAATATGTAAGGGAAGGAATTTAAGCTGTGACACACATTTTGTCACTTGTCCCCTTACTCCTTTCTCGCAAACATCTGTGTCTGGGGATTCTTTTGGACACATGGGTCCTGCTGGAAAAGCAGTTGGAAGCCGTAGCCAGGAGAGATTTTGCCCAATTTTGGCTGATGTGCCAGATACTGTGATACACTCACTCATGCCCTCATTCCCTTGTGGCTGGACTACATCAGCATCCTGCACTGCCTTTGAAGACTATTTGGGAGGGCTTTAACTGGGAACAGATTGCTGACAGGCAAAAGCTGATTCAGCAGAGTAAATTGCTCTTTTGGTCACTGCACTGGTCACCCATAAGTTTCCAAGTACAATTCAAAGTGTGGATTACTTATAAAGCTTTTGATGGTTTGATACTGGTGACTTTCAGGATTGCTTGCTCCAAGGGACCAGGATGGTGATTCTTTTGATGGTTTTAATATTTTTATGCTTTGATTGTTGTTTTATGTATATAAGCTATCCAGTCTTATGATTGGAGTGCCACAGAAATCATGACATATAAACAAGACATTTAGTTTAGCTCCTAAAGAGCCACTGCCTTTCCGAGCAGGCATGATTGGGTAAAACAGAATATTTCTGTTTTGTATTTTTTCCTTAAATGTAAATAAGCAAATATTAGTTATTGCAAGAGAAAGATAATTGTAATCATAACAAGAGTGCATTTCTGTTTTTCTTTTTTTAACACAGTTGTTCATCCTTGTTCTTCCAAGCCTTGCTCAAATTACTCAAGGAATTGTATTGAGACCGGCAATGGCGGATACATTTGCTTGTGCGCTCAAGGATATATGGGCAAAAACTGCCACATGAAAAAGGGGCCCTGTATTGTTAATGGGTAAATATGGATCAAGTTTGTTGATTTACTCTTGACTTTGGTTAGTCTAATACAGTATTTTTTAGTTTGACACCTTCCAGATGTATTGGCATGGCAGCTGCTGGAATTCCCAGTGAAAATGGCTGAAGAGATTTTGAAGATCACAGCCCTGCTACGTCTGTCTCTTTATTTCCATGCCTGTTCTCTTCCCTTGTAAAATGAAGGCCAGGGAAAGGAGGTGACTTCTAAATGGGAAGGCAAATACACTATTTAGATAAATTTGATATATTCATTTGCTTTTGGTGAGTTACTCACCAGCCTTGTTCACTTTTGGCTTTCGTGTTTAACTGAGAGAAAAAATCCTGAAGAAGCAGTTGGCCCTTTTGCCAGTACAAGGAGACTGCTTTGCTGCAAATTTGTTTTTCTCTAGCACTAAAGCAAATTAATATGGTTAAGCTATTTCTTAGTTAATGCAGTAAGAAAATACAAGAGTGGGTGTCATTTTGATTGGAAAGTGGTGGGCAGCACCACTGTTGAGTAGAGGAAAAGATTGAATCCAAATTCTGTATGTTCCCATTTCTTTCTTTCCAGCAGAATCACATATATTGGAACGAGGGTTCACTTATATTTTCAATATTTATCATACCTTTCCATGAAAATGGAGAACTTGTATATATTGTTTCAGAAAAAACAACTTCAAACTATTAGTTAGCAGCCATGTTTTATGTGGCGTTTTTAAGCCTAATCTGAAAGTCACTACCCAACTGTGTTCCAGAATTGCAGCTTTGGCCAAGGATCTTCACATCTGTAATACAAAACCTAGACTTTTAAGCAGTTAGGCCATGGTTATGTATTTTTTTTTTCAGATTAAAACATTAATTTCTTTCCAATTGTTTTTTCACAGTAAATTATACAATGAGATAGATGAAATACATGAGGGCACAAAACATAAGAGTGGAAATTCATCTAAATTTTTTTGGTCTTAATTTATATTTTAAATCTAATAGCATTGCAGATATTATTTGTTAGACTCCAGTAATTTTTCAGTATTCAAATTTACTTTTCACAATTCAGTTTTAATGCAACAAAAAACCATACCACAAGAATATTCTATTGGTTCTAGACTGAACATATCCTAGCTTTCTGAGATATTTAAGTGAAGATATCGGTGACTTAATATCTGATTTGCTTTCAAAAGGCGAGATTTGGTTTCCAGGATCATGGTCTGAAATATGTAGATAGACTGCTGGCACAAGATGGGATGTACCTTGCAGGAACTGGTAAAATATATTGATCAGGAAGACTTTTGATAGGAACCACTGAGTGGTGGAAATGCAGTAAGATCTCAGATAAAGACTTGTGCACTATAGAAGTTGCTAAAATGAAGTTTCTGAAAGCACACAAAGAAAAATTGGCTCAAAAAATGTATGGCTTTCATTCATTTTAAACTAATATTCAGACCATGGGAAATAAGATGAGTCTGAGCTCTTAGTATAAAAGGCAGATATGATTTAATAAATACAGCAGACATATGGTGTGATGATTCTCTTGGAATGTAGCAACTGAAGGATACCATTTCTTCCAAAGGAACAAAAGCAGAGGAAAGGAACAGGAGAAGGGTTGTATTTTAAAAAGATCTACTGCTCAGAAACCCAAGTGAATGAAATTTACTGTAGAATACATCTGGGATAAAGTAAATGAAGGAACATATAAAAGCAATACAGTTGTCTACTCTTCCATGCCCAGCCAGGGAGAAGATATGGATGATGCTTTTCCAAAGCAAATTGCAGATCTTTCAGAGAGTGCAAAGTTGATGAAATTGTAGTAATGGGAGATTTTAATTACCCAGACATCAGTTGGAAGACAAACTCTGCCAAGCATAGTCCTTCAGGAAATTCCTGTCTAGTCTTGCTGACAGCTTTCTCCTTCAGAGGGTGAAGGAAAGTAGAAGAACAGGGAAGATTTTCTTGAGGAAGTAGAAGTAGCAGAAGCACTGGAGGAAACTGATCATGTAATGATGAAGTTTGGTGTGGATCTTCCGGGCTGTGTGGCCGTGTTCTGGAAGTTCTGTTTCCTAACGTTTCGCCAGCATCTGTGACCGGCGTCTTCAGAGTGCAGGAGCACAGACAGGAGCAGTTCTCTCTGTGCCCAGGATGGTGTGACCCTTTTGTGGGTATTTATAGAGATCTGAAGGGGGGTGGGGATTGGGGGGGATTAGGGAGGTGGGGGGGTTAATGAGTGGCTGCTTGTTTTGGTATCAGAATATCTGTGTATCTTCCTGTGGGTTAGGCAGGGTTTTTTCTTCTATTCAGATCTCTATAAATACCCACAAAAGGGTCACACCATCCTGGGCACAGAGAGAACCGCTCCTGTCTGTGCTCCTGCACTCTGAAGATGCCGGTCACAGATGCTGGCGAAACGTTAGGAAACAGAACTTCCAGAACACGGCCACACAGCCCGGAAGATCCACACCAGCCTTCGTATGCCGGCCGTGAAAGCCTTCGACAATGCATATAATGATGAAGTTATTTATTTTAAGGGAAACAAAGTAGAGTCAAATACTTAACCTTAGACTTTTTGAAAAAAATGGTTTTAATAAACTTAGCTATGATAAGTAGGATCCCATGACAGGAGAAGGCAATGGAAAAAAAAGCTCAAGATGGGTGGAAGTTCCTAAAGGAGATTCTAAAAGCATAATTGCAAACAATTCTAGTGATAAGGAAATAATGGAGGACAGCAAAAAAGCCAATTGGCTATTTAAAAATAAACTTGGTGAAGCTTTAAAAATAAAAAGGACATGTACAGGGAAGTGAAACAGGGCAAGTCACAAAAGAAGAATACAGACAGGTAGCCCGGAACTGCAGAGCTAGTGTCAGGAAAGAGAAAGCTGAGGATAAGTTGTGGTAAGTGAAGTATGTTAGGAATAACAGGAAGGATGTAACAACATAATAAAGAGATAAATCTGTGAACACCTTTAAGTTAATGTACTAAGTAATATAAATCAGCATGGATTTGTCAAGAACAAAGATTATCATTTTTTGAGTGAGTAATCTCTGTAAGAGATATGGGAATGCTGTAGTCAATATATTGGCTTCAACAAAGAATTTCACAAAATGCCCCATGACATGTTGATTTACAAGTTAGTTAAGTATGGGCTGGATGGCATGAACATTAAGTGAAGCTGGTAAGTAAGCTGGTTTGAAAATTATACCCAGAGTTCTTATCAATGACTGTACATTAAACTGGAGAGAGACATTAATGGAATGGCAGAGGAACTAGTCCTGGATCCTCCACTCCTTAGTATGTTCATTAATGATTTGGGTGAAGAGATTGCTTTTCCCATCTGCAAATAGGGGAAATAATGTGATAGGTAATGCATTAGAAATAAATTCAATCAATACTGGCAGGCTGGAGAAATGGACTAAAGGTAACAGACTGAAATCCAACCAAGGCAAATACAAAATTATTCACTTTGGAAAGAAAAATCAAATGCATTGGGGTATACCATGGAGAATACCTGGCTTAATAATGACACTTGTGAAAATACCATAGAATAGTAGTTCATTATAAACTGAGTATTAGCCAGCAATGTAATGTGGCTGCAGATAAAGCAATTTTAAGCTGCAGCAAGTGAAGCATAATTTCCAAAGATAGGAAATAATTGCATTACTATATTCTGCATTGCTCAGATCTGCTCACTACTGCATCCAGTTCTTGTTCTTAATGGAGCCATTTCTCTGTAGCATAGATTATGTGGCAAGAAAGATCAAAATCATCCAGTTAACTTCAGGGACAAGTAGGAGTTTATGTCTGGGACTTGGTTCATGCATCATGCTAAGCCATAGTTTGCTTAAAACGTGGTTGGCTGGGTTCTCAAAACATGATAAAGCCAAAGCAAACAAAATAGCTTGTGATTTTTGTGTGATCTCACCAGTTCTAGGCTGACACCATTCATCTCACTATACTACACTGTTCACAACTTTATGCCCTGATGGGGTTAATGTGGATCTTCCTTTCTTTTTTCTCAATATTTATGCCTGCCTTCATATTCTCCTCTCCCCTCCCCTCCCCCCTCTTCTCCTTTCTGTGAAGTTGCCAAGGGACAAATTTCCTTGATTGTTGGCCATTAACTACCTATGGTCCCAAAGCAGATTGGCCATTAACTGCCTATGGTCCCAAGCAGACAAGCTGTCAACCCCTTTTTACAACAGGGGAACAGTGGCTTTTCTGGGCCTAGGATAAAAAACATGGAACCAAACTCTTACTCTGATTTTGTTTTCTTAACCTGTGGTGGAATACTCAGAACAATTCAGGAGGATTATGTCTGAAATGTTCCAGTAAAATACTTCCAGTGGTGCTATTTTGCCTCAAGCTTAGAACATTTCATTTTATGCATACCAGCTTAAAAAAAGGGGGGGGGGGCAAGGAAGAAAATGTGAGGAAATAGAGGAATGCTACAGGTATGAATCACATTATAAATGATTTCCATTTGTTAAGAGACTTCTTTTTCCTCTTCTTTTGAACTGCAGCTCACCTTGCCAAAATGGAGGAACTTGTTTGGACAACGATGGGTTTGCACCTTACGCCTCTTGCGTGTGCTTCCCAGGATTTACTGGACAGTTTTGTGAAATTGATATTGATGACTGTGAACCAAACCCATGTGAAAATGGAGGCACGTGCACAGATATTGGCAAGAGCTTCCACTGCTCTTGTCCTCTTGGCTACGGAGGGGTGTTGTGCCGTAACCGCATCCCGGCTTGTGATAGTAGCCCTTGTGAAAATGGTGGGACATGTCATGGACACCGTGGCAGAGGCTTCATGTGCATTTGCAAACCATACTTTGTTGGGGCCACCTGTAGTTCTTCCACTAGAAACACAAGTGTGAATGTGGTGGCTGAACGCAGACAGAATCACAATCACCACCTGCATTTGAGAGGGCGCCGTAAACCAGCTCATCAGCAACAAAAGGAAATACTGACCATAAAAGAGACAATTGAAAACAGGCAGTCGTTGCTGACTAAGAGTCAGGTGATCTGCTTCATGGTTCTCAGCTTCCTGACATGTCTCATTGTTCTGGGTACAACTGGGATTATATTTTTCTCTAAATTTGAAGTATGGCTAGCCAATGCCAGATACAGCCATATACTGCGCAAGGAGAGGGATTGCTTTTTAAAAGCAAATGATGATGAGAATTTTTCTGTTAATATAATCTTTCCTGAGAAGGTTAACCAGACTAATGAATAGTCTATATATCTAAACCATTTTATTTTAGCAATGACCCCTCAAGCTCCAGTCTTGTCAGGGAAATAGATCCCTTTTCATTTTTGCTTGTGACAAAAATTCTGGCTTTGGAACCAGTTGACAAAGAAGAAAGATGCTTTGTTTTTGTCAGAGAAATACTCCTTTCCCAAACATTTTGTTTTTCAGTTGAAATCATGTGGTGGACCAAAGTTGCACAACCTTTTTGAGATGGAAGGCTACATTTAGCCCTTGAGTGGAGAGCTAGGGAAGCGAAACAGAAAATTTAATGTGTTAGCTTATTTAGCTAATTAACTGTAATATGATCAGTCCCCATGTATTTAATATCTTTTCCACTCTGTAACATATTTTAAATTCAGCAGCAGCTTTTTGAGAGGCTTTGAAGATCACACCAAAGCTTGGAGGGAGGGGATGTTATATGCCAATGTTACAGACTTATGAAATATAATTTAGGTTATAGTCCTACATTATATACCTGGAAGTAAGTTCCATTATACTTTATGGGGTTTGCTTCTGCACAGGCACAATTGAATTATTGTTATTTTAAATAGAAAGTCAATGCAACTTGGTTAATTAAGATAACGATTGTCATATTTTGTGCTATGTTAGGCAACTGTGATATTTCTAATTGAATTTCTAATGCTTATTTTGAATAAATAGTTATTAAGGGCTACCCAGATCAAACTGTTTGTAGAAGTGGTTGTTTTCTTTTGGTGGTGATGATTTAGGCATTGTTTATCAATTTGGGCCAGATATTTTCAAGTTGAAACAGTGGGAAAATATTGTCCCTATCCTCAACTACATGGATAGGAGCATTAGAAGAGCCCTGCTAAATCAGAGCATCAGTCTCTAATTCAACCTTCCCTTTACCTCAGAGGTCTACCAGTGGCCAACCTCCAGTAAACTACATGCAGAATCCAAAACTGACAGCCTCTTCCATTATTGTTCCCCAGCAGCTAGTTATTCAGTTGCATACTACTCTCCAAACCAGGAAGATGCAATGCCTAGTAAAGACTACAGATATATGGTACTTCCAAAGTTATTCCATCACAACCCCTGCAATAAACCATGGCACAGTGGTTAGTGCATGAGACTGGGTCTAGTGAGAACCAACTTGAAGTCCACGCTCAACCATGTGTCTGACTGGGTGATTCTAGGCGATAGCTATTTCTCAGCTCAAGCTACCTCACAAAGTTGTTACTGAGGTGGAAAAAAAAAAGTTTAATCCCCATGTACTTAAGCTCCATAGTAAAGTGGTACAAAATAAAGAAAAACTAAGATAAATATGTCAATATGATTACCCTCCATGGATGTGATGAAGAAGAGAGGCTGAAAAAATAATGGTTTGTTGAAGGCAAATTAGCTAGTCCAGAGCACAGGTGAGGTAATTAAAATTTCTTAGTTAAATCTCTTCACCTCTGCATGTTTGGGGAATAAGAGAACTGTTCTCATTTATATTACAGGTACACTATAGATCAAAAGTAGCTCCCTGAGAAACTTGCAGTTCCTGAATGTTTGGCTAATTCCCAGAAAGAGAGAGAGAGACAGATCTGAAAAAACTCAGAAAGACTACTTCCTGCCATATGAATATACCGTGATTTGCATTCATCACTTGATGCATGTTTCTCAGTATCCAGAGAAGGACAAGACAGATTTTCCTGCAGGAGAGATTTAGTTGTGAAACTTCTTCCCTTCCTCTTCTTTAGCACCTTTGGGGATCTGTTGAGCTTTTAATAGTTAATGCTTAAATCTGGGTATTCTGGAAGTTGTATATACAAAGAGCTGTGGATGACAATGGGAAAGTTGTGCAAGAATCTCAGTCTCCCGGTTTTTTACAATCTTAGGTCATTTAATTGAAGACAGGTGTCCACAGCAGGGGGTAAAATAGTTAAGATGATGGTTTTGACCCCACAATCAATGCACGATCTTTCTTTTACATTGGTTGCCTGGGCAATGCATATAAAAAGGGGTGGGGTTTGATTGCAACATCATTGCTGCCATCTTGACTTTTTGACCTCTACCCCACCCTAAAAATAAGGAAGAAATACTGGAATTTTGTATAAAACATTTGAGATAACCCAATAAAAACAATGGCATGGCCATATGGATATCTGATACAGAATAAGAATAAAAAACCTGAACAAATGGAAAATATTGTGTCAACAGCAGAAATTATGCAATTTGATACAATTTGGTACAATTGGTACAATTGGAGTGTACCAGGAAAACATGAGCTTCATGGATTTTGGCTCAAACATCATCCCTTTAACCTTCTCATCTTGCAAATAATTTAAATCAAATGTTGCAGCAGGATTAATAGATAACTGGCCTGCTACGTTTCTGATTATGAAAGACAAAAGAAAAAATACCCAACAATTTGTGTCCAATCACTGCCTACAACATTCAAGCTGTTATCAAGAATCATTGCCAACAACACCTACAAACACCTGATCTCAAATTCATTATACCCTGTAGCACAAAATGGGAATTGCAAAAATTACAAGGGTACAAAAGACCAACTTTTGATTGATAAGACAACATTAAATGTTTTTACCTAGACTTTTTATTTATCTGGGGTTTTGTACCTTTCTTCTAAAAGGCATAACAAATCTTTATATGGCTTGGGCTGATTACAAAAAAGTATTCGATTCAGTACCCCATAGTTGGATTTGAAAATGAAAGTTTTTGGAATTAATGAGAAAATTATAACATTTTTAAGAAAAAATGGAAAACATTGGTGTTTAATATGGCTCTGATTCCACTGATAACAATTTTGAATAAAATGTCATTAGGCTAGGAATTATTCAATCAAGGAACAAAAGTTTCATATTTGCACTATGTGGATGATTTGAAACTATATGCAAGATCATCCAGGGGAATACAGTTGCTTTTAGATGCAGTTCAAATCTTTAGTGATGACATCAAAATGGAATTTGGATTGCATAAGTATGCAATATTGGCAATAAAAAAGAGGAAAAATTTGAATATTTTTATGGAACTCAGCTATGAAATGGCACTAAAATCAAAACATTGACAATGAAGAACATGTGTAAGTATCTGAGTGTTTTAGGAGGAAATGATATTTTGCATGCCCAACTGAAAAAGAAAACCAGCATCAAAAATATGTAAAATAAGTTACAGTAGAAAAGTTCTAAACTGAAGCTGAATAGTGGTAATACAATCAAAGCCTTTAATATTTGGGCTGTCCCTGTAATACACTACTGCACAGTAGGTTTCATTGACTGGACACTGGAGATCTAGATAATTTAGACCACAAGATCTGAAAACGGGTGGCAATACATAATGCACTACATCTAAACTGTAGCATAGGTCATTGATATTACCAAGGAAAATTGGTCATGGTTTGTTGAAAGGAAAATAAACAATGGAAGATGAAATCAGAGGCCTAAGTGATTACACAAAAGCAAGCATATTAATAAATGTGTGCAAACAAAACATTTTGAATGTGACAATCAAAGATGGCATAAAAAAACCCTGAACAGTTACAAGGGTGAGTGAAATATATACCTCTGCACGGTCAATACTTGAAAAAAATTGAAGACAAGGTGAATAGTCACAATGCTTAGCAATGGCTTTAGACTGGATCCATCAAGAAGGAAACAGAAGAGAGCACAAGAAGAAGTCCTAGCAACTAATGCTAGAAAAACAAGAAAGAAAGAAAGAAAGAAAGAAAGAAAGAAAGAAAGAAAGAAAGAAAGAAAGAAAGAAAGAAAGAAAGAAAGAAAGAAAGAAAGAAAACCACAAACATAGATTATGCAAAGAGAAATGTCAGTCATAATCTATAGCAAAGTTGCAAAGCTATAGCAAAGTTGCCCAGATTATAAAACACGATATGATTACATGGCAAAGTCATATATTGGAATTTATGCAAAAAGAATGGATTTGATGTCACAAAGTACAGATATGATCATAATGTTGAAAAAGTACTCCAGACTGACTATGTAAAACATGGGATTTCCAAATTCAACAGGACCAACATCTAGAATACAACACACTGGACATCACAGTAGTGGAAGAGAACCAATATGTTGTGTTATGGTTATGGTTAACTTATTATGAAAAGCCAGGCAATGGATTTAATTCAATAAACCATTGTTCAATTAACCAAGAATTACCGTGCTGGGTGAACATAACATTTGTGAACAATCCATCAGGAAACGGAATGACTGCTTTAACTTCAGATTGGAATGAATAAGTGGGCTTGCCAATATGCACCAGGCAATCCGTTATATTGTGAAAAGTGGTATTGTACAGCCTCCAATTTACTGGCTCCTGTTTTATATATATAGTCCTTCAGCTGTAAATACATCAGTTAGCACACTTAAAAATTAATTATACAAAGTTGAGCTACCATATCTGGGCTGCAGAAATCCAGATGGCTACTAGATATACAAAAAAGTCTAATTCTTTTCTGCCATCTCAGGGTTTTGCAGCCTTGATATGCTTTGTTAATCCTAATTTTTTTTTAAAAGGTTACTAGTGCCCACTAGGTGGCAGTAATGAAACATGGAAAACCTTCCATGAGCCTCCTGTTGAAAGCTCTTCTCTCTCTCTCTCTCTCTCTCTCTCTCTCTCTCTCTCTCTAATTAATGTTCGTCATAGATCTAAACAACATCTGTAACTAAATGTATTTTTAAATGGTGCACAATATCATATAAAACGGCCCTTTATGATGCCAGATTCTTGAGGAGTCCAACTTCTAAATAAAACATTTTACAGTTGGATAAAGTAACATCTTTTTTGGAGTGGGAGAAGGGAACAAGATTTACTAAGAAGAAGCTGCTGAATTCAGGGAAGAAGAAAGTAAGATTTTGCATCTTGAAACCACCAGCTTGAGGCTAGAACAATCTGCATTGGAGGGATGGTTTTTGTCCTGCCCTTTAGAAATGGGCAACTTTTTAGTGCTGGGTCTGCGCTTGACGTGAGAAAAAAAGGCAGCCAGGAGAAGGGGTGCTTGATTCTGAACCAACACGTTTTTTTGTTTTTGCTTTCCTGGCAAAAAGTGTGAATGTTACTCAAAATTGTGAATAAAGGTATGTATGTCAGGACAAATATTCATATACAATTGTGTACAAAATCATACATAAAAATTTTCAATCTAGGATGGAAATAGGATGAACCAAAATACAACACTTTTTTCCATTCCAAGTATACTTTATTTGTACAATAATTTACATCTTGTCTTTCTAGTGTTTATACACTACTCATATGCCATAATATAATTATAAGCCATATTCAGGAATTGTAAAACCCTGAGTGCTCATGTTCCAGATAAATCCTACTTCTGCTGCCATCACATAAATGTAGTCTTCCTCTTGCAGACATTTGCCCATTCAGCATGAACATCTCTGGATGAAAAGCTTTCCTACATAAGACTGTGCATGTTGGTGCTGGTGTGAGAAAGTCCTCATTTGAGCAATGGGGAGACAGGGAACAGGTCAGAACTTATCTGAAATCTTCTAATGGGGAGTGGTCTGGATTTTATAACACCTGAACAGAGAAATGCCCCACCACACGTTACACTGGAGTAAGAGATTGAGCTTTAGGCAAAAATAGAAGTAGAAAAAAGTTACAGATTTTCTAGTAATAAAAGCTGTCAGTAAGTAATAGATTTTAAAACTATGAAATCCAAATCAAATAACTTGACCTAATAGTTGAGTCCCAGTTGCAAGTTGTATGAGAACCTCTTCCTTCGACATGGGACCCTGCTGTTGAAGAGCGGAATTGGATACATTCCAAGTGACACACATACAAAAGTATTGGTCATTAAAAGCAAAAACCTAAAATTCATATGAAGGTAGTAACTTATTAGGATAATTTAAAATCACAAAAAAGTAGAAAGCTGTGTCCAGTGCCTAAACCTTCTTAACAAGATTTGTAAGCATCTTAAATGTAGGTTCTTTAGAACCTTGAAAAGTAATTCTAACTAGGCTGCTTTGAATCAGGTCTATGCTTGTATGAAGAAAAGTGAGTTCATCATGAAGCAGTCTGACTGAACCTGAAAATTTTGTGAATTATTGGTTACTTGGCAGTCACTGAGTGTCCAATGCAAGCCAGTGTTGGGATCATGTCCACTGTGATACCATTATGCAAATTATTCAATTTATGTCCATCATATGGTACAACCTGCATAATTTGTATAATTCCCACAATGGCATCATGACACATTTCTGCCCTGCAGATGCTCACAGCATGGCCTTTCTGTTGCTCTTTAAAAGATTCAGATGAAAAGAGAGTCTGCCTTCCAATCACGTAGAGTGGTTCATTCAGGGCTTCTGATCACAGTACTCTGAAGGAGATCTTTCCCATAATGGATGGGAACATACAGAAAAGGAAATGCTTGTTTCAATACCTTAGTTAATTCCAAATGATCATAGGTAATTATTGGAAGATTTTAGGCACTACCTCTGCATTAAACTACTTGTGAGCAATGAAGAGCAACTCTTTTATACTTTCCTGTTCTATTTCTAAATAAAAGTACTGTTTAAAGAGGGCCCTTCCCACCAAATGGATTTTAATCACGCACTCAAACAACAAAACCCAGCCAAAGTTCTTTGAAATCAAGAACTTTTTATCATGTGCAATTTTTATGGCTGTTGCCCAATAAATTAGATGGATGTTCATTGCTGTGGGTCAGTAATTGCCATTTAGAGCAAGAAATATCTGTACCTAGTTTCAAACAGGTAAATTAAGTGAGGAAAGGAGTATTAAGTATTATGAGGTCTTTTAATGAGTGCAATGGAACACATTTTCCTTGGAGTTGCAGAAAAATGTAAGTGATGAAAAAAAAACTGAAGAAATATAATGGGAAAGGAACAGGTGGGAATTAAATAATTATGAAATAAAGATAAATCAGTCATTAGATCAAGTCAACTAGCTAATGAACATACAAATGCTGAGATAGCCAAGAAGTTGGTCACTGAAATCCAGGACTCTCCCTTCAACCTTCTGTACCATGGTGTTTTCTGTGAAGGCTAAAAGCATTTTTCTCCCAGAATCTTCATTGATTGCAATGAAACAGTTTCAGGGCCCTTGCTCTGCTCTGGGAAAATGAAAATCTGGACTGGATTATTCCACTCCATCCCAGGAGCCAATGGACAACCCTCCTTTTTAATATATTAATTGTTTCCAAAGTTCTCTCTGTGATTCAGATGTATTTATTTATTTATATTTTACACATATAGCAAAAGGTTTTTTTCAGATGGTCCAGGGCATTTTATTGAAATAAACAATACAAATGATGAACAGTAAAAAAGGAAGGTGAGGAAAAATAGAATTAAAAAACATTCTAAATCTCCTGGAAAAACTAAAACAGGAACAATTATTTTAACTATGAAATGTTCAGTTGTGAGAAGTTTGCAGCTACTTCAGCATTTCAAATTAAAAAAAAAATGAATAGATGGCTCCTAATTCTGTATCTTGAATCTGACTTTTCAGCTTTAGAACACTCATATCAAGCATTTTTTTGCAAATCCATTCCCCTTATTGAATTATGGTGTTTTGGTATTGTAACCATCATAGCAACAGCTGGTCTTAGCCCCAAGGTTTCCAAGCAAAATGGATCTACAGTTTTCCCCATTCATTTAATATAAATCCTGGGTCTGTCTGCACTGCAACAGAGTGAATTGTTTTAGTTTTCTAACACAGCTAAGCAGTACTTGGCTCAATCCCTCTTAAATAAAGCTGACTTCATCCTGTGGATAAAGTTAAGCACATTTAAAAGAAAACCTACTAGAATAACAACAATATAAGGGATTAGTTGATACTGCAATGCAATATTGACTTTTTCGTTAAAAACATGGCAACATGTTCTCCCAGTGGATCTCTTATTTTATTTGAAAAACAAATAAATAAGGAGTAGAAGTGAACAGTGTATTACAGCATTCACATTACTCACATGTTTTTAAAAGTCTGGGTAATCATGCTTTGATTGGTCTCTAGAGACTCTTGACCATCTAGTCTATATTTATATTTATCAAATAGTTTGACAAAGTCATTGAAATGCTTTGTTGAATTCTAATTAAAGGACTTGGAGATAGAATAATTGTCTGAGCCTGGGGCAATTTGGGGGGGGGGGATTTATTTGAGGTAATATTTGTAGCATAGTGACAGTTCTCTGCTCTATGTTCTGTGAGGGGTGCTTCAGAGTTTAAGAGGGATACAGTATCAAATTGGAATATAATTAAGTGTTGTCTTGATGACCAAGTGTAGTAGGTGGGTGGGTGGGTGAGTTGCATTCTGCCTTATAATCAGGTTCTGAGATTTGAAACCCATCCTTTTCAGCCAATGGGAATACCTTAGAAAACCATGATTATGTAATCATTGTTCTCTTAAAAGACCAATAAATTCTAAAATCGTTTGGAGTTTGTTTGGAGACAAAACTGAATAAAAAGGAGAAGAGTTAAGGAAGTTTGTTGACCACCAGGAACAGATTGACACATTTGAGGAATTTTGAGGAAAGAAGAACTGAGGCAGCAAAAACAAGCCTGTGGTGAGGGGAGAATTAAAGCCACTGTCAGCATCAAGAGATGAATGGGAAAGAGTTGAGTGTGAGGGCAATTGAACTCTCACTAGAACAACCTGATTTTATATGCAAACTGGAATGCATTTACATACCCACATTTTATGATACAATTTGCAACTTAAAAAGAGAATCTCAAACTGCGTATTTAAAAAGATGCACATCTGGGCATATATTAAAACGCACACATATGTATGTATGTACGTATAGCAGAAAAGGAGTTCGCTAAAGTATTAGAAATGTCAATGAAATTGTAAACTCATGAAAAAAAGGAGTGAATCAAAACTTAAAGTTGGAAAAATGATAATCTCAATTAGCACAAAATGTTATCTCCCATCCCTTAGTGGAGATTCTACTTTTGAATAAACTTTATTTGATAAGTGGGATAAACAATATTTTCTAAAGTGGAAACAAGGCACCAGAATTTTTTATTTTGAGGAAGTCAGGCTGATCAATCCTTGATAGTATTTGACATCTCATAAAAAAAAATTGGCTATGTTCACAAAACATGTTTCATTAGGTCAGGTAAAGCCCGAACAGACTATTCAAACTACATGCTAATATTGGTTAGTTAACTTTGATTAGTTTGGGTGGTTTAGCATTCCACACAGATCAAGTACATTTGGCTAGATTATAGTTCAGTGTATTTTGCAACTTAGCAAAAGAATTAAGTTAATGACCATGTTAAGTATGTTGTACCAATATAGCTACATACAGTATATGCCAAGAGCCAAGTGATCCAGGGAAAAACCGCAGCTGCTTTAAAGAGTCACAGCCAAGTAATACATCTGTACTCCCAAGCATTCCACAGCATCGTTTTGGAATCCGATCCAAAGTGCTTCATAGCCATGTACCACTCTTCTCCTGCCCTTTCATATACTCTCTCCTTGCACTCCATCTTGTCCATGTTCTCCAGCCCTTTCCAGTTTCAGGGGGCAACTTGTTGTGCTAAAGCAAGGTCAGCTTTTTCCACAATAGAAAGACAGTGGGGAGCAGCCACTTGGTGCTCATCTGGACTCGCACTTCTGATGGGATGGGGGCTGCAGAGCAGTTGGACTGTGTGTATGTGTGTGCATGTATGTGTATGTGTATATATATATATCAGAAAATGTGTATGTATGTGTGTGTGTGTGTGTATATATATATCTATATATATATCTCTATATATATATATATATCAGAAAATAAGTAAGGGCGGCTCAAAGATAATAGTAATTGAATTGCCATTCTGTTTTTCTGAAAACTCGGGGAGCCTTTAACTGAGCTTGCAGGAAAGCAAGTAGAAATCTTGTTGTTAAAGCATCACCACAGTCATACCCATTAGAAGCACGGAAGCAAAGCATTTGGAGGAAAGGAAAATAAACTGAGTTTTAGCTAGCAGATTAATGAGCAAATTGCAGGGAAGATTGCTTTGCATGAACAGGAGTTAAGGCTGTGTAAGTCAAGTTTACCTCCTGCTCACAAATAATGCATAATGTTGACAGTTATCAGTTTTCACGTAACCTGCTTCGTTGATCATTAAAAATGTGAACTTGAAAATAATTCTCACTGCCCTCAACGGGTTGTACTCCTTGCAATCTGTGTCAGAGAATAGCTTCAGTCAAATCATCCCAAATTCAGAACAGATTTGAAATTTAACTGGCTTCCTGAGGTATCTGGTTGGCTGATGTGGTACAGATTCTTGATTGAAACAAAAAGACTTTATAAGCAATATATTTCAAACCTATGTTTACTGGATTTGGACAGTAAATAAATGACATAACATTTATTTATTTATTTATTTACTTATTTACTTATTTACTTATTTACTTATTTACTTATTTACTTATTTACTTATTTATTTATTTAAATGTTTACAATGCCTGACTCCCGGAGGCTCAGATAAAATTATAGAGAACAATAAAACAATACAGTGATAAAAATAAGAACTGAAAGATGGTGAAAACCAGGCAATGACAAAAAGCAAACCCACACAACCCAGAAGGGGGCTTCAACCACCCTTGCCAAGGGCCAGGTCTTCACGGCTCTCCAAAATACTAACAGGCAGGGCGCCATCTGGATCTTGGGGGAAGCTCATTCCAGAGGGCAGGTGCTATGACAGAGAAGTTGCAGTTCTGGAATCCCAACAGATGGCACTGTTTAATTGAAGGAACCTGGAGAACACCTACAATTGCATTGGCTGGGCAGATACTATGGGGGCTAGGCAGGCTCTCAAGTAACCAGGCCCTCTGACATGTAGGGCTTTGAAGGTAACAACCAGCACCTTGAATTACACCTGGAATCTTTACTATCAAAACAATGAACCTCAAGATTACTTTTATCTCAGTTTTCCTACTTTACAATTGAGAAAATGCTTTGTTAAATTAATACACAAAATTGCCTACAAAGTCACATGCCAGCCTATTTTTCTATTATGGTATTTGCTTGTTTTCCTCCCTCAAAGACCCGCTATTCCTCTCAAAGTGATGCATTCCTATATTTTCCAAATAATCTTATTATTACCTGGCTGTTTACACCGACATTTATAATTTCTAGTGTAATTGTAATGCACTCTATTCTGGTCTGGCTTTGTTTGCTGCTATCCTCTCATCTGGTTTGCATGCTTGGGGTAAAGCTGGGTTTTGGTTGCAGTTGTGGCATAGTGGTCAACATCTGCCAACATTGACTGGTACCAAAAAAGTCATGACCTGTGCAGAGATCCAAAACAGAATAAGTAAGCATCTGCTTGGTGAATATCAAGGGGTGGCAATAGAAATTCAGGGAAAATGGGGACTGTCTGGGATTGAAGGGCATCCACTTCCTCTTCCAACAGTGCAACGATGGTGCAGCTCATGCAAACAGAGCATCAGACAGACAAAAACAGCCTTATGCTTAAAACTGCTTACATATATGAAGCCCGGGGATTGGAGTAACCAGAAGCTCTTACAGGAATGTATGACCTTTCACACATACCAAACATGATTACACTGCTACTAGAATATCAGCATGGGCAAATCAAAACCCATGTTAATGAATTATCATCAGAACTAGTTCTGACCTAAAATAGGGGCAACCTTTGGGCTAGTTGTCCAGATTTTCCCCCTTGTCTCTCTGTTTTAGAAGCTGCCAGTCCCCTTCTAAACAATCAACTTCTCTGAATTCAGTATCCATTATGCCAGATTCCATCCCTTGTTATCTTGTTTTAACACAAAATAAGGCAGGAGTATTCTAAAACAGCAGCAGACATGTCTCCTGGAAATGCGTCTATCCCTGGCCAATTTCAAGCAGTACTAAAATGACTATTCAGTTTATTTCTCAGCTGGTATCAGTTGATATCTTGCTGGTTAATTAGGAGGAATGGACAGGCCTTATTTGTTACGAATGTTGAAGAGAAGACAACTTCTCCAATTCTTACTGCTTCAAAATGTTAACTGTGTGGAAAGGCCATCCGTTTGATCTTAGAGAAAATCAGATATATGAGAGGTCATCCGTGAGAAAGGTTAGGTTTCAAGGGGTCTTGGATCAATATCCTCTGTCTCAGCTAAGCTGAGAATTTCTGCCAAAAAAAATGATTAAGAAAAAGAATCTCAGCTTTCCAGAAATATCTGGACATACATACAACCATGTATATATTATATTCTATGCTGCAGAATCAAATCCATGTTGAGAAGGCTCATAAGTATCATTCGATTTTTTCCAGTCCTCCATATTTTGTAAAACAGCCCAGGTACTATTAATGCAGATTTCACTTCTCTGCAGATCACATATCTTCTGTTATAAATTTAGGAAACCTACAAATGCATTTGACCATTTTTAAATCTCTCTATGCCATCTGGCATCTATCAGCTTTTTCTGTTCCTTTCCCCCTGCTAATGGAAAACATCAAACTTGGACCTTGTTATAATGTTTGCTATATAACACAACTAAATTTCTCATGCCCAAAGATTTAAAGTTTTGAAAATTATGAAACTTTTCTTATCTCCGTAACACTTCTGTGATTTTCAAAACACTCTCCACTTTGACGTGTCTAGTGAAATATCACTTGTCTTCACATAAAAATGTTTTCTTATTTTCCCTCCTTATCCAAAATGAATGGGTTTTATGGATGAACAGAATACATTCCTGGAAAAAGAGTTCACCAACCACCATTGCACTATTTTGCTGACCAAAAGGGATGCATATGCTCAGCACAATCATAGCATAAGAGACCTTTGCACAATGACACCTCAGTTCTGTTGAACAGTGCTTCTCCACTCAGGTAGAAAGAGGTGAATGGAAGATGCTCTCCACTGGCTAAATGTAGCAGCTACTGGAGGATTAGGAATTGGAGGTATTGTTTTCCAATGGTTCCACCTCTTCCTAAGTGGCCAATTTCAGTCATAGTAGTGGAGAAAGAGAGGTTAGCCTGGTAGACACTCTCTAATAGGGTCATACACATATCCATCCTTTTTGTCCTGTAGTTGTACATCACCATTCCAGGCTGAATCAGAAATGCTGTGGAAGGCTTGGAGGCTGTTGGGGCATGGATGGAGCAAAACAAGCTGAGGTTAAGCACTAACAAGGCAGAGATAGTGGTTGTCCTCAAGCTTCAGTTTTAATTCTGGATGGACTAGTACTCCCTCAGAAGAAACAGGTATGCAACTTGAGTGTCCTCCTGGACTCACGCCTGCTGCTGCTGGAGTTGCAGGTGGTGGCTATTGACTTTGCTCAACTTCAGTCTTGAGTGGGAAGCCCTGGCAACAATAATGTATGCCCGCATCACTACTAGCCTAGACTACTGCAATGTGCTTTACATGGGGTTACCTTTGAAGACTACTCAGAAATTGTAATTGGTGTAGGATGCTGCTGCTCCCATGTTGTCAGGGAATAGCTGCTACAGCCATGTGACATCTATATTTCAGGTATTGCATTAACTTCCAGTACACTTCCAGGTACAGTTTAAAGTGCTACTATTGACTTTTAAAGCCCTGCATGACTTGAGTTCCAGGAACCTACAAGACTGCCTCCTCCTGATAGAATTGACCTGCTTGTCATGTTGCGGATGTTAAATGTTCCCCAGATACAAGAGGTGAGAACTGTGTTTCTTTCTGGCAGCCCCCAATTTATGGAACAGCCTGCCCCCAACAGGTATACAAATATGATAAACAAACAAACAAACAAATCAGTAACTGTCCAGGCCATAAACAGCTACATTCAAATACAGTCCCAAGGATACATTTTCCATATTAATGGCTGGAATGTGAGCTGTGGGTTTGGTCTGAGGGATAACGTAGGCAAAGTCCTGAAATGAAGCTTGAAATGAAATTGGTAGGAAGTACTTCTTGTTAATGAGGCTGACAGAAGGCCAGTCTTTAGGTATTTATTCAATGTACTTCACTATTGAAAAAGATATACATTGGGAGCTCCCTAAACTATATGTAGGTTGCCTCCAGATTTCTTCTTCAAACTTCTGCTGGAAGTTTGGACTGCTTCACACAGCCTGCCGCTCATCCCAATTTCATGTCTGCTGGAGGATACCAGAGGGTCCTAGCCATACCCAATTCCAAAAACAAGTGCTTTTAAGAAATATTGTTATCAGAGTTAGAGCTAGGTCTTTGGTCAAGCTCTTTGTATACTGTCCTTCAACTGAACTGAACTGAAAAGATTGCACTGGAACAGAAATGGGTTCCATTCTATGTAACATTGAATGTGGCTTCACTTTCCCTCTGTCAAATATGGAAGCCAATCAAGCTGCTGAAGCAGGAACAGCATCTCTGTTTTGCGAGTCCAACCACTTTCCTAATTGGCTGGAAAGAATGTACAGCTGACGGACATAGGAAGAGGTGACACAATGGGTCAGAGTTTGGTAGTTATGGTGGGCCCATGATTTTTCTTGCTTTTGATAATTCAGTCTGTAAGGCTGTAAATCGAGGAATGATGATTCCAAAAACACGTTATGGAATTTTACCTTCTTATCTTGCTGTTCAATCATGACTTGGTTTTGAAAAAGGCAGAAAATAATTAAGAATAGATCTGTCCATTAGATTTGGCTGAATCGTGAATTAGGTAACTTTCTGAAGCGAAGTAGATTCTGCACTGAACAGAATTCAATGGGGAGTTTCCCAAAGTTCCTGAGTTATTTGCCATTTTGCAATGCAGCCACTCTAGCCATGTTGAGGCATTATTGTGCTCAGAATATTCACCATATGAGCACTCCAATTAAGTAGTGCCTCCTGCTGACTTCCCTCAAATGATGCCGACTTCCTGCAGTCAACATGTGTTCAGGGCAACTCTCTGCAGGAGTTCTGCAGACTGTCAAGCTGAATATGTAATGCCTGCAGGAACCTGACTTCATTACAGCATTGTCAGAATGAGATTGGGAACAGAGGAATTATCCAGAACATCAATATGAGATATATTCTAGATACACAAACTAAGTGGGCTCCTGTCTGCAAAAGAGCACTACTTTGTTTTATTAAGACATGGAAAACAAAATGGAGGAGAAAAGGCTGAATGACTGACAGGTATCCCTTCTAATTACCATATCCAGCTTGTCCAGGGGCCAGATGCTGACCTGAGTCTTAAATAATGCTTGGCTCAAGTCTGATCTTTGCTAGTTCTGTTTCACCTGAGCAGGACTGTTTAATGTGCTTTGATCTGAGATTCACTTTGTTTGCATCTTATATATATTTTCTTCCAGATTTATTGTTTCTAAACCAGTGTTTCTCAACTTTGACAATTTTAAGAATTCTGGGAGTTGAAGTCCACCCATCTTAAAGCTGCCAAGATTGAGAAACACTGCTCTAACCAATTCTAATTCCAATTCTTTTCTTTCAGTCCTTCATTTTCTGTTCAAATCCAATAATTCACACCACAGTCTTGTCTCAAAGTATTACATTTCATTGATGCTGCTGTTATCTGTTAGTCTCTTTGTGAAGATCTTAGTTATTCTGTTCTTCCTACCCCGTTTATTTTGGCTTTAGTACTATAGGTGAGATTTTATGCTGAAAAGTATAGTAACTTCTCTTTTATTACTAGTATGTATGCAGAAATGACCTATTAAATACTTCCTAAATGGTGCTTTCATTTGATTAGCATAGGACATTTTGTTTTACACACAGAGAGAATGAATAATCTAATGTTGTCATTGTCACACAGTGGTACACTTACCGAGTGTGGGACTCAGAAATAGTCTAGGTGGCACTCAGAGTAAGTCATTGAAACTTTAAAGCTGATCTTATGTACCTACTTACTATTAATAAAGTACTATGCCATGTTTTAACTACAATCAATGGGAAATTAGTTTTAAGATGAAAGGTAGAAAATGTAGAGGCATAATTGGAGCAGGTATGTCTTGGGCTATTGTCTCTCTTTGACATGCTTCACAAAGGGGAAAAAAAGCATCAATTGGAGAAGGCATTTGCACTATAATTGTTTTGGACAATATTGCTTACAATAGATGCTGATACTACAATCTGCTTTTCAGAGCAGCAAAGATTGGCACAGAATTAATACAATCCCCGGTTGATCTGCAGGTATCAGATCTGCCCCTATGACTTTTGGAGTCCCCTTCAAAAATGTCCCTCCCTGCTGGAAAGGTTCAACAAATCCTATCAGTGGTGAACACTTAATTATTTTCTACTTACATTATGACTGCAATCCTGTGCAGACATACTTGGGAGTAAATCTCATTAAACCCATTTCTGTGCATACATACTGCTGTAAACACACAGAATTGGGCTGCATGTTATTTAGTAAAGAGGACAACAAAGCAGAGCTGTGTATTCTCCCACAATCTTTTCCTGCAGATGCTCATGGATTAAGCAATCATACTCCCCCTCTACATTATTACTCAAGCACTTAATAGATTATGTAAACTCTTGTTACTTGAATCTTACTTTATTTGTGCTTCCTCTAAGGATTTTTGCTTTGTACTAGAAATCTAGAGTGCTTTGCATCACTTTCTCCTGTTTCAGAGACCACAGGAGATAACACAATTTCTCTGTCCCCCGTGATGGAGTTTAGTATTTTAATGGATTTTTTGGTTACATATGGTTATAGCTAAAGTAAACACTGACATAACTGAGAATGATGAAGACTTGGACAGGAGGATCAATTGCTATTTTGTAAAAGTGTCTCTCTTTGAGCATACAGTATACTCACCGAATCTCTCTCTCTCTGTCATCTATCTATTTAAAGACATTTATGCCACCTCATTCTTAAGACTAGATTTAGACTTTTTCTGTAGATTTGTTGGACATTTGTTATTTTATATCAGCATTTTTTAATCTGGTGTCCTCCAAATGCTTTGGGACATGACCCCCTTCATTTCCAGCCATTGTAAAGGCAGCAGATTGAGCAAGTTTGTCCTGTTGTGCTCCCTGCCAAACCCCCCCTCCCCCCACTATCATATCAAACATCGAACATATGTGTGATTTTTTGGCAGAACAATACCAGGTTTCTGATTAAGTTGATTGAGATGGGCTTAGCTGAAGAATTTATGACTTCAGTGACTTCATTCAAGCCATGTTTCAGCTAAGATCTGAGAATACCATGTCCGGAAGAAAGAAGACTAAGGAGACATGATAGCTGCGTTCAGGTACATAAAGGGATGCTACAAGGAAGATTGTCAATTTTTTTTCCACGACCACAGAAACTGTGAACGGGAGTATAAGTTGCAGCTGCATAGATTTCACTTAAATATAAGGAAAAACTTCCTAATGGTAGGTTCTGTATAACAGTAGAATAGTCTCCCTTTGGAAATTGTGGGTGCACCATCTCTGGAGGTTGTTAAAAAGTGACAGCCACCTCTTGTGAATAGTTTAATTGGTTTTCCTGCACACTGCACAAGGTTAGACTAAATGTTTCTTGTAGTACCTTTCAACTCTACAATTCTATGACCACCAATTTTTCAGCTTCCTGTTGCTACATTTCTTAGGTTCCTATTTCCTAGTGCCTGTTCATTTTGGCAATTATTTTTTGAAATGCACATTAGCTTTATTATTTTTCACATTTTAATTAATCAAGGAGTTTCCTGTGAGGCTTGACATTGCTCCCCAAAAGCTGGGGGCCAGGGAGACAAGTGATATCACCACCTTAGAAAGCAAAGTTGACCATGTGGTATTGTCCTGAGACTCTCTAATTTGGTCATAATTGAAGACATAGACATTTTGAGAATAGATTTAGAGCAATACCACAGATGTTTTCCACATTTAGATGTAGAGATCCTTTAAACGGGGTTCTCTTTATGATACCCTTACCTCTTGCACTCCTGCTGTAGAATATCAGTCCAGGACAATTTAGAGATCTTCCAAATAGCATGGGAGTTTTACCATATAGAACATTCACTTCCAAATGGAAAAAAAAAATCTACTTTTGAAAAGGTGACTAAATTCACATCTCTAAATATGTGTCCATAAAATACAATGACATTTTTGTACTTTGTGTTTCCTAAGGATCTGAAACCCACCTTCCTCAAATCTTTTGAAATAATTAAAATAGTTCTGTGATAAAGAACTATGGGGTCCCCCTAACCAACTTTTTTAGACTGAAGAAGCTGCTTGGACAAGTAGTGAAACATCTCTACCAAAAATGAAGTCCAGTTGCCATGACTCAACCTCCAGACAATTCCACCTGGATGACTAAGAATCTTCATAAACATAGTGATAAACAGTTGTTTTTCTACAAAAGTATTGTTCATTCACTTTTAATTTGTTAGGAAAGAAATTGCTTTTATTTTTAAAAATGGTAGCCTAACATTGTAGAATCATCTCTCCTGTAATGTGCAGTTTCTCTGGCTTCTCATCTTCACTTTTCATCTCAAGGGTAAATTTAATGAGGAACTTGTTTACATTACAAAGTAACAACATTCTTCTCCATCATACACAGAAAGCTCAGGAAATTCAAAAGCATGTTGAAAATGCTTCAGGAAAAGAGAAATTGGAAGATATATTTTGGGCACAGTATTTACTTAGCAAACTCTCATCCCACTGGCTGATCATTAGGATGGACAAAGTTTTATCTATGCATGTACATTTGTATGTATGTATTTAACATATTTCTATGGCTGTCCATCTACCAAAGCACTCTGGCTAATGAACAAATACTGTCAAAGCAACAATTGCAATCCATAACATTAAGAAATGGCATAAAAAAGAAATAGCAATAGCATCTATGACTAGGACTTGCCCCACATAAATTAAACTTGGATGTAAAAGGAAGGATTAATAGTTTGGGGCATGGGTTAGTAAATTACACTGTTGGAAAATTATCTGAACAAGGTTTTCACTCTTGAGAAGAAAATTCTACATGCCGTAGTGAAGGAGTCAAGCAATCACATAGTCTTTGTTTCTCCTTCTACACTCTACAACTCCCTTTCTCTTAATGCAGAGCCTTTTCCTCTAATGTTTCTCTCTCTCTCTCTCTCTCTCTCTCTCATATAGAGAATGAGGATACATCTTGTCTGAGTACCTGAAATAATGTCTCACAGAAGAAAGAAAATACCTTCTCTTCATTGCACCAGAGACGATGATATAAAATAGTGGATTTAAATTACAGGAAGCCAGATTCCAGCTCAGTGTTAGAGTTTCCTTATGGTAAGATCAGTCCAAGAGTGGAACCAATTACCCAGATAAGTAGTGGGATCCCCTTCATTGGATATGTTCTGGCATGCTTTAATTTCCATACCTATATTGAACAGGGGGTGGACTTGATGGCCTAAATGGATCCTTCAAACTCGATGTTTTTGTCATTCACTTAATTCTTAGCAAGCTACATTTTCATCCATATCATTATTGTCTACTTTGGTGGCAATTCTCTAAGATTTCAGTTAGAGTTTTGTTTTTTAATACCATATCTGATATTTAATATCTGATTTTCTAAAAATCTGATTAACAAAGTTCGATATAGCAATCTGTATATTTAATTATTATTCTAAAGTATCATCTAGAGTGCCTGAGATTTCTGCATCCTTGTATGGAAACTAAACAAGCTACATCTACATTTTATCTTCAAATAGTTGCCTAAAATTTTAGCTGTTTTTCCCAATGCTCTTTACAGTTGGAATGAACATCTTTCTGCATTAAATATCTGGCTTTCAATGAACTCAAATAAACATGTAAGACTTCAACCTTAGGTGTATATGTATATGTCCATAGGTGCACAAATATAATCTTTTCTAGATCCTCTTCTTTACAGTAACATTTACATATGGTCTGGATTTTGAGTTTCTAATGTTAAAAACATGTGACTTACTAATTTAAATGAGTTTTATTTTAAATTCTGTGGAATTGATCACTACCTTTCCTCATATGTCTTTCTCTACTCTCCCCTTGCCCCCCCCCCAAATGTATTTCGTTGCATATTATGCTGTAAGTAACATTGTCATTAAAGCATTCCCCACATGAAAGTTTACATAGTTGCTCAATTCCTCCTTGGGTTCCTTGGAACATTACACCAAGTTTGGTTAAGTTCATTATCTTCTGGGCTTTGGTCAAGAAAATTTAAATACTTCCTTTCTTCATTTTATTTTTTCTTGCAACCGGGCTGAAGGAAGGAGATCTCCCCAAACAGCTGGCTATTCTAGCATTCAAGCAAGGACCACCAATGGTGATCTATCAGAATTTTGTAAACATTGACAACTTTCCTAGTCCACATGAATATATTAAAACTAAACTTGGAGAATTTAACATGCAGAATAAATGCCCTACCAGTTAGGTGCACGCCCTGTCTAATGCCAACCACTGTGTACAATAGGACCATCCAGTTATGTGCCACCTTCTCACTATGGGCACCTTCAGATAAAGTTCCTGCATCTGTTCAAAAGGAACTTGAATGTCTGTGATTCCCATGGTGTCAGATATGCTGGAAGTGGATAGAAAGCTCTCCTTAATTTTTCAAAGTATAATGAGAATAGGAGAATATTGTCTGCATTAGTCTCTGTTATATAGAGGTGGGGTTTATTCTGGATCTATATATGGGGAAAGGATGGATACAAAATAATATTTTATTAGCTTTCAATATCAACTATTTTTTTTTCTTCAAGGCAAATCTTTCAACTGTCACTTATGCTTAGATTATGCTAATTTATATGGTTGCAGTGCTGTCTACATGAGGCTTTTCTTCAAGAAATGTAAAATCCTAAGAACAGTACAGAATCCTGCATTTTAGTAGAGAGCTTTATCCCTATTTGTATCCAGACAACTGGGGCAGATCAGTGTTACTCCAGTAGAAATTACTGAAAACTCCTTGAAAATTGTATATAGTTGTCCTGATTCGTAAAGGACTATCATGAAAAGTTTGTTCTGTATTATAGATAAACAAACTTGACCAGTGTTTCTCAACCTCAGCAACTTTAAGATGTGTAGACTTCAACTCATCTTAGAGTTCCTGAGGTTGAGAAACACTGGACTAGATGATAGGCAATTCTTGCAATTTTATGAGTGCTATGTCAATAATACTGTTCTAGATTGATAGATAGTAGATTGATAGATTCTAGATTGTTGTATAAAACTTTCAAGTATGAAGTTAGAAAAACAATCAGAATTACAATATACAGCTGGAAGAGACTCTTTAGGCCATGAAGCAATAACAACAACAGCACATCTCCTTTTATACAAAACAAAACTAAAAAAGGAGATGTGTTGTTGTTATTGCTTCATGGCCTAAAGAGTCTCTTCCAGCTGTATACTGTAATTCTGACTGTTTTTCTAACTTCATACTTGAAAGTTTTATACAACAATCTAGAAAACAGTATTATTGACATAGCACTCATAAAATTGCAAGAATTGCCTATCATCTAGTCCAGTGTTTCTCAACCTCAGGAAGCTCAGACTATAACTTTTTTCTGAAGCCACAACTGAAAAACCTTCATGCTGGTTTTTTTTTTTTTTTTTTTTGGCCATTTAATAATTATATTCTTTAGTAATGTACCAATGTCTGTTCAGGAATGTACTGAATATATCATATTCATATCTATATTCTGAATAAACTATATTCTATTCAGGAATACATTCCTGGGCTCTCTCCCAGGTAAGTATCTATAGCAGTGTTTCTCAACCTCAGCAGCTTTAAGATGTGTGGACTCCAGCTCCCAGAATTCCCCAGCCAGCATGATCTGAAGCAACAAATGTGGGATCAAAAGAGTATTTTAGTCTGTAGTGCCACAACCTACCGAAGCAACCTGTTTTCTGGTTTGCACATTCCATTGAATAGGAACTAAATAAATGGCCTAAGTTCCCACAATACACTAAGCTACAGAAATGAAATTTAAAAAGAACATTATTAGCAGTGACCAAGCTTAACGGGTTGTTCAACTGCAGGTATTAAATCTTTATTTGACTGTCTTATTTGTCCTGTGATTGCAGTGTCAGTGCTGTTCTGTGGATCCCCTTTGTATTGCATTTATGATGCACTCCCTGCCTCCCCAGAATTGATTGCCATTATAGTCTTACTATGTCTCTGCCTACTATAACCACTTGGTTCACCCTACTGATAGCTGCCTGCCTCCTACCCAAGCAGACCCAAATGAGATCAGCCTCTACTACAGTCTACAAACTACGTGGCCTAGTAGTCTAATTCTGTAGAAGGCAGCTGCCTATGCCCTAACATGCTCTTCATAAAGAATTGGCTTCTTCTGTTTTTATTGGAAAATGAGAGCCCCTCATCCTTATAAGGTTCAGCTCTGTGAAATAGCTCATGAAATATCACAGGGTCTATTTGAAATGGACAGATCTCAAGAGCAATTAATATGCATTCATGCTCTGTTGCCTGACTTTGGTTGCCAAAGTACCTACCAGCAGGGAGACTGGCCACTGTTACTGTAGGTGAGGAAGTTGTTCCTTTCCCAAGGCGATTCATCCCCTTGAGTCATTGGTATGAAACAGCAATTGAGATGTTGTTTCTGACTCTAGGCACAATCAACTCTTCAAATGAAGAGGGACAATTCTGGAAAGAAGGTTTAATTCTATCACAAGGGACATGTCTAAAATAAGAGAGCACAATAAAAAGCCCCTTTCTCAAAAGACCTCCTTAAATTGCCAAACACTTTCTTGAAATAGCATCTTAAACCTTGTGGCCCATGAAATACAAAAGGCTGCAAGAATTAGATTTCTAAAGCCTGCACATTTAGTAGAAACAAAGGCACCGAAGAGAATTTTTGGCAAGTACCTTCAACCTGCTTTTCTTCATTCAACAGGTAGGAAGTATTTGACCTCAGGCAACCCTACTATTTCTGTTTCTGTCAAATGAGAGTTCTATTTCTAGCTATCCAAATAAGGCATTTTAATCAAAGCAAATCCTTTAAAACCTCTCTCCAGATCTAAAACTTTCAAACATGTATTTGAATGGTTGAAAGCAGGGGCAGGGCAAAAAGAGATGCTGGGTTAACTATGTGCATTCAGTTTTCAAAGTACTAAATAGTTTAATCACTTTGAGATTTTCCTGTAGTATTTGTCAAGTCTTTTTTATTTAACCTTTTGCAAATTTAACCCTTTCCTGCCATTTCTGCATTCCAACCTCCTGGTTGATTGTTGGTCATTGTCCTCTTGCTAGTATTTATGTTGTGTTCCTTTTTGCTTAGTTCTAATCTACAGATCCTATAGCCATGTTTGCCAAATTTTTAGGAAGTATATAGCTGAGGAGTGGAGAGCTAGAAGTGAGATGTTGGTAAACTACATTTTCCAGTAGCCCTTCACAATTCCATTCTGAACTAGCTTATGATTTTAATTTCAATGGTTACAACTCTATAAAATTGGTTTATCCATTTTCTTCAGTAATTTGGTCATGAGAAATCTTTCTAGAGTTATTTTTTCCTATCCAAGTTCTGGTTCTTCCTTACCTGATCTGCTCTCTCAAGTAAAAACCAATAGAAAGGATGAGGTTGAACTTGCTCAAGTTGAGTGTTTGCCAGGAAGACATGTTTTAAGACTCCACTTTTGGTTGGCTCTCTTCTTTTCCTCCCACTTTGGACAAATTTGATAGCAGAACATCCTCAAGAAGTGGAAGCTAAATGCAGCTGGAAAATGACACTCCTGAAAAAATGTGACTTTGCATATGCCTTAACCACACACTTTTGAACAGATGGGAAAAATGACTAGGGAATGACAGAATGAAGACCAATCATGTTTTCAAACAGGAAAGGTTGCAAAAACTGTAAGTAAGGGCAGCCAAAGTTTAAGATTGTATGTCTGTGTATGGGTATGTGCATCAGTGTAAGAAGTTGATGACTTTAGTGTGAATTAGATGCATGCGTGTATGAGTTTCCAAGTATCAGCCATGCTACACATCCTCTGAATTATATTTCAGGGTATTTATTTAATTATTCTCAGATGCACTCTCACCATGGTTGTCCATTAAGCATATTCTCACAGCCTGTCAGTATATTAGATAGGGTAGTGTCAATAAGTGATATAGTGTACATAAGGGAAGGAAGAAGTGCTGAGATGTACATAGACGTTGAAACGTACTGTGTAAACTCCCTTTCTCAAACCATTGACTGGGTTTCCTCATTTGTCAACATGATTAGATAGCCAAGAAAAGAGAATCAAATTACTAAGAGCCCTTATCCTATACTTCTCTCCCCTTATTGTGACAGCAAGTATAATAAAAACACATAGAATTAAATCAAGATTTTTCCCCCCCATAGTATTATCTGGATAAGCAAGCCACCAGTGGGCAGGACCAGGACCCAAAGCAGCACATGCGATTCTTTGTTTAGAATGTAAAAAGAGAAGGAAAGAGAGATAATTGCATCTAGGCATCCTGTTTCCATAGCTTTTGGGAACTGCCCATCAAAGACCCACTACCAAAGCAATGGTCAGATAAGAGGGCTTTAGCCCAGGTCAAGAAATTAGTTTGAGTAAACATCTCAGATAGGCCTCTCCTAGTTCACATGAAAATAAAGTGAGGGAAGGAGGAAGCACATTCAGAATTGCAAGAATTTGTGACTATAGCTGTTACAATGAAAGTAGTCCTGACCTATATGGCATTAGCATCTTAGTCTGGTCTACTTTGTGGGGTGCACACATGGTGACTTTGGAACAGTCATGATATATCAACCTAGACTACATTACAGTGCTGTTATTGTGGTGGGAATAAAAGAAAGATGTCTGCAATGTATTGTAGAGCTACCTTTACCAGAAATGTTATAATAACACAGTGGCTATAACACTTCCCTTGCAAACAAAAGGTTGCTAGTTTGAAATCCACCAGAAGCTTTCTAAAGTGCTTTTATTTCCCTGAACTTTCTACTTCACTCTGCTTTAAAAAAGAAAAGAAAATGTCTAGCAGTGCACAATTTCATTATTTTTCTGATCATTTCAGGTGGCTAACAGGGCAATTAAGAAAATAAAAAAAAATATTTTAAAGCTCTTTATGGTATGTGTGTGCTTTTTCATGCTCTTATAATATACATACACATGAAAGTATATACATCTAATAAGGCATGCCAACAGAGAGAAAAGCTACTCACCATTGCTTTCCTGGAATAGAAAGGTGGGAAGAACAGGGGAATTGTGCAAAGGGAGGATGTGGTAGTCTGTTGTCTGGGCTGAATATCTGTTGTCAAAACGTCTCAGTGGAGAGGATTTGCTTAAAACGGCTTAGAGTCAAGCTGGTATGAGCATAGGAGCAACTTAAGGGTATAGGGTAGGTATGCCATAAACCTATAACTGCTAGTTCTACCCCAGCTTGTAGCCAACAGAACTAAATCTTTCACCTGCACTTATCAACCATCATGTAGTATGATCAGTATAAAAATCTATAGGACCCTTTTTGCCAGATTGAACCCCATAATGATCATCGTCCAAAGTAACTTATAATCTATTCCCCATTGATTATAACTTCAAGTCATCATTTGTACATCAGAATTTTCCTTTAATCTCAAACACTATCTCATATTGGGTGTATAGCTGTGCAAGCTTTTGTAGTGTTTTGCAGACTTTCAACTTTAACACTATTTGGGAAAATGAAATGTATTTTGTTGCTTCAGAATGAGTCAATTGTGTAAACCTTTAGTTGCATGTAGTTCAACAGCAACAGAAGTGTTTTACAATAACAAATGATCAAGTTTAGACCAACATTTTTTCATAGGATTTCCCCTTTGATAATCTTTTAAACTTTAGCAGTGTTTTAGAAGACTCTCTAAGGTCATTTCTGGAATTCAGCAGATCCTTTTGTAAAGAACACTTTATTATTATACTGTGCACATTTGTAATGGTCTTATTTGACCATTGTTTCCACAAACATGTTATTCAGTTGTACAATTTGACCTGAACATGGTCATGTGACTTTATTCTAGTCCTATCATTTTCTGCGCCTCATTTTCTGCCCCTCCAAGATGTCCCCAAAACTCTAAATATTCTTTTTTTTTATGGGGCATAAAGAGATTTACTAATGAAGGTGATGGTAGAAGGTGAGGTTTTCCAACATGTAAGCTTCCCATTCATTCATTGGTTTTTTGTGTTTTTTTTTAAGATGTGGGGCAAGGAGCCTGAAATGTGTCACGGGAGATATCCACATGTATGTCATACCCAAGGGAACCAAGGGGTGTCTATCTCTGTAGTAAAGTGTGTGTATTTATGCGTGTGCGCATGCATGTGTGCACATGAGAGAGAGTAGATATGTTCGTTGCTTTAATTTTCCAGTTTTTAAAAATTACAAGTTTGAATGAGGATAAAATTTTGGTGTGTGTTTTAAATAAAACAAAACAAAAAAACCCTCTAAAAATCCTTTAGTTGGTTCTTGTCTCCTTTTATAACACATATAAAGTCATGGTCATCTTGTTCTCCAAGAATCAAAGTCTCATGTTGCATTCAACTCTTTTTATATGTACTGTGTGGCCTGCTAGTAGATCTATTCTCTCCTGCCACAATTTTCATGTATGTGGTGACATCTGTCCATGTTATTTAAAAATGTTGTGTACCTTTTCCCATTAATCTACACATTTTTACTCATATATATCCTCAATGTGTACTTTTTAATATGCTTTTTTGTTTAGACAACTGGTTCAAAAACTGGGAGAAATACAAATCCAGAACTGTATTGTAGTTCCTATATGTTTGGGGGGCGGGTGTAAATTTGTTGTTAAAATGTGAACTGAATTATGGAGGAAGTGTTTGTGATGTCTCAAAAGATTATTAATTGCACCGTCCTCTTTATAATTGCTATAGGAGGGTCCAACAATGATGCAGTGATGAGATTGCAGGCTGAATGGCTGTGGTCTAGTTGTCTTGTGGTCCAACATTTTGTCACCATTCAGCCCAAAAACTCATCACTGCTTCATTGATGCCAGTTGTGAAAGCTTACACCAGTATGTTTCAACAATTGTGCTTGCTCTCTCAGTGCCCATGCCTAGAAGTATGGCTGGGTGGCTACCATGAAGATCTGGAAAGCACAATCTTTAATTGTGCTTTCCAGAGACACTCAGCTAGTCTACTTTTTTTTCAGCAATAGCTGAAGAATATTTTTCTTCCCCCATGTGATAGCAAATGCTCACACAGTCATAAGCAAACAGCTTCATACCAGATCAGTCCATTACTAGGACAAGAAGCAGATGGAATCCATCCCTCCAGATCAAGAGACATAGCTTCTAGCCTATTACATGGCACAAATGGGAGAAAGAAATGTAAGAATTTGAGCCTTGATTTTGCTATAAATAGGGATCATATTTAATATACAACAGTAATTGGATTTCTTTCCTAATGGCTGGGTTACCTTTTCTATAGCAAACCTACTTTTCAGAAGCTCTTGTATCCTTGAATGCCTTGTATCTGTTTCCAGTCCCACTTCCACAAGAAGCCTGACACCATGGCTTTGTGTTCTAGAAATCTACAATAAAGATCTGTTGACATTGAGATTTGAAACCAGACATTTCTTGAAGGATAATTCAGGGGTTAGAGTACACATTTCATCGGTGGAAGGTCCATGGTTCACTCTCTGATATCTCTAGGTAAGACTGGAAAAAACCTCCCTATAATTCTGGAAAGCCTCAGCCAGTTGGTGTTGACAATATTGTGTGAGATGGACCAATGTTATAACTCAATATAATGAAGTTTATTTTTATGTTTCTGTTCCCATGTTCCTTTTGTTTTTGTGGCTGGACCAGATTCTTCCAATAGATGGCCGAAAGGATGCAACAGAACTCTTAATATGGACTGGTATTGAAAAGAAAGAAGAAAAGGCCAAGTATTTGACTATCCACAGACACCATGCTTATGTCTTTTGGACGGAGTTTAAAGGAAGGGTCGCATGGCATTAGCACTGACCCTTTGCAGCTGACAGACAATGGGGTCACTCTGGGGCTCTCCTCCTCCCGCTTTTTCCCCTCTTGAAGCCTGTGAAGGAAAATCTGGATGTCTTCCTAATGCACATGCTGTAGTTTAGCCAGGACATCTGGGGCTGATGCAGAAACTGAAGGGTGAGATTGACTATGAGACTAGGTAGTAAATTACTGTAGATGGACATGAAGCCCCATCTGGCCTTAATCTATCACTTTCTGAAAAAAAACCAAGATAGTCATGCCTCCAAATCATCCCTTCGTTATATCCTTATTATGATCTCAGCTTTTCTCATCTATTCAGCCTTTTAAAATGAACACACACACACACAAAGATGGAGAACTAATTTCTGAAATAAAATGGAACTCAGCAAAGTTATGGCTAATCACTTTCCAATAGCAAATATAATATCAGTCCCCTCATTCCTTCAATATGCTTTTTTTTACCATTCATATATACTATAAGAAACATTTACTAATAATAGTAATTACTTCACATTACTTCACATTGAGTCATTCAAACACTCAATTCGACATGAACCAAAAATTCAGAAATCTTAAATTCCAGTGAAACTGATGGCATTTCATTGGTCAAAGTGCTTAGCATACTTAGTATTTGTGCTTTAAATCATTCCTTTAAGAAATACATTGTCTTTCATATGATTCCATTTTCTTAGTAGAGCTGAGCAGAAATTATTCACAGAAGTGTGTGTTCCCTTTTTCTGTAGATCTTTTCCCCTTATCATTATTAGTTGCCCTCACTTGCCCTCCCTGATATCATATTCAGAACTGATGTGTTACATTCCATTACTATGTCATGTCATTTTTATAACAAGGGGTCATCCAGCGACATCTGAGGATGGGGAAAGAATTTGACAGAGTTTGAGTAAATAATATGATTACAGAGTTCAGTAATAATGGCATGATCACAACACATGAAAAGAGACAAATGTTTTACATATGTCAGTGGAAATTTAAGTGGTTGGGAATTTTCTTTTTTTCTTTTTCTTTTTTTAGCCACCTTGTATGCCTGTCTGTGTAGATTTATCAATTCATAATGATATGTTGTTGTTGTTGTTGTTCAGTCGTTAAGTCGTGTCTGACTCTTCGTGACCCCATGAACCATATTGAGCCAGGCCTTCCTATCTTTCACTGCCTCCCTGAGTTTGCTCAATTTCATGCTCATTGCTTCAGTGATGCTATCTAGCCATCTCATCCTCTGCCGTCCTCTTCTCCTTTTGCCTTCCATCTTTCCCAGCATCAGGGTCTTTTCCAAAGAGTCCTCTCTTCGCATTAGGTGACCAAAGTATCTGAGCTTGAGCTTCATTATCAATCCTTCCAATGAGCAATCAGAGTTGATTTCCTTTAAGATTGACTGGTTTGACCTCCTAGCAGTCCAGGGGACTCTTAAGAGTCTTCTCCAGCACTACAGTTCAAAGGCATCAATTCTTCGGCGTTCAGCCTTCTTTATGGTCCAGCTCTCACAGCCATACATTACTACTGGAAAAACCATAGCTTTGACTATGCCGATCTTGTCGGCAAGGTGACGTCTCTGCTTTTTAATATGCTATCTAGGTTTGCCATAGCTTTCCTCCCAAGGAGCAAGCGTCTTTTAATTTCATGGCTGCAGTCTCCGTCTGCGGTGATCTTGGAGCCCAAATAAATGAAGTCTATTACTGCTTCCATTTCTACCCCTTCTATTTGCCAGGGATTGATGGGTCCAGACGCCATGATCTTAGTTTTTTTAATGTTGAGTTTCAAGCCAGCTTTCGCATTCTCCTCTTTCACCCTCATCGAGAGACTCTTTAGTTCTTCTTCACTTTCTGTCATTAGGGTGGTATCATCTGCATATCTGAGGTTATTGATGTTTCTCCCTGCAATCTTAATTGCGGCTTGTGATTCTTCCAGCCTGGCATTTCTCATGATATACTCTGCATATAGGTTAAATAAGCAGGGTGACAGTATACAGCCTTGTCGTACTCCTTTCCCTATTTTGAACCAATCGGTTGTTCCATGACCGGTTCTAACTGTTGCTTCTTGGCCCGCATACAGATTTCTCAGGAGACAGGTAAGGTGGTCTGGTATCCCCATCTCTTTAAGAATTTGCCACAGTTTGTTGTGATCCACACAATCAAAGGCTTTTGCATAGTCAATGAAGCAGAAGTAGATGCTTTTCTGGAACTCTCGTGCTTTCTCCATGATCCAGCGAATGTTGGCAATTTGATCTCTAGTTCCTCTGCCTCTTCGAAACCCAGCTTGTACATCTGGTAGTTCTCGGTTCACGTACTGCTGAAGCCTAGCTTGTAGGATTTTGAGCATAACCTTGCTAGCATGTGAAATGAGTGCAATTGTGCGATAGTTTGAGCATTCTTTGGCATTGCCCTTCTTTGGAATTGGAACGTAAACTGACCTTTTCCAATCCCGTGGCCACTGTTGCGTTTTCCAAACTTGCTGGCATATTGAATGCAGCACTTTAACAGGATCGTCTTTTAGTATTTTAAATAACTCAGCTGGAATACTGTCATCTCCACTAGCTTTGTTGTTAGCAATGCTTCCTAAGGCCCACTTGACTTCACTCTCTAGGATGTCTGGCTCAGGGTCAGTGACCACACCAGCATGGACATCAGGGATATTAAGATCTTTCTTGTATAGTTCTTCTATGTATTCTTGCCACCTCTTCTTAATCTCTTCTGCTTCTGTTAGGTCCCTGCCTTTTTTGTCCTTTATCATGCCCATCTTTGCACTAAACATTCCCTTGATATCTCCAATTTTCTTGAAGAGATCTCTAGTCTTCCCCATTCTATTGTTTTCCTTGATTTCTTTGCATTGTTTGTTTAAGAAGGCCTTCTTATCTCTCCTTGCTATTCTCTGGAAATCTGCATTCAGTTGTTTATATCTTTTCCTTTCACCCTTGCTTTTTGCATTCCTTCTTTCCAGAGCTATTTGTAAAGCCTCATCAGACAGTCATTTTGCTTTCTTGCATTTCTTTTTCTTTGGGATGGTTTTAGTTGCTTCCTCCTGTACAATGTTACCAACCTCCATCCATAGTTCTTCAGGCACTCTGTCTACCAAATCTAATTCCCTAAATCTATTCATCACCTTCACTGTGTACTCACAAGGAATATGATTTAAGTCATACCTGAATGGTCTAGTGGTTTCCCCTACATTCTTCAATTTAACCCTAAATTTTGCAATAAGAAGCTCATGATCTGAGCCACAGTCAGCTCCTGGTCTTGTTTTTGCCGTCTGTATAGAGCTTCTCCATCTTTGGCTGCAAAGTATGTAATCAATCTGGTTTCGGTATTGACCATCTGGTGATGTCCATGTGTAGAGTCGTCTCTTGTGTTGTTGGAAAAGAGTGTTTGCTATGACTAGCTTGTTCTCTTGGCAGAACTCTATTAGCCTTTGCCCTGCTTCATTTTGTACTCCAAGGCCCAACCTGCCTGTTATTCTGATTACTCCTTGACTTCCTACTTTAGCATTCCAATCCCCTATGCTGAAAAGGACATCTTTTTTTGGTGCTAGTTCTAGAAGGTGTTGTAGGTCTTCATAGAAGCGGTCAACTTCAGCTTCTTCGGCATCAGTGGTTGGGGCATAGACTTGGATTACCGTGATGTTGAATGGTTTTCCTTGGATACACACTGAGATCATTCTGTTGTTTTTGAGGTTGTACCCCATTACTGCCTTTTCCACTCTCTTATTGACTATGAGTGCAACTCCATTTCTTCTAAGGGTTGCTTGCCCACAGTAGTAGATATAATGGTCACCTGAATTAAATTCACCCATTCCCGTCCATTTCAATTCGCTGATTCCAAGATGTTGACGTTCAATCTTGTCATCTCATGTTTGACCACATCCAGCTTGCCTTGGTTCATGGATCTTACATTCCACGTACCTATACAATATTGTTCTTTACAGCATCGGACCTTCTTTTCGCTTCCAGATACATCCACAGCTGAACGTCCTTTCGGCTTTGGCCCAGCCGCTTCACTCTTTCTGGAGCTACTTGGAATTGCCCTCCGCTCTTCCCCAGTAGCGTATTGGACACCTTCCGACCTGAGGGGCTCATCTTCCGGCGTCATATCTTTTAGCCTTTTAACATTGTCCATGGGGTTTTCTTGGCAAGGATACTGGAGTGGGTTGCCATTTCCTTCTCCAGTGGACCACATTTTGTCAGAACTGTCTGTCATGACCTGTCCATCTTGGGTGGCCCTGCACGGTATAGCTCATGGCTTCACTGAGTTACACAAGCCCCTTCGCCACGACAAGGCAGTGATCCATGAAGGGGCATAATGATATACTTCCCGCAATTATAAGACAAATAACCAAATTGTAATGAAACAGAAATAACATGATTGCAGTTAAAATTGAAGAGCTTAGAGGACCACTGTTTACTCTGAAATACTTAAGAACCTGATCCTTTCCTGTCTGTATCTTATAACCAGAGATGATCTTCACAAATGAATGCCTTATATGATCATGAAAGAGTGCTTGGTATTCTGTGGAGCTCAGAAAGACCTCTGGCATGGTATCCATATAATTAGAAATAACATGTAATTTCAGTACTGGTTGTTTGTTTACACCAGGGCAGTGCAGTGTAAAAAAAGCCAGTCTGGAATAATGATCAGCAATCAAGGAATGCCGAATAAACATTGGGGAATGCTGGCTGGAGAATTCTGGGAGTTGAAGTCCACACATCTTAAAGTTACCAAGGTTGAGAAACACTGAACTAGATGTTGATGAAATGCAATTCACAACTGGCCATACTTTCACCAATACAATTCCCAGCTTTCCTAGAAAGCATGGCCAGTTGTGAGAGGTTTAGGGAGCTGATGTTCCGTAAAATCCCGACTGCTATAGATCGCCTATCCTATCTAATAGTGCTACCCTAAAATTCTCTGAAGGGTGGGATGAAGAAGAAAAAGTAATAATACTTTCGGCCAAAATCTATATAGTCTTTCCTTTCAACAGATAATTTATAACAAAGACGAAGGAATATGCACAAATAAAGTGGCAACTTTTTTAAAAAGATAAGCCTACAAAATCAGTGAAGCTAATGAAAAAAGAAATCTAGTTTTTTTATTTAGTGCCATTCAGCTGATAAGCCACCAGAGAGCAGCACCATTCAGGGTAGCGTTCCTCAAACAACCTCAAAAGTTATAATTGTTGCATCACTATATGTGATATAACATGTTGCTCAATACATTAAATGAAACACTTTTCCTTCCATTTGCATTAGTCACTGGTTCCCAATGCCAACAAACTTCACTGTCATATGAAAACTATGTGATTTATATATTTGATTCCAATTTGTCCTCTATTTTTATGCTGTTGGGGGAAACTCATAAAAATTCATCACAGATGTAGTAAGGATTATAAAAAAATAGGAGGAATTCAATTATTTAATAAGGGCAATCTATCATATAAATGTTTCCATGCAACTTCCTGAAATGGTATTTGCCTTAAGTAACCTATTAAGAAGGGTGGGAAAACAGTCAGCAAACAGAAGAGACACTGTTTTAGGCAGATGAAATTCCCATCACCTCCGATAATTTAAAGATTTGGTGTTGCCTGTCCTTTTCCTTTTCTGAAGCTACTGCAATATCATACATCCAGAGATTGGACTTCAGCTGGGACAGCACAGTAGCTAAGAGACTGAGCTACAAATCATCTTTGAATCCTGCATCTACCAAGAACTCACAAGGTAGCCCATGGCAAGCTTTTCTCCCTCAGCCTCAACTTCCCCTTCTCGGTCAACAGCACAGGAGATACTAATACCGACGTAAGGAACTACTCTAAAAAAAACCCTGTGGCAGCTACAAGGGATTAGGACGATGCACAAGCCACTTTTGCGAGCTGAATCTACTTTCTCCTGCAAATACCTGATAGCAAAGACATCTGACAGATTAAAAATCTAGAGATGGGTGAGTCACGAATGAGATCATCATGCACATTGTGTTCAAAAGATGAATTTTGGTCACATGTAAAAGCAAGATTTAAAAAAAAAGTTATATATGGAGAATATCTTCCAAATTTACAATGCCAGATTCTAACATAATGAACTAATTATGTATTCTGGTGTAGGTTTGTCTACTAATAATTTTGATTGATTGATTGATTGATTGATTGGCTCACAGCAGGCAGGTAAAAGCCAAGTGGTTTATATAATATTGCAGAGTCATTTTCTAACACATTTCAGAGTCATCAAACTGGGGAAGATTTAAGTAACCTATAAATAAGATAATGGTAATTAAAACTAATCTAATCTGATCTAAAACAATACCTTTCCTGAGAAATTTTAGAGGTTTTATTTTTCTTTACCCATGTTCCTTGAAAGTGAAGGATGATTTGCAGAAAGTTCTCTCAATATATTATTATGATTATTACTACTGCCATTATTATTCATTTACAGTCTTTAGACTGGGTATTTTCCAAGATATGGGTTCTAACCAAGAGCTTAGGAATCATGGTGGTATCTCTGTGGCATGTAGGAAGTTCCGAGTAAGGCAGTTTGTTTATTTTTCTGCCACCTTTATTTTTTATCAACTCAAGGTGGTATATACACATAAAATTCCTGCCTCCTGTTTTCCCTCACAACCTTGTGAGTTGGGTTGGGTTGAGAGAGAATGTCTGGTCCAACGTCTGGCAACTGGCCTTCATGCCTAAGGGAGGACTGGAACTCGTAGCCTACTGGTTTCTAGCCCAGCACCCTAGCTAATACCCCAAACTGGCTCTCAAATGGATTTTGCAAAGTCAGTGATATCAAGTCCGGTAAAATTAAAACTTCCCAATCTTTGGTAAATCCCTTTGGTGTGGATGCAAGAGCTTTGATTATTACTGATATTATAGCTGACTTTTTCTTCCAAAGACTTTAATTTGCAGATCTACAAACCACTTTTTGTACTATTTTGTACTAATATTTTCTTTTCAATAATAGTAATGTCTGATCTGTTGTGTTTTAAGTGTCTGTTGATCTGTATTTTAAAATCCTACAAGATCTTGACCTTCTCATTTTCTAAGACTTTTTCAGTGTTTGGTCCATCATTTTTGTTAACAGTGCAGCCCAGCTTTTTAAATAAATTCCAATGTATGAATTTTACAAACACTGTTATACACAGTTTGGACAATTTTGTTTCAGCCACTAATGAGGTGATCTACAATTTCATCTTTGATCTTACGTAGATGGCAATTGCTAACATTTGAAAGATGTTCAATTTTGGCTTTGATTATTTGTTTGCATAGCCTGTTCTTGTGCTGCCGTAATTGTTCCATCAATTTCTTTTTAAGAACTCTAGTTTTTAGCCATTTCCCATTTAAGTTTTGATGATGGTGATGATTTGCAGTACTCCAGAATGATGGGACATGCAACCATACGTACCATTATCTAGAAAATAAACAGGTATTATGCTGGGATAGAGTTCCAGCAGGTGCTTTAACCTGGGGAAACATGATGACATAATAGCCAGGAGGGGCAGCTTTAACTTCCTAAATAGCTTGACTCCTTCCATTTGGAAAAAAAAAAAAAGGCAACTGCTTCTTTATGTTCCTGTGAAACTATGCTATGTTGTATGATTAAGTCAACATCTAAGTGCAAGAAAAACTTTGCCATGTTGAGAGTAAAAAAGTTCCCTGTATTAAGAAACAGTTTGGTAATGCTGAAATTTCAAATGTAAAAAGTTGAATATTCAATGTACAAAGAACAGCAAAATGCACATAATGTTTTAATGAAGCAAGAATGGGTAGAAACAAACTTTGGCATGCGAACCATACATTTTTTTTCTGCTGACTATCGAGACCTCTTCCTCATTGTAATGGTTGACATGCTTTCCTCTACATTAATTAAAGGAAAGGGGAAAAAATGGTATTCTAGAGAGTACAACTTTAAAGAAAATGAAGGTGCTTCCAACCTACATTTTACTGATCTGATCAGTTTAATGGCAAATCCAAAAACACCAGATCTCATTAGGCTCCAGCTGTAATTTATTAGATGTTCATCATATATTTTATTGATATACTGTTTTTCCATGGAACCATCTTGAATTCCAAAACAACACAAATATTCATACAAACATTAAAAATATACTTTATGAATAAGCAATCCACTGATCCTAAAATGCTAAAGTGTAATAGAAATACAAGAATATAATCTAAAAACCAAAAACAAGACCCTTAGATCTTTCCAAGCTATGTCCAACTGACCAGGTCTCATCTCTGACCTTCTGAATTGTACCATGGATCCATTTGCCCAAATCCTTTGCTTTTGGAAAAAATAATAGTCATATCAAAAAGCTAGTGCTCAACAACTACAGGTGATTGAATTGTTTAAGGATGGCTTCTGAAAGAATTCAACCCAAAATGAAGGCAACATGCGATTAAATTAAAATATGGTACTGTCAGTTAAGGATTTTGTCAACAAGCTAGATAAATGATGGATGAAATTACTCCCAGTACCATTGAAAACTTTATTTATTCATGTATATGGCTTCCCACTCACCATGCAATTGTGAGCAGCTAACAACCAACTAAAAAAACCAACAAAATAAAGAACAGCAATTAAAACATATTGTGCCAGAGGCAGCTCATGCATCCATAATGAATAAATCTCTTAAATGGGTTCATCCAACTTCCTCACAATGCCTGGGGAAAAAGTTAGGTTTTCAGTGCCTTAGAAAAGATAGGCAGGGATGGGACCATGTGGATTTTGGGGGGAAGGGGAGGTAGTATTCTGTTGAACAAGGTAGCAACAGAAAAGACATATCTCCTGGGTCCCATCAGATATCACTCTTTACTAGAAGGGACCCAGAGCATATCAACCCTGTGAGATCTTGTTGAGACTAAGCCTGTTCCTTCCCATCCAGACCTTCAGAGCCTCCAGGATCACTTGGCTGTTCAAGGGTTGAGATTTATCACTGGGTATCACCTAATCCTGTGCCACTAGATGTGCTCTCCCAGTTGCTTTGTGTAGATATTAAATAGGAATGGGGAGAGAGTAAAGGCCTGTGGAAACCCATAAAGCGGGGGCTTAGGAGTGGACCTCTCCCCCATCTCCAGAACTGACCCAGTAAGAAGTAGGAGAACTACTGCAACATCATGCTCACCACTCCCAAACTGTCAGGTTCAGCCCAAAGAACTCCACGAGACAATGCAAATACAGTTCTGTTGCATTTATTAGCTTCCACCTCAAGACAGAATCTCACCAGACTGAACCCAAGTTCCCAAGCCAGCCAGCCACAACACTGTGAATTCCTTAGGGAGGTGCCAGCCTCATCTTGAACTTCCCACACTTCTGCTGGGGGGTACGAACACGCTTATCTCCCTGAGCGTGGCCTTCATAAGTCCATTCCATCACACAAACCCCTGAACTGGTCCAGAAGTATACCGTGATTGATGGTACTGAACACCTCTGAGAGATCAAAGAGGGACAGGATGGATATACTACCACCATCCTAATCCTACCAGAGATCAACTACAAGTGTGGTCAATATTGTCTCAGTGCCATATCCTAGCCTGAATCCCAACTGGAAGGAGTCTAGATAATTCACTTCCTCCAGGGCCCTCTGCAGCTACAGCCCAATCACCTTTTCAACAACTTTTCCCCAAAAGGGAACATTGGAAATAGGTCAGAAATTATCCAGCACCATTGGGTCCAGTGATGACTTCTTGAGGAGAGGCTGGACCATCTCTTCCTTAATCACAGGCAGGACCACACTTTCACTTATTTTCCAGGAGGCCTTAACCAGCCAGGTGGGACGTGGATCTAATACACAGGTTTAGTATTCAACACTCATAAAGACACACTAATGAATACAATTAGAAATAATTGTTATAAATCACTATTTGAAAATTATTCTATTCTTGTATGTAGATGAAAGTGGAAGGAATGCAAGATAACTTTGTTTTATACTGGATGTGTTGGAGTGAATGTTATGTAATGTAACACAAACTTTCTCAATTTAGTGTTCTTCAAATGGAAGTTACAGTCCACCATACCTGAACAGCATGTCAGGAAAGGCTCATGGACAAAATGAATATGTCTGAATCAACAACAGCAGCCAAATCATATATGAGGGTGTAGCTTTATTGTCGTTCCTACAAGCGATGCAAAGTCTAGGGATGCCAGCTGTTAAATAATCCTCTTATCCAAATATTAAACTCATAGGGCCAAACCTACATAGTTGATTGGGAAATGCTATTCAATTGTTGCATAAGACAGTAATTCCTCATTTGGTTCAGACACTGGTCTGGCATATAGCCTGGGTGTGGTGTGAATAAGCTTCAAGCTTATGTACACCCTCTTC
This sequence comes from Liasis olivaceus, assembly GCA_030867105.1. Taxonomy (NCBI): domain Eukaryota; kingdom Metazoa; phylum Chordata; class Lepidosauria; order Squamata; family Pythonidae; genus Liasis; species Liasis olivaceus. The sequence goes on along the minus strand of CM061349.1, from coordinate 31,950,905 downwards.
ATAGAATGATGAAGTTGGAAGGGACCTCCAAGCTACTGAATCCAAACCCTCCACCATGCACAAGTCCAAATGGCTGTTTAGCCTGCACTTGAACATCTAGTACAAGTGAGCCCACTACATCACTGGTTATTTTGTTCCATTTCTGACATGCTCTTGCTATTAGAAAGTTAGAATTGTTTAAAAATAAAATCAGAATCTGCCTTCTTATAGCTTAAAGCCATTCTTCCATGTTCTGCCCTTTGAAATGGCAGATTACAGGCTTAAGGCTTCTAATACTTTCAAATACTTGAAGTCCTATCATACTTATTTCCCACCTCCACTCCCACCCTACCAGTTTTCTCTTCTCAAGATTAAACATTCCCAGTTCCACCTATCTCTCTTATAAAGAATTTTTAGTCCTTTGGTCATGCTCGTTGCCCTTTTCTGAACTTACTCCATGTTATCTGGACTCTTCTGAAAAGTGGTGTCCTCCTACCATCAATACAATATATGCTATGTGATCAGTTCTTTATGTCATAGATTCCCATGAGTCGTTACCATTGTTTTACAATGAATGAATGAATGATTAAATATATTCCACATGTGATTGTGGAGGGGTGAGGATGGGTATATTTGTGATGTCCACCTGTAGGAAAAAAAAAAGAGCATCCCCAATAACATCCCCTACTTGACTGCTATGGACATCATTGATCTGAACTAACCTGGAACTGTGGGATTTGTAAATCTCCATAACAAAGAACTCCTACCAAGCTTCAATTCATACAAATGTGTCCTTTTCTGAATGAATGGTGTCCAGAGAATAAGCACACAATAAACCACATTAATCAACTCCCTGCCCCAACCCCCGATTTCCCTTGTTAAATCTCTGTGAGGGTATGATCTAATGCCAACAAACAGTTTGATTTGTCTACTAACTGAAGTATGTTAGGTTTTCTTTGTAGATACACACACATATGTAGTACATTTATCACATTTATATAGCCATCCATCTCACTCAGAGTGACTCTGGGCAGCGTATAACAATAACTTTTATGAGTGTGAACAAGAACTTCATGAAGCATTGATACCATAGCTCAGTGGTAGGGCCAATGCAAAGCTGAACACCTCTGATTTATAGGATTGGAGGCAGGAAAACTGGGAAAGATTCCTTTTAGGCCTCCAGAGAGCTGCTATTGGTTGAAATAAACACTGGGTCGAGAAGAGCCTAGTTAATGTTCAACTTTCCTTTAATTAATAAATGAAGAAATAAATAAGGGCAGGAGTTGTACTTGACTTAATTCAATGTATAAAGTCAGTGGGGGAGAAAGTCTTTTCCTTGACCTTTAAAGGTGTTATCTCTTTCACAGCACTTCCTGGAATGCAGTTTTGACTTCAACATCATTTGGCCACATGGGCAGTGTGGACAATACCATAGAAGACTCCTCTGTGCAGGCTTTTTTAAGAATAAAAGAAAAGAGAAATGGAAGACCTGCCCATCTCCACAACTACCTCCTACAGTGAATAACTGAAGTCCAACACCCTAAAATATTTATTTCTAAAAATATGTTATTAAAAAATCTATATACAAACAATCCAATGAAAATTATCCAGCAAAAGCAAACTATAAAATAGAGTAGAATTTACTGATTTACAAATCCCTATTAGGGCCCTGAACTTCTGCCTCAGTCCTGTTGTGATGGTGCATAAAACACTCTAGAACTAAATGTGTTTAATTGTTTGTATTTAGAATCTTTTTCCAGATCTTCATGCTGAATCTGCGGAAATGGGCATGTTCCTTCTACAGGGATGAGAATATTTAGGACAAGACCAATGTGCAGGGCACCAATTCTCACACATACATATTAATTTCGGATGCCAGAAAAGGAGCTTAGTTTAATACGCTAAGAACTGCATCAGGTTAGCTTAACTCACCTTAACTCACCTTAGCAACTTTATAAGTGTAGGCAAACCTGATTTGGCTTCTGCATATTGTACAAAACAGCCCTAAAATGCAGGGCTCAGCTTTGGCAAAGCTAAAATTAAATTTCAGTCCCATGTACAGAGCCACTGAAATAATATTCATCATCCTAAGGTAAAAAATGGTTTTCATCACTGTGACATCCAGATATGTGGATACCTACATTTCCTACTCTGCTATAGAGAAAATTGATTCAGTAAACTTCATGAATTGCACAGTGTTCTCCTTGGAAAACAGAATTGCATAATATGTTGTTATACTACTGCACGTAGTAAAAAAAAAAAAAATCTTGGGTCACGAAGCCAGAAAAAACAACACATGAAAGGACAAACTGACTACAAGTTCGCCGTTTTGGATGGAGAAGGGTATCTGGCAAGATCCTGCTGCTTTTAGCTCATGTGTTTTTCATTTGATTTAGTTCATGTAAGGTTCTTTCAAGGAGAGGGAATAGAAATGCAGTAAATCTCTGTAGGAATCAGAGCTATGTGAGTCTGAGAAACTTACTGGGCAAATCAGCTTGTTTTGTCCATTAAATAAGAGGGGTTTGGGAGCCAACTGAGAACTTAATTAAAATGAATACTTGTGTATGAGTGTATGGAAAGGGGAGATAGTTGAATTGAGAATTGGCATTTGAGGATATGGAAAAGAGGAAACTTTACAGTTTCTTCCTTTTATGTAGGTCTTTTTCTTCTCTTCATCCAAGACAACCCATAAAAATGGAACTATTTGGAAATCTTCCATCAAGCCTTCTGTTGTCTCCTCACTTTCTTACATTTCCCTGATAAGATCATACAAATATACAGTTGGAAAGAACTACTTAGGTCACGACATTCACCTTCTGGTGGAGGCAGGAATCCTCTCTCTTCCAGCAAACATGTATAAAGTGTTGCAGATGTTCATCTCGACTGATGAATGCCTATATTTATTTAAGGATAGAAAGAGACCTCAAGAGATCTTTCAGTGATGCCTCACTGATTGCCAGCTCAAACAAACCAGTTCCAGACAGCTGATCTGCTTCTATAATTTCCACTTCAAGCCTGGCTCACTCTAGATACGCTGGGACTACAGCTTTCAGAATTCCCAGCCAGTATATCATGGTGATTGACAATTGTCAGAGCTATGGTCTCATCACATCAATAGGTTGGCAAGTTGGGAAAAGCTGCTATAATGAATTCTAATAATTAAATAATGAAAAACTTCTTCCACTCAAAGGCAAATAGTTCTGGTGCTCCATCACAGGGGTAGGGGTGGGGGTGGGGGTGGGGGTGGGGGAACAACCCTCCTTTTTTACAGATAAAGCTTCCAGTATTTGAGCAGTAATGCAGGAACTACAAAGTACCACCACCCATTCAATCTGCAAATCGTTCCCAACACACTTAAAATCTAACCCTCATTTTCCCACATTGTCCGTATTGTCTGCAAAGTGAAAACATATTCAGGCTGGCATTGTTTATATGCCGGCAAATCTGGATCTTGCAGGGAACACCTTCAGCCAATCATTGTTCATTCAAAGTTAAGTAGCTGCTGAGTAAAGACAGTGTAGTAGGCCAATCAGACCTCAGTCACTGAACTCTGTGAAACTTGCTGCTGCCAAATGCAGAGAAGTTTCTGAGCCTTTCTTTAATCATGACACAATATCAGCAGTTCTATAAAATGTTAATGAAGATCCTAAGCTCTGGTGACAACTTTGCAAGTAACTAAAACTTCATTTTAGGTTTTCTTCTTGGGGTCATCTTGATGAATGCAATTCAGGAATGTGTAACCTGCATGTTCCAGAATATTTTAGTGTTCCCCAGAAAGAAAGAATGTTTGTGTGTGCGCATGTGTGCATGTGTGTATGTATCTCACTCTCTCAGGGTTGGGGGTGCACCATATTCAGAACCCCAAGAACTAATTCCTGTCCATGAAGATTGGGTGCCAGAAAAAGATAAATCACTCCCGGAAAGACCAAATTGTTGCATTCTGGGAAATAAACAGAACATTCCAGGGAATATAGAAACATAAGATCAAAATACATAGTTTTGCACCCAGTTAGGGCAATTTGTGCTGGGAGGCAGTCACCCGCAGGGGAAAACACCTACAAACATATGAGAACATGCATTATATATGAATCTTCAGTGAGAGGGGGGGAAAAACAGCTGATTTTCCAATAGTGGCTAAACCTCAGAACATTTTGCTGCTTGTACCTTGCTACTGCTGATTTATCGTCAGGTTTGTGCAATGGGCAGTCATGTACAGCAACAGAGATTCAGGAAAATGCAGAGAAGATTCAAAAACATCTAGATAGGCTTGAGCAGTGGGCGAGAATGAATAGGGTAGAATTTAATAGGGAGAGATAGAGTTCTGCATCTGGATAGGAAAAATATAAGGCACAAATATAGGATAGGAGAAGACTTGACCATGCAACAAGACTTGGCTTAGCAGTAGTACATGGGAAAGTGAACTGGGTACTTTTGTGAATCACAAATATGAGTAAGAAGTGTGGTGCGTCTGCTGAAAAGGCAAATACTATCTTCAGATGCGTTAACAGGAACATAGAGTCCAGATCACAGAAAAATAGTTGTTCCATTCTACTTTGCCTTGCTTCAGATCCCATTTGCAGTATTGTGTTCAGTTCTGACACCATGGTTCAAAAAGAATTTGGGTAGCCAACCCAAAGGATGACTGAGGAGAGATATGATGGAAGTTTTCAAATATCTGAAAGGTTGTCATATAGAAGAAATAGATTTATTCTCTATTGCTCCAGAAGATAGGACTAGAACCAGTGGGTTAAATTTACAAAGAAGACTAGACAGCAGGACTAGACTCTCTCCTGAAGTAATCTATCTTTCAATATCAGGGGTTCTCTTAAATATGTGTACAAGTTTATCAAGCTCCTGTCCTACTACTGCTTCCATGAAGCTTAAACTACTACCACCCTGTTGTTTGTGTTTTGGCAAATGAGTGGGAAATTTAGATGCCCTCCTTAGAATGTAGTCAAAAGAATGAGATGAAAGGGAGATATACATGGCAGAAAATCCATGGAATATTGGCCATATTGAGGATATATAATAAATTAATTATAGATACTTTGACATATCAGGTTTATGTAGCATTTAATTCTTAAATAACCAGTAGGGTTAGTTAGAATGACCGTCTCTATATTGTACAGAAAGAGAGAGAAAGTGTTTGCTTAAAACTGGGCACATCACTAAACTAAGATATCAGATGCCCAGCCTCTACAGTTACAGCGTCTATTGAGTCTTGGAAACCAACTGTCAAGGGGAGGAGCGACAATGCAGCATCTTTGCATTGAGGGAATGCAACAATGAGGAAAGAGATGCAGTTTTTGTTAAATCGTAACTGAAGTATGACTCCTGCCATGAACTTCCTGGTTCACAGGTCACACTTTTTTCTATTATAGCACAAGTTCATTCAATGGATTTATGTCAAAAACACAATACAGTCTACCAAAGTCAATAACATCCAGCCTGGTATCATGAGATGATATGGCATTCTTGAATCCAATGTCCCTTTGCATAGTTTAGTGCTAACACTTATCCAGAAAATCTCTCATATATTTAGATTTAGATCCCCTGGTAGTCAGCATGAGAAAGGCACCACTTTAAGTCCTGTCAGTGCCATGTTACTACCACAGACATGGGAGAGGACACTGAGTTGCAGACTACTCCAAACCTGGGGCAAGCCCTCCACAGTGCCTCTAAATAGATAATCCCCATAGTTGCAACAGAACCTTGATTCCCATTCCCATATATACTTTCAGGCTTTTCCATCCAGTCTTCTGTCTTACCTCAAAACAGGTAACTTTGTATCCAGAACATGGAAATTTTTTTCCTAAATCTGTCATTTACCCTTATGGGAACCTCACACATCCTGTGGCAGGAAGGAGAGAATAATAACAACAGGGATCTGTTCAATTTATGGGTCTCTTTTTCATGCACTTGCAATAAACTTATTCATATGCAATAAAATATCCATTTATTTATCTATTATTTGTCTATCTATTTATACCAGTGTTTCTCAACCTTGACAACTTTAAGTTGTGTGGACTTCAGCTCCCAGAATGGTGCCATCTGAGTTCAATTCTTGGAGCTGAAGTCCACACATCTTAAAGTTGCCAAGGATGAGAAACACTGATTTATACAAAACCCAAGAGTGCTTATGATTGGGCAGTCTATAGATTTATGTAATAGATAAATATTAATCAAACCCGAATGATGTCAAAATGATCATATACAAAAGAATGGATATGAGCTAGCTAGAACTAACCCTTTTGGATCATGCGACTCAGCACTCTTCTCATTAACACTGACTGAACTTACAAATAAACTCCATCAGGACGGTGCCCAGACTTTTCCAAACTAGGATAAACGAGATATACAGAATATGAGTCTATGATTCATTCCTCATTCACACTGAACATGCACAAACATTTCTTCTGAAATGTATAGATGATATACAACATGACCATCCAGAAGTTTGGATGAAAGTAGTCATAGTTATTTGTTGCTTGTATCTGAATAGCATCCAAACCTCTCCACTATGCATTTCTGATTATACAACCAGCCGTAAGTCATATCCATGAAGCAAAGGGTATTTTTATTTATTTATTTTGTTTATTTATATTTCAAATTTAGTCACCGTGACTCTCTGAGTGAGAGAGTCTAATTTTTTTAGGCTTTTACAAAATTTTGAATTCCCAAGATTTCAGTAGCACAGATCCTACTACTAATTTTGGTATTCTAGTTCATACAATCTTGAATTTAAGTTCCTAGTAAATATTATAATCCAACTTAATGGAATTCACCCAAAAGAAATATTAACTGGCTCTCCTAGCAATGCTCCATCATGTGCAGTTAATTCCCAATGTTATTTTATATTTAACCACAGCACTCCAGCCTGGATAGATACTTATTTGGAGAGCAGGGGGTCGGTCAACAAATTATTTGTTATTTTTCTTACATATTTCATCTTGGAAGGAAAATTAAGCTAAAAAAAATCCCTTCTTGGTGCATAGAAAGTGCCATCTCATGATGCTATAATCATCTTACGATCTCATTCTCGCCTTTCATTTTATTACAATTTTATAGTGCAGATGAATTAGGAAAAATGTCTGTGGGTTAAGTTTACTGCTTGATTATTTGAATCTTCTTGGTTTTAGGAATTAAGAAGGGAGGACAAAGGTTCTAAGCCAAGACATGTTACAGGAATTAAAAAAAAAACCCAGTAACAAATTTAAGGTTGGGTGGGGTTTTTTGCATAACATACAAAATCTTAGCATATGAATACACATCAGAAAATAATGAATTGTAGAAATAAATATGGGTGTGCAAATCATTCTGAGTTTAAAACATTCTGACCTCATGTTCTGGGGAGCTCAACATTTTGAGTGTTCTGTTATGAAGTAGAAACACGTGTTTTGAGAGCTTTATTGTGAGCATGAAACAAAACTTGGCTGTTTCAGTGAAGTAGTTTGGAGTGATCCAGCTGGGTTTGAGCACTGAAATTGCTATTGTTTGGGAAACTCTATTGGACTGCTTTTTTTCATTTTTCTACTCAGCCCAACCAATCTAGCAGCAGTGAACAATCCTATCCAGGGGTGTCCATAGCATATGGTCAAAAAAGTCAAGCTGTGATGCACATAGAAAAGGACAGGGCTTTGATTGTACCGTTGTGGCTGCCATCTTGACTTTTTTCCCCATACTCTGCAGGCACCCTTGGTTCTCTCCCTGGTGCTCTGGATTTAGACTGGAGGGGATGACATGGGAAGGACTATAGAGAGGAAAACTGCAAGTAAGGTGATGGGCAGGGAAAAAACAATTCTTTGTAGCCATATACCTTCTTCTGGTAAGCGGCTGCTGGTTTTTTCCCCTTAAATTCTTTGTCCTGGAGAAGTTAAAGTTCATATTGGTGAGTGGTTTCTGTATGTGTTGTGCTGTGCTGTGCATTATCGTGCAGGCAGGAAATAAAGAAATGTATGTGTGCATAGAGATGCTATTCTTCTTGAGAGTTGCTAATGCTGCTAAGGTTATATAAATGTAAAGACTAGTAATATAATTGGCTGATTAAGCTTTGGCATACATGTGTGCTCCCACTTTGTTCACTTTACATTAAACTTATTCAGGCACTTAAGAAGTACCTGAAGTGATAAACTTCCGTAAAGGATAACACAGTTACTTTTCGCAGGCTTGCACTACAGAAAATTGGCCAAAGAGTTGATTGTTTCAAAACATTAAGAAAAGCTCTGGGCAGATGTACTTATTGAAAAGAAATGTTAAGAGTTTAGCTGTTCTGTTTCTCCTGTAATCCATTGGCTGAATGACCCAGAGGATTTATTTAAAGAAATCGAAATGACCTCTGTCTCTTCTTTCTGTTGGGAGGGGGCTTTTGGGAGAACAGATACTATTTGTTCAGTTGGTGAGACAACTGTATTCTACTGTTTCCTCTACAGATTCATTTTAATGTTTTGAAAATGCTTTTAAAAATCATGCCTTTGGCCAAATTTCCTGAAATGGGAGGTAGATAGTATTCTCAGGGAGACCACTTCAACTATACTTGCAGCCCTGGGGTGAAAACACTGCTGGTACCATCTTTCAGTCCTAACATATATATAATTTTGGCTTAAATCTCTATCTCTATCATCTCCACCTCTACCTCTACCTCTGCCTCTATCTCTCGATCTCTCTCTCACACAGAGACATATACAGGGCTAACTTTAGGTTAACGCTGAGGAGATACTGACCTAGAGTGCCAAAGCTTAGCAGGTGCCAACATCACCCGTCCTTCTGAATCATTCTAAAAGTGCAAATCTTTGCATCAGTGGGAAGTGGCACTATCAATCAATGTGGCCTTAGGGCACTATATGCTCTTAAGCTGGCACCGTGTGTGTGTGTGTGTGTGTGTGTGTGTGTGTGTATGTATATGTATATGTATATGTATATGTATATATATATAGAGAGAGAGAGAGAGAGAAAGCATACACTGAACGGCACAACCAAGTGACTGGCATTATGCACAGGAACATCTACACAGTGTGTGAGCCAGACCCTCCCAAGTCCAGATGGGATATTCCACAGAAGGTCAAGGAGAATAACAGGGCTAAGATCCTGTGGGACTTCCAGATCCAGACAGATAGGCAGGTACTGGCCAATCAACCAGACATCGTGGTAGTAGACAAGGACCAGAAGACAGTGGGGGTGATAGATGTAGCACTGCCACATGATAGCAACATCAGGAAGAAGGAGTATGAGAAGCTGGAGAAGTACCAGGGCCTGAAGGAAGAACCAGAGAGGATGTGGAAAGTAAAAGCTAAAGTGGTCCCAGTGATGGTAGGAGCACTCAGGGCTGTGACTCCTAAGCTGGGAGAGTGGCTCCAACAGATCCCAGGAACAACATCAGAACTCTCTGTCCATAAGACTGCAGTGCTAGGAACAGCTAAGATACTGCACAGAACCCTCAAACTCCCAGGCCTCTGGTAGAGGAGCCAAGATTGAGGAAGACATATACCACCCATGGGGTGAGAAGGGAATTTTTAAAAATTTATACACAAACACACACACACCATAAGCCAAAAATCTTAGGGCTTCTATACATTATTGAGTTTATTGGGCTCATAATTGCTGGTAAGTTTCATGCATGGTGTTAATATGATTTACTGGGTTACAGATAACACTGTGTAATACATTGATTATTTACTTAGGATGGCCAGTCATTGAAGTTTGTCCAGAAGAATGTCCTAGTATCCATCCATCCATCCATCCATCCATCCATCCATCCATCCATCCATCCATCTCAAGCTAAAAAATATCTCACCCTGAATGAAAACTTCAGTGTTGGCTGGACCTACTATGATGGCACAGAATGTACTGTGGGTGGTGATGCATTGTGGGTGGTAAATAACAGATGCTTCTTGGTTGAAAGGAAATTCCTGTATTTGAAAACCCAAGCGTTCCATAGAGTGTGAAACATCACATGTAGTTTCATGAAGTGACTTGCCTGAGTCATGCTATGCCAGTGTCACAAAAGCACTGGAGAAATGGGGGGAAAAAGAGCAAATAATGACAATTAGCAACAGATTGACCAATTACTGACACAAAGGATGGAAAAACTTTGCTGAAGGGAACAAATTTTAAAGGCCATAGAAAACATTGTCCTGGACAGAAAACAAAGGGGATGGCTAATCATGGGTGTTAGCAGACATCTTACATACCATGATATTTTGTTCTCATGTCCTGCAATGATTTCTGTCTTTCTGATGGTACAAGAGGCGAAGACAAACAAATGGTATATTTGGCCCTGTGTCACAAAGCTTACTGCATTTGTACAATATGCAGCAAATTTTAGAAATTTTATCATTGACTGGTGCCTATTCCAAATTTTGGAGGGGGACAAGATGCCTTCAGCATAACCTTTCAAATGGCCCTGATCCTCCTCTTAGCCACTGGTAAAATGGCTAAGTAAGTAAAGAATGGGAGTATTTTTGCTACTGCTACTCTCCAACTCATCCATCTATACCAGGGAAGCAACATCTTGTCTGATGTATTCCCCACATGGTACAGAAGCCTGAGTGGGTGTCTTATCAAGCCAATCCATGAGTCCAGTTTATTTTGGCAAATCACTATCTTGCATTAGATAGACTTAAGCAAGTGGATAAAAGTCTATTTGATATTTGATATTTGATATTGATATTATTTATGGAAAATCTAGCTGTTTCCCAGAGTGGAAAGAGATAATAGCACCAGCTGGATTGCTCCACGTCTTGCTTTTTCTCCATCCTGCTGGCAAGCTTGTATCTCAATAACAGCAAAAGCTGCAAAATGCAGTAGTGGGAACACCTGGACACTGGAGAATATCTTTTATTATACAACACTCTCTATCTCCCATCACTGCTACATCAAGAAACAAGTCATCATCTGCAGGGAGGCCAGGTAAGCTCCATTACCTGACGTTCTTGGCATGTCAATGGGGGCATCTTAATTCTGAGGTGCCAATGTTTACTGGCCACACCTACTCTGTTCTTTCCAAATTGCAGCAAGGACCTGTGAGCATTAGTTGCAGTTATAGGAACTAAAATCCAAATATGTAGAGTGCCAGTTAAAATACACATCTAGATGGACCAATAGACTCAATGGAATGGATGTTATAATATGCTATTTGGTCTTTCCTCTTCAGGAAGTAAAAATCAGTCTAAATCCAGTCCACTTCTACAGGGCATGCATTCAAACATTCGTCTGTTAATTCAGCATTAAAAAAAAAAACACAAAAAACCAGCATTTATCATAAGTTCTCCTAATTAATGCATGTTAACACTTCACTAGAATAAATTATTTTGTGTAGTCAGATTCTCAAATCTATTTGGTAAGTAAAGGAATTCTACCATACTTTTCTGTTATCAGATTTTCTATGTTCAGCTAGAGGAATTTCCCATGCTTATCAGACAGGGAAAAGTCTTTGAATTGGCTATGCTGACACATTTACATTAACTTTTCAACCAGTGGATTCAAGTGTTTGCTTTAGTGGTTTTGTGAAGTGCTTCACACTGTCCTACTAAGTCTTTGCTGATGTCTTACATGGAAAAGCATATAGGTAGTAGCTTGCCTAGGATCTGCTAGAACTGAATCCCACTAGCAATTCAAAGCTGGCTGAGTATAAAGATAATAAATGTACTATATAAATTACTTGGTTGATTGGAATAAATTACTTTATTTTAGCCTGAACAGAATAAACATAGCAATATTGTCTTGATTTAGTAGATGTTATTTTTCCATATTGGTCTGTCACTGCTCTGATCCTTCAGATTCTTAGAATTAATAAACATTTCAAATAGACTTCTAGATGCTAATATTATGATATAATTAGCATACAAAGGAAGTGTAAATTGATTTTAAGGATTACATACCACACATATTGCTTGGTTACTCTATTTATGTCCCATGTGTTTGTGAAAGAGGCATGTATCTGTTAGCCACCATGCAACCTTTAAAGTAAAGAATTTAAGACTTAATAAAAACATTCATCTCAACTCTGTCCCTTTAATAACAAACAGAAGGGGAGAGTGCTGACTTGGATGGTGACCAGAATAGAGCCACTGGCCTGTTAGCAAAAAATATTGCCTTACTTAGGAGAATCTCAGTGTTTGCAGGAATATAGAAATTCTATGCCCTAGCAGGTGGGAACACCTAGTTGACCTTGGCTGATCCAGAAGCTAAGCTTAATATTTGTTTAATATTTGGATTGGGGAATGCCTGGAATATCAGAACTGTGGATTAGACTGGGATCAAAATAAAGAAAAGAAAATGTCCTGGAAGGAGACAACTGAAGCCATTTCTACAACCCTGCCAAAAATACTGTATGGATATGATCATCAGGACTCAAAACTCAACTTGTAGGCATCTTTCCTTTTTGCACATTCTCACCAACTATGCAACTCTAATCTTTTGCAGCAGTTTTACACTGCTACACAAGTGTCTGCACTGTTGTACTCTGTCCTCCCATTCAGCTGACTGGTACTCCCTGTAGCAGGACAAACAAACCCAGAAGCCAAGCAATGCTTCATCCCATTCCTTGTTGCCATATTTGCTTTTCACAGTGAAAATTTCACTGGATAGTGAGGGATACAGCTATAGGATAGTGGGGAACAGCCAAGCTGGGAGACAGGACAAGCAAAACATCAGCTCCACCACAACAGAATAATGCTGTGAGGTCTTTAAAGAATCCTGATTCTTAACTCAAATTATTTCCAACAACTTATGGTTATATTTTAGAGGGAAGCTGTTAATTCTAATGTTTGTAATAAGATGTCACAGATAAAAAGGACTTTCTTCCTCATGACTTGCTGTTTAGTGCAAGCAACATCATTGCTGACTTTATGCTATAAACAGCAGTGAAAAAAAGGGCTGATATTCTCTGAGTGTAAAGATAAAATTGCTTTTATACGTGGATGTTTCAGTTCAGTTATAACTGAAACATACATTGGCCCTGAAAGTACATATCCAGAGATGGAGTTTGTCATCCTGCCAGTTCACTCAGCTTTTGCCTTCAGCAGCTTCTAGCAGAGAATATTTCCATTCTTCTGAGAGGCTTCCAGTCCTTGCTTAAAGGATTGATAGCAATGAAAAATATGCTGTACGAGGGATTCCAGAGGTACAGGGGCAGTTTAGGATTCAGAGCTTGGTGGTGGTGAGTCATCATTGCTAACTTTAGAAGATTTCATCCAGAGGGAGTGGAAATGTGTCAGATACAAAAGCAACTAAGATATGCATTTAAATCATCCATTTGTTCTATAGGAGGTTTGGCTTGTTTTAGTTCATGATTATATTCTCCAGTGCTGCTATAGTGGTAAAAATGGCTATAACGTCAAGATATCATTGACCAGTTTCTTTTTAAATTGTTGCTGTTGTTGTTGATAAGATGAAGCAAGTTGCCTTTGATACACATATTATGTTATTTAGTGACTTCTGGCAAGGTGGACAGCATGTTCCAGTGCCTTTTCCAAGCCAGCAGCTTTTTGCTTGTTACATTCCAGATGTCAGCATAGATGGATGTCATCCTGTATGGATGTACAGTCAAACTGGGAGGGATATGACTGGCAAGAGCATTGACAGATTTATTAATAAAGGAGTTTTGTTATGTTACAAAGTTATAGCATGCATTCTATTATAGGAGCATGAGTAGATTATCTAATCAGCAGCTCCTACTGTTGTTTTGACATGAGAGAAGGGACAAGAAAGCTTGCAGCTGATCTATGCTTCTGGCAGCAAACATGTGACTAAAGTTCCCCACCACTATTTCTCCATGGTAAAAAGATAGGCTGAGAATATGATTTACATGATGAAAGTCGGGGATATGAGGCACTGTCCATCTGAATAGCAGTTTTCCTTTTAGCTACCCCTTCCCCACAACACTCCCACTGAGAATCCCAAAAAACTGTTGGATGTTTGCATCCAGTAGGGCTTTTGTTTTTTTTTTAAAGTATACCTTAATATGATTGTTGGGGTTTGGGGCAGAATACAGTTTAGAATAGAGGAAATCAGTCAACAAGGCAATTTGTTCACAAGCAAAGTGACCCTCTGGATCTGCTCATTGAAGCCACAAAACAGGAGCTCAGGAGGCCTTTGAAGCAGCAGAGCAGAACATTCAAGCAGATATGGTTGCTTTATGACTTTGAGGAGTATATCCAGAAGACTACTTTGCTTGCACTTCATTAAGTGATTTGCACAGGCCTAATACAAATGTAATCAATCAATCAATCAGACATAACAAAGCAGAAGCAGAAGAAAGGGAAAGTGTTGATTATTCATCTGTTCATACTTTCTCTCCTGTTTTGGTCAAAGCACTTAGAGTCACAGAATCATAGAATGTGAAGGATTGCAAGAGACCTTGGAAATAATCTAGTCCAAATCCCAGTCCAATACAGGAACCCACTATTGCAGCATCCCCAACAGATGGCTATCAGACCTTCAGCCAAGGAGTGTCTATCATCTCTCAGTGCAGACTATTTCATTGTTGAACAACTCTTTCCTCTAGATTTTTTCCCCTAACATTAAGTGAAATCTATCTCCTTATAATGTAATCCCACTGTTTTTTGTGTTGTATTTTGGAACAACCCTCAATAATTACAGCTTCACATACTTGGAGACAGCTATCATATCTCCCCACAGTCTTCTCCATTCCAGGCTAAACATACTGAACACTTCTTATTGTTTCTAATAGGTTTTCCATTCCAGCTTCCTTATCATCTTGGCTACCTTCCTTTGGACTCTGTCCTTCCTAAAATATGCACCCTGAACTGGTATAGTCTGACCAATAAAAAATAAAGAGCAACAGTGACTTCTCTTGATTCTGTACTTCTGTTGATGCAGCTTACAATTACTTTTTTTTTTTTTTTGCACATGCATCACACAGTTGGGTTAAGATACCCAAGAGACCCAGATTCTTTTTTGCATATACTGTTGCCCAGTATGGTTCCCCTATTCAATACTCATGACTTTGATTTTTCAACAGGGACTTTTTGTTAAATCCTATTGAAATTTGTCTTGATCTTTTTTTGCTTGTTGTTCCAGCCAGTCAGGATCTTCCTAAATCTTGATCTTGTCTTCTAAAGTATTTGCTACCCCCATCTCTATATCATCTGCAAATGTTATAATAATATTTTCTAACCCATCATCCAAGTAATTTATAAATATATTGAACAACACAGGGCTTAAAAGAAAGCCTGTGATACTCCACTCAGCATTTACCTCCAGGCTGACAACTGATGTATACCTTTGGGGTTTGATTGTTCAACCATCTCTGTATTCATCAGACAGTAGCACAGTCCAGCCCACATTTTATCATCTCGTCTACTAGAATCTCACGGGAGACTGCAGTGCTTTGTGAAAGATTTTTGTCATGGCAAGGAGATATACTGTGCATGCATTTTCCCTCTGTCCTTTTGGATGAATGGATAGGTGGGTGGATGGACAGATAGACAGACAGACAGAAAGAAAGATAGATCTAAATATCTTTGTAGGATTTGGGTTTTCTTGAACAATTTAATGTTCTACATTGTCTTTCTTGGTAGAATCCATCTCTACTTATCCTCTTATTTACTTCTGAGATTTTTTTTTTTTTGCCAGATTTGAAGGCTCGATACCTGTTTTTTGTAGAATGGAGCAACAATGCCATTCTTTTTTTTAATATACATATCTATTGGTAAGTATAACCACCAGAAGAAATGATAAGGTAGAACCAAAAATATAGTAATACTAATAAACTCAGAAAAAAATATAGAATAATGAATAAATGAGTGACATTTGTAGAAACTAAAAGTATATCCATAAAATGTTAATATAGAACTATTTTAATCCTTTAACATATTAAATCTAGCCACATAAACCAAGTACTGCTCTGGCTGGTTACCTGTTTTGAAAAGTAGCCCAGTGTAGTTAGAAGTATATCCTTGGAAGTTGATAAGTAAAAAAGCCACAAGTGTAGCTAATTTGAATGGTGATTTACAGGAAACATTCACTACACAGACAGTCCTTGGGTTATGACAACAATGAGGATTGGGAAGTGCAACATCACATGACCGCATCACCTAGCAACAATCCCAGCAATCCCGGCTGCCACTGTAACCCAAGACATGTGTGTTGTTAAGTGGGAAGCAGTGGAGTCCCAGGTAAGGCGCGTGGGGGTGCCTCAGAGGTGGTGGTGGTGGATTCCTGACCGGTGGAGGGGGTAGCGGGGGTGCTGACCAATCAAGCTGACTGGTCTGTAGATAGAAACAACACTTGCCCTACTTCAGTCATCTGGCACATTTTCCATGATTCTATTTCTTTTAAAGAGCATAGAAAGGAGCTCCAAGATTACATCTGTAAATTATTTCTTGGATGTAATTGGCCTTGGATGTAATCGGTCTGGTACTGGAGAGTTTCTTATAACCAGGTGCTCCAAACTCTCTCTTTACATACCTCCAGTTGATACTCCCCACTTTTGGCTTACAGTATATTTCTCATAAAGCAGTCATCTTCTACCTGATGACTTTCAGGTATGTTAAGACTGGAACTCCCACAATTCTCAGCTAGCTTAGCCTCAGCCAGCTAGAGACTCTGCTTTATTATATTTTCACTTCAATGAATGCAGGTAAATCAGATTCAGATTTTGCCACTCAACACAGCAATTTTGAGAACCAAGAAAGAGGGGCCAGTGTTTGTTGTCCTGTTCTTGCAAACATTGCAGTTAGTGACATTTCAAAAAAACTCTTCTGAAAAGCAACAGCATCTTATACAACTTTGCAATAGTAAAGACCACCAAGAGAAACGTGGGAATATCCCTTATCCCAGATAACCATGGGTACAATTAAAGAATCATAGAGCCTAAAAGGCCCATTTTGGCTATCAAGTCTATTCCCCTGTTCAGTGCAAGAATTCAAACCATTTTGTGGAAGATATGGCAGAAGCATCAAGTATGCTATTTCAGACAAAAGGAGACGTCTGAGTTTGGTGGTAATCTTGACTTCCAACTCAGTTGTCCCAGCCTGGAGGCCAAGTAGCCAGATTGCTGGTTCCCTTGATCCCAGACTGATGCCAGGTCTATCTACAACAACTATCTAAAACCTTTATCCACTATTTGGTGTTGGATCAGGTAATAGACCTGACATATATTACCAAAATTTGGCTGGGTGTCAACATGCCTTGTCAGAAATCTGCCCAGCCAGATTTTGGGTCCTTCAGCAAGCTCAACACCAAAGTTGGGAAGGAGGGTTGGCTTTCATTGCATCAGTGCACTGTTATTCAGCAGCATTGTTTAGGGTGACCAACTCTATTAGATCAACATAGAGATCTTCTAGATGGCTCTGGGTCCATTTTGCACAACAATTTTCCAATAAAATTGTTCAGATTCAATTCTTGAGTCTGATAAGCAGAGTCCTTGGTGGTAAGTAAAGTACCATCTTGCCATATTACCTGGGACTCCTTTTAGCTTGTGGATAGGGTATGGTCTAGGTTGCCTTCTGTCACCTGCTTGTTGGACCCCTGCCTATCCTGGTGTTTATGGGGAGTGGGTGGAGAGATAACTACTTGGATTTGGGAAATTGTTAATGCCTTCTTGTGGAGGAGACGTTACAGTGCTGAAGAAGACTGTGGCCTTTCCGAAAAGGCTGTCCCTGGATCCAGCAGTTTTAAATAACTGCTACCCAGTCTCTAGCCTCTCTTTTTATGGAAGGTTGTTGAGATAGTAGCAGCAGACTTACTTCCCTGCACCTTAGAAGAAGCAGACTATTTGGATCCTTTTTAGACAGAATTGAGGCCTGAGTACAGGACAGAGACGGTAGTGGTCACTTTCTTGGGTGATCTATGCCAGAACTTAGATTTGGATAGCATACCACCTCCTGGGCCTGTTGAACATCTTGGTGGCTTTCAAAACCATCATCAGTGATATCTTACTGGGCTGCCTGCAGGGCTTGGGGATTGGATCAATGGTGCATTACACATAAAAAACAGGCAGAACTTCAATTGCACCATTGTGGTTGCCATCTTGACTTTTTACCACACCTTGTGAACCACATCTGTGGCTACTCTCTTCAGCTGTAGCATAAATGTGGGAAAAACATGTGTTTAGTATAATGTAAAGTGCCTCTGTATTTGCTTTATATCTAAAGTGCATAGCCTTACTGAACAGGGCTCTGTACAAACATACTGAAAAGCTTTTGTCTCCAGTTTCATCTAAAGACACCTTGAAAAAAATCAAAATCCTCCCCAGCTAAAGCTTTGATTTCTTAATGTGCATGGCTCCCTCCCATTATAAATGATTTTAATCAAGATCAATTATATTTCATAATGAAGTACTTAAAGAAAAGCCATATGGTTGCAATATGGTTTGAAAAAATGCATTAGGACTGGAGAAATACTACAGCAGTAGTCCATTAAAATGTTAATTGATTCATGCTGAAAGTATCTTGAAAAAAAGAGAGAGAGAGAAAGAGAGGGAACTGCTGTGTCATGAACCACTAAAGTCATCTTGCCTTATGGCCAAGACAGTTTGCATGGCTTGCCTCATGTGCTTCTTCAAGATCAGTCTCACTGGCCATTCAATACTTTGGAGCAGGTGGTGGTGGTGTCCCAGGCCTTTCCCACTTTTCTTGTACAGTAATTTGATTTCTTTGATGCTTGATGCTTTTAGCAGGGCTGGCCATAATGCACCCCAGTACAGTATTGCCATGTGTTTAACCTTATTCACTTGTGTCTAAAGTTCTGTTTTTTTTCTTTTTTTATACTGCTGTTGTTGTTAACTAATAATTATTCCCCTTAACAATGGCCCAAAGCAAACCTCTGCCCAGAAAAGCTCAGTGCCCCAAACAGATGAACTCAATAAGGTATCATGCTATTCTACTTGGACTCTATTAGGTTCCCCCCACCCACCCACCCACACCCTCTGGGGAGCCTCTTTGAGGCATGATCATTTCATCCTCATTTTATCAACTCAGATTTTCTCTTCTGCAGGGGTATTCATGGGGGAGGGGGAGGGAATCAAAAAATCAAGGTGGCAGCTGTGACCATGTGATTGATCCTGTATTTGGATGCGCATAAAAAGGGGCAAGGCTTCAAGCACACAGTTGTAGCTGCCAACCTGACTTTGTTGACACCCCCCCACACACACTTCCTGTGGACACCTCTGGTCTGATGCCTGTTGCTGGTGTCATGACCTTTTTGCAGACAAAGCCAATCTAGTATTGGTAAAACTAGTAAATAGCAATTTAGTTGGTTGTCAACTATTTGGTCCTATTTCCCTTCTGACCAGAAAGCTGTAAATGAAATGCATTCTGCACTTGAGCAATAGCTAGGATGGAACAGGGAGATATTTGAGTTTAGCTATCTGGTAAAGTTCTGATGAGACAACATGAGACAAAAACTATAAAATGTTGCTTTGTTTATATGTTACAACTCAATGTATGGGTGGTAGAAATAAAATGCTAGTGATGACTTTTCCCCAACATATGTTAAAATTTTCTGAGAATCACCTTGAAAACAAGGCAGCAATTTTCTGAAAAGCATGGGTTTATCAAGAACAAGTCTTTCTGACTAACCTTAACTTTTAAAAAAAATCAGGAAACTACCTCAGTACATTGTGAGAATACTATAGATACAAAATGACTTGATTTCAGCAAAAGCATTTAACACAGAGATGCAAGCAAGATGTGATGATACCTGAGCCTTGGAGGGCATGACAATTAACATCACTGGATTTAAAATTGTGCTCAAAGTATGCCAACACTGTTTATCAACAGTTTCTCACCAAATTCAAGTGAAGGATCAAGTGGAATGGCAAAAGATTCAGTCCTGTCTCTTCAACATTTTTATTACTAACTTGGATGAAGAGAGAAAGGAAATCCTTTTCACATTTGCAGATCTCATATAATTGGGTTGGGCTAGCTAAAACCTAGCACATGGAAATACAAGTTAGAATTCTCTTCATCATTTAGAGAAAGGGGCTGAAATTAGCAGAAAGAAACTTAACGAAAACAAATTTAAAGTTCTTCAAATAGGAAATAGAAATCAAATGCATTGCTGTTAGCTTGGCATTAGTACTTACAGGTGAAACTCGAAAAATTAGAATATCGTGCAAATGTTCATTTATGTCAGTATGGCAACTCAAAAGGTGAAACCAATATGTGAGATAGACGCATTACATGCAAAGCGAGATATGTCAAGCCTTACTTTGGTATAATTGTGATGATTATGGCGTACAGCTTATGAAAACCCCAAATTCACAATCTCAGAAAATTAGAATATTACATGACATCAATAACACAAGGATTGGAAATAGAACAATATCGGACCTCTGCAAAGTATAAGCATGCATATGTACTCAGTACTTGGTTTGGGCCCCTTTTGCAGCAATGACTGCCGCAATGCGGTGTGGCATGGATGCTATCAGCCTGTGGCACTGCTGAGGTGCTATGGAAGACCAGGATGCTTCAATAGCGGCCTTCAGCTCCGCTGCATTGTTCGGTCTCATGTCCCTCATCTTTCTCTTGGCAATGCCCCATAGATTCTCTATGGGGTTCAGGTCAGGCGAGTTTGCTGGCCAATCAAGCACAGTAATCCCATGGTCATTGAACCAGGTTTTGGTACTTTTGGCAGTGTGGGCATGTGCCAAGTCCTGCTGGAAAATGAAGTCAGCATCCCCATAAAGCATCCCCGTCTGCGGAAGGAAGCATGAAGTGCTCCAAAATCTCCTGGTAGACGGCTGCATTGACCCTGGACTTAATGAAGCACAGCGGACCAACACCAGCAGATGACATGGCTCCCCAAATCAACACTGACTGTGGAAACTTCACACTGGACTTCAAGCATCGTGCCTTGTGTGCCTCTCCATTCTTCCTCCAGACTCTGGGTCCTTGGTTCCCAAATGAGATGCAAAAGTTGCTCTCATCAGAAAAGAGGACTTTGGACTACTGGGCAACAGACCAGCTCTTTTTTTCTGTAGCCCAGGTAAGACGCTTCTGACGTTGTTTGTTGTTCAGGAGCGGCTTGACAAGAGGAATACGACATTTGAAGCCCATGTGCAGGATCCGTCTGTGTGTGGTGGCTCTTGATGCACTAACTCCAGCCTCAGTCCACTCCTTGTGAAAGTCCCCAACACTTCGGAATGGCCTTTTCCTGACAATCCTCTCCAGGCTGCGGTCATCCCTGCTGCTTGTGCACCTTTTTCTACCACACTTTTCCCTTCCACATAACCTTCTATTGATGTGCTTTGATACAACACTTTGGGAACATCCAACTTCTTTTGCAATTCCCTTTTGGGGCTTTCCCTCCTTATGGAGGGTGTCAATGATGGTTTTCTGCACAACTGTCAGGTCAGCAGTCTTTCCCATGCTTGTGATTCCTACTGAACCAGCCTGAGAAACCATTGAAAGGCTCAGGAACCCTTTGCAGGTGTTATGGATTCATGAGCTGATTAGAGTGGGACACTTTGAGCCTAGAATATTGAACCTTTTCACTAATTTTCTGAGATTGTGAATTTGGGGTTTTCATAAGCTGTACGCCATAATCATCACAATTATACCAAAGTAAGGCTTGACATATCTCGCTTTGCATGTAATGCGTCTATCTCATATATTGGTTTCACCTTTTGAGTTGCCATACTGACATAAATGAACATTTGCACGATATTCTAATTTTTCGAGTTTCACCTGTATATTTTTAAATAGTAAATGAGCACAAACCAATAATGGATCAACAGTGTCCTGTAGTTGCCAAAAAGGCAAGTATAATTTTAATCTGCATGAATAGAAGATAGTTTCCAAATCCCTGGCAATAATAGTTCAATTTTATTCTCCGCTTCCCAATTCTACATAAAGTATTGCACCCAGTTCTGGGCACCACATTTTAGTGGTATGGAATGTCACATACATTGAACGGAAGATGTCGGACAGAAGGAGGGCATGGCCTGTTTTCTCTTGTTCAGAATTCCAGGTACAGAATAACAGATCTAAGTTACAGGAATGTAGATTCTGACAGAATGCTAGAAAAAAACTTTCTACTAAGAAGAGCAGTTTGACAATGGAACTTATTACAAGAGAAGTGGTGGACTCATTGGATGAGTTCAACCAGAGGCTGAGTAGCAATAAATTGGGAAGGCTTTAATTTGAATTCTTGAGCTGAGCAGGGGGAGTGAAGGGGCAACAAACAAGCTTTTCTCCCCTTAAAAAAGAAAAGAAAAGAAAAGAAATTGGAAGAATTTGGCTCATGTTAAAAAAAAAAAATAGACACTCCTGGCTATTTAATCCTACCATGATTTATAAGATTTTCTGTTCAGCTAACATCTGTGCCCTTCCATTATTATCCTTTCTGCCCACTCCTTCTTTTCTTCTCAGCTCAGATATCTATTAATCTTTCTTTTTTATTCTTCTCCAACCCCTCTGATTTTGGGACTACAAATCCCATTATAGGCCATGCTGCTTGAGAATGTGGGAGCTGGATTACAACCTATCTAAAAGGTACCAGATTATGGAAAAAATGCCGTACAGTAAGTGCTCTGTAGTGATTCTTTGCTTGCAATTGTGGCCCTTCAACAAAGCAGGGAAGCAAGGGTTAAATTTGTGACGTATCAAACTTTGAGTACTTTACAAATTAAAGATGGTCCTCAGAATTTAGAAAACAAAACAAATAATCAGGAACAGAACTATGAAATGATGTGCTGGGCTATTCACCCAGGCCTTCCCTGCTTGACTGAAGTGGCAGTATTTGAGTTTTAAATGTTTGAATGTTTTCAAGTGTTTCATTGTTAAATGATTATGTATTTCCATTTTAATTGTTATCTAAAATGTTGCTGGGAAGCAGAATATATCTGAATTAATTGAATAGATAGGATGGCCCTTAATCTCATTTAACTTTATTCTGAGCTGATCTGTTTTATTGGTACAAGGTGTAGATTTAGACTTAACGAACTGGTTTGTTATATATGTCCTGCCTTTTCCATTGGAACCTCTAAATCCTGTGCCAGGGGGGTCAACAGGATGCCAACTCACCTGGGAACTCCTCTACCATTTTTCCCCATGCCTCTTCCATCCATTTCTGGCTTTGTGTTCTGTAGAGCTGCGTGGCATAGATATTTTTAAAGCAAAGTCATTTTTAGACAGGTTTTCTAAAGTCCTTGTTTTATGGGCTTTGGAGCAGGGCTCTGGCAAGCGACGGTCAGAATGGGCAGGGGGAGGAGTATTTGCAGACTTTGGTGGTTAATAATTCTTGGAAAAAAACTTCTGGCAAATTCACAGAATTTTCACAGAAAATATTTGTTGGAATGTTACCACTTCAAATGAGTTTCTTGTGTAAGTGTCTTTACCTAGTGCAAGTTCAAGTCATGAATTGGTTTTACACACAAAGTCCAAGAGTGCAGCCAAGACATACAGAGCTCTACCCTCTGAGATATTTTATGTATTTATTCTGGAGCTGGAAGACAGCTTGGAGCCACATCTTTTGGCCAGCAATATTTTACAGTGGTGTTCACTGTGGTATCCTCTAGTTTCTTGACTGTGGGCTTACACTGTGTTCCTAGAATTTTATAATGAAACAGCATCAGCAATAACTTTGCATTGGTATTATCTGGATGCGATTTTTCAATATCCTAAGAAAGGTAGCTGTTGACATAATTCATTAAAGATCTCAGAGAGAAATACAATGTGTTGTATGTGAGATTGTTTCTGGAAATAATATATCCAACTCTCTAGCTAGTTGTTATATTTCACAGGTATCTTGTAAACCATACTGACTACCAGTTAGTTACCAGGCTCAATTTAAAATTGTGGCTTTAAATTGAAAAACTCCCAATGGCTTGAGATAATTAAAGAACATCTTCTTGCATGTATCCATGTGAGTTGTCCATGTATAGCCCATATCCCAAATATGTGCCTTCTAGAGCAGCAGGGAGCCCACTCCCTTTTCCATTAGTCTGCAGAATCAGCTGGCTATGAGGAAAAGATTGCTGGTTTTCCTTTTGCCATAAATAGCAGGAAACTAACTAGTCTAATCTCTGCCAAGCAACAAGTCACCTAATTAACTTGCTAATGAGGACCAGTTGCTGGTCTCCCATTACTAATTGCACAAGAAACCAGCAATCTGCATTAGGTCCTAAAAGGAAGAAAGTACCTTTATTGTTTTCTTATTCATGGCTCTTCCTACAGTTGCTTGGCAGAGGGAGTGATGTGAAGGGAGAGAGCGAATGAGTGAACACATTCTTGTAGGTATAAAATGTTAAATGCACATCTAAATAAGGTTGTATATGTCCAGCAACCTGTACAACCCACAGAATCAAAAATGTTTGCAAACATGAAGTAAATCAAACTTTGAAGTACTACTGGACTTCTGGGGGAGACATGTCGAACTGAAGACATCTCCATGAAAGTGGAGCCAATGACCATAGCAAAGTCCAAAGAACCAGTGAGTAGACTGGTTCGTTGGAACCTTTCTGGATAAAGAGAGGACAGGAGATTACCCACATGTGCTCTGGATAGCTGCTTCTCATGAGGAAACCGCAGGACAGCAGTCTTCTGTGGGTTTGAGCACTGGCAGATGAAGGGATCAACCATCATGCTCACAACTGTGGTGGAGCCTTTTAAAGGACACTAAGGATGGGAGATTGCCCATCTGTGCTCTGGATGGCTGCTTCTCACAAGGAGACTGCAGGACAGGGGTCTTCTTCAGGTCTGAGTCCAGGAGATGAAGGGATCATGCTTTCAAGTGTGGCGGAGCCTTTTAAAGGACAATAAGTTTGATTGGTTCAAAATAGGGAAAGGAGTACGACAAGGCTGTATACTGTCACCCTGCTTATTTAACCTATATGCAGAGTACATCATGAGAAATGCCAGGCTGGAAGAATCACAAGCCGCAATTAAGATTGCAGGGAGAAACATCAACAACCTCAGATATGCAGATGATACCACCCTAATGGCAGAAAGTGAAGAAGAACTAAAGAGCCTCTCGATGAGGGTGAAAGAGGAGAGTGCAAAAGCTGGCTTGAAACTCAACATTAAAAAAACTAAGATCATGGCGTCTGGACCCATCAATTCCTGGCAAATAGAAGGGGTAGAAATGGAAGCAGTAGCAAACTTCATTTATTTGGGCTCCAAGATCACCACAGATGGAGACTGCAGCCATGAAATTAAAAGACGCTTGCTCCTTGGGAGGAAAGCTATGGGAAACCTAGACAGCATATTAAAAAGCAGAGACATCACCTTGCCAACAAAGATCCGTAGTCAAAGCTATGGTTTTGGCAAAAGGAGAAGAGGACGGCAGAGGAGGAGATGGTTAGATAGCATCACTGAAGCAATGAGCATGAAACTGAGCAAACTCAGGGAGGCAGTGAAGGACAGGAAGGCCTGGCGCGATATGGTTCATGGGGTCATGAAGAGTTGGACATGACTTAATGACTGAACAACAACAACAACAAAGTTTGCAAGCCTCACTTTCTAATCACTTTCAGAAATTGCCTATTAATCATCTTAAAGCTATTATATACCTTCTGAATGACAAGTCTGAGAAGTCACCAAGTGAATTTAGCTTCAACTCTGAACAAAAGAAAACTGAATTATAAGCTTAAGAACTTAAAGAAGTTGAAATAAACAGCAAAAAGTTAAATAAAATTTTGATCGAAGAAAGTTATAAATGGATTAAAGTTCCAGTTAAATTTGGAATATTGACTTTTACTATAAGATTTTGGAATTAAAAAATAAATAGCTTCTCATGTGAACCTGACTTATTTTGGCTATCTTAGGTTCATAACATAGATAAGCTACTTTATGATTTTATAAACTGGACACTAGAGGGGACTAAAGATTCTAAGCAGAAGGGGGGGAAAAATACAAGCTTGTACCCAATGAGACAAAATGTCATAACACTTGAAATATTAAAGAATGGAGCCAGAAATTAGTAGCTACAATATCAACAGTGTCAGTAATGATGTCTGACTCTATGGATAGCCTATGTCGAAAAGATGTTAATGAGGGAATGACAGATGTGGAGCAAATTTTGTCTGACAAGACAGAGAAAGTACTCAAAGTGGAACTACAAATGACAGGTCAAGAGAATGATTTGGAAAAGGACACTTTATTGGATATATCAAAGAAACTGAAGTTTTAAAAATTAAAGGGGAATACAAATGACAAACCAAGAGAATAACCTGGAAAATGTTTTCTTATTGGATTTACAAAAGAGACTTGTTAAACCCTTGAAGAAGTCTGCGTGATGATAAAGAATAATTGAAGAGAAATCAAATCTTATGACAATATTTGAATGAATTCAAGGTTAAGAATATTAGAAGTAAAAGGAAGGAATATAAAGTTGGTTTATTTGATCAAGGTTAAAATAAGACTTCTGGCAATCCTTTAGGGATTTTTTGCTGACACCAGGATTGAAAAGTTGATGTTTTATGGATTTGCTTATAGATAAGGGATGGGATATGGGATGAAGAGATATCTGTTTGTAACCTTATAGGGGGTGAAGAGTTACTAAATTTGCCTATACTTGTTGTGATTAAGGTTGGAAGTCACTTCATATATTTATTTTCTTTTTCTTTATTATATTCTTTCTTTTCTCTCTTCTTTCTTCTTTTTTCTTGCACTTTTTATTCTTTATATTCTCTTTTCTTTCTTTAAGTTTAGTTTGTATTAGTTTTTACTATCGTAATAAAAATCCTTAATAAAAAAAATTATATTCAAATTTTAAAGTACCACTCTGTGTGTCCCTGTGAATAACACACAATTATGATGGAAATGACCCAAAGAGGTCTCTGTAGTAATAACCCCCGGGTTGTGCAATGCTCATAAAAAAGTACATTTGGCAATTCATTAATATAAATTTGATTTTTTTTTCCTGGAGAAGATTTTTAAAAATTTGTCCATGTCTTTTAAAATCTATGATTTTTATGTTCAGATGTGTTGATGGTTCTATCATCTGTTTTTATAACACTACTAGAAAGGCTGAGGGCAGGGGGAGAATGCTATAATTTATATTCAAACTTATTGCATTTTAGCATTCTGTATTGTAATCTGCCCAGAGAATATTATTGAGTTACCTACAATGCATAAAATTATAAAAAGCACTGAAAACAAATGTACCTTCAGGAAAGATATCTTTGCTGAAATATTCATTGTGACTGAGTTTCCACTCCCACTCCCCTTACAATTGGTTGAAAATCTGCACCTAAACAATTGTTGATAAAACATATCTGAAAAAGGAAGTTTCAAATAAAACATCTGTTGAAAATGATACAAAAATATTTGAAAACATATTACAAATAGTGTGGGTTTTTTTTTTCTTTTTCTGAAAAAAAAAGCTTACATCATGGAAATTTATGTTTGAAAAGAAAGATAATGAGGAAATTATATAAAAAGGAAATGCTGAGAAAATATACACTCTAAGCCTAAGGTGGATAGAGAACCTTGTTAGATGTGTGTTTGTCAAAATGTTTGCATTGAGTGACTGGATCCCATCTTGTTTTGTTTTGTATTGTGTTTTTATTACTTATTATATTGTGAGCTGCCCAGAGTCAGTTTGCAGTCAGGCAGTGCCTAAAATGAATGAACTAGCTAAATGAATATTGAAAAGGTAGTATTCAAAAATTTGCTTGTTAGGGGATCATAGAATCATAGAAATATAGAATCATAAAATCTGTTCAGACTCAGCCCAAGAACAATAGTGAGAGAGTCCAGTTGAGTTAAGATTAAGTTTATTTGCTTACACCATATAGACAGAATCTTGCCAGACTAAATCTATACTATTGCAACTAGTGGATATACCCTGGGAGTTTCTAGGGAGTGGCTATCCTGAACCTCTTATGCTTCTCATGCTCCCCCTGCAGACTGTGTTATCTTTTGTCTTCACTCCCTTCCTGGAATGCACCCCCTCCTTCCTAATAGCCTTGCTATCCACCACAGAATCATAGGGATGGAAGGGACCTTGGAGGTCTTCTAGTCCAACCCCCTGCCCAAAGCAGGAGTCTTCATACCATCTTGGACAAATGGTTGTCCAATCTTTTCTTGAAAACCTCCAGCAGTGAAGCACCCACAACTCTGGGAGGCAAGCTGTTCTACTGCTTAAGAGTTCTCACTGTCAGGAAATTCTTCCTTATTTCCAGGTTGGATCACCCTCTGATGAGCTTCCACCCATTGCTTCTTGTCCTATCTTCAGGTACTATGGAGAATAAATCGATGCCCTCTTCCTTGTGGCAGCCCTTCAAGTATTGGAAGACTGCTATCATGTCTCCCCTCAGTCTTCTCTTCGTTACACTAAAGATGCCTAGTTCCTTTAGCCATACTTCATAGGATTTAGCCTCCAGACACCTTACCATCTTGGTTGCTCTTCTTGCACTTTTTCTAGGGCCTCAGCATCTTTTTTGTACTGTGAACTGGACACAATATTCCAAATGTGGCCTCACCAGTGTGGTGTAGAGCGATACTATCACTTCTCTTGATCTTAATACTATCCCTCTGTTGATGCAACCGAGGACTGTGTTGGCTTTTTTGGCAGCTGCAGCACACTGCTGACACACACTTAAATGGTGGTCCACCAGGACAACTTGATCCCTCTCATAGGCACTACTGTTGAGCCAAGTACTGCCTGCCTTGTACCAGTGCATCTGGTTTTTCCTGCCTAAGTGCAGGACCTTACTTTTCTCTCCACTGAATTCATCTTGTTGGATAGGGACTAATAAGAAAGGAAAAGTTATGAATAAGAAATGAATGCAATTTGCTTGTATAGATTTTTCTTTTCTCCTGGAAAAAAGGATTGTCCTTACATGGTCAGTAAAATGGACTGGATTCTTACAAGTGGTGGATTTACACCTCTCTGCATACCCCTAGGAGGCAGAGGTATGGCTTTCTCTCATAATCAGTTCAATTTTCAGAGCACCTTTATCTGGTTAAGTACAAACCAGAAAGAACTCTGTTTACATAAAGGGAAAATAAAAGAATACTTCAAATTCAGCTGTACCAGAAGAACAACTAGACTTTCCTCTGGCATTTCTGGATGGCCACACACTAAGCCAAAAAAAGCTACCCCTTTTCCAGAAACATGCCTCACAAGAAGAAAAACTTTCTAGTGGAGCCCTAGACTCACAAACTACCACTGAAGTGCAAAACCAACAGTTCACCCGGCACTGAAAACTCCAAGGACTCTTTTTAGTCTTGGAAAAGTATCCAGACCATATTGCAAATGAAAGAAGCAGTTTTGCCCAGATGCATTTCATGCCTTCCGTTGTATTTCGAACCAAATACCGCAACAGTTGCATGCAACCATTTCCATTGGGAATGCGGGGGGGGGGGGGTGGGGGGAGGGGGATCATCCTATTACAACCTCTTAATGGCCGCACCATTTCCACATTTGAATCTCACGACAGGTTCCTTTTTTCCCTCTTTTGAGGACTTTTCAATAGAAAAGTTTGAGATATTTCACACTTACCACAGACAAAATATAATACTTTATATTATGTATTTTATTGTTTTATCTATTTTATTTTAAGCTGCCCAGAGTCACTTACGTGAGATCGGTGGCTATATAAACCAAATCAAATGAATGAATAAACCCACCCACATATACATTGTTTTAGTCATTCTCTACCTTTTTTGACATAAACACAAGAGAACCCGTCTGGTTTAATCAACTTCACATCCATTCATAGAGGTTTGCCTTTCTTGTTTTACTTTTAAGGCTAACAGCACACATTTAAGCATTTAAACTTCCCAGAGTTTGGGCATAAATTGGCTTATCTTGACACCATATTCTAAAGCTTTAAACCTTGTTTGTGTCTAGTTAGGTAGTATTTGTTAGATTTCTTTTCTTTTCTTTTCTTTTCTTTTCTTTTCTTTTCTTTTATGGTGGGCTGTCTGCAGGGTTATCAAAAAATCAGGATGGCAGCTGCAAGCATTCTAATAAAACCCCTGCCTCATTTTTATGTACATTTCCATCTTGACTTTTTTGACCTTCCTGGGGATGGCCCTGTTTTATAGATAGCAATAAACAGCCAAAAGGCTTTTACACAGAAAATTTACTACATTCCATGATTAGTTACCTTTATTTTCAAGATGTACAATATTCTACTTCTGAAATTCATTTCAGGAGTAGATAAGATAAAGACCTCAGGCACTTTGAACACTTAACTGGTATTTATACGATCAATTAATAAAAATAATATTGAACACAATCTTGAGAGAGTTTTTTGTATATTGTTTTTATAATGTCGCTGAAAAAAATTATTTCCAAAATGCATCAGGTCCAAATAAAAACCTTTTAATTGGCACTTGGGGTTCCTCTCTCACTTTTTTGTAACAGCTTTCTGAGCCAAATAATATTTTACTTTCTCATTTTCAACTGAGAATGCAGAGCACTTACTTTTGCCTCATGTAGTACCTAGAACTGTAAGCCGGACTGGGCTGAAACACTCTACATTTATTTACCTGTATATAAATGCAACTGCATATGGTAATATTTGCATTTGAGAAAATGTTTACATACAATAGCATGATGAGAAAATCTGAATTTGTCGTTCTAATCCATGAGTTATGTTGAGGAATAGATTAAACACGTATGACCTTATTGCTTCTTCTCTTCCTCTCAATAACTTTCAAAGTCACTGCTTTTGGTATCTTTGTAAGTCATCTTCTTGGAATGGCTTCTTTGCTATCCTTCCTGATGGGGTGAAATCAAGATCAAATTAAAAAAAAAACATAATAGGCACAATTAAAAAGTTATATAAACCGTCTGATATTTTGCCAAAGATTTGGTTCCTTTTGTAGCTGAAATGCAGTGATACATTCCAACATTACAAGCTGCAAGGCATATTTGGAAGGTGTTGACATAGAAGTATAATTTTG
The DNA here is from genome assembly GCA_030867105.1 of Liasis olivaceus. NCBI lineage: Eukaryota > Metazoa > Chordata > Lepidosauria > Squamata > Pythonidae > Liasis > Liasis olivaceus. The sequence goes on along the minus strand of CM061349.1, from coordinate 31,920,102 downwards.
ACCCTTGTTCTCATAATAATTCCATCCTCTTGAATAACTCCAGTTTGAAAATTGAAGATGAATCTTTTTCTTAGAGTTCCTAGGCTAATAGAGGTATTAATACTTTGAATCAGCTTATTGTCAGTCAAGTTATCAAACTACTCAAGGTATTACAAGAGGAATTTAGTTTGTCTAAAACTACAGAATGGCAGTATATTAAATTAAAAGATCTCTTTTTACAATTCAGTTGCGATATGTTAGCAGCTTATAACATTTCTTAATTATTATTAGCACTGACAACTGTTTTGAATGATTCCAAATCTACAGAATTTTATAGACAATTAGAGTGTTATTAAAGTGGATGTTGATAATTTGCACAAATTCTGGAATAAAGAGTTAGAATATCCCACATTAACAATTCAACAGTTAAAAATCTCAAAGAAAAATATGTTTCTTCTTATCTTCAAATGAAATTAATTTAACAAGATATTTTTTCAGTTTATTGGTCACCTCAGAGCATGTTTAGAGAGGGTTGACTGTCAACTTCATTATGCTGGAAGATGAAATGATGGAGGAGTCACTTACACCCATGATATGGACTTGACATACTATTGTCCTGTTTTAATAAAGTTTGTTAATATGGTTTAGGAAGAGAAAAGAGGTCTAAAGATGTGAACATGATTTCAAATTTATTTATTTATATTTCAAATTTAGTCATTGCCCATCTCACTCAGAGAGTGACTGATGTTGAATTATATACTTAAAAATATAATTATATAACTAAAAACTGGAATTTTTCAATCTATGATGAATTTCTTGAGCATGAGGTAGAGCAAAGAAGTTTATTTTGCTGCAATGGAACAATCGTGCCACCAGACTTACAGTGCTGGATTGATGATACACACATACTTTCAGCTTATAAATTGACAGTCTGTCAACATTATGCAAAGACTGAGCAATATTGCCCAAGGTGGACAAGGTTTAATGCCATGTTTAAAAATGGAGTTGTTTTCTGTATGTCTGGTTATATTTTTTTTTATGTTTTTGCTTTTTCCCCCATTTTTTCTTTTTGGTTGCCTTATTTGTATTTTTCCCTTACTTTCTGCTTCTTTCTAGTAAGTAAAGCAAATATCTTTAAAAACAAAACCTGTGGTGATATTTGTATTGGAGAGGGCGACCATCTACAATTCTTTAATTTTGTTATATCCCCTGACCTCTCTAAAACATGCTCCTGATTGAGTCTACTCAGTTGCTAACATGGTAAAAGTTTTCATGAATTTCTCATTCTGAGAAATATAAAGACAGATGATTCTCAGAGCTAGTCTACATAATGGATCTCTTCCATTTACAAATGGACATCAACAGTCATTTTAGTCCCTGTGCATCCCAGACAATCTTCTTTTGGACTGAAGAGGAAAAGGAAGATTCCATAACCCACAGGGATAAGTAACATTTCAGAGGTGCATTAAGAATAGAGAGGTAAAACTTTAAAAGTCTAATAGCCTTTAAGCGAAGTAAAGAATTCTACATTTGGAGTACTGTTACTAAAAAGCTCTGCTCTGTCCATTAGACATAGGACTTCAGTGATATTACAACACTTTTGTCTCCCAATTCTCCTGGGCAGATGTTTAGGGTGTGCCATGGCCTGCAGAAGGCTGGGGAATTCTCCTTCTGCCTGTTCTTCTGGATACCATCCAGTGTCTTATAAATTAAATATATACCGGAAATAATATTTTCCTAACCTTACTGGAGCTGCTTCTTGGAAATAAATCAGCCCTTCAGCATCTGCATTTGCTATTAAAAGACATTTTATTGTAGATGTCACAATTTTTATGCTTTGCATAATCTTACAAAAATTAAAAGAAAAAGTCCATTCCCAGTTGTTTGTCTCACACTAGAATAAAAACTGAGAAAAGTACAAACTAATAAATTGTGCTGTTTCAAAAACAAGCCCAAGAAAACACTACCTCACTCCAGCAGCTTATATAAACCCATCAGCAATGTGGCTGAGATGAGAGGACAAAGAACTGCATACCTTTGGGCTAGCTCGTAAGGAAGCATCTGCAAAACAGCCCCAAAACATTAAATTGAGTCTGCAACCCACCCCGCAATATGACCAGAGAAATAGAAAACAAAATCAACAAGCTACAAAGCACATCTACAACCTTGATTCTCCTTGGAAAGAGTGGGACTGAAACCCATCTTTTAGGAATTAAATTACAATTATTCTGAGGAAGGCAATTCAGAAAGAATTCAGAAAGAAAAAGAGATACTTCTCACATGGACATATAAAATGACCCTGATGTTGTGGACCTCTACTAATTCACCCAAGGCTTCTGGATCACCCTAGATCAGCCTTCTCTAGTTTGGGGCTGTCCAGCTGTTTTGAGAATACAACTACCAGAATTTTCAACCTGGGGAAGGCTACCCTACAGAGAAGAAAAATATGTACCACTTCTCAAGCCAAAAGCCATTCCAAGTACAAAACCTACCATAATGTAGCAAACTCAATCCAGCATCTAAATCTTAACATCTAGGAACAATGATTGGACTTTCTTTCTCATAGGAATGGAAACTCCAGTATGCCCTTTAGGCTTGCAGGGTCTAAACAGAAAAAATATTTTAAAGCAGGTTATTATAAAAGGTTGCATTTGTATAAATAGGACATTTAAAATAGTTTCTTTTCATTGTGACCGCATATACATTTGGCATTGCATGTAAAGCAGGCCATTAGTTCCTCTGTCTGTAGGATTAATTTTTTATGTCTACCTAGAGATGCTAAGCACTGAGGTTGAGATCTTTTACAAGCAGAGCATGTACATTATCACTGAATTATAGGTCTTCTCCTTTTTGCCCCTGAAACATCAGAAGCATCTTTAGTTCTCACCTGGCTTAAGAACTTGGTACCCCTTTTGGAAAAATATAGCCAAACGTGCGCTGCACTTTTTCATTTTGGGGTAGTGCATGCCTATATTTTTCTGCTTTGCTTTTAGGAATAAACCAAAGATCAATATCCTACTGTTTGCTGGAATACTATGGCTTCAGAAGTAGGCATGGAACTAATCAGAAATGACAAACCATCGCTGTAAATAAGACCTAATGTTGAGTCATGTTATGATCATGGCTTTTTTTCCTAGCTGAGATCCTGGGCCTTTCCTCATTAAATGAAAGACAGAATGAGCAATAAATGTTTTTCTCTGCTACAGAAATTAAATGACGAGGAGAATGATTCATTGTCCTTTTGCCTGCCATGGAAGTGCACATGGACATGCACTGTCAGAACAAGGGAACATTGTAAATCATCTTCTTGAACTTCACACCCTTCAAATATCTGTGTTTTCCTTCCCATGTTCAGGCAGGCTTTCAAAGAAACTGACTCCAAGTTATCAAAAATTGATAGCAATTAAGACATAAAAGAATTGTGCAGGCATTTACTCTGAACACACAAGAGTTAAACATATTTTGAGAGTTTGGCACAGAGTCAATAGAGGGCTATTTGGCCAGGCTTTAACTCAAAAGGGGCCTCAAATTTGGACATGTGCTTTTAAATTTAAACCAATTGAAATTCTCTCTTACTTATGGGAAGTTGTAGTTTTTATTATTTTCATTGGCTGTCATTGCAAAATACATATTATACCCCAGAACCTACAATTTATGTCTTTCTAAATCTCTGAGAGGTCATAATTGAGGGTTGTAATGGGATTTGCATACTCAAACAAAGTGCTATGGTGGATTGAGCCCCGTGGCCTGCATCCTCTATCAACACCCGAGAACTGCCTGCTTGGTAGACACTGTCACTATCCATTTGATTCCAGAGTCAGTGCTTCTCTGCATCAGTTTTCTCAGCAGGAAGAAAGTGACAACTCTCCTTCCTCTGTTTTCCTTCCTTTCCTGTAATTTAACCAAGCAGGGAAATGCACGCTAAAGTCAAAATCCTTTCAGAATGAGAGAGCTGATTTCAGTAAGAAATGTATGTCTTTATTATGAATATCAAGGTTAAGGTACTAAGGCAGAGTTGAAGGCAGGAAACAAACGAAAGCAGTAATTGACATCTGCAGGGTTTATCTCAATGGTTGCTCCCCGAGCCAGGAACGCACAAAGAGAGAGAATCAGAGTAGAAAAAAATACAACATAGAATAACCATGGCACCACAACATTTTTCACAAAACAAAACTCAGTACTCTAATTCACACCTAATTTCCACTAGTTCCAAATTGTTACATATTTCCTAGACCTCCCCCCTTCATGGATCACTGTCGTGTCATGGTGAAGGGACTTGCATAACTCAATGAAGCCATGAGCTATGCTGTGCAGGGCCACCCAAGATGGACAGGTCATGGTGGAGAGTTCTGACAAAACGTGGTCCACTGGAGAAGGAAATGGCAACCCACTCCAGTATCCTTGCCAAGAAAACCCCATGGACAATGTCAAAAGGCTAAAAGATATGATGCCGGAAGATGAGCCCCTCAGAAGGTGTCCAATATGCTATTAGGGAAGAGTGGAGGGCAATTCCAAGTAGCTCCAGAAAGAGTGAAGCGGCTGGGCCAAAGCCGAAAGGACACTCAGTTGTGGATGTATCTGGAAGTGAAAAGAAGGTACGACATTCTAAAGAACAATACTGCAGAGGAACCCGGAATGTAAGATCTATGAATCAAGGCAAGCTGGATGTGGTGAAACATGAGATGACAAGATTGAACATCAACATCTTGGGAATCAGCGAATTAAAATGGACAGGAATGGGTCAATTTAATTCAGGTGACCATTATATTTACTACTGTGGGCAAGAAACCCTTAGAAGAAATGGAGTAGCCCTCACAGTCAATCAGAGAGTGGGAAAGGCAGTAATGGGGTATTGTGATGGAATGGAATTATGAAGGCCAGGCTCGGGGAGATAAGCATTTTCTTAGCTCACCGAAAGAGCGTGGGAACCACAAGAGGATGAGGCTGGCACCTCCCTGAGGAATTCACAGTGTTGTGGCTGCCTGGCTTGGGAGCTGGGGTTTCAGTCTGGGAAGATTGATGTTAGGTTTAGCCCAAAGAACTCCAAGATACAGTGCAAAATCAGTTCAGCTATGTTTATTAGCTACAACCTCTAGCAAGAATCTTCCCAGACTGAAACCCCAGCTCCCAAGCCAGGCAGCCGCAACACTGTGAATTCCTCAGGGAGGTGCCAGCCTCATCCTCTTGTGGTTCCCACGCTCTTTCGGTGAGCTAAGAAAATGCTTATCTCCCCGCGCCTGGCCATCATAATTCCATTCCATCACAGGTATAACCTCAAAAACGATAGAATGATCTCAGTGCGAATCCAAGGCAAACCATTCAAAATCACATTAATCCAACCACTGATAGCGAAGAAGCTGAAGTTGACTGGTTCTATGAAGGCCTACAACACCTTCTAGAACTAGCACCAAAAAAAGATGTCCTTTTCATCATAGGGGATTGGAATGCTAAAGTAGGAAGTCAAGAAATAATCAGAATAACAGGCAAGTTTGGCCTTGGAGTACAAAATGAAGCAGGGCAAAGGCTAATAGAGTTTTGTCAAGAGAACAAGCTGGTCATAGCAAACACTCTTTTCCAACAACGCAAGAGACAACTCTACACATGGACATCACCAGATGCTCAATACCGAAACCAGATTGATTATGTACTTTGCAGCCAGAGATGGAGAAGCTCTATACAGATAGCAAAAACAAGACCAGGAGCTGACTGTGGCTCAGATCATGAGCTTCTTACTGCAAAATTTAGGGTTAAATTGAAGAATGTAGGGGAAACCACTAGACCATTCAGGTATGACTTAAATCATATTCCTTGTGAGTACACAGTGAAGGTGATGAATAGATTTAGGGAATTAGATTTGGTAGACAGAGTGCCTGAAGAACTATGGATGGAGGTTGGTAACATTGTACAGGAGGAAGCAACTAAAACCATCCCAAAGAAAAAGAAATGCAAGAAAGCAAAATGACTGTCTGATGAGGCTTTACAAATAGCTCTGGAAAGAAGGAATGCAAAAAGCAAGGGTGAAAGGAAAAGATATAAACAACTGAATGCAGATTTCCAGAGAATAGCAAGGAGAGATAAGAAGGCCTTCTTAAACAAACAATGCAAAGAAATCAAGGAAAACAATAGAATGGGGAAGACTAGAGATCTCTTCAAGAAAATTGGAGATATCAAGGGAATGTTTAGTGCAAAGATGGGCATGATAAAGGACAAAAAAGGCAGGGACCTAAAAGAAGCAGAAGAGATTAAGAAGAGGTGGCAATAATACACAGAAGAACTATACAAGAAAGATGTTAATGTCCCTGATGTCCATGCTGGTGTGGTCACTGACCTTGAGCCAGACATCCTAGAGAGCGGAGTCAGGTAGGCCTTAGGAAGCATTACTAACAACAAAGCTAGTGGAGATGACAGTATTCCAGCTGAGCTATTTAAAATACTAAAAGACGATGCTGTTAAAGTGCTGCACTCAATATGCCAACAAGTTTGGAAAACTCAGCAGTGGCCATGGGATTGGAAAAGGTCAGTTTACGTTCCAGTTCCAAAGAAGGGCAATGCCAAAGAACTACAGCACAATTGCACTCATTTCACATGCTAGCAAGGTTATGCTCAAAATCCTACAAGCTAGGCTTCAGCAGTACGTGAACTGAGAACTACCGGATGTACACGCTGGGTTTCGAAGAGGCAGAGGAACTAGAGATAAAATTGCCAACATTCGCTGGATCATGGATAAAGCATGAGAGACCAGACCACCTTACCTGTCTCCTGAGAAATCTGTATGTGGGCCAAGAAGCAACAGTTAGAACCAGTCATGGAACAACCGATTGGTTCAAAATAGGGAAAGGAGTACGACAAGGCTGTATACTGTCACCCTGCTTATTTAACTTATATGTAGAGTACATCATGAGAAATGCCAGGCTGGAAGAATCACAAGCCGGAATTAAGTTTGCAGGGAGAAATATCAACAACCTCAGATATGCAGACGATACCACCCTAATGGCAGAAAGTGAAGAAGAACTAAAGAGCCTCTTGATGAGGGTGAAAGAGGAGAGGGTTTGAAACTCAACATTAAAAAAACTAAGATCATGGCATCTAGACCCATCAATTTCTGGCAAATAGAAGGGGTAGAAATGGAAGCAGTAGCAAACTTCATTTATTTGGGCTCCAATATCACCTCAGATGGAGACTGCAGCCATGAAATTAAAAGACGCTTGCTCCTTGGGAGGAAAGCTATGGCAAACCTAGACAGCATATTAAAAAGCAGAGACATCACCTTGCCAACAATGATCTGCATAATCAAAGCTATGGTTTTTCCAGTAGCAATGTATGGCTGTGAGAGCTGAACCATATGGAAGGCTGAGTGCCAAAGAATTGACGCCTTTGAATTGTGGTGCTGGAGAAGACTCTTAGGAGTCCCTTGAACTGCCAGAAGATCAAACCAGTCAATCCTAAAGGAAATCAACCTTGAATGCTCATTGGAAGGATTGATACTGAAGCTCAAGCTTAGATACTTTGCCCACCTAATGCGAAGAGAGGAATCTTTGGAAAAGACCCTGATGCTGGGAAATATTGAAGGCAAAAGGAGAAGGGGACAGCAGAGGAGGAGATGGTTAGATAGCATCACTAAAGCAATGAACATGAAACTGAGCAAACTCTGGGAGGCAGTGAAGGACAGGAAGGCCTGGCACGATATGGTTCATGGGGTCACGAAGAGTTGGACATGACTTAATCACTGAACAACAACAACAGACTTCCAGCTCCAGTTCCCTGAAACTGGAGTGACACTGACCTGGCTCTGAGCCAGCTGGGAACCGATACTTTGCTTATCTGTTTACATAAGAAAGACAAACAACAAAGACAAAATGAAGCTGGTTCTTCCCTTTTTAAAGGCTCACTTGAGAGAGGAAAACCTTCTCACTCTTGATTGGTCATTCAAGGCTTTAATTTTTCATTCTTCGATGGTCTCTGTCCACTATCTAGTTTGACAGGTTAGATTTGACAAACAGATCAAGTTTAGGTTTTCCTTTAACTCTTTTGTGTCTGCAACTCTTATGATGGGATATTTTCTTCTTCACCACAAGGATACACATACAAATCTCACCTCATGTCTCCCTGTGTGTTACTGATGGGAAAGCATTTCCCATGACTGGGAGCAATAAGAAAACAGGGTCCTGATTATGGGGAGGACTGTAAACATTTTGTCAATAAGTTTACAATTTTTCTGCGGATCTTTCTGCTGAATGTGTGCAATTATCTTTTGTGCTGAAGGTGATTGCCAGTTTTCTTTGAAGAACGTTACAGAACTTCACAGTTCGAACCTCTTGGTACTGATATTGAATCATCTTGTTCCCTGACCTAAAAACAAATGCTGTCCTGGGGTAACAGAGTTGCCCCCTTGGGATTCCCTTAAAGTAACCCAATCTGTTTGTCTTCATGAATGAATGTTGGGAGAGAGTTTGGACTGTAACAGAGGAAGAACTACATCTTTTTGCTGGTTTCGTTAAGTGTCATTTGACATTATGGGATGTGTTTTCCAGTAATTAGGTTTCTAGTACTGTCATAGAACTGATGGAAGGGGCAAGATCTGTGTAGCTTCCTTAAGAAATGTATTAGTATAATCTGAATGTTTGGCAGATAAAATGGTGGGGGGAGTCTTGCTGAGCTGAGTTGGAATTGTTGAATCCTCACATTTTATATGCTTGGGAGTAAAAAAATAATCCTAGAAATCTCAGTCCGAATGAATTTGTGAATAGTGAGTCTGAAGCCAGTTCATACCTAAAAGAATTGAAAAATATAATGGAAAAGACAAATATAATTGTAGAATTTCTTGATATTTGCAGATCATGAGTAGAAAGAGTTCTGTGAATTTGGAGTCAAGGCCAGAGCACAAAAATCAAGGTATCTGTCCTTATCTATTAACTGACAAGGTGAGTGAGGTAGGCATATTTGTCTGCAATTATAGAGTCTGTGAAGTTTCCTAAAGCACTAGAATCCATTGGGTCTTGCAATTTTATTGCCTGAAGAATTTATGAGTATTTATGAGCCTGAAGAAGAACAGGAAGGACAAAATGCTGATGCAAATCATCAGCTGCCTGGTTCCACTTAATTTCTGGGTGTCCTCACCTTCAAGCCTGGGACTACCCATTTCTCAAAAGGCCAGCTCTACAGCACTTGGGGCATCTGCTTACAAAATGTCCTTCCTTGTTCCTCAAATACAGCATTTTGCCACTACCTCAGACCTGGGGTAAGTGAGTGATGGGGTATCAGAATATTCTGCAAAATAGTCAGATTAACCACAATGTAAATACAGCCTGTGTGTGCACTGATGCTGCTTTTCTTGCAGATAGGGAAACCCTGCTAATTCTGAACTGTATGGGTTTAACACCTGAAGTCTCTGAGTAGCAGGCAAAATGTGGGGAGGAAGAAATGAAAGAGGATAGTGGCATCTTTTCCTCCCACCTCTACTTTGTCACAAGTCCTGGAATCTTTCAAGTATTCCAAAACAGAGTTGATTAATGCAACCAAAGTTTCTCAGTTGCCCTACCAAATGAATATGCCCCATAGTTCATCAGACAAGCCCTCTGGTTGACAAGACTTGCTCATCCCGGTCCACTTTGTGAGCTAACAATTAAAAGACAGCTAAATATGCACTCACCCAACTTTTAACTTATGATAAGCACAGGATCTTGGAGTTGACTATCACCTGTTTGGAGGGGGATCATCAAAGGCAACCTTCAGCCATGCTATAATTATCCATGTCTGGGTTGTTTGGTTGCAGAAAGTAAGTTGCCCATTTTTCACTTCTTTGGTCAAAAGGCAATCATAAATTCCGCAAAAGAGAGATCAGTAATAAATTATTCAGGTATAATGCACACTGTGTTAGAGAGGTCATATATTTTCCAGGATTCCTACTGCATTTATCAGGTAAAGGGGTAGATGTTTGTGGTTGAGAACTGCAGTGCTGCAGCTGTATCTGCTACTGTAGTGTTGGTTGGGTCCTGAGCTTGTGAGGAAGGCAACAGTTTTGAGCTAATAGATTAATTGTCTAGGTTAATACCACCATTCAGGACACCACCTGGTTCTGATACTAGAATAAGATGTTGGCAATTTGACCCACAGTCAACTGAGTCACAAGAGTCAGAAACCATGCTCTGGGTCTAGGAAACTTGATGCCATTGAGCTCCCCATAAAAGTGGAAGTAAGGAGTAGCTGATTTGCCATGAGGTTTTACCCAGTTCAGTACTTAACTAGAAGGCTTAATATTCCAGAAGAAAGCTTTGATAAGCTACTTTTATTGCAGACACCAGAAAAGCCCTAAATAATGAAGAAAACCAGCTACTGCAATTCTAGGATTCAAATCCTTTGGGCAGCAGTTCCACAGTTCAAGTCCTATCTCACAACACATGGACTGACTTAACCATAGTTTCAACTGGGAAACCATCAGCATCTTAGACCAAGCTAAGTCCAAAAATCCAAGGGAATTCCTGGAAATGGCAGCCATCAACAGGCATATAGAAATAAACATCTACACACTATTCAAAAGAGACAATAAAAAAGAAACAAAAGACCAGAACAATAACCAGCAATCATCACCCAGATAAGCAAAGATTAACCTCAAGATTATCACCAGACATACAATCAAGCAGTAAACAATACCCTAATCAAGGGAACTGGGGGAGGGGGGGAACCACATGCGCACACACACACACACACACACACACACACCCCAATACTGGCAGGGCATGCCACTGTATATAAACAGAGAGCAAACCCCACTCCATTCTAGCACTAAAGATGTTACCTAGGCAGGTAACAAAATGTTTGCAAGAAAACAACCAAGCTCAGAGAGCCCCAAGGACTCCACAGTTCAACCTTGAGCTATACTCTTCTATTGGTACCTATGTCTTGTATACACCTCAATATTTAAATTTCCTAACTATATGGAAAATTGATATTGCAGTCATGATGAGGTAGCAACAGTCACAGCATTCTGAACTTTCAGTAGTGTTCATGGAGATCAGCCCGAAGAGATGGAAGAACCCATTATCCAAACCTGGACAATATAAGATTGGTATTAGTTGAAAGGGGCCTGTATGAGTATGGATATATTTTAGTAGGGATCCTCAGTGAGACCAGGAAGCATGATGAACTAGGCCTCTGATTCTGGTATAAGGAGCCCTCTCAACACATGTCTTTTCTCATCCAGTACCTGATACCAATCATATAAATGTGAAGCTTCATACCACAAGCTCAGTTGGCCTTTTTGAAGGTCAAATGTCCATTGATAGGAAGGCCTGAAGAATAATCATGCTTCCACATAGACCAGTGGAATAATAAACCACTAATTAGTTTCAGATACATCTTCAGACACATCCTATCTGATTTTAATATTTAAGTTTCTTTTAATTAAAAATGTGCAGTTAAATGGGAAACGGTGTGCTACAAAGCAAGGCACCAGCTTCTAGCATCATATTACGTACTTACTTATTTTTCATTTATATAACACATGCTCCCAACAAACAGGCCAATCAGTACGCATCCTTAGAAAATAAAAATGGTGAATGGCTACAGTCCAGTGCTTTTCTGGAAGTCTGCCAGATGAAAGTCTGCCAGATGAAAGTCTGCCAGATGAAAGCCCAGATAAAAAGCAAAGATGAGAGCAGGTCAGGGATAAAGGGCACCTTCTGATCATGATGTTTGTAGCAGGCCATTCATGAATTGACAAATCACTATATGTCAGCCATTTTGTACATTCTCCAAAGATGACCCAGGCCCCAAATGTTTGCCCATGCATGCCATTTAACCTATAGTATCCCCAACATAATCACAACAGGTCAATTCTTCATTCCCTATGGATTGTATCATAGCAGCTGTAATCACTCACTGTTTTCTCAACATAAGACAGGTAACTCCGGTCAGCTGCGCTCCTTTAATCTATTCAATTTTTTGAAAATTAAAACTAAGGGCAATAAAACAAAATTAAGTAAAGTTTATTGTTTAACTATGTTCTTTCTCTGGCAACTCATCTAAAAGAGAAATCAGAAAGTACCAAATAAATCAAGTGATAATTCTCATAATACTCCAGGGTTTTATCATTATGATGTTTAATTCATGATCTATGGATTTGGCTGAGATAATGATCCCTCTCTGAGCTGTTATTTTTCTACTTTTATTGTTGTTTACTTGGGATCTCTTAAAAAATAAAAGACGCTAGTTCTTGGTAAAGGGCTCCATCTGTTTTTAAGCAGCTTCCAGAAAGCTTATGTCATGATCTTTCCTGTTTTTGTTTTATTTCAGGAGTGTTATCTGTACTTTCTTTAAAATAAGTGGATTGTATTGGTTGCCAGGGCTGAATTTTGGGGTAGGTGTCCCAGGCAACAGCCTGAGGTTCTACATGTTAGGGACAGTAATTATGGCTGGGCTACCTATTCAGATGTTTATGCAAAGGTTGATTAAATGATGTGAGCAATTATATATAGTATGTATAAATGTGGATTTATGGAGCATAGCAAGCAAATTCATTGTTTTCCATTTAGGGGAAATCATGTGTGAATATTGGACCAAAGTTGTGCACTGGGCTGTAAAACAAGGGGCATTTCCACACAGCCAATGATCCTCTTCCTTCCGCTGTACTTTTCTGTCACTGCAGAAAAGTTCTCAAGGCTTCTTCCTGGGACCACAGTGAATGAGGGAGGAAAAACAGGTCATCCAGCTGGATAATGGGAAAGAAAGCAAGCTGGTCTTTAACCAGCCCTCCACCCCAACTTCTTTGCTTTTTTCTTTGTGTTTTCTTTCACAGTGATGGGGAAACAGCAACAAAGACACCCCTCTCAGCATTCCTGAAGACAAGGAGGGAGTTATAGTGCCATGGCTTCAGGTAACCCAGTAGAAATCTTAGGAGACAAGAGTTCCTGCCACTGATAAGTCCCTTGAACCAGAATATGTACTACAAAACTGTTTATGCAGTTTCTTCCGGAGCAAGAGGTGTTCCAAACATTCATTGGTTTAGCTTCTCCAGCCTCAGGAGATTCCCACATATTGATTTTTAAAATATTTTTTCAGTAATTATACGAATGAGTAGAAGGACATGTAAATGACTTAGGCACCATATATTTTAATATGATTCTGTTGGCTACCTTGCTGACCAGAAGCAATAAGGACTTCTAGACACATAGAGATATCTGTGCAGAAATCCTCTTGAACCTGCACACACAAAAAGTCTTTACCCATGCAGTAATCTTTAGAGATGAAACGTTGAAATACTCCTCCATCCAATTATGGGCACACTTATTGTTCTCCTCCTGATATATTGATGTTTCAACCACTGCTACTGCCACTGATTTTCTGAAAGGACCAGAAAATGAAAGTCCTCTCATTGTTTCAGCAGTTCCTTCTCAGTGATCTTGAAGCCAAAACTGCAGTCACAGTACTTCCTATTTATGTACATCTAAGAGCGTTTGTATGCTCAATATCACCTTGGAAAATCACCCTTCTGCAAAGTTTAGGAACTCACTAAAACAGTATTTCCAAGTCCTCACTTTTGTGGACTATGATATCCAGTTCCTTCGCATTATAGCAGAAAGTATTTGTGCCTCTGGACTTACGAGAACTACATCAAATGACTTGTTATGTTGTGCCTAATCGGATGAGGACATTTAAAAGTCTCATGGAGGCAGTTCCCCTAATACAAAGTGCTAACTTTTCATTTGAACAATCCTCACAATTAAACATGATCACCCTTGCACACTGAAAGCATTCCCCGAAAGATGACTTAAGCACTAGAAGCAAAGGTTGTTTGCAAAAGGCCACACAGGGCGAAGGCCAGATTTAGAAAGAAACTTAGAAAGGCATTTCTGGATTTCAGTGCCGTATCAGACTCCTAGAAATGATTGTTTCTGTAGTGGTTATAACTCCAACCAGCAAAGCCAAAAAACAATCAAGGATATCTTGGCACTGACGCCTGTGGATAGTTTTAATGTTTTTATTCTATATTGTAATCAGTGGTGGACCAGTCATCACATCTTTCAAGCCACATACATGGGGTTTTGTCCCACAAAACATTGGCTAAGTCTACAGGAAGCTATGCAAAGAAAATGTACATGGTAATCTGAAAATTAAAAAGCCACAGTTTTACAAACATCATATATCAGATTTATTCCTCAAATAAGTATCACTGAGGTTGTTCTGTTAAGGCCTGGAAGATGATGTGAGGGAAATGATGGAAGATTCTACTCAGTACCTCATCGTTGCCTACTTCAGTGTTATTTATTTTATCTTCAACTTTGATTCTACTTTCAGTGGTAAAGTTCCAGGGGGTGATTTAGGACCAATATAAGTAACAATAAAAATAGAATATTGTGGAGGACAGGGGGGAAATAGCTAATAAAAGCAGTGCTTACATAACTGAAAGATTTTCGAATCTGAAAAATAAATTATCTGCGTGTCAAATGAATAACATTTAGTCTCCAGGTAAAACAGTTCCCTTCCCCTTCCCCCAGTTGAAATGCATAAAGGATATTCCAAAAGCAACTTGCCTCAACCAAGAAAGCTCTCTTTTCACACACAATTCACTTGAATTTATGATATCACTCAAGAAAGTACACCTGGAAATGACCTCATTGCACAGGCAGGTTGACACAAATCTACTATAACAGTGTCCCAAAGCTCAGCAAGTCTGTTTGTCTTTCATCTTTCCCATACTCTCTTTCTGGACTTCACATCATATTGCTTATTGGAAATGGGAATAGAGTGATGGGTAGGTATGAACTGGCTGTATTGCCAACTCTCCCAATTGTCTGAGATTTTTCAGCAAGTTGCACCTGGGCTGGTGCTTTGAGTCAGGCTAGCTGCTTGGTTGGCAGTGGTGGTAAAGCCAGCAGGACACACATAGTAGCATGCCACCTGTGATTCCAGACATGATGAACAGCAATTCATTCATTAGATTTAGATCTCGCCTTTCCTACAGGAGCTAAAAGCAGTGTACCTAGTGCTCCCTCCTTTTTTCCTGGCAACAACAACCCTGTGAACTAGAACTAGTTTGGGCTGAGAAACAGCGACCAGTCCAAAGTCACTCAGTGAGCTTCCATGGCCAAGGATGGAGTAGAACCTCAGTCCCCCAGCTCCTAACTCAACACCTCAACCACTACACTACACTATACTGGCAATCAATCAATCAATCAATCAATCAATCAATCAATCAATCTTAGTAGCTAGTAACGGTAGATAAAATACAGTATATGCAGGTTTTGTTGCATATATTTTTGAACATCTGTGGCAAATCCTATAAACAAGGCAAAGAATAAGTTCAAACCATTAGCCTTTATTGTTTGTCTAACCCCTACTTTTAAGTTAAAAATACATGCTGTTTTTTCATCCATTAATTTGTTATGAGAAATGATGGCTTTTATTACCAAACATATTTTGGAAAATGGAATATCAAACCATAAGCATTTTGAGAAACCATAAACTTTCTCAGGTGGTCAAGAAATTGCTTGCTGGTTATTTAATACCACAAAGTACCACCAGATTGTCCTTTCTAAGGGGCAAAACTTAGAATTAAATTGCCCATGACAAATATCCACCCACATTAACCACTGGACCACACTGGCTTTCTTAGGCAATCTTCTATAAATCCTTATTTCCCACTGAGTTAGTTGTTCCAATTAATTGATCATGGATATATAGATCTATAGATATCCCATAAAACATTGGTGCTCAAAGTTTGGCAGGAGTCCAGAAAGAGATAAGTATCAGTTATTCACTGTGAAACTTGGTTAAATCAGAGTAGAGACAAGGCATTCAGCTACAGCAAACTAGTAATCATCTGGAACTAAGGATTTCAGTAGTCCTTCTGTAAGTTGTTCCACTTCTGCAATTCCAAGAAAACTCTTGGAGCTTTGAAATGACCATGTATTATTCTCCAAGTTAGGAGTTCTGGAACTTTCTGATGTACTGATGGGAGTGTGGTAGTAAAGTTGTATCATCCTTCATTACCAAGAATTATGAGAAGGGTTGGAAGTATAAAGAGCTTTTTTCTCATGCTGGATATTAGGAAACACTGCTGCTTGCTGGACCTTTTTATTGGGATTACTGGGGTTTCTTTTAAGGCCATTTCTTCTGCATTTTATCTGAGTAAAGTTCCTGTAAGAAAAGAACCAAGATCAGAGAACCCCGAGGACTCCACAGTTCAACCCTGAGCTACACATATTTGCCTCTATCGGTAAAGTTCCTGTATCCAGTATGTCTTACTGTTGGTGTCTAATGGTAGAATTTTAGTAATAAGTGTAAAATGTTTGTCTAATCTGAAGCTACAGAAATCTGATGCTAAGGATGCCCAGATTAGTCAGCTTTACTTTCTCCCACATTCATTTTTCTAAAAATAATCTGAGCTACTTTCCATCCTGCTTATGAAGAAATGATAGGCATTTTAGTAAATGCCTTTCAAAACATAAAAAGAAGAAATTTCTCACAAACACCCAATCTATGTACTATTGGAATCAATATTCACACAAAGCAAAAGGAGAGTCACCTTCTGACTCTCCAGACATGCTGCAATAATGGTTGTAATTTCAATAAACTGAAGTTCAAAGTAGATGAAATCAAGGTACATTTGATGGGCAGTCAACCCTATAAATGTATGTTGTAGAGCAGGTTATATTCTCCCTAAAAGATTAGTTTCAAAGTTCAGAGGGCTTTGTAGGTCTGCCTTTCCAACTTTGATTGATTTGCTAATACGGACTTTCCCGTACTAGCAAGTTACAGTGTTATCTGGCCCATCCTTGAGTTGGCCAAAACTATATTGGCATGAAATGTGCTGTCCCATTGCCAGTCCCCTTCTTGCCTCTTTTTGAAGTCACTGCCCTTACCTGACTTCCCTCCAAAGAAATGGATTACAATGCCTATCATTTATATTCTTTGAGGATGTCCTTGGACATAGTCAGCATAAGAGGAAAACTACTACTTCAACTCCATTATAGCTAAGGACAGTTTGTCTCACTTATGGTCTAGGCCATAAATGAAATGAAAGTAATACCACATGAACACTGAAGGGGAAAGAAATCATGCCAGAGTATTCTGATAACCTCTTGCCTGATTACTGCCATGCACTTTGGACTGTATTGGCAGGTGACCCAGAAACTCCAGTTCATCCAAAGCAGAGCTGTTAAACTATTCACTATGACTAGCTCACTTATTATGACAGAATTTTATTCTCTTGTCCATTTCTGGCTTCAGTTGACTTTTAAAACTTTTTATTATTTGGGGCCATATTATTTGAAGAATCACATATCATTGCTTCTGTGTGAGATCATCAGAAGTCCTTTTTTCAGTGGTCTTGTAAGTGGATATTTTAAGCCATGTATCATGTAATTGTAAATGGTACTCTTTGAAATTAACCAGATTTCCCATTATCTATTGCCTGATATAAATTTGCTCTAGTCTCTCACCCATTATCTTAATGGTTTTTCTGCAGTTTTATTTACTTGCATTTTTATTCATGTTATTATTTTAAATTGCTTTTACTATTTTCTGCATATCACCTAAAGAATAATCAGATTCTGGCTTCCTGATTATTATAATAAGTTAATAAGCTAGGAAAAAAATGTGACTTGTGGTCCTTCCAGACTCATGACTCCTGCTTCAAACCGCAGGTAGAAGTCATAGCCTTACCTGGGCCAGGATGTCTTGACATCAGTGACAAATGCCTTCATCAGCACCCAGTTAGACTATTACAATATGCTGTATGTGGGGCTATCTTTGGCAAAGTTGCAGCTGGTACTAAATATGGTGGCTAAATCTTCTACTAATGTAGAATTAGACCTCTAATAAAATCACTGTATTGGTTGCCAATAAGCTTCCAGGCCCAATTCAAAATGCTGTTCATTCCCTTTAAAGTCCTATATAGAGATGTACCAGGATAGATCAGGCTTGTGCCTTATCAGAATTGAATCTGCCTGCCCAGTCCAGTCATCTAGAGAGGGGCAGCTGGAAATCCACCCAAAGTACCCAGGGAGTGGGCATGATGGCAGGCCTTCTATGTAGAAGCCCCCACTCTGTAGGATACCCACACCTAGAAGGACTTGCAACTCCCACCTTATTGCAATACCATAAGTAAGTTAAATCTGAATGATTTCAGCATGCCTTTGACCCCAGCGGATTGATTGTGGATAACTATCTTGAGTTTTGGTTTGATATCTGATATTGATATTATTTTTATGTGTTGTTTTCATTCTGATGTTCTATGGAGTCCTTTGAGATTGTGGTGGATTATAAGTACCAAGGAGGAAGGAAGGAAGGAAGGAAGGAAGGAAGGAAGGAAGGAAGGAAGGAAGGAAGGAAGGAGGGAGGGAGGGAGGGAGGGAGGGAGGGAGGGAGGGAGGGAGGGAGGGAAGGAAGGAAGGAAGGAAGGAAGGAAGGAAGGAAGGAAGGAAGGAAGGAAGGAAGGAAGGAAAGAAGGAAGGAAGGAAGGAAGGAAGGAAGGAAGGAAGGAAGGAAGGAAGGAAGGAAGGAAGGAAGGAAGATAATAGATATCAAATTGATATAGTCATTATAGAAACATAGGCACACTACAACCCAACCTGGAGAGCCAGTTTGTTGTAGTGGTTAAGACATCAGGCTAGAAACCAGGAGAGCATGAGTTTAAGTCCCACTTTAGGCACCAAGCCAGCTGGTTGACCTTGGGCCAGTCACTCTTTCTAAGCCCTAGGAAGGACGCAATGGCAAACTGCCTCTGAAATCTTACCAAGAAAACTGCAGGGACTTGTCCAGGCAGTTGCCAGGAGTCAACACTGACTTGAAAGCATCAAAACAAACAAACAAAGCGCAGTAGGTCTAAGGAGCAAAGGTGCAGAGCAAGTGTGTGCATGTCACATTTCTTGTACCATTCATGTATAAAGCAGAGTTGGGGGATTGACTCTTAAATTTAATGGAATGGATGAGGAAAGCACAAACCCACCTTCTTTCCAGCTTGATATCATGGATGGAATCACTGATGTTGATTTTTCCATGCCCAGTTTAAGAAATGTGGTTTGGAGAAAAACATCTGAAACTATGTTGTGCAGCAATGTGAAGTATGGGAGAGGAAAGTCTTCCCTCCCTACCCCTTTTTAGATGGTAATAGGGAAGAATGTGATTAATTACTATTCATGTGATTCCTTTCCTGCAAGACGAAAGAGGGTCTGCACCTACTGGCCGTCCTATCCCCATCCAGACCTAGCTCCTCCCTTTTTGTGAATGAGGCACGCTAGCAGTTATTAGGAAAAGGACAAAAAATAAAGCTGCCAATAGCATCATGCCTTCATATAAATTATTAAGATAGAACCATACTTGGAATACTGTGTACAGTTCTTGTTGCCCCATCTCACATGGGAAAAAGTGCAAAGAAAGACAACCCAGGTGATCCAGAGTTCTCCCCAGTTGTGTTAAGAAAAAGTTCCCCTCTTCCATCAAAATGTTGGCTAGGAGGAAGAGATATTGCAGAGGGGGCAGTGGCAGGAAGTGTGACCCTGCCCATTCTTTCTTGAATGCCAGTAATTGAAGGGGCATCAATGACAGAATTGGATTTTCATTGGCTGAACTACTGGTTTCACATCTGTTTTCTCTCTAAAGAAAGCTTTGGGCCTATAACATCTTTAATACAAAGGCTAAATATCTCTAATACAGAAATCTCAAAAACTACAAACTATAGTTCCCAGAGTGGAAAAGTAAAAAAATAGCCTATCTAAATCTGTAGTGTAACAAAGTCTTTCTTGCTTCTCCAAGCTTCTTAGGGGCATTGAGAATTTTGCCTTAAGCTCTTTCTTCCATAGCAATGCTGAGGTGACCTAAATAGGAAAAATAATGTGGAAAATATATTCTCCCATAAGGCCCTCCCCTTCCATGGCCTTAATTTATTGGCCACCCAACTCTCTTCCTTTTCCTTTTTGTTTGGGTTCAAATTCACCCATTTATTTGGCAAGCATTATAAACACTGTACTTCAGCAAATGTGTTTAGCGTCAGTATATGAAAATGGTCACAAGTTAATGCGATTCTGCCTGGCAGTGTTTCATATTTGAAGGGATACACACACACACACACACACACACACACACACTAACATATAAATGTATACATACCTCTTACTACTGCTTTCTTTTTCTCTCTTTCCAAGTCCTTTCTCTTCCCTCTGAAATTGTGACTAGCTTGCATTTTATGATCAATATCCCCTCTTCCTTCCTCCAGTTTCAATGTCTCACTTAGTCTTAGACAGATAGTGTCCTGACTTTACCTTACAGCTTCTCTCCCTACACGTTCAGTTCCAACATACTGTTTACATGAAATGCATTCCCAGCATCACGCCAGTCTTTACCAACTCTTTCCATGTGTCTCAGTATCATTCCTTCTCTCCAATGTATTGCTATGTGGGTACATGTATTCAAAATAGCTAGGACCTCAGTGAGTAATAGCCACAAGTTCTACTATTTTTCTATTTATTCAGCTGGTCATCTTCTTGTAGGACGGCTTTTTTCAACATTGAAGAAATAGGGGGCAAGTTATATAAGGGTGAAATAAAAATATGCCTTTTGCAAAAGTTCAGGCATGATCCAAAAGGACTTCCTTCTTCAGATAGTCTCCACTTAACAAAAGCTAAAGTTATGCATTATGTTGTGGTTCTTCAGATGGTGGAAGAAGTTCAGTCATAGACAAGAAACCTGTTCTGCCATGGTTTGTGTGTTGGAGGTAAAAGTGTTCTCTAAGCATTCCTGAATCTAACCTGAATCTAACCTGAATCTAACCTGAGCAATGATTAATGAAGCAGCTTTTATAACTATAATAGAAAAGGAGATTTATTTAAAGAAATACATTATAGAGATAGGCAAAGCCTAGCACCTAATGAACTATATCCTGTTAGGAGAAGAGTGAAAAAGTATCTACCCTGTGCATGCATGCTGTGGAACAAAGGCAGAAGGAAGTGACCTGAGATTAGCAATCTCTTAGAGGAAAAGCAGAGTGACAGACAAAGAGGGGACAGAGAGTAAATCTTTAATTCTCTATCTATAGACACTGCCCCTCGTGGTCAGTAGGTCATAAGGTGCTGAAGAGTCAGTATTATTCAATTTGCACTTTCAACATTGTGGTTGTGAAACAGTACTTGTGGATAAACAGGCAAAGCACAAGGTGACTGTTGGTGCTCTCCATGGGATGTGGCATTATGAAATATCAGCTTTGGCAGTTTCCCATAACAAAGTTAATTGTTTTACAGAATTTCAAATAGACAATAACTGGGTTTTTCCCTCTGACATTGCAAAATGGTAACTTCTAAGGATGAATTTTGGCATTGGATGGCAATTACCAGAGGCAAGAAAAAAATGCTGTTTCTTACATGCTTTGGGAAAGTCCAAGGTGGGTCTTTTTTCATGCAAGGCTCCACAAGCATAGCTTGTCTTATAATGGGAAGTTCCTGAAGCCTGCTGGACTGTCAGGAAACATTGCAGGAAACAGTGTTCAAAATTGGAGGGATAAACTGCTGAAATGGCCCGCCTTCTGTGTTTAAAACACACTCATGAATATACAGTGTTCATTGTTTAAAAAATTAAAAAATAGAAGATACATTACAGATGAGTTTCAGCTTTGGAAAAACATGCATACTTATCATTCTAGAACAGTACCAGATTCACTATTAGGGCAATGACTCTATCCCTCTACATTCAGTGTTTCTTCTTTTTCTTTGCCTTGTTGAACTGACTGCTAGGAGTCACTTTAAAAAGTCAGACCCCTCTGTTAAAACTGCCCTACCATGTCTAGAGTGACACTTTGCTGAGATATTGATGGAATGGTAGAAAACTGCTGATTTGGGGTCATCACAGTCAGAGAACTCTCTGGAAACTCATGCAGCTACCAGAGTTCTATACAGATCACTCACATACTATGAATTTCAATGCATCAAATCAGAGCTATAGCATGTTTCAGCTCCAGTTCCAAAAAAGTACTTTTGAGCATTTGGGGGCATGACCATATCACCTGTCTGCAACTCTTTAAAGCAGAAGAATCATATCCTGGGATCCTGCTGCACATCCCAACACACCATGTCTATAGTGCAGAAAAGTGCTTTGTGGAATAAATATTTCCAATAACACAGGAAGACAGATACAACCCAGTAAAAAAAATAAGGATGTGTGTATTTGCCAGTTTGACAAATCCTCATTCCAACTAAGGCATTCAGAGACTGAGTCTTAGAAAAATTCACATAACTTCAAAGTTTATAAGAATTTTTGTTATACTTTTTAAAAATATCACTTGAGGGTGGTGGACAGTCACCACCACGCGTTTTTCATCTTTCATCTGATATCCACTAGAAGCAGCCATATCTGGAGCAACTGGCATATTATAAAGCGTATAGAATTATGTAATATATTCACCTTCTCCAATAGATGTCCTACATCTGTAGTGAATTTTAACATTTCCAACACATCTGGAGGCACTAGATTATAGAAGGCTAAAGCATACAGAATAAACCTATTCTCTGTTATAAAATGCCCCACACCCAAACATCTGAGCATTTAATGCAGGAAAATGTTGACCAAGAGTAATACTGATTTCCCACCTGTATTATTGTAGACACAATTGCATGAACATTGTATCACCATAT
The DNA here is from genome assembly GCA_030867105.1 of Liasis olivaceus. NCBI lineage: Eukaryota > Metazoa > Chordata > Lepidosauria > Squamata > Pythonidae > Liasis > Liasis olivaceus. The sequence goes on along the minus strand of CM061349.1, from coordinate 31,897,504 downwards.
GGGGTTTTTTTCCCTGAACAATTAAATAAGTTCCAAGAAGATTTCTGTACCAAATAACTGCTTCCACTTTCAAGATCTGTGAAGATTTTGTTTACTTATCTCCTTTTGCAAAAGACCACTCCTATTTTTTTCAATGCATCCCATTATTCTTGAGTCATGACAAGCCACACCATACGTTTTACTGTGTCCAACCAGCAGCACAATACAAGTACACCTCATCAGTCTAATACAAGCACCATACCCTACTCAGCTCAGCAGTGATACACAACCTGTGACCAATATTCTCCTGAATAATATGGTTCAGAGACACCTTCCCCAAATTGCTGCAGATGTATTATGTATCTTATATGTGTGTTAGAGGGGGAGGGGCAGGCATGGAGGGAAAATGCTAAATACATAAGGACAAATCATAAATAGCTAAAAACACCAGATTGACTCTAGGTGACTACATAAGTACATCCATGCAATTTTCTTGGCAACAGTATGGAAGTACGTTGATATTGTCTTCTTCTGGACTTCTTTAATTTTTAAAACTTCTAAAACTAGCCTGTAGCCCTGGGATTTACTGGTAATCTCTCAATGCATTATGATTAATTAATTTTAATATGATTTAAATTAAAAGAAATCAAGTTTTTGTCATAGTCCTTCCTACTTCTTTGTCCTTGCCCCTTTTTGGATGGTCATCCAAACCATGCCCTTCAAAGAGCCAAAGCAGCATTTAGCTTGTCTACCCATTCATTAATAATGCCATGTCTCTGTCATTGGTATTTCAATCCTCCTGAATGAGGCCTCACACTGTATGAAAAGGCAAGACAATGAAAGAGTGGGGGCTGCTGATCAGCCCCAGGATAGCTCTAGAGAAGTCTCAGATGTTAGCTCTTGCGATGGATATTATTGTCAGAACTCTGGATGGCCATTCTGGCTGCCTTCAGCTCAGCAGCAAAACAAGAGCCAGTGGGTCAGGCTATGATTTGAGTCCCATTAAACAAACAGCCAGGACAGAACATTTGATGATATTTATTGTTAGGGTCATAAATGAGCAACACAAAATATTTTGATGTAAGTGAAGCATTTGCCAAGACAAAGATTGAGGCACATAAATAAGATTTAGAGTATTTTCTAAGTTTATACATCTAACAAAAAGAGATGCAACAACAAAATAATAGAACAATTAGAGAAAACTTTAGTGTCAAAAACATTGTTTGCTATTCTCTCTTCTTTCACAGTATAAATACCGAAGGGTGGCCAAATGTCCAATACCTCTGTGCAGCATCTTCTCGACTGGTCAGATTTTCCATAGTAAAATCTTTCCAAATTTTGGTAAGACATCTGCCTAATGTAACTATCATCCTTAGCTGTTATTGTGCTCTTCTCTGTCAAACACTTTACAGAATAAAAGCATGATGCATCCAGTCTGATAACACATTCATATCTTCCAAATAGGAATTAATTTTAAGTGGTAACATAATAATAAATATTATTAAAGATTGGCTGGATGAGGGAGGGATTTTTGTTATATACACTGAGGTTAGTATCCTGCAAAGCAGCAAATATATATTTTACGTGCCAACAAAATAGTAGTAACAGGAGAAGAAAAAAGGGAGCAGCGGTAGCAAGGCATCTGGTTTGAAAAATTCACTTCACCATGCATTGGCAGCAAGATCATAAAGTGCATATTCAATAGAGCTAAGGGATGGATAGATTTCTTTCAACTATCTAAGGAGTCATCTATATCAGTATTTCTCAACCTCAACAACTTTAAGATCTGTGGACTTCACCTCCCAGAATTCCCTACACAGCATGCTGGGTGAGGAATCTTGGGAGCTGAAGTCCACAGATCTTAAAGTTGCTGAGGTTGAGAACACTGATCTATATAACCTTCCAAACTGGTGAGTTCATTCCTTATTGGAGCTGCCTCATGGTGGATTAAAATTTTATTATTTTCTAGCTAGTACTTAGTTAAGTGTGTGCTGCTTTTTAAATAATCCCCTAATTATAATATGTCCATTCTCCAAGGTTTCTCTAAGCCAAAACGCTCAGGATGTAAACTCAAGAAGAAATTTGGGAAGAGTCCTGAAGCTTACAGGCCATCTTTGCACTACATTATTTGTTCTAATGCAACCATTACTGTGCATTTTTCTTTGTTTGTTGTGCTTTTTTTTTTTTAAAAAAAAAGCTGGTTTATAGGCCAGAAATCAAATCACTGTCTTTCAATTACTGTAAAAATAATTTATATTAGCCATTCCTAACTTGGCATCTTCTAAAAATGTTGGACTACAGGTCCCAGAATTCTAAGCCAGAATGACAAAAGTTCAAAAACCACGCAGTCTAGAAGTTTTGGGAAATGTTGCCTAATGTGTTGGGGAAGACTGGTTCATACTGTAATTTGTAAAAACTGAGCACATTCAGCACAGCATTTTTCCACAAAAGTTTAAGTTCTTACATCTACATCAAAGAAACTATGAATAATATGTTACTTCTCTCTCTCTTCTAGAAAGAAATGAAATGTCTCAATCTTGAAAATGTAGTAACATACAATATTGGAAATAAAAACAAAATATGTGATAAATGGCCTCAGTTATTACCAAAATAACTGAGCTGGAAATAAATGTTAATTGCGCTCTGCATGTACTTCTCTTCTGATTTATTTGGGCTTACTTTAGATTTCTGAAAAAGCGCTGGTCAGATAATCTCTGAATATGTAATCCAAGATGTCAGAGTATGTGAAGGATTTAAGGCCAAATGCCAAGCCAAATACACTAAACATGGAAAACAATTGACTGCAAAATGTGGGTGCCAGTATTAAAGCACAGTATCCATATTTATAGCCTGATTCCTTGTTGTTAATTTAGCTGTAAGCCCCAGTCATTTCAATGGGCTTTAAATTCTGTCGAAATAGCTCCATTTAGAGAAGAAGCCCTAAATCAGTCCCAAACACCTGCTTTCCTTGCAAATGATTCTACAGGTCCCTTAACACATGCAATGTGTGCCAATGTTCTTTTGGCTTGGCTGTGGCACAGCTCGATTTGTAATAGGGAACTTGGGTTTGGACAATTTTCTCATTTCCAGGAACTTTTGCTTTACTTTGCCTTCTGCTGCCTGAACCCAGAACTCTTTGGTAGATTTCCCAGGCAACTTTATCAACAAACTCAACTTAATCCTTCTTTTCTGTTTCTAGTCAACAATATCCCTGTTTGGTGGTGGTTGTTGTTGTTGTTTTTTAAACCCTCTGGCTTTATTTTGCCTGCTTAATAAGCAGTGGGCACCAAAGACTTGTCTCATCCAGTCTCCCAGCTTTTGGGCACAAGGAAACTAGTGTTCCTTCCCTGAACCTCTCTTCTCCCCACATAGAAGTATCACACTGCAACCTACAGCCACGATTGTAGCTCTCAGAAGAAGACCTGGAAGTTTTGTAGGCAGGTAGCTTCCCCCTCATACCAATAGTTCAACCATTTTGTAAAACAGCCAGACAAATATGCACAGTATGTACTGAAAATGGGGTATGGGGCTACAATTTATTCTGGGAGTGATGGAATTTTTATTATTCCAGGTGTTGCCCAGGAGACAGGGCCCTTGAGTGAATGACAGTTTTTTGCATTCATTGGAGGGAGTATTCATTGATTCATAGTATTCCATGATTGCCCTTGGTGAAGATGATTACTCCGGAAGTACTGAAGTGAAATCCATTACATGGACAACTTCAAAACAGTTTGCAGGATTTGGGAAATGGAAACATGCAGGGTGGAAGTATCCTCTATTTGAAGCAAAAGAGAATCCACCTTCTCTTCCTATCAGGAATGTTTTTCTGTTGTCCAACCAAAATCTATTTCCATTTGTAATAGTAATATATAAGACTCTTCTTGGCTGGAGCTGTTTAGATGAAAGGTCGGTAGCCAACTGTTAGGGATTCTGTAATAGTGGATTCCTGCACTAGGCAGAAGGTTGGAATCACAGGCACCCACCTGAAAGCACAGTGATATCACGCACACCATGGCATCACTGCACAAATGATACAAATGATGTAATTTACATCAGCTTTGTTGTGATGCAAATGATTTGTCATGCCTGTGATGACATCTTGACACTTGCCCTTCCACAGTCCACCCCCACCCCCAGACACACACAGTTAGACTATAAGGTCTCCAAGGACCCTCCCAACCCTTACAGTCTAAAAATAATTTAAAATTGGAGTAGCAGCTGGACTAGCAAAAGAGAATAAGAAATAGAAATCAAAACAAGATGGGACAGAACAACAGCAAAACAGTGTTTACTAAAATAAGGTGAGATGTATTTATCTAGATTTATTATATATCCTTGCAGCAGCGAAACCTCAGGAGGTTTGATCAGGAGAGGCAAAACTTCACATTAAAGTATGCTAAGGAAGGGCCCTGGATGTAGTGTTATTGCTAATTGTGTATTCCATTGTGATGAATCCAAGCTTTCCCATATCATTTATTTGCAAAACTATTCATCAGGCATACCCAGACCAAAACCTACCTAAATCCTCACACCAGGCTGATTTTCCCATGAGTCTTCCATTAAACCAGTGCCTTAGGAATCACCTATAAGATACCTGATCATGTCATTCAAAATCTGATTGACCCATTTGAGTTTCCCTCCTTGAAGGCTACCCAAGACTTCTACAAAAACCTCTTGTTTGGGGAATTTGTTTCAGCATGAAGAGCTGGCAGACAGTAAAAATAGTCCCAGCAATAAAGCCTGTAGGATCCTCAAAAGGTAAAGTTCCAGATGCACTTGAACAGCTAAATATGAAAAATGATGCACAGGTTATAAACGTTGCTTCTGAACTATTAAATGCACTCTGTTCTCCACTTTCAGGAAAGAAATCAAGATACTCCTTTTCAGTGAGAACCTTCTCAGTTTGAGCTAATTTAATAGTGATTTCATAGTTTTATGTTATTTTAAGTGTCAATTTACTATTATTGTTATTGTTAGTTTCTTTGAGCACTCTCTAGTAGCATGAAATCAATCAATCAAATCAATCAGTCAATCATTCAATTTTTTAAATAGATATTCTGTGTGCAAATTTCTTGCCTGATCGCATTCAATATCCATACCTTCCTTTCCCCTTTATAGCTATTACATCTGATCTGGCTATGATGACATTGATAAGATTGCCCCAGGGATATTAATATGGGTATATATGATTTGTGGTTTTATGCTTTTACTGAGCCTTGATGTAGTTTTATTTGGGTTCTTGTTCAGCAGAGCCCTTTGTTTTTATCTTGTTTCCCCCCATCCCCAAGTTTCTTGGATAGATGGGTAGCCATATAAATTGGGTTAATTAATTAATTAAATGACAGTGAGGGCAAGTAAGGATGAAGGCAATGAGGACAAAAAAGGAAAAGGGTGTGGTGAAAAGGATACATACATACACACACGAGTGTCAAAAATCATACTAAAACAGGTTACTCCATTTATAACAAAATGTGCATGGGCTAGTTTCAATTTAATCTTGATTGGAAATCAGTTCTAAATGTATCATGATTTTCAAATAATTTATATCACTTTCTATAAATAAAGTTATATTATTTTTTCTGTATCATTTCTAGTAATGGTTCATGACATGATCCGTTGAGGTTAAGCAGTACTGAATCCAACAAACAGGTTTTCTGTAAAGAGTAATATGGATCGTCTTGGGCAAGTCATTTTTAAATATATATTTTGAGTTAGGGAGTGGTGATTCATTCTCTCAGTTCATGTTATGGACAATTCAAAAGGCAAGTTATGAAACTCCCCTGGCCAAAAAAGAGTAAACTCCTAGAGGTTTCAGACAAGCTAAAAAAACAAAGTATTTGTGAGAATCTGTTCTTATTTTTCATATAGATCTGTTATAGAGCTGAATAAAATTTCAGGTTTCATTGAGGACTTTTCCTATTAGAACAATAAGTTTTAGAACCCTGGAACAGGGAAGGGGGAAGGAAAATGCATTTGTAATTGAAGAAGGAAGGCAAGAAATGTAAGAAAACAACATGGGCCTCTTGATGGGCTTTCTTGTCTTTGCAGCTTTTTCCCTTCTACTACTTCGCCAATTTTTCAACTGGGCATCTGCCTAGGCGGTGGCTTTCAAAAAGCATTGACAAATTTGGCAGTTCCTTTTCTTTCTTTTAGCACAATGCCAGGCAGGCAGGCAGCCTTACATTGACTCTGATGATACATTGCTACACAACAGCTCCATTATACAATTAAGTCTATAATCCTCTACCTATTTTCTTAGGAGTGAATCCCATTGGCAATGGTTCATTACCTCAAGGAGACAGTGGCACTGTAAACTGGTAATTCTAAGCTTTCTTCCTTTTTTATTAAGCAGACTTTACCTCTCAATAAATGAGCAAACAACTAATGACAGCTTTCATAAGGCAGGGAGAAAATAGAAAGGCAGAGTATTTTGTTAGAGGAAAAAAGGGGCAAATAGACAAGTCTATTTTTCCTGTTTTAAGTTCATTTTATTATCTGATTATCCCATCTGCGGTTTGTTTATTTTAAAAAAATCAGTTCAAAATTCTGTGTATTTGTGTGCACATTTCTCCCAATATATGCAATACAGTATGTGTATTACAGTACTGTGTTTTTTAAAATATATTCTAATACACTTACATACTTACTAGTTTTCACTATAAGTTGCATTTTGGCACACTTTTCTCTACTACATTTTTCATTGGAAAGCTGAACCATAACATTCAAGGTGTGACTGAACATATAAATCTGCTTAATTAATGCTTGAGAAATGTAAGCAATCCTGCCAAAGCAGCTTTCAAGCATTATAACTAATCACTGATAAAATACAATAAATAAGAGTTAAAAACAAATCAACAAAAAGCTGATGGCAGTGGCCCATTGAGGGAGGGAGGGAGAGTCCAAGAACAGCAACTTTCTGTGATGGCTTCACCTGCCTTCATCTCTTTCTTTTTCTCTCTCTCAGGCATCCTTTCCACAGGTTACTTGATAGTAATAATTGGGGAAGGAGACAGGTTCCAACTGGACCAGACGTTGGTGAAGGTTTAGAACTCCAGAGAAATACTTAGGTATTCCTAGAGGCATTTGATTCTGATGTGTATAGGAATCTCCAGTATATATACAGAGCCCCAAGGAAGAGGATCTCTCCTGTTGCTCTACATAGTAGAATCTGTGAGTTTGTGAATTTTGCTTAAAAATTCAAACCCATAAAGGCATGAAAACCTAGGAGGAAATAGAGTGTCTTTAAATATTGTCCAAGAATCTGATTCTGCTGAAGTTTAAAAGTGATAAACTTGAATTTTAAATTAAGACATTTCATAGTATAAGGGCACTTGTATATCAGGTGCTTGCTCCATTCTCAGGTTAGCTGTTCATTCCTATGATCCTACACCATCATCACTCTACATCAGCTAAGTCAATTAATTTCTAGTTCAACTATAGCACAGGCAAGGCCATTTTTTGGCAGTAATGCTGGAGCCTGGTGGTTTCTCATTGTCTAGAACTCTTGTCTTTTCCTGGATGGATATTATTATTTTTGATGATTTTATCACTGTCCTGATTGATTAATTCTTGCTTTGTTGTTTACCATCTAGAGCAGTGATGTGGAAGTGCCCATAATTAACTTTCAGATGAATTTTCCCTGCTCTTCCTTGTGCCAACTTCATACATTTCAGGATGCATGCCAGCTGGGAGGTTAGGAGACCTGAAGGCCTATAAGTTAATTATTGAAATGAACTTGTCATATTGGGCAAATATTTTCTAGAATAATACCTGGCTCTCATCTTGACTCAATCACTATTATGGGAAATGTCTAAGGTAGAAAACCTGATGTTTACCCAAAATAAGGGCATGCATCAAATAAATAAAAATAAACAAAACAAGTTTTGGGGTTTGCTTATTTTGTAGCTGTGGAACAACTAAACATTTAACAAGTCTAACAAGGAGTGGGGATGGAGAACAGTAACCAATTATTTCCCTTGAATAATCAAATCAAATATAACATAATTGATGAATGTTACCAAACAAATCAATAATGCATTTCTACATATTGCCTCGGCAATGTGCAGCCTTACCTTACATTGCCATTATACGTTAATGTGAGAATACACATCAGTCCTGGAAAAGAAATATGTATGAATTAACCAATGGGAATCACTGGAATTTTTTTTTCTTAGTGTTGTATTGGTAGCTAACACATTTTCAGTTTGAACTGGTAGAAGGGTGTTGTTTACTTCTAGGTCTGTTTCAGAAAATGTCTGTGTTTATTGTTTTGGACTAAGCTGTGAAGGAATGTCTGTGCTTCCTGCATGTTAAATGGTGACAGCGAAACTCAGAATTTGACTCAATTAGCAACACTGGCTTATTTCTAGAGTATTTTTCTGCTGGCTAAAAGGAGTATGAAAAAGAAGTGCTAGACAATAGGTGGTATGTATTCAGAGGTGACATGAGGCTAGCAGAAATACTTCTGCATGTAGGTGATGGATCATAAGATGGTCATCCATGATGTCCAGTCTACCATAGATGTTCATGCCAAGCCTATATTATTGTTCCAGAAGTTCACCAGCCTCAGGACTAGTTCTCTTCAATGATAGGATAGATTGCCAAACTCCAGTGCCCCATTTTGCATGAGCAGAACTGTTTTCCACTAGCATAAAGTCACCTTATGACCTTTTGTTCCTACAATCAGCTATGATGAATGAAGGTACAGCTGGGTCAGAAAAGTATAGTTTTCTTCTCAGTTTCCATCACTGAATGTTTACATTCTGTCTTGTTTTTGTTATGCCTACTGAGTCTTGTAAAAGGTTTCAGACTTTTAACCTGAAATCTTAAGTTTTGGTGATCTACTAAGATTTCAGATAGAGATAGAGATAGAAATATACAGTATGATGGATGATAAATGATAGATATAGATACTGGATAGATGACATATGACAAATGATAGATGATTGATAGATGATAGATATATAGATATATAGATATAGATGTAGATGCATGCACACACATAGACACACATCTTGTACATCTATCAGTGACATGACTCTGCATTGCCAATCTTCTTTGTACTGTTTCTAAATTCTACATTTCCTTCTGGCCCTTGAGGTCAGGGAAGCAATTAATAAAATATTTGTGACGAATAGATTAAATGAATGCATAATAACATTGTCTATATCATATCACCCCCTCCTTTTTAAGGTCCCCCCAGAATCACACAAATCTGATCTTCCCATATTCATGAGTCTTTCTATGGTCTCTCTGCCATCTGTTCCTTCGTCACAGGAAGATTAAAGCCTTCGCTGACTCAGTTGGAATTCTGAGCAAGGTTATTGTGCAGGGTTATGCTTCATGCATGGTTCCATGCAATAAACTTTAGATGAGGTTATATTTGCTTGTATTGTATAGGCATGTCTTAAAATAAATTCCTGTTCGTTAAGAAATATCTTCCTCAAATGCTATTGTGGTTGTGCAAAAATAAAGAGAAAGTCTGGCAAAGTCTTAGTACATGTAACTGAAAACACTGCCAGGGTAAATTGATTTCCAGAACCATAGGTATCATGGATTTTATATTTCCTTTTTGCCATTTTTTTCCAATACCCTAACAAGCATGTATTCAATGAAAAGTTCATGCAGTTTCCAAAATAAGAACCAGGATTGAAATGGAACAGTGTGTGCACTTTAGACTAATTTTTGGCACAGCAATGTCCATGAATTTCTCCCATCCAGGCAGCATGCCATTTATTTTTTAAAAAATGAAAACAGGTTATTGGGAAACAGCCATTTCGTTATTTTTGTAGAATGTGTTACTCTATCCCTGTTTGATTTTTTTTAAAACACCAAAATAATATGAAATTGCCTCCTTCTCTTCATTATAATAAAGCATTTCTTAAAACCACATTCACTTTCCGAGACCATCTAACAATTCCCAAATGTACAGACTGGCACTTCTTGAACACAGACAACTTGAGTTTCATTCTGGGACTCCTGGGCCATCCAGATCTCCTGCCCTAAATGTACTGTTCCCTGCAACAACTCTTCAGTTAATTGGACCACTCTGAGAATTTTGGGATTTATAGCCCCCAAAATATATCTTTCATATATATGGAAGAGTAAAACAAAAAGTTAAAATAGAAAAAAATGGACTAAATGGTTAAAATGTATAACTCTGCTTTTGCCATAACCACTCCCTCATCACCAATCATATTATTCCATGTTGAACACACTTCATGTACTGGATCTCAGCTAAGCTGATGCACTGTTGATGAAACAGGCTAAAGGACAGTAAACTGGGGCATTATTATTTCCACACCTAGCATTTTCACTTACATGTTTTCTTTTTCTTGAAGAACAGGCTATCCTACCATTTCCACATTAATCTTTTAGTTTTAATAAATGCCTATCCAGTGGATAGCTACATTCGGATCTCATTAGACCAGGAGGCACAAGCCAACATTTGCAAATAATATATTTCTCAAGCATCCTTAGAAAGATGGAACCTCTCCATCATCCCAGCTGCTAGGAAGAACATAATGAAACCCCTGCTGACATATGAATAAATGGCAGGTCAAAATAATTGTGTGTTGAAATCTGCTGTGCAGTTTCTCAGATGTTTTCTTTCCTTGCTAAAAAGGCACCAGTTTTATTACCTTATTCTCAGGTAGATAATTACTTTAAATTTCTTTCAAATTTCTATTGCTGATTTTTTTCCAGCTTCCTATATTGTTGGAGATAACAAAGGATGACATTGTTTTCCATTATAAATTCTTCCACTGCTCTCACTGCCCATATTAGCCAATCAGAAAAACCAGTGGGAGGAGTTTCTTTATGCTGTCTTCCTTTGGAATTTAATTGAAGTATGGAAAGCCAGGGAGGCTACAGACTACTAGAAAGATGATTAAACAATGAAACATAACACTGACACACACACATCTCATGACTAAAACAGTACAGGAATATCACACTAGTTTGCCTTCTAAATGTATTTTGCTGATAGAAAAAAAAACCCACATTGTTGCTATTTTGTTACAGTATCCATAACATCTTCTCAAAATCCCTAATGGACCCACTGGCTTAAAATTTTTACTTACCTCTAATTTATTAGGTTGCAACCTGATTTGTAGACAATTGTTTCTTTAAATTAGAACATAGCATCAAATTGCACTGTGTATATTCATAAAGTGCTGTGCAGGTAGTTAGGTGCTATTGTGCCTTTAATTAGAAGCTTCTCCTTGTTGCTTTTTTTACTTCATGGTAAGCAAGGTAATATTTATTCACCAATGACTTCTCAATTTCCCTCCTGTAATGAATTGTTCTCTCATTTAGAGTCAGAAGTAAATCCCACAGGATTATAGTTAAGTGTATATATTAACATTAATTATTGATACATGTTTGTATTCATTTTTTGCTGTAAGCAGATGTGCACCTTTTGTAGGCAGAAGGTAACACTTGCCTTTTATCAGCCACAGATCAAAGTAATCTGTGTATTAATGTAATGTAACGTAATTTAAATTAACCAAAACATTTATTTTAATGATTCTCATTTTCTCAATATATTAACAACAAAAGAATTTGGGGAACAAAATGCAGCCCTGAAATCTCAAATTGTACACTCCTATTTTAAAAACCTCTTTACAAACCTGCAGCCTAATAACATTCAAGATTTCTTAACAAAATTGATTTAAAAAATAAGTTGAATTTAAAATGTTACTAAGAAAATAATAGATAAAAACTGGAAGCAAATAGTTCATATGGTTCATAAGATTTTGCTCATAATTTCTCTTTTCTTTGTACTGAAAAATGGCAGATTTTGCTATAAAAGTAAGCAAGCAAAATAAAAATAGCAATAACGAGAAAAGGCAATAATTTAAAAGCCCTACCAAAACTTAGGGTTGCTTCTCAATAATAATTTTTTTTCCATATCTGAGAGAAAAGAATAATTGATACATCAGTATTGTAGCTTATTGATTGGCATTCTTAGTTACCAGTTTGCTTTGTTTGTCTTTGATATGCACTAATTTTTCTATCATTTTTAATTTATAAGCCATCCAGAGTCATTTTGTGAATTGATCAGCCATATAAGTTGAATGGATGAACTACAAGAAGGTAACTACAAATTAACATTACAGGGGACATTTTTTTAATGGGATTGCCTTATGAGAAAATATTACGGAAGAATCTTAATTGTGGGGAGTACACTCCATTGCTCTATAAAATATAACTATATCATATTTTAACTACAGTGGTACCTCGGTTCACGAACGCTTCTGTTCACGAACAATTCGGGTTATGAACAGCACCGTTCACAAAATTTTGCTTCCGTTCGCGAGCTCCACATCGGGTGACGAACATGACCCGCGGCCATTTTCCCTGCTGTGACACGTGGTCGTGGCTTCCTGTAGGCGAGATTGCAGTCGCAGACAGACACTGGCTGTGAAGGTTTTTGGTGTGCTTTTTAGCATGGCTCCAAAGAAAGCGCAGAGCAAGCATGGTGGTAAAAAGAAAGTGCAGAGCAAGAGTGTAAGGTTTGAAGAAAATAACCATTGAATTGAAGAAGGAAATTGTAGAAAAGTATGAGCATGGTATTTGTCTGACTGATCTGGCCTCGGAGTACAAGATGGCGAAGTCGACAATCTTGACTATTTTGAAGAATAAAGATGCCATCGAAGGAGATGATGTGGCAAAAGGAGTAACTATGTTAACCAAGCAGAGGACACAAGTGCTGGAAGAGGTGGAAAAACTTGTTAGTGTGGTTGAATGAGAAACAGCTGGCAGGTGATAGCGTTAGTGAAGCTATGATCTGTGAAAAAGCCAGGAAATTGCACAGTGATTTACTGCAAAAAAAAAACCCTCTACAAGCGCAACAAGTGAAGAATTTAAAGCCAGCAGAGGCTGGTTTGAGAAATTCTGCAGGAGAAGTGGCATCCACAGTGTGACAAGACATGGTGAGGCTTCCAGTTCTGACAAGGCTGCTGCAGAAACCTACAAGAAAGAATTCACAGAATTCATGAAGGCGGAAGGATACATCACTCAACAAGCATTCAACTGCGATGAAACCGGGCTCTTCTGGAAGAAGATGCCGAACAGAACCTATATCACGCAGGAGGAGAAGGCACTGCCGGGGCACAAGCCCACAAAGGACAGATTGACCCTTTTGCTGTGTGCGAACACAAGCGCCGAGCTGAAGATTAAGCCACTACTGGTCTTTCATTTCCAGAGGGTTATGCAGCGCAGGAAAAAACAAGTGACATTAGACAGATTTTTGGCCAAAACTCAGCCTGCAGCTAAGAGACAAAGAAGAGAGGAAACCCCTGAAGGAGATCTCCCCGATGTCCTTTTGGAGGGGGACTCTCCCTCCAAACAATAACCGCCTCCCCACCCGCCTTCCTGTCCTCCACGCCAGAAGTCGCCTCAAGCAAGGTTAGTGTTCTCTCTCTTCATACTGTACTGTACTGTACTTTGTTTCGTATTTTTGTGGTTTAAAAAAAAATACATATGGTTCAGAACGGATTAACCGTATTTACACTGAACCTTATGGGAAAATTTGATTCGGTTGGCAACCAAAATCGATTGGCGACCACATTCGTAGGGGTCAGAATGGATTAACTGTATTTACATTGAACCTTATGGGAAAATTTGATTCGGTTCACGACCAATTCAGTTTGCGACCAGAGTCGTGGAACAAATTAACTTCATGAACCGAGGTACCACTGTATATCATATTTTTATATGATATAGTTATATGAAATATAACTGTATTTTTGGCTGGTTGCCAAAAAGAAAAAGAAAAGAGAAAGTTTTCATTTTAGAACCAGCTTTTTCTGTCATAGTACTTCTGTATTTGTGTCAATAGAGGAAACATCTCCTCATCTCTGTTTGTTGACCTACAGTTCCACTTTAGTCCATTATTTTGTACCTTATACTAGTTCCCATTTAAGCATTATTTTACTGGAATTGGACAAATAATATAGTAGGTAGTTATCTTCTGAAGATGTGACCAAATTATCCTGGTGGCAGTCATGAGATTTATAAGGTTATGGGATGGGATAAATATGGCAAATATATCTTTCAAATAGGTATGGTTGGGATCAGTGTTTTTCTGGCTATGTTAATTTTCTTTTATAATTCTGTCCTATGTTGCTTTGTTCACTTTTAATTAAACATACAGAAGTTGTGTTTAAACAGCATCATCTTGTGGGACCCAGAAAACATGCCTTCTCTGTCACAGCACCTACCTTCTGGAATGTCATGCCCCCCTCCACCAAGATTCAGGCAGCTCCCACCCTTGTGACATTTAAGAAATCTTGCAATTTTTCTTTTTTATTTGTGAGCCATCCATAGTTGTCCAGAATTCAGGCAGCCTCTAGATCTGGAAATAAATAACAAATAAATGAATAATATGACTAGTATATTTATTCTCAGTGATGAGCACCTGCTGGGGAAAAAGTACTACACAGGCAACCACTAAACACATACAGAGAGAAGGATTTTTGTTTAAATCACAGTCTGCAGTTATCTATTCTTTTCCATCAACAAGATATCAGGAACATCCATTAAAAAAAAAAAGCCTAGAAGAAATAACATTTACTTTAGGACTTTCATATCTGGGCTGCAAAACTCTGGATAATCACGAGAAAAATCCCAGCTCTTTGCTGACATCTGCTGGTCCTCAGGATTTTTGCAGCTCTGATCTAGTAGACCTACTTGTTATTTCTCTCAAGATTTTCTTAATGGGAACAAACTCATGTGAAATACTTGTTGCCTCCATGGAGATGTTTTCTCAACTCTTTCTCAAACAGGCACTGCTTCATGCAAGTTGTCAAGCTTTGCCAATATCAGATGTGCTGAAAGTAGTCTGTGTTTTTCTTGGATTTCTTCAGCAAGTCTGGAGGAGCATTTTACCAGAAATATTGAGGAATGCTGAACTGATCATTCACATGAATCATGTAGCTATACCAGGGGATATTAATCACATCCTTGCAGGATGTGTTTTGCGTGTGTATTCTGCCTGAAGGACAGAATTAAGTAAATCTAACCTTAGCAACACAGAAAGCTGCCTTATGCTAAATTAGATTATTGGTCCATTTTATACGATATGGTCAATACTGAATACTAGAGGCTCTCCATCAGTTTATTCATAACAGGTATTAAACAAAGTATGTGCACTACAGCTGAGTTACAACCCTTCTTCCCTTCTCAAAAACTCAGGATGTGTTAGAATCTGTGGACACTGAAGATCTAAATCTGATCATTGGGCCATCTAGCCCTATAATGTCTTCTTTAAGTGTCAGTGGCCAAGAGACTGAGCATTCTTGTCTGGAGGAGCCACAGAAATGGCAGTATCTAGAAACCATCTCAGTTCAGTTCTTTAATCCTGAGAAAAGAAATTACAAAAACCAGCTTAATCATAAATGGCTAATGTGGAAACAACCAACAGAAGGAAAATGTTCTATGTGTTGGGTAGATTTCAGAGTATACTCATGTTAGCAGGGACACTCCATGCAAAACTGGCAACAATGCCTCAATTAATGTACAGAATAGAAGCATTTTCCCCAATCCTTGTTTTCACATATGATCTGAAGATCTTCTAATGTTTCGGTGCAGCTTTCTTTAGGGCTGTGAAGGGAAATGGGAAGAAGAAAACTGGCAAACATTGTCTCCTTCCTTGTAGTGATTGGTAAGACCCTGCTATCTCAAAAGCCTTCTGCAAATAGAACAAGCTCCTCCATTTGGGGACCAAAAGGTCCAGATCTAACAAAAAACATAAGTAAAAAGCAGAAACATGCAATGAGAGGATTAAGGAGTCTGGAAGTTGACAGATGCCCCCTGGAAAGGAATTTTCGCTTCTAAACCACATTAGGCCTTAATAAATTTAGACAGTTCTGAGAACTGTTTAACCTGATGTCACTTGTAAAATCCCTCTTTTTATTTGTTGTTTAGTCGTTAAGTCGTGTCCGACTCTTCGTGACCCCATGAACCATATTGCGCCAGGCCTTCCTATCTTTCACTGCCTCCCTGAGTTTGCTCAATTTCATGCTCATTGCTTCAGTGATGCTATCTAGCCATCTCATCCTCTGCCGTCCTCTTCTCCTTTTGCCTTCCATCTTTCCCAGCATCAGGGTCTTTTCCAAAGAGTCCTCTCTTCGCATTAGGTGACCAAAGTATCTGAGCTTGAGCTTCATTATCAATCCTTCCAATGAGCAATCAGAGTTGATTTCCTTTAAGATTGACTGGTTTGACCTCCTAGCAGTCCAGGGGACTCTTAAGAGTCTTCTCCAGCACCACAGTTCAAAGGCATCAATTCTTCGGCGTTCAGCCTTCTTTATGGTCCAGCTCTCACAGCCATACATTACTACTGGAAAAACCATAGCTTTGACTATGCGGATCTTTGTCGGCAAGGTGACGTCTCTGCTTTTTAATATGCTATCTAGGTTTGCCATAGCTTTCCTCCCAAGGAGCAAGCATCTTTTAATTTCATGGCTGCAGTCTCCGTCTGCGGTGATCTTGGAGCCCAAATAAATGAAGTCTGTTACTGCTTCCATTTCTACCCCTTC
This sequence comes from Liasis olivaceus, assembly GCA_030867105.1. Classification (NCBI taxonomy): domain Eukaryota; kingdom Metazoa; phylum Chordata; class Lepidosauria; order Squamata; family Pythonidae; genus Liasis; species Liasis olivaceus. The sequence continues at coordinate 31,880,981 of CM061349.1, read as the reverse complement.
TATTTGCCAGGGATTGATGGGTCCAGATGCCATGATCTTAGTTTTTTTAATGTTGAGTTTCAAGCCAGCTTTCACACTCTCCTCTTTCACCCTCATCAAGAGGCTCTTTAGTTCTTCTTCACTTTCTGCCATTAGGGTGGTATCGTCTGCATATCTGAGGTTATTGATGTTTCTCCCTGCAATCTTAATTCCGGCTTGTGATTCTTCCAGCCTGGCATTTCTCATGATGTACTCTGCATATAGGTTAAATAAGCAGGGTGACAGTATACAGCCTTGTCGTACTCCTTTCCCTATTTTGAACCAATCGGTTGTTCCATGACCGGTTCTAACTGTTGCTTCTTGGCCCGCATACAGATTTCTCAGGAGACAGGTAAGGTGGTCTGGTATCCCCATCTCTTTCAGAATTTGCCACAGTTTGTTGTGATCCACACAATCAAAGGCTTTTGCATAGTCAATGAAGCAGAAGTAGATGCTTTTCTGGAACTCTCGTGCTTTCTCCATGATCCAGTGAATGTTGGCAATTTGATCTCTAGTTCCTCTGCCTCTTCGAAACCCAGCTTGTACATCCGGTAGTTCTTGGTTCACGTACTGCTGAAGCCTAGCTTGTAGGATTTTGAGCATAACCTTGCTAGCATGTGAAATGAGTGCAATTGTGCGATAGTTTGAGCATTCTTTGGCATTGCCCTTCTTTGGAATTGGAACGTAAACTGACCTTTTCCAATCCCGTGGCCACTGTTGCGTTTTCCAAACTTGCTGGCATATTGAGTGCAGCACTTTAACAGCATCGTCTTTTAGTATTTTAAATAACTCAGCTGGAATACTGTCATCTCCACTAGCTTTGTTGTTAGCAATGCTTCCTAAGGCCCACTTGACTTCACTCTCTAGGATGTCTGGCTCAGGGTCAGTGACCACACCAGCATGGACATCAGGGACATTAAGATCTTTCTTGTATAGTTCTTCTGTGTATTCTTGCCACCTCTTCTTAATCTCTTCTGCTTCTGTTAGGTCCCTGCCTTTTTTGTCCTTTATCATGCCCATCTTTGCCCTAAACGTTCCTTTGATATCTCCAATTTTCTTGAAGAGATCTCTAGTCTTCCCCATTCTATTGTTTTCTTCAATTTCTTTGCATTGTTCATTTAAGAAGGCCTTCTTATCTCTCCTTGCTATTCTCTGGAAATCTGCATTCAGTTGCTTATATCTTTCCCTTTCACCCTTGCTTTTTGCATTCCTTCTTTCCACAGCTATTTGTAAAGCCTCATCAGACAGCCATTTTGCTTTCTTGCATTTCTTTTTCTTTGGGATGGTTTTAGATGCTGCCTCTTGTACAATGTTACAGACCTCCGTCCATAGTTCTTCAGGCACTCTGTCTACCAAATCTAATCCTCTAAATCTATTCATCACCTTCACTGTGTACTCACATGGAATATGATCTAAGTCATACCTGAGTGGTCTAGTGGTTTTCCCTACATTCTTCAATTTAAGCCTAAATTTTGCAGTAAGAAGCTCATGATCTGAGCCACAGTCAGCTCCTGGTCTTGTTTTTGCCGTCTGTATAGAGCTTCTCCACCTTTGGCTGCAAAGTATGTAATCAATCTGGTTTCGGTATTGACCATCTGGTGATGTCCATGTGTAGAGTCGTCTCTTGTGTTGTTGGAAAAGAGTGTTTGCTATGACTAGCTTGTTCTCTTGACAGAACTCTATTAGCCTTTGCCCTGCTTCATTTTGTACTCCAAGGCCAAACTTGCCTGTTATTCCGATTACTCCTTGACTTCCTACTTTAGCATTCCAATCCCCTATGATGAAAAGGACATCTTTTTTTGGTGCTAGTTCTAGAAGGTCTTGTAGGTCTTCATAGAACCGGTCAACTTCAGCTTCTTTGGCATCAGTGGTTGGGGCATAGACTTGGATTACCGTGATGTTGAATGGTTTTCCTTGGATACGCACTGAGATCATTCTGTCGTTTTTGAGGTTGTACCCCATTACTGCCTTTCCCACTCTCTTATTGACTATGAGTGCAACTCCATTTCTTCTAAGGGTTTCTTGCCCACAGTAGTAGATATAGTGGTCACCTGAATTAAATTCACCCATTCCCGTCCATTTCAATTCGCTGATTCCCAAGATGTCGACGTTCAATCTTGTCATCTCATGTTTGACCACATCCAGCTTGCCTTGGTTCATGGATCTTACATTCCACGTACCTATACAATATTGTTCTTTACAGCATCGGACCTTCTTTTCGCTTCCAGATACATCCACAGCTGAACGTCCTTTCGGCTTTGGCCCAGCCGCTTCACTCTTTCTGGAGCTACTTGGAATTGCCCTCCGCTCTTCCCCAGTAGCGTATTGGACACCTTCCGACCTGAGGGGCTCATCTTCCGGCGTCATATCTTTTAGCCTTTTAACATTGTCCATGGGGTTTTCTTGGCAAGGATACTGGAGTGGGTTGCCATTTCCTTCTCCAGTGGACCACATTTTGTCAGAACTCTCTGTCATGACCTGTCCGTCTTGGGTGGCCCTGCACAGTATAGCTCATGGCTTCACTGAGTTACACAAGCCCCTTCGCCACGACAAGGCAGTGATCCATGAAGGGGCCTCTTTTTATAAATAATAGCATATTTCTACATATTTCAAGCATGTATTTTCATACATGTGTATTCTCCTCTCTATACTGGAAAGCTTAGAAGACCTTATGGGCTCACAAGTTTCTGAAGGAAGCACTGATCAAATTCACGTTCCCACAAGAAAGACTACAGTGTGTGTGTGAAACTACACAATAGGACAGTGCATGAAAGAGAATATGTGTTTTGTTTCAAGCTTGGAACAAAACAGTCCTACCTAAAACATAGTCAAAATTAAAATAAAAATTAAAAATAGTTTCAGTATTCCATCAGAACTAAATTTGCAGTATTTTGAATTTCTAGCCAGAAAGAACAATGTAAGCTCAGGACAAGCAACTGTATTTTTGTTTTTCACCTCAGGAGCCAACAGCAGGTGAAGTTGTGTTAATGATGAGTTCCATTTACCACCCAAAGTACAGAAAATTTGGCTGAAAGAATTATTTTTAAAACATTTTAGAAATATAATAAATACCTATGAGAACTCAGCTCTGCACTTGCTCATAGATTAGTCACACACACACACACACACACACAATTAAGTCCCTACTGCTTTTCACCATATATCATCTGGATTTCTCTGACAAAAAATTACAGCAAAAAAGGAACAGAACTGAAGAGCTTTAACAATATTGCTAAAAGGCCTTAGGTACCCAGACAAGCTGCCAAGGGAGACAGGTAAAAAAACAAAACCAAATCCAGAACAGTGAGCCTTTGCTCTATAAACAAAACAATCAACCACAACATAGTTGAACGGCTGCAAAATTGTAAGAAAATGGACAAACTTTTTTTTTTAGATTTTTTTATCCCGCCTTTATTATTTTTATAAATAACTCAAGGCGGTGAACGTACCTAATACTCCTTCCTCCTCCTCTTTTCCCCACAACAATCCTGTGAGGTGAGCTGGGCTGAGAGAGCAGGACTGGCCCAAAGTCACCCAGCTGGCTTTCATGCCTAAGGCGGGACTCAGGTGACGCTCAGTCGCCTGCTTTGCATCTTTGCACCTGTATCAAGTTCAAGAAGTGAGAAAGGTTGAAAAATATGGTAATACCAATGAGAATCTTTGCAACTAACTCTGCGCTCTGATGACTTTGTGAAGAGTCTCTGAAAATGAGAACGATATGCTTGAAAACTGATGTAACTGGGATTTCGCAATCTGCCTACAGGAGCTTCCAGAGTCTGCCCATCTCCAACAAACTGCCTCATCCCTTGCAAGCCCTAGCAACAAGAGTTTATTCCGCCTAGGATATTTTATAGCAGTACCCAATGGAGAAGCAGAGAATTTTAGCTTAAAGTATATGTGCTATGTGGTCAAGCAAATATCTGAGCCAAGAGTCATGTGTTATAATAGACTGAATGCATTGCTCAGAAGAAGTCTCCACAGTGCCCCGCAAGGAAATAGGAATTTTAAAAGATTTTTTCCGGTAAAAGTAAGCTTAAGGAAGGAGCTATACAATCCATATAGCCAGAGTAATATCAGTCCCATTACTCCCCAAAATAAAAGCCAAATCAGAAAAAATGATCCAATATGAGGTGACTGAACTTATCATTGAACCAATGAATAGAGTATGCCAATGGACCTGTTATCCAAGAAACATGTGAATTTGCAAATGCATTAAATTTAGAAATTGAATGCATACATAAATAAACCCTTCTACTACTTGCAGATGCTCAAGCATTTTCACTTTTTGGTGCTGCTGGTGGCGTTTGGCATATTCAGTTAGATCCAGATCATGCCAAATTACAGTGGTACCTCAGGTTACGAATGCCCCTTCTTACGAAAATTTTGCGATACGACCAGCTCCGGTTGCAAAAATTTGCCTCGCCGTGCGACCTCCGCCTCACGCTACGAACCGGATCCGCGGCCATTTGCCCTGCTGCCACGTGGTTGCGGCTTCTTGTGGGCGAGATCGCGGTAGCAAGGAGACGTTCGGTGAGGCTTGTGGTATGTTTTGTGGCGTTTGGAAGGTTTTTGGTGTGCTTGTCAGCATGGCTCCAAAGAAAATGCAGAGCGGGCTTGGCAAGAATAAGGGTTTGAAGAAGAAAGTGACGATCAAACTGAAGAAGGAGTTTATAGAAAAGCACAATCGTGGTGTTCGTGTGACTGATCTGGCCACGGAGTACAAGATGGCGAAGTCGACCATCTCGACTATTTTGAAGAATAAAGATGCCATCAGAGAAGCTGATGTGGCAAAAGGAGTAATGATGTTAACGAGGAAGAGGACACAAGTGCTGGAAGAGGTGGAAAAGCTGTTGTTAGTGTGGTTGAATGAGAAACAGCTGGCAGGTGATAGCGTGAGTGAAGCTATCATCTGTGAAAAAGCCAGGAAGCTGCACAGTGATTTACTGCAGAAAAACCCCTCTACCAGTGCAGCAAATGAGGAATTTAAAGCCAGCAGAGGCTGGTTTGAGAAATTCCGCAGGAGAAGTGGCATCCACAATGTGGCAAGACATGGAGAGGCTTCCAGTTCTGACAAGGTTGCTGCAGAAGCCTACAAGGAAGAATTTGAGGGCTTCATGAAGGCGGAAGGATACGTCCCTCAGCAAGTGTTCAACTGCGACGAGACAGGGCTCTTCTGGAAGAAGATGCCAAACAGAACCTACATCACGCAGGAGGAAAAGGCACTGCCAGGGCACAAGCCCATGAAAGACAGACTGACCCTTTTGCTGTGTGCGAACGCAAGCGGCGACCTGAAGATTAAGCCGCTACTGGTGTACCATTCCCAGACCCCTCGTGTGTTCAGGGAACACAATGTGAACAAGGCCAGACTGCCTGTCATGTGGAGGGCCAATGCGAGAGCGTGGGTCATAAGGCTGTTGTTCATGGAATGGCTGCACGAGGTGTTCGCACCCAGCGTTAAAAAATATCTTTCTGACAACCAGCTGCCTGAAAGGTGCCTTTTTCTGATGGACAATGCCCCAGCACACCCTCCATCCTTGGTGGATGATATGGACGCTGAGTATGACTTTATAAAGGTCAAGTTCCTCCCCCGCAACACGACACCTCTCCTGCAGCCCATGGACCAGCAAGTGATCTGCAACTTTAAGAAGCTCTACACAAAGGCGCTCTTCACCAGGTGTTTCAATGTCACTGAGGAAACATCCTTGACTCTGGCAGAGTTTTGGAAGAAACATTTCAATGTCCTCCACTGCATCAGCCTCATTGACAAAGCCTGGCAAGATGTCACCTGCCGGACCTTAAACTCAGCCTGGAGGAAACTGTGGCCAGAATGTGTCGCTGAACATGACCGTGAAGGGTCTGATGCAGAGGTAGTGGAGGAGATTGTGTCCATGGGCAAGAGCATGGGTCTGGTTGTCGATGGTGCAGACGTAGAGGAGCTTATTGAGGACCATGAGGAGGAGCTGACCACGGAAGAACTTGCTGAGCTCCAGAGTGAGCAACAGAAAGCGCTTGGTGAGGAGCATTCCACTGAGGAAGAGGAAGACAGGGAGGAGGTGAGCAGTGCCGAGATTAAATCCATTATGAAACAATGGAATGCGTGCCAGGACTTCTTTGAGAAGCACCACCCCAACATAACTGTAACGAACACAGCATTGAACATGATGAACGATAACGTGGTCTCTCATTTCCGGAGGGTTATGCAGCAGAGGAAAAAACAACTGACTTTAGACAGGTTTTTCCCCAGAACTGAGCCTGCAGCTAAGAGGCAAAGAAGAGAGGAAACCCCTGAAGGAGATCTCCCTTTGCAGGGGGACTCTCCCTCCAAACAATAACTGCCTCCCCACCCCATTCTCCCTCTTCATACTGTGCTGTACGTACTTTTTTTCATGTTTTTGTGGTTTAAAAATAAAATGCCTATGTTTCAGAACTGTTTGTATTTACATTGAACCTTACGGGGAAATTTGCCTCACGGAGCGACCAAATTCGGAGGGCAGATTAGCCGTATTTACATTGAACCTTATGGGGAAATTTGCCTCGCGGCGCGACCAAATTCAGAGGGCAGAACGGATTAACCGAATTTACATTGAACCTTATGGGAAAATTTGCCTCGTGTTGCGACCAAATTGAGTTGCGATCAGAGTCACGGAACGGATTAAATTCGTAACCCGAGGTACCACCGTAACTACATTTATTAGACCATTTGGTTGATTCTTCCTCCTCCTCCCCCACCTCCCCCACACCACCAGCTTAGAATAATTCTGTTTGAGCTCTCTAGCCCTGCTAAGTAATTCCAAAGGGAAACATCTGTATTTCTGCAACACTTAGAGAGGTTTTGGTTTTCATGGAAGACACTGTGGTTTATGGCCTTACTGAGAATGAATACAACAGAGACTGTCTATTTCCTAGCAACCATAAAGGCCCCAGGCTTAAGACTAAATAGAAGTAAATTCCTTCAGTTCCTGAAAGAATTCACATATCTCAGACATCCTTGCTCAGATGAACATAAAGTGACCTCAGTTCCAAAGGAAGTAGAAGCTCTTTTAGAGAGGAACCCCCCCAGAAGCTAAGCTAAGGAGATTTGAGGGGCATGCTGCAATCACTTGGAAGTTTATTCAACAATATTAGGAATTAAGTCATCATAGAATGGAACAAATTTGAAAGTCATAATCCCATTTTAACCTGAGCTATTTTTGTTAAACTTCACCAAGCCACACATTCTTTAACATGTATTAAACTGGCATTGTATAGGATAACAGATACAAGGATTTCATATGCTTTTTATTGAAAAAGATCTCTGATCCCCTCTATGGAAGAAAGGTTAATGAAACTGTGGGGAAATGTTTTGAAATCTAGACTGGCTTTATATGTAAAAGGTAATTCTTATGTACAATTTACTCTTATGTAGAAACTATTTCTGGACTATAATTCTACAAATGGAATTGTGCCACACCCCAAATTTGGGTTCTATTTTAATTGGACATATAATATACACATTATTTACAATATTCTTTAATATACTGTTCACTATTTATAGCTTGTCTTTTTCCTCTTATTAATTTTAATTGTGTTAACCAAATATTTTTATTGTTCAATAGAGACATCTCTTGACTAGAAATTGACTAGAAATGTCTTAAAGTATTCTAGTTATCAATGGTGCATTAGAATATATTAGCCATATATTTTTGCTGGTTATTCGCATTTGTAGGGTATCCATCTGTATTCTACTACTTATATTTTTTTCTTCCTTATTATATTCTATATGTTCTTTTAAAATATGTATTTGCAACAGCTTTATTCCTTTTCCTTTTTTCTTAGAATTATAATAGTAAAATGTTTAAAAAGGAAGTTTTGTACCACTGCTGGCAAAGGTTCTACAACTCTTAAACATATTGCTCAAAATAGATACCATTGCAGTGGGAATATACACAAGGTGAAGTTCTCAGGAGTGTCAGACAACTCTTAATGAAACCAGAGTGTTAGTATTTTGTGATGTCAATCAACATACTGTTGTGAGTGCCAACATTCAGTTATGGAATAGGCAGAATATAAATCATGAAGAACAGTTGCAACCAATACCTGTGGTTCCTGAATACTCATAGATGCAAAAATGCAGTATGCTCATATGTAAATATTTTTATTGACTGGAATCCTTCAAGACTAGAATCAATTGGTTGTCCTAATAAATTGGAAAGGTTTAGGCTTGGTACCCATGAGATGTTAGGTCATCTCTTTCAAAAGCTGAAATATAACCCTCAAACTGAATGTCTTTCAGGTGAAACACTTGTAGTGGTGATACTTTGACCTGACAACCTTAAAAATCCTTTGATCAAGATTCAGTTTAACTTTGAGAAGTGGAGATCACTGGCATCTGCTTGCAGGAGGGAGCAATATGTATCACGATGGGCAGGATTTGCATCATGATGCCACCACATGCAGGTCATCATTTTGAATGTGGACTATGTCATGGTGGAGACTTACAAAGCAATATTTCATAGTGTCTTCAGCATACAAGCAATATTGAACTTTACACAAAATGGTTGGTTATCCCATGCATGCCCTCAGCCTATTCTTTGTAAGGAGAGAAAGACTAAGGATATTATGCAGACTAATTATCTACAGTGACAGAATTGTTATTCCAGCTGACATGCAACAAGAAGTTTTGAAAAGACTTCACAAAGCCATTTAGGCATGACTAAATGCTGAGAACATATATGGAGATGTTTCTACAAGTTCTACTGCCATAATTGCATTAAAAAAACATAATCCCTAGATGCGTCAATGACCTTACAGTAGATAATACTGCACAATTCACAAAGAGTTGTATTCTTTTCAGAGAAGTATAATCATACTGCAACCCCCGCCACCCAGAAGGTATGAGGAAGCAGACTGCAAAGCAAATTCTAGCACAAGAGAATCCATTTTTAGCTTTACTGAGATACAGAACAACTTTCATCCATGCCTAAGAATAAGAATAGCCAAGCAAAACTAACCATTGGTTGGCAGCTATGAAACCCAGTTCCAAATCTAAGTCTTCAAATTTCACAGGCCTGATTTCAAGAAAGAATGTCCCTCAGATGCAAAAGCAGCCTATAAATTTCACTTTGATCACCTTCATGTTTTGCCAGAATTGCATCCAGGATCCCAAATATAAATTAAATTAGATTAGGGTTAGTAATGTTTGACACAGCTAGTTTCAGAGAAGCAGCAGTCCTCACATTCACAGGCAGTTCTAGAAACAAAATTAAGCTCAGTAAGTTTGCCAACAAAACTCTGAATGAGTTAATGACACCAAAGGATGCTGACATCCAACCACCATCTCCAAACTCGTGGTTCATGGTTCTTGTCTTCAGCTTTTGAACTTGTGATTCTAGACGAAGAATGATCAGAAAGCCAATATGTTATAGTGACTAGTTTGTGTAAGTAGAAATAGTAACCATTTATTCAGTGGAATAATTCCAAATGCTATCAATGATTGAGTTAAGAACCTGAAAACTAATGGTTACTTTTGATTGTGTACATGTAGTTTGCATATAAACTCACAGAAGAGGAAATGTAGTGAAATTCACCCTAATCAGTGAATAGGAGATGAAAGTGCCAACACCAGACAGAACAGAAGCAGAAGCTAGATGGGGAGTGAGGCTTGCTACTAGGATAAACAAACTAAAGACTGTAAGTAGTTTATATATTTGTGTTATTCTAAATAAACAAACTTTCATCAGAAAATTATGAAGTGCAGGATGTAGGACAGGTCTGAAGTTTAATATTAAAGATGTATGATCAAGGAATACCTCTTTATGCCAAGGAATCCTTGGAGTTTAAGTCTCCAGGATCAGATCAATTGCATTCTAAGATACTGAAATGAGTAGCAGATGGTCTGGTGAAGCCCTTGTGTATTATCTTTGAGAAATCATGGAGAATTGGTAAAGTGCCAAATGATTGGAGGAGAGCAAATATTGTCCCTATTTTCAAAAAAAGGAGGAATGGAAGATCTAGGAAATTACAGACCAATCAGTTTGACATCAATACCTGGGAAGGTTTTAGAGCAGATCGTAAAGAACTCACTCTGTAATCACCTTGAAAGCAATGCAGTAATTATCAGAATGCAGCTTGCATTTGTCAAGAACAAATCTTGCCAGGCTTATCTTGTTTCATTTTTTGATTGGGTAACTTTCTTAACAGATTGTGGGAATGCAGAAGACATAATCTTGACTTCAGTAGCTAATAAAGTACTCCATAACACTGCTGATTAGCAAGCTAGTTAAGTGTGAGCTGGATGGCAAGATAATTCAGCAGATATATAATTGACTGGAATACAATATGGCAACAATTCTCACCAATGGTTCCTTATCAAATTGGAGAAAGTGGGGTGTCACAACGATCTGTCCTGGGTCCTCTACCCTTCTATATTTTCAATAGAAGAGAACATCTGTATATGTAGCTCAGGATTGAACCGTGGAGTCCTTGGTGCTCTCTGAGCTTGGTTTTTTCTTGCAGGCATTTCTTTACCCAACTAGATAACATCATCAGTGCTAGTAAGTGTGGGGTTTGCTATTGTATATAAACAGGGAGCAAACCCCACACTCACTAGCACAGATGGTGTTACCTAGTCTGGTAATGAAATGTTTGCCAGCAAACAACCAAGTTCAGAGAGCACCAAGGACACTACACTTCTATATTTTCTTTAATGATTTGTAAAAGGGATGGATGGAATGCTTATCAAACAGGAGGATAATATAAAATGAGTGGAACAGCTGATACTCTAGAAGACAAATAGCAGATATCCAATTTTACTTCTTATCTTGTTGCCAAAACTGGCTAGTTACATTTCTGGAGGGCAGAAACAGACCTCACCCACTCACCCTGGAAGCATGCACGTTTCTCTGCTTCATTTCAAAAGCACACTTTTCCTCCTTACATCAACACGAGTGCTCTTCTCCGTGAAAATGCTAAGTGCTAGGCTACTTTCATTTTGCTGTTCAGTTTAGCTTTCAACTGCTAAACTCAGCAGTTGAATGGTTACTTTGCAGAATGGTCACTTCCTCAACTGAACTAATGCTTAGCATTAATCAAATACCTTTTAGATTTCCCTTTTATCCTGTTACAATAGAATAATCAGTATAACTTTTTGCTTGTAACCCAAATGCTGCTGTTGAAAACCCAGCAAGAAATTGTTTTGTGTTTTGTTTTTAACTACTTTCCAAACTTCCTCCTTTTCCATTTGCTTTTTTTTTTTCCTAATGGTGCATTCCACCATTTCACCAATTTTCAGTCACCTGAAGTAGGTTTTCCCCCTCAGCTTTCAAAATAGCTGAAGTAACATAAATAAAAGTATACGTGTCCAGGAAAATGCACCCTTAGAAAGGAAAGCTATTGGCCATTGCTTTCCTGGAACAGAAAGATAGAAGAGCAGCAGGGCAATTGTCTAGTGCGAGGATATGATGGCCTGAAGTCCAGCCTGAATAACCTGAAAGCTGTTGCCAAAGTGTCTCAGTCTGGACAGGATTTTCTTAAACCGGCTTAGAGTCAAGCCAGCATGAGCACAGGACAGGAACATGTTAAAATCTTAATGTGGATATGCCTAGAATTAGAATTAAAAATGCTCTTGATAGTTTCAAGAAATGGACTACAAGTAATAGAAATTTAATAAACAAAAGTGCAAAATTCTTTACTTAGGAAACAAAATCAAATACAATGGTATGAAACTGAATAGCAGACAACTGCAAACTGTGTATGGGCCAGCAGCGTGATGTGGTTGCAAAGAAGGCAAATTAAATTAGGCTGCATCAACATAATTATGCATCCTAAGTATAATTTCAAAATACTGGAAGTAATTGTTTCACTCAATTCTGCATTGGTCAGATCTCATCTCCATACTGTGTCTAGTTCTGGGCCCCGCACTAAGAAGGATTCAGAGAAATTGGAACAGCTTTACAGAAAGGCAACAAAGATGATCTAGGGATTAGTAACTAAAAGCTGTGAAGACAGATTGAAGGAACTGGGTACGTTCTGAGAAAAGACAACTGCAGGGGATGATAGTTCTTTTCAAGCCCCTGAAAGGATAGAAAGATAGAAGAAAGTCAAGCGTTATTCTTTCTTCTTACATGGAACACAACATGGAGAATAGTTACAGGAAGTGAATGTTGGAAAGAACTTAACAGTAATAGCAGTTTGACAATAGAACCAGTTACCCTGTGAGATGGTGATTCCCCTTCATTGGATGTGTTCAAGCTTCAGCATCTGTCTTAATTTGAGTCCCTGTGATGAACAGGGCTTAGACCCAACAACTCACATAACCCCTGCCAACGTTATGCTTGTAAATCTCAGACCAGTTTATTCACTTGTAAATTAATAACATCTAGATAATATGATTACTTTCCAGTTATGCATTTAATAATCTCCCTACTCAGTCACATTAAAATGACATATTGGCAGCAACTTTTAAAGACCTCCTTGAGCGGCCAAGTGCATCTGTGATGCAATAGCCAATAGTTATTTGGGGCAATGGTGGAAGCATTGTGCTAAATTTCAAACATAACACAGATATAGCTTAATTATTGATACATGACCTTCAAATGAGGGAGGGGGGATGTTCTATTCATTTTTGGCTTATGTTTCTCACTTTCTACAAGGGAAAATCAACTCTTGCATGAAAGATGTTAAACAGCTATTTAAAAGCATTTGATTAAAAAAGCTGGAAAGAGACCAATTGAAAGAAATCAAAAATCTCAGAAAAGCTAACAAAGCTATGAAGTTTAGAAAATGTATGATGAAAAGCAGAAATCTGGTTGAAAGCTCAGGTCAGAAGCCAAAAAGGCAGAGTTGAATCAGGAATGAGAAATAGGAATGTGGAAGGTGAAAGCCAACATTAGAAATGTGATTGTCAAGCCAAAGAGCAGGGTGGTGGAGAAATATAAAATAAAACAATGGGAAGAGGAGGTGAAGAACTCAAATGGGTATAAAGAAATTTAATAACTTCCCATCTCAAACCAATCGACATGCCATATCTTAGTCTATTTGTAGTGCGGTTTGCTGAGCAAATGAGAAATAACCCAGAGCCAGAGTTGCTGATCAGCAAAATATTCATAGTTGGCTCTCCTTTGTCACCTCCTTTTGGCTTACACCTTTGTATGTTTATTTATTTATTGGATTTATCCTTGCCACAGTCAAAGAGGCTCTGAGCAATTTACAACCTCCATCAATCCAAATAACCAAATGTCCATGGTACAACCAACAAAATAGCATAATAAACAGAAAGATTATATCCGCAGCACTGTAACTGATGATATCAGCTCATATGTCAAAAGCTTTTCAAAAAAGCTCCATTTCAAATAGCTTGTAGAAAACCAATAGTGTATAGCAATGTTTCTCAACCTAGGCAACTTGAAGATGTGTGGACTTCAGCTCCCAGAGTTCACAAGGTGATTAGCAGTGGAGGACAGCTTTTCTAAAGAAAATTATCCTCCTTGCTGCCAAAGTGGGAAATTTCTTATGTCAAATCAAGAGTTGGTATAAAGTTCTACTGCCAACAGTGGCATGATCATTCATTGAAAGAGCATAGGATAGAGCAGTTGTCTCCCTTCTGAGGATTTCATGATGTGCTGGGATGACAAGTCCGAGAATTCCCATCCAATTACCTACATTGAAATTCTGAGACTTACAGTCCCAGTGCATTTGAAGGACACCAGGTTAAGAAAGGCTATGCTATGATTCATGTGTGCTGTTCCCCTTGCCTTCCATACCTTATCCCAGTTCTAGCCATTTCACCACTATAATTTCACCTCTATAAAATTTCTCAACAGAGATACGACAACTGTTTATTCATTTATTCAGAAGTAAAGTTTACTAAGTGCTGGCATATGGGAAGTTATCTGCTGAGACAAATATGCATAAAATCATACTATTAAGGGGAGATTGTTCACACTTTTTTACTAAGAAAACAGCAATCCCTGGAAAACAAAATCTTATTAGTTTAAATGACATTACCTTCCAAGAGCTTGATGTATATTGTTACTTAAATCTGTTGCAAGGAGGGTTGGAAGTCAATTCTTTTTTTTCCTTTTGTTTCTTCTTTTCTTTTTTGCACTTTTGATCTTTACTGTCTTTTTTCGATTTTCTTTTTCTTGTTCTTTATCTAATATTAGTTTGTTTAACACTAATGATGTCAGCTGGCATCAGACAGAACTTCAGCATTCTTTGGGTAAAAAGCTAGGGATGTTTTGTAATCTCCTTCTAACAAAGTGTATCTTTCATAGAACAGCTTCAGCCCCTTCAAATTATATTAATTGTTCCCATTTTTTTTTTTCCTAACAGTTTAATATGCACATGGAAGATCATACCAAATTAGTGTATAAAGAATGAGAGTAGAGGAAGTACTAGCTAATGGAATCCAATTTTAATGGAGAACGTTCTGTAAAACTACATGAGAGATTGCTTCAGTTTCTCCAATCCCGAATCTTCTTTTTTTAAAAAAAATCATCTTCTTAAGTTCTTCCTACTTTGGTACTGTTACAAAAAGACCAGGGCTGGCTGTACATTATCAGAAGAAACTGATTCAAGTAAGAGATTCTTGGATTTGGGAGGCAGCAGAAGCAGCCTGCTGGCTGTTTCTTCTGAGCCAGACATACCCTTGGATTGATGGATGGAATGGTGTCTCCTGCATACCATTAAGGGAGCCTGCTATCCTACATTTAGCTCCCCTATCTCCAGTTTAACTCCAGGCTGCTTCTCTGCATGAAAGTGGAGGGTGTCACTTTGCCTTTCACCTCAGGCAGCAAAATGAATTGGACTAGCCCGGCAGAAGCCCCATTCAGTTGTTTCCCCATGATGACTGCTCATTACAGATGTGGGAGGATCCTCAGCCTGATATAAAAAGAAGTCTTCAGAATTTTTATTTAGATGCATTGCCTAATAAGTGATGGTTGGGTGCCAGGCCCAAGGATGGGATAAGCCCACAATCAGTTGCTGGGACACACAACCAGAAAGGCGTCATTGTGCTCATGCTTTTCTTTTCTTTTTTTTAACTTTATTAAATTTTTAATAAGAAAGAGTAAAAACTAACACAAACTAATATTAGATAAAGAACAAGAAAAAGAAAATCGAAAAAAGACAGTAAAGATCAAAAGTGCAAAAAAGAAAAGAAGAAACAAAAGGAAAAAAAAGAATTGACTTCCAACCCTCCTTGCAACAGATTTAAGTAACAATATACATCAAACTCTTGCTCTAAGTTTACAACTGAACTTGCATTATTTCTATTAACCCATGTTATCTCTAATCCTCAAATTCATACAACATAATTTCATTTTTTTCTGTTTCCTGCAAAAAATCCAAAAAAAAGGATCAATTTGCTTTATAAGTACACAATATCTTTTCTTGAATCAAAGCCATCAATTTCTCCATCTCAACCAAATCCATAATGTCCTATCTTTCCACCGTTATACATATAAGATATACAAATCCATAATGTCCTATCTTTCCACCGTTATACTTATACTGCTATTATCATATATAAAAACAAAAATTCCTTAAATTTAATAACAAATATATTTTAACCTTAATCCATATACACAGATGCTTAAAATCTCATCATTCAGTCCTGATCGAAAAAAATTCCCATGAATAACTACCCAAAAACCTCAACATATATATTAACCATAATCGAATACGTTCACTTTGTAAACCTCCTATTTACTTTTAAAAAGCTTAATCTTTAATCCTTTCAGATAATGTCCCACAGGTTGATTTTCTATCATTATCTCCTTATCTTCTCCCCAAAACAGCTACAGTAGTTTCTCTTTGTCTCTTCCCAGGAACAGCCTCACCAATTCAGCACAATCCTTTTGCAAATCCAAGATAAAAAGTTTTTCCAAGTCACTCTTCTTTTCCATTATTTGTATGTCCTCTTTAATCATTATAACATCAGTGAATTTCACTTGTAAACCCATTCTGGCATCCTTTTCCACATCACTCTTGTCCTTTGGTATTTTTAAATCTATTTTCAAACCCACAGCATCTTTATTTACACCACCTTCATAGTACTGCATTTTTTGGAACTCCAAATCCACATGCAAATCAATCTCCACCTCCATTTCAAAATTAAACATCTCATCCAATCTTTGCTCTATCTTTTTTTCAAGGAACTCAAATTTAGCTCCCAATTCATCAAACATTGGTTGAAGTAAACTTAAAGGAGTCATTTTATCTTCTAATGGCTGCTCCAAGGGACCTCTTCTAGCCATTTTCTTATTATTCCCCCCCCCCAAAGCAAACAACTGTAGGTATTGTATAAGTGAAAGTAAGCAGACAATTCACACTCTCTGGTGCCTTTCATGCTGTAATTGCTGGCATGCACCTTTCAAGCTGAAACTGCAGATCCATGTCAGAGAAAACACATAAGGATCAAATTACAATCTTCTTTTGTTTTAAGAACTCGACCAATTAATAAACACCATCCAGCAAAACAAGAATTTTTCCCACAGAAAAGGCAAACCTCATAACTCAATTGGAGTTTCGTAGAAAAATAAACTTCTCACAAATAAATCTTTCCTTTTCATAATAAGTAACTTTTAAGTCTGTTTTAAATTCTAATTTTCCTCCTGCTTTTTGCGAATTAACCAAATTCAAATTAAAGCCCTATTTCTTCTTTTAAAAATGTAGTCTCAAAAATAAGGATAAGCCCCAAGAGAATTATTTATCTGTTGTGGAGGAAGGTCTCTCTTAAGTTGAAAAATAATTATAATCCAAATTGTTTAGAAATGAGGTTTGATCAGCTCTAATATCCATAAAAGGCTGCACCGCAACTTTGAACAAAGATGGGCCCCCACCTCCCAGCTGCTTGACTCGAAAGCCGTTCACAGAAGCTGGCGTCTCCGCGATTAGCATTCAAGGAACTGCCATCCAAAGACTATACGAATCAATTTCCTCACTTTCTCCTAAATCCCGAGCAAGTTGGGCAATCAGCACTTGCTGCCAGCCACCGATCCAGCTACGGTGCTGTCTCTCCTCTCAGGGACAGATAGCTAAGCCACCATTGTCCTCACCGGAAGTCCCATGCTCATGCTTTTCCGTGTGCTTGACATCTGTTAGCTACTGTAAAAACAGAAAGTTAAACTAGCTGAACCTTTAATCCAATCCAGCATCAGTCTTTGTGTGTTTTTACAAGTTAGTTGTGTCTTATTATCTTCACTATGCCAGCTCTGACAACAAACAGGAGAAATTGACTCACACAGGCAAACCCACTGGAATATCAGGCATGCAGTTTTTTTCACAAGAATAGGTAAGTGTATGATTCTTTACAAGAAGCTGCATTAGAAATCTGTGTTTGCAATTGCTTTATTGGTTCTCAAGGCCTCAGACTGGATCATATACATATTCAGTTGGCCCTAATCCTGACTTGCACTTATTGCCAAATGAAATCTGATTTTAGATCTAGGCTTGGATTGTTTGAATTCAGTTATTAATACTGCCATAGAATAAGGCTGCTCAGCCTATTCCAATCAAGAGCTACATTAAATCTTTAAATAGCTTGCCAGGGCTACATTCCAAAAAGTGGATGAGTTCAACAAAAAGAAATGGGTAGGGGATTAATAAATACTAGATTTAATTTAATGTAAATTTAATTAATTTAAATTGCTTAAATGTAAAGAATAGGATTATTCTCCATATACTTCATACTTTTCCCTTGATGCCACTTAAAAAACTACAACTTGGAGGCAATTATGGAATGAGTCTTAAGAGCTATATCCAAGACAGAAAGTGTTTTTGTCTAGTCCCGTTATGAAATGAACCCTGTGGGGCCTTAGTCAGGGTTAGCATATCTTGATCCTCAAGGTGATGTATGCAGTAGGATGTGTGTGAAAATTAGGGAAGTTGGCGGGACAGCCAGAAGCCCCTGCAAGATTCACACTGTACTCAAAATGGTAAGCAATAGGTTGATAACTTACATCACAGACACAGCTGGGAAACTGATGGAATTGTTTCAATAAAATATCAACTTCTCATGGAAAATTGGCTTCAGGAAGGTAGCAGCTGTGAGATTACCCCTGAAAAAAAATGAAGCTTGATGTGAACAATGATTACCACCATCATATTCCATAGCTGATCTTTATAATGAAATTTTGCCTACAGCAAAGCATTCCAAAGAAATCTTTGTAGCTTCACAATATAACGTATATTTGTAAACAAATACAGTTTTTACATCATGTAAATATGGGATATAACTCAAGAGTAGAACACATGGTTTGCATACAGATCGTCCCAGGCTGAAGCCATGGCATTTCTGGTTAAATGATTAGAGATGGGAAAGAGATCTGGAAAACTGCTCCCAATCTATTCTAAACAGGCAGAACTGGGCTACGTGGACTACTGGTCTATGTCAATGCAAGACAGCTCAATAAGATTACAGATTAATTCTTTTGTTATTGTTTCCTTATTTAAAACAGAAAAACAAAAGCCTTTGGAAAGTGCATGGAGAGGTTATCAATCTTCTTTTTCCTCCCTTAAGAACTATCTCTAATCTCTAAATCAGTGTTTCTCAACCTTGGCAGCTTGAAGATGTGTGAACTTCAACTCCCAGAATTCCCCAGCCAGCATGGCTGGCTGGGGAATTCTGGGAGTTGAAGTCCACACATCTTCAAGCTGCCAAGGTTGAGAAACACTGCTCTAAACTATGCCAAGATTTGAAAATTCTTCTGTTGTAAACCCACAACCAAAATCCTATAAACCTTACAACGTGTTTTCAGAGTTTAGCCTGAGTTGATATACTCTCTAAAGTGGCTGTACTGTAAATGGTGAATTCTACAATTACGACTTTAAAAAGTGGGAGTGCCATTTAGTTGAGCCCTCACTATCCTGCAGTAGTCAACCTAATATATGCAGAAAGTTCACAAGCCGGATAGGAAGATTTATAGCTCTCTTCCACTCTCTTCCAGTGGTTTCCTAGCAGCGGTACACTGCTTAGAATTTGGGGGGGGGGGGAAGAGTAGTAGCCATTGATAGCCCTCTCCTCCATGAATTAGTCAGTCCCTTTTAAAGCAGTTTAAATTGGTGGCCTCTGCTACATTTCATGGCTTAGAAATTCACAGTTTATGTGTGCCTAAAAGGTGATAAAGGGTGGCTGTGGGCAGCCCATCTGAATTATAATATTAGCACTCTTCTTCATCACAGTCACACTAATGTGCTTCCCTTCTGTCCTTGAATCAGAAGGAAATGTGCTGCTCCCCCCACCCAAGGTCAATAGTGAGGCTGGGCACTGTTGGCTGTCCTTACATAATGTAATGCGAGTAGTTTCAGTGACCCGTGGATTCCCTGCAATCATTTCCCCTCCCACTCAGAGTCACCTACCCATAGGAAACTATGGAGATGCAGTGGGGATCATGCATTCAACTTTGTTGCCCCATGCTAAGATTTGCTTCTGAGTATCTATAGATAGCAAAGGTTGTAGAGCTGTGATGCTGCCCTGTTTCTTTGTTTTCTTTCTCTCTTTTTCTCAAGTTGGATCACGAATTGGCCATGAATTGATAGCTTGAAATACTGGAGAGGATTTGAAATTGTTGGGAGAGGGAACTGTATACCCCAATTCTTTATTCTTTAAAAAAATAAATGTATTACTTTTGAGTCACAGAATGGAATGATTCAATTTTTATCTAGCTTGAAGACAAGGGACATCAAGATGAGATTTTTCCCCCCACTCCTACCCCCAAATCTTATTTCATGGAAATGTTGATCGATACTAAAATAAAACACTTTCTGAGTACTTTGTTCTGAGCAGTATTTTTCACCCTCTCTTCCTCAGGCAACCCCAGGAAAACTTGGTTTCTCTGCCTAAAACAAAATCTTGAGATCTTCTATCCTTTGAAATACTTGCTTACCTGTGAATTTGCCCCAATATCAAGTTATGCAGCTAGAAGGAAAGCTGAGAAGAAAACAGAAGCTCCTGTCTCAAGGGACTTACAGCCTCTGAACAGATAGGACCCTCATTTCACATCTGAAACTGACATGCTGAGAAGATTTATCTGGGATTTTTCAAAATTATTCCCGCACCAATTTCCTGTTGGTCAGGGGAAATTGAGGACAAGATTGATGTTAAATACCCGTCACATTTAGAAAGAGAGAAGAAAGAGAATGGGGGGGGGGGGGGGGGAGTTCTATTTGGTCATGCATTTCTGAATGGGATCCTTCACCTGAGGGTCCATTAAAGCAAGCTGTTTTTCCCCCCAGGCTTCCTGCAAGACCTGAAAAAAATGGAGCACTGCTTTAAAAGTTGCATTGCCTTTAATTAATTGATTCCTTTAAAGTGGCACCTTTTTTGTTTGTGTGTGGCTTGCCCAGAAGCCTGAAAAAAGTTGGGCAGCTTTTATGAATGTTGCACTTACATGAGATCCAAAACACTTATCAATCATTTTCATAGTATGTTCAACCCTAACACATGTCTAAGGATCAGCCAATCAGCTTTCCTCTTTCTCCAGTGTTGGGGCTCTTCACTGAAGAAGTAAGATACATGGAAGTTTCTATTGTTCCAGGGAGGCCACTATTTCAGAGGAGCAGAACCAATCTGTCATATGACCTCTGGAATGCCATTTCAGGAACCATAAAACTGCATCTTTAGAACATATTCTGGTGTTACATTATTTTTATCTTAGTTCGTCCATGCTAACAATAATACGAGCTCATTCCTCTTTTCTGGCAGCTATCACTTAACCTGGATTAAAAGGTTTGGGAAGGAAGGCTGAACATTCTGAACACAGAGATAACATCACATTCTTAATCTCTGACAGTTTCAGGTAGACATTTATAATCAGAGAGGAAAGATGTAATTTTCATTCATAAAAACCTTAAGGCATTCTGATCAAGCAGGACAGTACCCCTTTTTCCTGAAATTGGATTTTCACATGGCATCTGCTAGCAGATCTTGAAAAAGCTAAGCAGAGTTGGATATGGTTACTATTTGGATAGGAGATCACCAATAAATCCCAGGACTATAAGTTAGAACAGGAAATAAAAGATGTCCTAAAAAAAGGCAATGGCAAACCATTTACATATCATTCCCAAGAAAACTCCATGGATATTGAGCTAAATTTAAGGGAGCTTTTACTTTTGTATTAAATGTTTTCTAGCATATGTTGAGACTTTATAAATGAACATAATGATAAATAAATAAATAAATAAATAAAAATAAACAATAGGTGGGAGTGGAAATTCTTTTTACTCTACCATAGTTCTTTTTATTCCTAGGATTGGCAGATTGTACTGAAAAGCACATGTGAGCCAATTAGTAATATTCTTTCATTCATTCATTTATTCATTCATTCAATTTATATAGCTGCCCATCTCACTTTTACATGATTCTAGGCAGCTTACAATAAAATACATAAAATGCACAGTATAAGAAATACCAATAAAACACATAGCAACCAGGCATTATCCATCCAATCATCCACACAGACAGGAGAGGGGGTCTATCCCATTCCCAGGGCCCCAGGCTCAGGCCCCTCATGGCCTCATGGAAGGCCAACAGGATGGGGCCAATCTAGTCTCGGGGGGATGATGTTCCAAAGGGCAGGTGCCAGGGCAGAAAAGGGTCTCCTGCTGGGCCCCACCAGCTGACACTCCTTAGCTAACAATACCCAGAGCACATCCCTTCTGCTGGATCCAGTAGGATGAGTAGAGACAATTGGACAATTACCTTCATGCTTACTATTGTAAATCTTCTTGAGGCAGTGATGGCAGGAAACAATCACTTGATTCGTCCAATTTATAATGCAAAGATATTCTTTTTTTTTTTCAGAAACAAAACCCTCATTTTAATGCACAAACAGTAACAAAAATTATGAATTTGAACCTGCAGGCTTGGTTTTTCCATTATTTAGGAAAGTATTCTGTTTGGAAAGTATGTGCTCTGTGAAATATAGTGAAGTCTTCATCACGATTTATTTGTGGTTGTGGTACATTATAGATATTTTTAATTAAAGCAATGCTTCCAGATCTATTGTTATGAAAATAAATGAAAGCTTATCATACAGTTAAAGAACCCTGAAGTTTCTATGTTGGAACTAATAGCATATGATAACATGCATTTACCATGATGACATGAGAGCAGATAGGCTTCATCGGGGAACATGAGCCAATAAATGATTCTATGTTTGAAAGGAGAAAATATGGTTCCTCACAAAAAACATGGAGATCTCTACCATATCAATCCTAGGGCTCAGCCTGTATAAGTCAGAAGTCAATGGCAGATTCTGCAAAGAAATTTATTTGTTTATTTATTTATAAATGTTTTATAGTGCCCAAGTCCCAGTGACTCCAGGTAGTTCACAAATAAAAGCACAGAAAACAGTAAAACAATACAACAGTAAAAACAAGGAACAAAGGATGGCAAAAAAAATGGGCAACAGCAACAAGCAAAGACACACTACCCAGAAGGGGGTCTTAGTCACCCTTGCCCAAAGGCCTGGGTGAAAAACAGCAGCAGGGTGGGGGCCAGAATGTTTGCTAAATCTGTTTTGACCAGAAGCTGAAGCCCATCAGAGGAAGGTAGGTACAAAATGGAGGAAGAGATAATATCCCTTTGGAAATGCTCAGTTTAAAGTTGGGTTTTCTGTATTTGAACCAAACCCACACTCCTTTCCTATAAAATCAGCCTCTTGGTCTTCCTTCAAGAAGCCTACCACCCCAACCTTATTATTAGGGAACAAGAAACTTACTTATTTTTTACAAATCACCCAGGTATTCATTAACAGAGTGCAATCTACCTTCCATTCATGCCTGATATAAGTCTACCATAAAATATATCTTTTTCCCAATGATTTTAAAGGAAAGGGACACTCTTCTCTTCAAGGCATTGCAAAAACACTGCAAAAAATCCCAATCAGCGATACTCCCATCCTTTTACAATTATATCCCTTTGAGATGCACTTGGCCTGAATTAAAAACCACAAACAAATTGCTAGTGACAATACAATGCATGAAAGAGATTTCTTGCAAAAGATGGGGAATGAATGTTGCCGCATTACTCAACGAGCGTTTAGTGTAAAATATTAGCTGCTTGTACAACATGTACTCTGTAAGCAAACTTATTTGCAGTGGATCTAGTTGCACTAGGAATATGTAAATGAAACACATGAAGAAGAAATAAGACTAGCTATTCTGTGAATACAATCTGGAGCACCGACAAGTGATGAACTAGGCTTTTTATTATTATGGTTGGTCACACAGTCAGCCAAATGTTTAGACTGGATTTGGCATTTTTATCCACCTATCGAGTCCTTCCCAATGACCTGGGAAAGGCAGAAGTTGTGTGATGGTGTTAAAGGTATTGTCGCAGGATATAAGCTGTTCAAGTAAAGCTGCCTTTTGCAATTGACTGATGGTGATTTTGTCAATGCCAATGATGTTCAAGTGGTGCTCCAGATGTTTTGGGATCGCACCTAAGGCGCCTATAACTATTGGTACTATCTTTGCTTTCTTTTGCCATAGTTGTTCTACTTCTATTTGCATATCATATTTTGGGATTTTCTCCAGTTCTTTCTCTTCTTTTCTGCTCTCTCCAGGTATTGCAGACTTTTTTGTCTTTCTTATCAACAATTGTTAAGTCTGGGGTGTTGTGTGGCAGATGCTTGTCTGTCTGAATTCTAAAGTCCCAGAGCACTTGAGCTTCTTCATTTTCTGTTACTTTGTTTTGTGGTTCCCACCAATTCTTGCTTGCAGGCAAATGGTATTTCTTGCAGATATTCCAATGCACCATTGTTGCTACTTGGTCATGCCGTTGTTTGTAGTCAGTCTGTGCGATCTTCTTGCAGCAGCTAACTAGGTGGTCCACTGTTTCTTCAGCTTCTTTGCAGAGGCTGCATTTGCTGTCTGTTGCTGTTTTCTCGGTTCTGGCTTTGTATGCATTTGTTCTTAAGGTTTGGTCTTGTGCAGCCAAATTAGTCCCTCTGTCTCGTTCTTCAACTTTCCTGCTCTTAGCCATTGACAGATCTTGTTGTTATCTGCTTTGCCTGCTAGTCTGTGTACTGGCCATGAAGTACTTTGCCTTGCCATGTTTCTTTTCTATTCTTCATTTGGTCTTTCTTATAGGCCAGTTTGGTTTCTTTGGTATTCAGTAGTCTTCGTGGTGTACCAGCTCCAGTGCATTTTCTTCACTGTCCTTCAGATATTCTTCCAATGCCCTTTTTTCTTCTTCAGCTGTCTGGTGCACTTGTAACACTCCACACCCACCTATGCTCCTTGATAAGTAGAGTCTATTACTACTACTACTACTACTACTACTACTATTATTATTATTATTTGCAATTCATCCAAAGCAGAATAAAGCCTGATTTCCAAAAGACTCCACGTAACTCACCATCAAAGAATGCTTTTCATCCGAAAACCACATTTTTTATTATGTTCACCCTGTGAAGCAGCCAGCCATAATGTCTGGCATATTATAATAGATAAGCTTATTGTTCTTTCTCTAGGGATGAAATTCAGAATGGGATGAAACTTGCCCATCCCTTCTAGTTATTTTTAGATTATGCCTGTCTATTGCTTTGATGATTCTTATTTTACCTATTACTCATGTTAAGTTACAGAATATATATAAACTTGCAAAAGTAAATTTCAGTTGTATAGATATTTTGATTATAACAGGTCACAGAATACCTCAGATGTCTTAATATTCATGGGCCAGTTCACTTCAAGGTATATAACTTTGAATGGTGACTGTCAGCCACCAGCTTATACAATGGCTTGTTTATTTATCTAAAAAATATATATATTTTTGTCAAAACCAAAATCGGAAAGCACAGATTGTTGTTCATAATCAAGGCTTATTTTAACCATGGCTTTTATGCTTTAAATATGAATAAATCAGCCATAATTACCTTGCATATCTGCAAGACTGATTTTGCCTTGTATCTGGTTTATTTAATAAATACTGGTTAAAACAAATTTGGCCAAACTGTGAATATATTCAATATACTGAGTTCATTTTTAGCTTAGTGACCTACTACTTTGATGAAAAAACAAAATAATAGCAAGCAAAGGACAGTACATCATATATAGGGACTTTTTTGTCTTAAAGTAATATTCCACTCACGGATTCAATACTTCCCAAATATAATCAGATCTTTCCCCATTTAATGATATAAACAGCTTCCATTCCTGGTGACATCCAGAAAATTGAAAAATCATATGTGATCCTTTAGCACAAAGAGTTATTGTAAGAAGCGAGAAGTAATAATATATTTTATTTATTTATCTATTTTACAGCCAAAAGGCCCCCCAAAAATCTTATATTTTCTTCAGGACTAATTTGAAAATCAGCTGTTATCATGGGATGATGATGTTGAAGTCATAACTAGGTAACACATCAAAACTTTTGCCTCTAGATTTTTATTTATTTATTATTACATACAGTTAAAAGAACACTTGACTCCAACTGATTCTGGGTGCTTTACATAGTAAAAACATCAGAACAATTAAAAAAGACAGAAAAACAAATGAGAATAGCTATACAAAACAAGTTAAAAATCTTAAAAGAGCTCATCTACCATCCTGCTCCAAGGCCTGGGAAAATAGCCAGGTTTTCTACACCTTTCTGAATGTTATCATGGTTGGAGACATATGGATCTCTGTTGGGATGCCATTCGAGGTGGCAGATGCTATGACAGACAAGGCCCACTTCCAGAGTCCTATTAGATGATATTGCTTAATTGGGGAGACACTAGTTGGATGGGCAGACACTATCAAAGACAGGTAGTCCCTCAAATAAGCATGCATTCATTCATTCATTCATTCATTCATTCATTCATTCATTCATTCATTCAGAAACTGCTTATGGCTACTTATCTGACATGGGAACTCTGGGCAACTAACAGCAGTCAACAAAAACAATATAAAAGAAACCTCCATGAATCAAGCAAAACACAAAATTAAAATAATCATAGTATAATAACCAAGGCACTGTAAAACAATTCATCCACACAAATCACACCTATGTTGGGTTCATTGGAACAGTACTTGGGGGAAAAGTCATGTTTTCACAGCCTTCTAGAAGGCCAAGAGTGTCAGTTTCCTCTGGATCTCAGGAAAAGTCATCATGAAGGGCTTTAAAGTGATAACCAGTATCTTAAATTGTACCTAAAAACCAAGCAGCCCATTACTGCACATGCCACTGTATTCTGGACCAGCTGTAGTTTCTGACTGATCTTCAAGAGCAGCCCCATGTAGAGCACATTGTGATAGTTCATTTGTGAGGTGACTAGGGTATGACTAACTGTCTGAAGCACCTTCCAATTCAGGAACAGGCACAACTGGGACACCAGATGAATCAAATGCAAAGGCCTTCTTGTGTACAGCTGCCACCTGCTCATCAAGCAGGAAGTGTGAGTCCAAGAAAACCCTCAAATTGTGCACCAGTCCCCCAAGACTAAAGACAGAAGCTCCCCAGGGCCAGGAAGCCCTCAAATCTCCAGCCACTGGGTCTTGTCAGGATTGAGCCTTTACTGAGATAGGAGTGGGATGTAAAAGGAGGTAAAATTTTCTTCAAGTCAAGCTCATAACTTCATAGCCAGGTCCATGTAATTTCCTTGGCAACAAGGTGAAGTGGTTTGCAATTGACTTCTGAGGTTTGTATTTTGGGGTTCATTTGTTTTTTAATTCTAGTTCAGCCTACAGCCCTGTTGATCTCCTACCCAAGCCCTAAACCAAACCAACCCCACTTATATTAGAAACCCATGGAAGGTCTTCTGGGTAATTTAAACTTCTGTCTTGTCCCTCCTATGCTGTTCATGGAGTTATCCAAACCTTTGGGCTGTGAGATTATGAAGACGCAGCTGGTGCAGCTCTACCTCTCAAGCTTAGTTATCTAACTCCAGAAGTTATAGAGGTTGTGAAGATGGTCTGGCAGCAAGTTGGGGTTGGGTGCGGATGAACGCAAAAGAGATCCCACGTGGATCACTATAAATCTGGATCATTTTACTGGCAACATTAGTAGAGCATCACTGTGTTATTTTATGGACTTTTAAAGAAGATTTGTAAACAAAAATCTAAATCCAATTTGGTTCACAGTTTTCTCTAATATGCAGAGCATTTGCTTTGTTTAAAAATAACAGAGAAATGTAAAATTTGAAGTCTGCACTGGATAAATTTATGTAACAAAGAATTACATTAGGAAAATGTGCCATATTATTTTCTCAGGGAATTTAATTAATCATTGTGTACATTAAGAGAGGTTGCCTAGGACAAGAATATCCAAAGTCCAGTCAAACCTTGTAACTGGAAAACAGTTTACACATTCTGGATTAGCCAGACTTATTATAAATGTCTGGCTTTAAGTCCAAGAGTAGAGTTTTCAACTTGCTACACTCGAGACGCTGAATTCCAGTTTCTGTCAGTGAGCTTAATTATCTGCCTCCAAGTCTGGATTGAGCACAGCTGCCCCCTGCTTCTGCCAAGGATGGACAATCTGGTCCATATTTTTTTCCACTGAGCAGCAGGATCTGCTTAAATGCCTAAAAGTAGTATTCATAATAATACTTGTTAAAGATTATTTTTTTAAAAAGCTTTCATATGTATTTCACAAGCATTTGTGTACACATGAAAATGCATAAACATTGGTATGCAGTTTTCCAAACATATGCTCCTTTTCTGAGTCCTATGCACTTTCCCAGGCACTTGGAAAAGTGCTAATATATGTATATTCAGTATAGTATAGTATAGTATAGTATAGTATAGTATAGTATAGTATAGTATAGTATAGTGAGCATAATTTAAGCATATGCGCTAATATATCAGCCTGCATATATGACTTTTTAAATGCAATTCTCTCTAATTTGTATATTTTACATCTGATGTAAAGTTTGAGAATCATATCACAATATTCAAAAATGTCCAAAATCTGAAGGACAATTATGTTTTTAGCTTAGGAAGTGCAAATTAGGAGTCTTCCTTATTCCAGTCCAGCTCTGGCATGATACTGTGACTGAGATATTACGAGAAATTGAATGGATTTATTTATAAAAATCAGTGCTTTTGAGGTAGGTTAGATTTGAGCAAGTTGTGAACACTTGAGTACTGTTCTTTTTTCTTTCTGGTACAGATTAAAGAGCAATAAAATATATATTTAAAAATCTCTGCCACTTTCTCAGTCACAATCTTCAGGTATCAAACAGCCTTCTCCTTAGCAGGAATAGGCACTAATAACATAACATAATTTTGCTTCAAGGAATGCTGGAATTTGTGCCCCCACCTCCATCTCTAGCAGAAGGGGATCTCCATTACATACAGGCAGAAGCGCATACCAAATTGTAATTTTAAATATGATAGACAAGTGAAATATTGAATCCACCACTGGGGTGTGACCATATTAACTATTGAAATTAAGTTAATTTGATTTTAATATATGTACCTGAAAAGAACACTAATTTAATTTTTGTCATAGTTCCCCCCACCTTGAAACAGATTGTATCTGCTACTGGTTCTGCCTTCCCCCCATTGCAAGTGACTTGTTGAGGCTTTTGGGAAGCAAGAAAAAAGGAAATGAAGCTGAGATGCTGGAGTTTGCAGAAATAGGCCCTCTTGGCACACCTTGAAATTTTTGGCAAGCACTCAAATCAGGGTCTCAGAAAGACCAAGACTTTTCCTATCAAACATCTAGATGTTCATGCATCATAATTCCAGTTAGTAGTTAAAACTATTATCTGGAAAAGTTTTTACAAACAGGGAACTGTTTGTAAAGCAAACAGAACTGTACTACTAAACATACTTATTTGATTTGCATTCTAGTGAAATGAATGCAATGAAATTACAAGTATATGTAGGGCAGAAATAAGCATACACCAATTGCGTCCAGTGAAAACTGAAGTCCATAAATACTCCTGGGATTAGAATACAAAACTGACTTCTTTTGTGTCATCTTATAAAGCTATAGCAAAGAGGATTTTTTGCTCCTGGACTGCTGCTGTTCCCTGACCCACACATGAGATAAGAAGACCAGAGTAGAATGAAGGAGATCAAAAAGCAGATTCATGCAGCTCCATTCATTATTTTGTCCTGCTGGGGCAAGCTAACGCTGTTTTAAGAAAACAGCCAGCAGAATCTCTTCTCCCAGGCAGTAATCACATCACCATGGCATGAAAACATCAGAAACGGAGCAGACGTTTATCCAAGAACATTCCATTGCCATTTCATTTTGCAGCTTCTTTGTTTCAAAAGTGATGCACCAAGAAGAGACAAGCTGTATATCTGGACCTTTCAGTCTTAGATTCATTTAGAGTCAACAAAGTAATATTTAAAACACAACAAAGCACCAAATTCTTCCTTCTCTCTCCCTTTCTCTCTCTCCATTATCCCCAATCAGTTAAATACAAACTCATACAAAGGTCACAGTTCTCAGAGTACATACAGTATAGAACCTTGTCTGGATAACTGACACACCTTTCTCACTGGCCACATTCTGACATCTGGTGCTTAGCAACAGTGACATCAAATGCTGCCAAAGACATTTGCTTCTTCTGTTTTGAAATAACAGTTTTGGAGATGCCAGGTTGAAAAGGACCTTTGGTTTGGAAAACAGGCAGGAAGTAGCAGGTTTCTGTTTATTTACTTTGCAAAACATCACATTTGTCTTTGCAATAAGATTTAAAGAAATTCGCTCCCACCTCCAAAAAACTATTCACTCCTTTGTACCAAATATGTATGATGGACATTTGGTGTTCATCATCAGCATCTGGAATCCATAGATTCTGCAATGGTAGTTAAAAGTTGACAGTTCTTCAGTTCTAAGAGTCCATCAGAACTATATAACATAGTTGACATTCTGCAGCAATCAGGACTGAAGTACCTAACATATAGCACAAAATATTTGACTACTATTTGCATGCAAATATCTGATGATATTTAACAGACATGACAATAATACTTGTTAGCTGATGTGGTGATATTGGCCCAAGAATGCAGTAGCAATAGATTTTTGGCAGTATCTTAGAGCTTCCATAGAGTGGCAGCCAGGATTTGACAAAATCTAACAAGTAGGTATTAGCCAGCATGATTGGCTGCATCTGACCAATCACTTGTTGTAATGATCCATTGCATTTGACTTGTAATGGAATAAAATATATTTTGTTTCTTTTTTTAATAATAACGTTATTAGATTTTTAAACAAGAGAGATAAAAACTAACAGAAACTAATATTTTCGATAAAAGACAGGGAAAAAGTAAACAAAGAAGGAAAGAACAAATCCGAAAGTGCAGGAAAAAGAAAGAAAGAAAAAAGAAATATAAAGATGTGACTTCCACTTTTCTTTTACAGCAGTTATAGGTATAAATTTAAATTAAACTCTTTTTCTAGGGTTACAACATAACTTTCACTTTTTCTACTATTTTTTCTAGTCATCAAACCCATATATCATAATTTCATTTTTTTCTGTTTCATGGAAAAAGTCCAAAAGGGGTTTCCAATTGGCATTAAACTTAATTAATGTCTTTTCTCTAATCAAAGCTGTCAATTTAGCCATCTCAGCAAGCTCCATCACCTTCACTATCTACTCTTCCAATGTGAGTAATGTCAAATCTTTCCACTGTTGTGCATATAAAAGTCTCATTGCAGTTATCATAGATAAAAACAAAGTTCCATGGTTTTTTCCCAACTTTCTGTCAATCAATCCCAAAAGAAACACCTCGGGCTTCAGTTGAATATCAATCTTTAAAATCTTCTGAATTAATGTATGTATTTGGATCCAAAGAATTCAGTTTTTTTACACATCTACCAAGCATGATAAAAAGTCCCAAAACATATTTTGTTTCTTGTTTAGCCAACCCAAAGATTGTATTTTGAGTTTCATACTTTTATTCCCTGGTTTTTCATATGGATGGTTCATTCTTGACATACTAGCAATTGTTAAAAGTCTGCTTCATTTGAATCACCTCTACTCTGCATATCAATAAAAACAGTAAAATTCCTGTGTTGCAAAAGCCAAGAATAATTCACTTTTGTTGTTGTTGTTGTTGTTGTTGTTGTTGTTGTTGTTACAGTTACAAACTCAGCAAAGTTTTGAGGATCTATTCGTGCCTAACAGGGGATAATCCAAATTTTCTGTGGTTGCAAAATTGTCTAACCCAATAATTTTCAGTAACTGCTGACTTCAATGTTCTAATATATGATCAGAGGGATATGGAGTCTAGAGGCCACAAATCAAAATTAATAAGAAGAAATCTGAAGTTATGGTTTTGGACTTCCAAGGAAGCAACAGCGGTTCGAGGATGGCTCTGCATGAGTGGAGCTGATGGCCGCAGCAGAAAGAGGAGCTGGTGAAATAGTGATCTCTGCGGGGTTTGAAAGCTCTGTGAACTGGGGGGAAACCATCTTGCCTAGGCTGTGGTTTGATGCTTTTAAATGGACACTGGGTTTGCCCACTTTCTCTCTTAACTACTTTAGGAAATCACTTATTATCGACCTTTTGGATGTTAAAAACCTTCTAAAGGGCAAGTTTCATCACACTGGCAGAGCTTCCTTCTATCCTGGGTGAAAGAAGTTTATGTAAGTTTAAAGATTAAATAGTAAAATTGTAATTTTGGGGAAACAGCAAAAGAACATCTAGAATGTTGATTTTGGAAAGTTAAGGGGCCAGATGGACTTGAAAGAATATTTTCTGTGGGTTGATTAAAATTTTATAAAAATATATATGAAGATTTTGAAATAAACTGTAAGAAATCCTTTTGTGGAAAAGTTTTACTGACTGGAGAATAAACATGAGGGGACTTTGAAGAGGGGACTTTGAAGATTGACTAGAGGGAACCAGAGAAAACTAAAGATTACAATTAAAGGAGAAGAGACCTATTAATACAATGGAGCAATATTATTTAACTGTAGAAGAAATTAAAGCTGTCTGGGAACAATGTATCCAGAAATTACTTTTAAGATTGTCTGCCACTGTAGAAATGGATATCACAGAGGTTACAGAAGAAGAGCAGACTTTACAGGATAAAATAGAGACTGAGATGCATGTGGATTTGAAAATGGATTTTTAAAAAACCATCAGACTATAAGAGTGATATGGAAGAAGATGATGTGGATTTGAAATGGATTTAAAAAAGATAGAATATAAGAGTGACATGGAAAAAGATGCCACAGAGGATCTACAAATGAAACTGGCTGATGTTTTAATAACTAAAGGGGACATACAAATAATAAATCAGAAGAGTGACTTGGATAGCTTTTTCATTTTGGACTTACAAAAGGGACCTGATAAACTACTGAAGTTGTTCCTGAGAGGAGACAAAGAGAAAAAGATAAGAAATCAACTTGTGGGACACTATTTGTCAGGATTAAAGACCAAGCTTTTAAGAAATAAGTGGAAGGACTACAAAATGAACTTATTCACTCAGGGTAGGTAGGTAGGTAGGTAGGTAGGTAGGGGTTTCTGGTAGTTGTTAATAGAATTTCTTTATGACCTTTATGCTTTAAAGATTTGTTTACAACTGGGGAGAGGTTTCTTTTGCTTTATCTCTTAGAGAAAGTGATAAGTTGGAGCACAAAATGGATTTATTTCATTAAGGTTAATACACACACATACACACATATCATACACATACAATTTCTGGTGGATCTTAATGGACTTTTGCTGTATAGAACTGAATGATTGAGTTTTTATAATCTGTTTATTGGTAAGAGATGAGTTATGGAAAGAAGATATCTTTTTTATTATTATTGAAATACTAGAGAAGGTGCTAAGTTATGAGAGTTGTTTATACTTGTCTAGAGGGAAGGGGAATCACTTTTATATTTCTTCTTTTCTTCTTTTTTTCTTTTCTCTCTTTGCACTTTTCTTTTTCTTTGCCTCATTTTTCATATTTCTTTTAGTTTGCATTACTCTTTTATCTTTTACAGGTTAGAGCCACTATCAAGGTCTACCTTGTGGCAATAAGAGCAGTGAAACGCCTCTACTTCTCCACCCTTATCGCGTCCGCAGAATGCCACCCGGCGGCCCCGTTTAGGATCACTAGGTCCCTCCTTGGTAAGGGAGATGGGGGGGTTCATTTGAAGGGCTGTGCAGAGGAATTTTCAGAGCATCTGCAGGACAAAGTCACTCGGATTCATTCCAAGTTAGACTCCAAGCGTGGGGCAGGGTCTGGGGAGACACCGAGGGACTCTTCTTACCCAGTTATCTGGGAATGGTTTGACCCTGTTGCTTCTGATGAAGTGGACAGGATCCTGGGGACTGTGAAGGCCACCACTTGCCATCTTGACCCATGCCCCTCCTGGCTGGTGAAAGCAGCTCGGGAGGTGACATGTGGTTGGATCCAGGTGATGGTTACTACATCCTTGCAGGAGGGAGTGTTTCCAGCTGCTTTTAAGGAGGCATTGGTGCACCCCCTCCTCAAGAAACCCTCCCTGGATCCTACTGTGCTGGACAATTTTCGTCCAATCTCCCACCTCCCCTTTTTGGGGAAGGTGGTTGAGAAAGTAGTGGCATCACAGCTCCAAAGGGTTCTGGAGGAAACAGATTATCTGGATCCCTTCCAGTCAGGTTTCACGCCCAGATATGGAATGGAAATGGCATTGGTCGCACTTTTGGATGACCTCTGGTGGGAGCGGGATAGTGGAAGTGCAGCCATCCTTGCTCTCCTCGATCTCTCAGCGGCTTTCGATACTGTCGACCATGGTATCTTGTTGGGACGGCTCAGGGAATTGGGGGTGGATGGCATGGTCTTGTGCTGGTTCACCTCCTTTCTCCGGGGCCGATCCCAATCGGTGGTGATAGGGAGCGAGAGGTCCCATCCTCGGCCCCTCCTTTGTGGAGTGCCGCAGGGTTCGGTTCTCTCTCCGCTCCTTTTCAACATCTACATGAAACCACTGGGCGAGATCATCCGTCATCATGGGGTGAGGTATCATCAGTATACATCTCCATCCCTGGTGAAGTAAGTGATGCTTTGGCCACCATTTCGTGGTGTCTGGAGGCTGTAAGGGTCTGGATGGGGAGCAACAGGCTTCGACTGAACCCTGGTAAGACGGAGTGACTGTGGGTTAATGGATCCTCTGTATCCGGGATTTTGTCGTCTTTGGTGCTGGATGGGGTGGCACTGCCCCAGACAGACCCAGTGCGTAATCTGGGGGTGCTCCTTGACTCACAGCTCCTGCTTGAAGAGCAGGTGTCAGCCGTGGCAAGGAGGGCCTTTGCACAACTTCGGGTTGTGCATCAGTTATGCCCTTTCCTGGATCGGGATGCCCTTCAAACAGTCACTCACACCCTTGTTGTCTCCCCTCTACTGCAATGTGGTCTACATGGGGCTACCCTTGAAGAGTATCTGGAAGCTACAGCTGGTCCAGAATGCAACCGCGCGAGCTATTGTTGGTGCCCCAAGGAGGGCCCATATAGCGCCTCTGCTCCACGAGCTGCATTGGGTGCCAGTTTGCTTCCGGGTCCAATTCAAAGTGTTGGTTATCACCTTTAAAGCCCTACATGGCATGGGACCAGGTTATCTAAGGGACCGCCTCTCCCCTATGACTTCAACCCATCCCGCCCGATCACACAGAGAGGGCATGCTTCGGACCCCCTCAGTGAAAGAACTTCGACTGGCGGGGTCCAGAAGGCGGGCCTTCTCTGTGGTAGCCCCTGCTCTTTGGAACATCCTGCCCCCAGAGGTGTGATTAACCCCCACACTCCTGGCCTTCCGTAAGGCTTTGAAGACCTGGTTCTGTCACCTGGCCTGGGGTGGGGTGGGAATTCCTCAAGCATGGGGATGGCTAGCCCCATAGAGGCCTCATCCTTCAGCCTCAGGTTTTCATCCCCTTGGTCTCTCCTTCTTCTTTTTAGTTATGTTAATTTAATTTAAGGTTTTATGTGTTTATATATTTTATGTTCTAATGTTTATTGTGAATTGCCCAGAGTTCCCCCATTGGGGGGAGATGGGCGGTTGAAAAATCTAATAAATAAATAAATAAATAAATAAATAAATAAATAAATAAATAAATAAATTTTTGTATTTGTAACCTTTAATACAATTATTACAAAAACACCTTCAGGTTATGGATTTCATCTATAAGCTATGCAATATGTTTCATCTTCCATCTGAAAAGTTAAAATTACTACGTAGGTTAATAGTTAATCAACCTCGTGGTCTATCTGTCCCAATACTGTAAACATATTGACTGGGAGCAGCTTTCCAACTTTTCAGTCAGAGTTCATTCGCAGTTGGAGAAAGTATTTGAATGGAACAAAGAACTTAAAATGGAGCTATTAGGCCTTATTGACAATCATTAGTGGTTTCTTTCCAACTTTGCATGCAAAACAACCATAGCTAACATTAAATAACATTGCTAAATATCCAAAGTTATATCGCTGCCATGACCACTAATTTAAACCACTAATCAAACATGATTGTAGTTCATCATGCTTAATCCCCATTCACTAGATAATAAAATATACAGGGCTGACTATTTATTTCCAAATTAGTTTGAAGTCTTGCAATCAGCCCATGTTGCCTGCATATTGGTACATAGGATAACTACTCACTGAAATATATATATATCCTTAACTGAACCTGGAACTCTTTTTCCAACTGAAGTAGTGATTGGAGAAAGTGAGATGCAGCAAGCATCCTCCTTTTTTCTCTGCCCATGCTATTCTGCCTTTATAATGCTGGCTGACCATAAAACAGCAGAAGGCAATCACATTCTTGTCCTTTCTCATCAGGAACCCCTTTACTTTAGAGCTGATGGGAGCAGAACTATGGGGATTTAAGAGAGTGGCCACTGGAGGAGAGAAAGCAGCACCAAAATTAGTTTTCTTGCAGAAGTATTATGGACCTCTGGATTCTGATGTGGCCCAATTCCTGTGGTTATTTTCCATTGGCAACAAAGATTTTTTTTTTCCCATTTGGAATTGGCCCATGGAATATTTCAATACAATCCCTTAATGAACCTCTTAGTGGAAAAGTTTCACAGACCTTCTTATGTCCCTCCAATAGTATAGACAGATTCCTATACTATACTATACCACCTTCTTGGTAAACATTGTTCCCAGTGTGGGACTATTAGAGACCCATCAATAGAAAGCTGAGAACCTGTGCATGACCTCAACTAACCTGAGAAAAGCCACAGGCTCTTCTCTTTCTCCAAATGGCTGGTGCATTAATTGGCAGGTTCACAATGAGAGCTTTTGTTTGTGTCCTAAACTTGCAGGTCACAATTAAGATGTCTGATTACTTTCATCCTTAGAGCACAGCAATTAATCCTGTCTTATATAGGCCAAACCTTTACATATTTCAACATCAGCAATCGAGCATTATAGGAAGGTGTTAAAGTAAGCTGTCAGAGATTTATTTTAAAGGAACAAAGAAGGGTGCTTTTTAAAAGAAAGGAATTGAACCCATGCATTTAACTATTCTTGATTCTCTTAGGTGGTAACTTATCAACCCAACTGAACATTTACTTGTGTTTTATACTGAAAGGTGGTTAACTGGAGGTCTTATGGCTGGATTTCAAAAACTCTCTCAAGGGATTAGTTAATGCTCTGCAAGGAGAAGGGAGAAAAATAAATGAACATAAGAAAGAGAAAACACAGGAGTTGCCCCCCTGACATCTTTTTTTCTCTTTTCAATGCCTCTTTCTCTCTCAAATAAGAGATGGCAGAGAAAGAGCAGATAGCTCTTACCAGAGGTCAGAAATTAGGTCAAGGGACATGTGAAATTAGGACACAGTCAACACACGGATAGGCCATCCCTGCCATAGCATCAGACAGAGAAGGAGGGTGGACATCAATCCTGCAACTCTATTGCATTATAGACTGTTCAGATTCCAACTTTCTATGCCTTGGGGTTAAACTTTTCCATTGGGAGCCTGCTCTACTCTTGAGGACACCTTCGACAGTTGTAAGCATCCTTCATTTTCTGAATTAATATTGCAGTCTCTCTGTAAAAAGGGTTCTGCTCTAAAATTTGCTAGGCTACAAGGCTGGGCTAGAAAGGCAACAATAAAAGATATGGGACCAGCACATACACCTTTGCTCCTCCCCTTCTAAACAGAGTTCATTATGATCTGTTTCACATATGTGCACACACACACACACACACATTCCAGAGTATCCCAATATGAACCTTAGATCATGTATTGTTAAATTGTAGAAGTTTGGTTTACAGTGAATTGCATTAGAAAGCATGTCTCATTTTAGAGCTAAACTCATTGGTGTTCTCTTTGTATCCATGTGGGGAGATAGAAATATAGTAGCTACATGAAACTTGCTTCATTCATGTAGCCATGGTGTCCCCTCCACAGCCTAAATTAGAAGTGAGCAAATTCCATCATGCACGCATACATTCCAAAAGTGTGTGAGATCCTATGGGCATCATATGTATAACTCAACTCCAGGCTTTCTTGGTGAAACAGGTTATTTGAATTACTTCAGTAGGGCTAAATGAAAGCTGACAAAAAATTTTAAAATTCAGTTGTGATCAGAACTCTGATCAGCTCTAGAAGCATGGCATTGAGGGATCAGATTTAATTCTCCCCACCCTACCCACACTACAAAACACACTTAATCAGAGTCACAAAGCATTCTCAGCTTGCTGGTTATAATTAGGAACCCAGAGTATTTAGTTAGTTTATAATAAGTGTATTGAGTAAACCCTAAAAATGAATTAATCTAGGAACCAAGTATTCATGTTGTGTGAATCCTGCCACTGTGGTTATAATTTGTTGACTCTGAAGCTTATATTTGTCCTGCAGGGAAACCCTGGGAGGATTAATTGGACAACCATACATGGAAACAAGTTAAATTAGTATATTTACAATGGATAAGAACTGAAGAAGTTCTTGAAAACAATGGAATTAGCAGGAGAGGGAATGAGTGAAGATACTGCTGCTGAAAAGTATAGATACCTTTGAAGATTAACCTGATGGTTTGTCTTTGCTTGGGAGAGGATCCTTGTCTAATGAATGTTATTTATTTTTATAACACCAAGTAGAGCTTCCCTCTCCTCTCCTCTCCTCTCCTCTCCTCTCCTCTCCTCTCCTCTCCTCTCCTCTCCTCTCCTCTCCTCTCCTCTGGTCCAGTTAGGTCTTCTCCTTGTCTCATCAATGCAAATCTTTTTCAGGGCATTAGCAGATACAACCTCAAATACAATCAGGATGCAAACTGTCCTCCCTACAGAGCAATCCATGACCTTGTTGGACCTCTTCATTCTGCCAGCTCCTGAATTCCTTCTGTGCCAACAGTAGGGTTTCTCCATCTAAGCAGATATGAGCTCATATTATCACTAGCAGCCAGTTCCATGTTCTCACAGACCGTAATGAGGAAAGAAGGACAATTACATCCATGCTAATATCAATATGTGTGATGTGCGGCATGTGCGAATCCTACAGTGTAGTATATATGCTGCTGCAACTGCATGGGATAGTTGTAGTTAATCTTTCTGAGGCATCCTCAATCATTTTCCGTGGTTTGGCATATTGGGTATACTTATCACTGCAATTGCATTTCAGGTTCCTGGCTGAACACCAAGCGAAAAGCTGTATGTTCGTTGTCAGTCATAGTTTTGTATTTTACACTATCCTTCTGACTTCACTTTCTTCTGTAGTCCAACATGCAACAGTGCCAACAGAATACATAATATATAAATCCCAACTGTCTTTCAAGAATGATTATTGTTTATAGTAATAAAGAGATAATATTCTTTTTGGCAGACTGATTGGATTTTTTTTTGTACTTTTTAAACAAAAGAATGTAAAAAACCATTCCATCCATATTTCAAGAAAAAGAAGTCATACACCCTGTTTCATCCAAGTACAGTGATCACTTACATATCACCAAAAGGAAGGAAATACATCATGAAAAGGACGACAAAAGAGTCCCAGATTTGCATAGTTTTTTTTTTTAGTCTCCCAGTTTAAAGGAGCCCATTTATTATATTGAAAGGAGCAGCTCTTATTTAAAGTGAACTGCAATCATTCTCAACAGAGGGAGAAGACTGACCAGATGATCTATGTAACTGTTCTACCTGCTATCCAGATGCTGTGGGGGGGTTTTAAATAATTTTTATTAAAAATTTTAATTACAATAGTAAAAGCAAATACAAACTAAACTGAGAGAGAAAGAGAAAGAGAAAGAGAAAGAATAGAAAGTGCAAAGAAAGAAAAAGGAAAGAAGAAAAAGAAAGTAAGGTAAAGAAAAAGAAAAGAAATATATAAGGAAGTGACTTCTAAACTTCATTGCAACAAGAATAAGCTAAGTTAACTCTTCAACCCCTATAAGGTTACAAACCAATATCTCTTCATCCTGGAACCTGTCCCTTATCTATATGCAAATCCATACATCATCAACTTTCCAGTCGTGGTGTCAGCAAAAAGTCCGTAAAGGGTTACCAGAACTTTATAGAAACATGTCTTATTTTAACCTTCATCAAACAAACCAAATTCCTTCCTCTTACTTCTGACAATCTTGATCTTTAATTAATTTAATTCA
Source organism: Liasis olivaceus (assembly GCA_030867105.1). Lineage (NCBI taxonomy): Eukaryota > Metazoa > Chordata > Lepidosauria > Squamata > Pythonidae > Liasis > Liasis olivaceus. Next base: position 31,841,526 of record CM061349.1, on the reverse strand, counting down.
TTCAGATGTTGTTGTAGGATTTGATCTCTCTTCCATTTTTCTTTTTCCCAACTCAAACGCTTCTTTGAGACTTTAGCAAGTGGGCATGTTCCATTATTAGTGAGATAATTTAATATTCAGGCCACATCCAAAGACCCCTTTTTGCCCAAGCTTCCTCTCTCACATTCCACTGCTTCCTGCCTGGAATATACTTCCATTTCAGAGTGGAAATCAATGGAATATACTCTCATTGGTGGAGTATTGGATTCTATCTTTGACCATTTTAAGCTAGAAATAAGTACCCTTGAATGGAAAGTACTGCTAAATATTTGTATGTTAAGTATTGTCATCTAGCAGCCTTGTTTATGATAGGGAGGTCAACATATGGTAGGTCAACATAAAGATCTCCCGCTTAGCCACTGAAACCATCATTTTTCACAGCATTTTGCAGATAAAGTTACTTAGATTTGCCAAAGACTTGACTCAGCATGGGTACAGAGTCCCTGTTGTAGGAACAGGGTGGAGAAGTAACCACTCAGATCTGGGAGATTGTCAATGCCTCGGTATGGGAGGAAGGGTTGCAAGCAGCCTTGAAGGAGGCTGTGGGCACCCCTTTCTAAAGAGGCCATCCCTGGATCTAGAAGTTTTAAATAACTATTATCCAGTCTCTGACTTACCCTTTTTAGAGAAGATTGTTGAGACAGTAGTAGTGGACTAACTTCACAGCATCCTAGAAGAAATGAATTATTTGGACCATTTTCAGTCAGGGTTGAGGCCTGGGTATGGGGCAGAGATGGCATTGGTTGGTCTGTTGCCTAATCTGCATCAAGAACTAGATGGAGGGTGTGCACACCTCCTGATCCTGTTGGATCTCTCAGAGGCTTTTGGTGCATGGACCTTACTGGACTGCCTACAAAGGTTGAGGACTGGAGGCACTATTTTGCTGTAGTTTTGCTCCTTCCTCATTGGGTTGTCTGTGCTTGGGGACAGGAATGAGAGCTCACTTCAGTGGCTTTGATATATGAGGCAGAGCAGGGGTCAGTCCTATAGTCCTATACTGACAGTAGCAACTTTATATCATCACATTGGACTGTAGGGGAGATGCTGTCAATGTCCTTTCCCAGTGCATAGAGTCTATACGGGTTTGAGTGGGAGAGAACCGGTTGAGGTTGGACCCAAGTGAGACAGAGCTGCTGTTTGTACATTGGGATTCTCTGTTGACTCTGGTGTTATTTCCGGACAATAAATAATTGTAAAGTACTACCTGTGACAGATCATATCGGCAATTTGGGGGTCCCTCTGAACTTATGGTTCTTGCTTGAACAGTGAGTAGAAGCTGTGGCTAGAGGCACCTTTGCCCAGTTCCACCAGTTGTGCCAACTGTGGCTTTATCTGGTACATGAGGACCTTGCTACAGTAACTCACACCCTCATTACACATAGTTAGGCTCTTGCAATGGACTTTACATTAGGCTGCCTTTAAAGGCTACTCAGAAATTACAAGAGCCAGTCTGGTGTAGTGGTTAAGACATCAGGCTAAAAACCAGGAGACCATGCGTTCTAGTCCTGCCTTAGGCACAAAGTCAGCTGGGTGACCTTGGGGCAGTCACTTTTTCTCAGCCCTGGGAAGGAGGCAATAGCAAACCACTTCCAAAAAACCTTGCCAAGAAAACTGCAGGGACATGTCCAGACAGTCACCAGGAGTCACAAACTGACTTAAAGGCATACACAGAGAGAAATTGCAACTGCTACAGCAGCCTACATACTCACTGGCTCTCAGCATTATGAGCATATAACACCAATTCTAAGCCCTACTCTGGTTGTCAATTGATTTTCAGGTACAATTTAAAGGGCTGGTGTTGACCTCCAGTGTAAAGTTAAGGCTTGGCATCTGAGTACTTGCAGGACTGCCTGCTCCAAGCAGAATCCACCCAACCACTAGATCTTGTAGGAAGAAGCTGCTTATAGTTCCACAAATTATGCAGTTGAATTTCCCACATTTGGGGAAATTGTAGGGGTCAGCACACTCAGAACAATCGAACTTCTTAAAGCTTTTTGCTGCATGGTACACTGCGCTGCCCTCATAAGGATACCCATCCATTTGAAGCAGTCCAGTCTAAATTTATGAACACCCTACTCTGAGTCCCCAGTCAGCTGCTAATTCATATCTCCTTCTAGAATTTAGATTATCTCTGTCAAGGCCTACTTACATCTCTGCCAGTTGAAGTATAGGTTTAAGCACACCTTTGGGGTTCAATAATTAGCTCAATTAGTATTGACAGGCAGATATCATTCTCTGTGAAAGAAGCAAATAGCCACCAACTTTGTTTGCTCTGGGCTCACCCCTCCACGCCCATTAGTATCTATGCTGGACCTGGACGAAGTCTGGAGAGAGCTTAAGCAGAGAATGTTTGACCTTGATACACAAAGAGACAGAACTAGTATTTCACATCTGTCACACACCCCTTTTACTGTCCCTAAGTCAGAGGTTCCTAAGCTTTTTGCCATCACACCTCCCTTTAGTGTAATCTTAATGTACGTGCCTCCCTTAAAAAACCAGGACTGGGACATTTCTGGAATGATAGCCAAAATTTGTGCCATTGAAATGGAAGTCGGAAGTTCCCGGAACTGACTGTACTCTAGATATATTTAGTCTCAGGTTTCAACAGGTTTTTTATAGGATATTTGTAATTTGTATTCTCTTTTTTCCCCCCTATAATTGTATGTATTAAAAATTAAATTATAGTTCCATAATTACAAGAGGTGAGGGGGCTGAAGCTAGAAGACACTTCTTCTCCAAGGTGGTGCTGGTGCTTTGGAAAAGCTTCCTGACAGAGATAGGCTAGCTGTTGGTCTTCAGGAAAATGTTAAAAATGGAATTATTTTGGAGGGCATTCTCCTAAGTTTATGTATGGCACCATCTATTACTCTTTTATTTTAGTTTTTTATTTGTTCTTAGTGTGGTTCTTTTAATTGGAGAGGTTTATGATTATTGTATATTTAATTATAATCATACTGTGGATGTTTTAAATGTTTTGCTCTACAGTATTATATTCTGCATATTTCATATCAAAGTTCTAAAGTGAATACTAATGCCTACATTTATTCTATTGAAATGAAATAAATATGAAGCATAAACCCACACTTCTAATTTAAACTAGTTACTGATTGCTTTCCATGCCCAATTCAAAGTACTCACTCCAGAGGACAAACCCCTATATTGTTTACCTGATGACCTGTAAGACTGTTTCCATCCACACCCTCCACCCCATGCTCTTAGATCTTTAACAAGGAATACTATGGAAATTCTCCCATGCTTACATGCTACACAGGGATCTAAATCTGCTTTTTCATGGTACAATACAACAACTTGTCACTGGAACTGAGGTTCCAAATTCTATTTTACAGGTTAGGAGGACACTTAAAATATTTCTCTTCATCCAAGCCATTCATGTTAATGATTTGATAGTTGAATTTGAATGTTATGAAAGCTTGTCAGCAACTGCAAGGCACAAAATGACTGTGGCCTTAACTCAGTTACTGAGTTAACTCTCCTCCTCCTCCTCCTCCTCCTCCTCCTCCTCCTCCTCCTCCTCCTCCTCCTCCTCCTCCTCCTCCTCCTCCTCCTCTTCTTCTTCTTCTTCTTCTTCTTCTTCTTCTTCTTCTTCTTCTTCTTCTTCTTCTTCTTCTTCTTTGGATTCAGACTATAATTACATAACTAAAGGTGCTGGATTTGTACAACTTGCTGAGCCGCAAAAAAATTCAAACCAATATTAAAAGTAAGCAAGCTTCGCTTCTTGTTTGCTAACTCTTTGCTTGTTGCAGAAAGCAGATTTCAGAACATGTGGAAGCACTTTTACAAGCACAAGCATGGTTCTTCTGAGGTTTTCTGGGCATTTTAAAGGTTTAATAAAAATAAAAAGAAGAGGAAAGCCCCTGGGTCACCTCGTATACTGAATGACGTATTGGCAAGTCCCCTGTCCCTAGAAACATTTCTTTCAAAATTCTTCCCCTTGTCAGTCTACTCTTTCTTACAGCTTGTTTGACAACATCTGAGTCATAGAAAAAAAGAGGGAGCAAAAAATGTGGCACAGTGTAAGTTCAAACTGCGAGGCACAATCCAGACATAATTATATAGATATTAATTTTCTTTAAAAAATTCTCCTCCCTTAAAATGAATGGGACCAGAACGTGCTCACCATTTGCTAGATCATGTTCATGGCTTGTGACTTTAGTAGAAGGCACCTGAGGTTTCAGATACATTTGTTTATGTTAAGTACTTAGATGCTTTTTTTCAGGGCAAAGCCCACCTAAAGTGGCCCACAAAAGATCATTAGTATCTAAGACAGCAGAAATATGAAATCTTCACATGACGCGGCGTGATACAACAGCTGTACAATTATCCTTCAGTGCTTCCAATCCAGTCCTCCAGAGATCCTCCTGTACAGGTAGCCCCAGTTTAAGAACAAGTTCCATTTCCAAGGTCTGTCCTTAAGTCGAATTTGTACATAGGCCAGAACAGTATTATTTTATAATATTGTATAAGTAGTATTGTGTAATGAACTTGGACCATTGTGTATTTAACCCAAATTTTGCTACAATAGGCTCTGTTCTTAACTATGGGTCATCTGTAACCTGGTCGTTCTTAATCCGGGGACTACCTGTAATACCTCTGATTCTCATTTATTCTGCTCTGCCCATTTAGCATAAAAATGGTAACAACTGAATCCTGAAACAAATGAAAATTAGTAGGTGTGAGATAGATTAGAAGAGGGGGGAGGAATGAGATGGAAGAGAGAGGGAGATAGCATTCTGCAGATTTTGTCCTGAACAAAACTAACAAGAATGTTAAACATGCACAGAACATAAAAACACCATCGCAGCTTCAAATAATTATTATATGCCAGTCAGCGTGTCCTTAAAAGACTTTTGAGTTCTTATAAGTTTCTATGGTAACTGCTTTGTATAAAAGGGTTTTTAAAATAGTTGCCAAAACAATTCTGTCTTTTAAACATTTATTTGTTTTCTAAGGTGTTTTAGTATCTTGCGGTATTTGCTGCCTCAGAAGAAAAACAAACCAGTGAAAAGGGGCCTGCATGGCTTTGAACTTGATAAATATCCCAACCACAGCTTTGCTCATAAAACACTATGTGAAATACATACTTCCAAGGATACACATTCTTACTATATGTTAATCCAGAAAGTTATGGAAATGTATATTTATCCATAAATATCCATAAATGTATTAGGGGGGGATGCACATTCTTTTCCATTTAAATTAATGCTTGACAATGTAAGTCTACTTAGAAATAAGTCCCATTGACTTCAGTTGGACTTATTCTTGCATAACAGTCTAAGTTTATAGTTGGGTTGGAGCATGTTATTGAATTTTCCAAGGTTGGACTTCTTGGTGCCAGAAGTTGGATATTCCATTTTAGCCTTCCAAATATTTGGTCTTTAAATTGCCTATTGATTGAATCATTGTCCAACATTTTTGCCTGTTGATTAACTCAGATATACCTAATACTAATTATTCATTTTCCACAAAAGTATTACAACATATTGTACAGGAATTTGCAAGTAAAAATTATCTCATGTTCATCAGTTCATATATTTTCTAATTACAATTTCCTTTTTGGATTATCTATATTGAAATAATTAACCCATGATGGCTAACAAAATCAGCAAATCCACAAAGGAATGAAATCTGAAAATGTACATACTTCCCTCTGGCTCACAGCTAGAGGGGCAATAGGGAAAAATGATGAAATGTGTGTTGTTACAACATCATGAAGCAAACTCTACCCCTTTTGTAGTTGTGCACAAGTTTGTAATGGGTGGAGCTTCTGTCTTGGTGCACATTTTGTCATTTGGACAATATCTCAGCTTGCTGTAGATACCCCCGTTGACTGAAATTCTACAGATGATTTTCAGTTAAATCACCCACAGCAAAGTAAAAAAAAAACTTTTCAAGGAAAATACTAAATAAATAATTGGGGCTTGTATAGGTTAAAACACAGATACATCTTGCTTACTGTTCTTTGCTCTGATCAACCAGAGTGCTGATGGTCCTTAGCATTTCTCTTATCCAGTTATTCCCATAACACCCACCCTTCAAGGGTGGTGTTATGGATAGCATCTGGACCCTTCCACATGTAGGCATGTGCCTCACCATTCACTTCTCCTGCATTAGGCAGTACATTCATGTTAACAATGTAATATCTAAGGATCAATGTTATTTATGTGGAAATTGCTAATTTATATTTTCACAGAGAAAAACATTGTGTAAATATAGTTTTCTTGGTCGTAAAAATGAATATGCTTCTTCATCCCCTCTTCTTCCAAGATCCTGGACGTTTGTACTTTCTGAACCACAGCCTTATATAAATCTGACTGACTTTATTTATGATCTTGGTAACTGGGTACCAGTAAATAAAAACTAGCCTGTGTTTCTCCTTTCAAGTTTTCTTGAAGCCAGGAAACCACAATAGGCCAATCCATTACAAAAGGCTGCTCCATAAGAAGCATGGAATCAGGTCAGCTTGTGGTTGAAATGTCTGTACGGAGATTGTTTGCCCTCTCCGGCTCCTCTGCCTAAGCATTCATTCGAAAACAATTAGCTTCTCTGACACTCACAGCTATGAACTCCAGATGGTGAACACATTGTAAAGGGAAATGAGTTTTCCTCTTTGGAAGAAATAGAGAGCCTTTGGGAAAGCAGTATAATGGAGGACTTCTCCAGAGGTTTCAAACATGTCACAGATGAAAACTGGTACAACTGGAGTGAAAGACTTGGCAGCAAGCAAGCAAAGGCAGGCAAAGGATGGCCACGTATGGACTGCCAATGTATACTCTAACTCCAAAAAGGGGCCAAAAAGGGACACCAGCATGTATTAAACCTGCATAGCAGAGGGAACTAATCTCTATGTATAGAAGCCAATTTAGAATTAAATGGCAGAATCTGAACTTCACAGAGGGCAAGTTATTTCGTTTCCCATGCAAATCACTCTGAGATAAAGCCTTTAATTCTTTTGTCCCTCATTCCAAGTCAGCTCAAGTCAGTTTCTCAACTCACTAATCCCTAATTTGCCTGCAATCCTGTGCCTACTGAACTGAGGGTAAGAGGCACTCACAGTTGATGGCACTCTTACCTGCTCATTTACATCCTCCATAAAATACTTCTTCAACCAACTATCTCCATTCATCATGAACATTCTCTCCCATAAGTTAAAATAGAGATTTAAAAAATGTCTGGATATTTGGGCGGGGATTTTTACCAAGAGACAAGGTGGCTGGTGGGTGGCTTTAAAAATAATTAATTAATCCAGAGGCATAGGGAAAGGTAGCTATTAAAAAAAGATGTTTTGCCTTAAAACAGGGTTTTGTAAAACTGCAATGGCTCACTGTTATGTAATTCACTTAGATTTCAAACATTTCTATTTGTTGTCCTGGATTTCTAAAGGAGAAGAGCAAACCTAAAGAAAAATGTGATCCTGGCTAGCATTTCAGCAATCAAAGGGCAGTGCAACCTGCAAAGGTTTGAAAATGACAGACTAGAGGAGGATTGCTAATTTTTAGAAGCAAACAATCATAATGATATGGTCACAATGATTAGTAAACAACTTTTCAGGGACTGAGACATGATTTGAAATGACAGGTTTGGGTTTCAAGCATTTGGAAAGTTTAGGAATAGGTAGAGAACAGAAGTTTTAGAAGTCTGGAGACTTTCATAGCATATTAGTGGCCCCTGAACTGAAGTAAATGGCTTTGGCTATGTTTGCTCCCAGACATACAGGAATATAACCACTAGACAAGCCTCATTTGAACATCCTTCAAGTTAACTTGGCCTGCAAGTTAAACCTACTCATTCTGCTCATGTAGCCAGGTGACAAGTTATTTTATCCCATGTGTCATTTCAGAAGCCTACAAGTAAGTATTGCAGTACAAATTATAGTAGGACTAGAGAAATAGATGCTCAAATCCTGGGTGAGCCTTGAAAGCTCACTGGATGACTTTGGGACAATCACTCAGGCTGACATAATTCATAGCATCATATCATAACAGTACTTTGCTTTTTCTGCATGTTTACTCATACATGAAAGATTCATCTTCTTCTTTCTCTTGCTGGCTTGTGTGTTTCCTGTCTTTAGTACAGATAAACCCAAGACCCTTTGGCCAGTCTTCTGCCCCTCTCTGTATCCTCCAACTGTTCATCCTTGACTGTAAATGGCATTGTGAACTATAAATTCCAGAGCTGAAAACTGAAGTGTTTGGAAGATACTAGTTGGAGAGAAGGCTAATATAAGAACAGCAGATCATCTGCATATAATTTGATAGGCCTTGCGTCTGAAGATGCAGCAGATCACCTAGCAGCCACTATTGTCTGAAGAGCTCTCTATTCTAATGCAAGGGTAGTTTAATGATTAAAGCATAATTAGAAAAGAGACCTTGGAAATGCCATCCATAACACTAGCAGATGTAGGACTTACAGATCAAGGTCACAATCTTCCTCCCTTTGGAGAGTGGATGTTCTGGATTTCTAATTAAATTATGCTAAATCATGTCTATATCTGCATCTATACACACAACCAAAATTTAATGCAGATCTGTACCTTCTTTGGTCTTCTTTGATAGTATGTTTCTTTTTTCCCTTCTCTTTGACTGGTAATGTAGAAATGGTCAATAGACATCTCTGCCACCATTTTCTTTCTGCTTCTTCTTCTAGCTGCTGAGGAGGCTGATTGATTGATTGATTGATTGATTGATTGATTGATTATGTGCCATCAAGTCATTTTCAACTTCTAGTGACCATGTAGATAGGAGGCAGAAGGGTCCACAAAATCCAGCAATTTTGTGATAATTATTAACTGGGCATGGTGTACAAAGTGTGACATCCTGATGCACATACAAAAGGGACAGAGCTTATATCAGAATAGTACAACACTAATTTCAACATTTGCCCCCACCCATTCTCCCCACAGATAACTGACGAAGGGGTGGAGGTATTAAAACTGCATTTATTTCACTGCACCAAACTTGTAAAGGGCCTCCTTTCCCTCTGGCCAGATTTATGCTGCTGCTTCCTTAGCAGTGTTACTTAAAACCAACACACTATAACAAACGTATGCAATACCTTTCTATCTACTTTTCAGAGTGCTCCCTGTGGTATCCCTTCTCACACTGACTGAACCTCTTAGAAAATGTCTCTTTGGCCTTTTCATTCTTAAAACACCAGGAATTGTATTTCAGATGTTTTATTTCAAAGGCTTCTCCCTTTGAAAAAGTTATTTTACTGGGCAGTGTTATTGTTACTGTTTATTATTTTTCTGTTGCTATCCAAACGCACCATTGATCTTGCTGTTCGTCACCAAAGACAAATTCCTTGTATATATTTTATACTTGGTCATTAAAGTATTTTGTTTTTGTTGTACTTCTGTTCCAGAAATCAAGGTTCACCTGGCAGAAAAGCCACAGTTTACTAGTTGGCTTCTTTTACTGTCAATCAATTTCTCTGTATTGCTCAGTACTTATACCTACATTTCATTGTGAGACATATATAGTCATAACCCACCTTCCCCAGCTTCAAGCCCTATGGATTAATTCAGGTGGGGGAACGTTCTCATGAACGTACACTTTTCCCTCTATAGGGAAACAATCTCTTTCACATGCATAATGAAGCCACTGATATAGGCCCTCCCTGGTTTTCTGACCTGTTTTCATATGTTGAGTCAGCCTTACACTTAGATAACCTTACATCTGTGCTCTGCTTCAATAATCCGGTGCCTAAAATCATACTGTATACCCAAAGAATCCTGAATAGAGTCTGCGATTGGAGGATATTTCTCACTTGAGCAATTTTTGTTATACTGCATTTCCTTGATTTCAAATCAGGCTAATTTTTCTTTTCTTTGTTTTTGTTTGGTTGATTATATGGATGGGATGTGTGTGTGTGTGTGCGCGCACGCGCACGTGTGTGTGTTTTGGTGGCTGTTTGCTTCTTACAGATCTATAACGTTGGTGCCAAATTCCAAAACTGTAAAATCCCAGCTGGTCAAATGGTGCATTTTTAAAAATTCTAAGTGGAAGAGGCTTCTTTAAGTCAGAGTTTGGAACCATTACCTTGCACCATTAAAATGTAGAACTGTAAAAACAGGACTGGAATAACCAGTATGAATCATGTGCTACAGCATAAGAAACCCTACTTTGATTCTGCTTTACTGTGTTCATACTCAAATGCATTTAATTTGACTTGGCAAGGCCATACCAAGCTTTCATATATATTGCTAGGTCAGTGCAAAATGGATAATTTCCCCATTTTTATTTCTTGATGACATTAAACTGTACAAATCTTTTATGGATGTAATTTTGCAATGGAGAATAATTTACTGTCTTATATTTATGTGTACTTTGGACAATTGCCATAGATAATAAACCATGAAAAGGACTACTGTTTATGAATAAAGTGAGTGTGCTAATTCATTGAGTGGTCATAGAACTAGCGGTAAAAGTTTCTGGTTAATTAAGCTGTAATGAAGATTATATTATTCTGTGAATGTCAATTTGAAACCATTTATTAGAGCTTGATGAAGTTTTTCCTTGAAACAGGCTTTCCTAAAGGCTTCTCATACTGTGTGTTTCTTTCCTGGGAACTATTTCAGAAACAGCCTTTTTAGGAGACAGAAGGATAATTGGGCCCTGCACATGAGGGGAGATCCATTCAAAATTTAATTAAATGTGCTTTGTTTCAGGTACTAAAATTAATTAGTTAAAATATAATCTCAGGAGTAATTTCAGAATTTTGGATATCCGCTAGATGAAAGATTGCTATATGGATGGGTAAACAAGTAAACAGAAAGTTGGATGGATGGATGGATGGATGGATGGATGGATGGATGGATGATGGACACTAGCTAAATGAATAGATGGCTGGATAGACAGAAAATAATGCACAAGTGACATAGCAAATGTCTGGACACTCAGATGACCATGAAGACAAGAAAGGCTGTCAGGTTCCAACTCTATACAGCGTTCCCTTCTTTCCATACTGACTGCTAAGACTTTTTAGGAGAAGAAGCCTGAATATGAGAATTTGGACTGGTGCATAAGCAACTGTGGACATATACAGTATGTATAAAAAATAGGCAGGCATTTGTTATTCAGGCCAGGAGATTTGCATCACCAGGTTGTGATGTCCCCTACCAGGTAGGTCTGGGAAAACTGCATGAAACCTCTCAATATACACTGCCAATCAGTAGCAGCAATAGTGACTACTTGGGTCAAAGCATCTGATTTGGTAAAATGCAATTTCCTATGCATGTAATTTAACCATTGTTCAGGATACGCCGGCCTTGGGGACTGTTTCAAAGCTGATCTGACCAGATATACCTATCTAGGTTTAGGTGTTCCAGACTGTCCACAGAAATATACTTGATATGTCAATTGTTCTTTCAAAGATCCATATATGAAGAGAATGAGTTTTGCTGTAATAGATGCATGTATTTTATTTTGAAACATAACATCCTCCGCTCTTCTTTTAAAATGTCACTTTATACCTGCAAAGAAATGCAGGCTGTCCTGAAACAATAAATGCTCATCCAGATTCAAAACACTAGGAAATAATAAACAGAATTCAGCACAACAAAATTCATTTCTGATAATTTGTCAATCAAGGTGTCCTTTCTTTAATTTTACAGTGCATGAGGATTATTTGTTCTGAGGCTTATAATTATTTGAGTTTATTACCAGCTCATCCAGCAACTCAGACTGAGAAATAAAGACTTTGATCATTTTATTTAACTGTGCATTTTAAACAAGCATGACTTACTTGCCTCTTACAACAATTCACCGTAGAACACTGCAAAAAAAAAAAAAAAAATGTACTGAATTAATAAAGTCAAAGATAGTTCCTCGGAGTCATTTTGGAAAAGCTAATCTTTTCTCTTGCAGTGTTCTGAAACATCTGTAGACAGCCCTTTTCTTTTTTTAATATAATTTTTATTGAAGAAATTTTTGACAAGATAAAAATAATACAAATATTAGAAAAGAAACAAAGAAAATAAAGAATAGTGAATAAGTAAAATAGAAAATAAAAGAAAAAGAAAGAAATAGAAATAGAAATGAAATAGAAATAGAAATGAGAAAGAAAAGAAAAGATTATAAAAAAGCAGCTTCCAATCTCTTTGACAGCAGTTATAAATGCATTTGTATTTTACCCTCTCTCTCTGTAAGGTTACATCATAATTTCTTTCTTTCCATAAGCTAACCCTTTGTAATCTTCAAACCCATAAATCACAAGTTCATTTTTCTTTTTTTCAGCAAAACTCCATAAGGGGTTTCCAGCCACTGATAAATGTAGTTATTGATCTTTCTCTAATCAAACAAGTTAATTTTGCCATCTCTGCTAGTACTGTCATCTTTACCAACCATTGTGGGTATTTCAAAATCTTTCCGTTTTTGCACATATAATAGTCTCACAGCAGTAATCATATATAAAAATAAACTGCCATGGCTCTTTTCTAATTGATTGTCCATTAATTCCAGCAAGAAAATTTCGGATTTCAGTTCAATGTTGATCTTTAAAATTTTTTGTATCATTATATGTATTTGAATCCAGAAATATCTAGCTTTTTTACAAGTCTACCAGGCCTGATAAAATGACCTTTCATGTTGTCCACATTTCCAAAATAAATTGGAAGTACCTTTATACATTCTAGACAATTTTTCTGGAGTCATATACCAAACAGTACATCATTTTATAAAAATTGTGGGCAGTCCTTTTCTACACATAGAAGAACTCTGCTCAAAAGCTGCTGGATTTTGATACAGTAACTCTTGCAGGTGATTCATGGAGAAAAAATGGCTTTATGGCTCTGCAGCCCTACCAACCAGATAAATGTGCATAAAATGAAATAAAGTGGGGAGAGACAGTGATTTATTTCATTTCCATCTTTTGTGATAATGGGTTCTTTTCACTTCAGGTCTTGTAGCAGCTGGGAGCCAGTCAATGACTGATTTTTTGCTCCTTGTTCCCAGCAATTCAAGGTCAATGGCAGTGAGGATGAATGTGTGTCAGCATGAAGCTGTTTCTGAAGGTTTGATGAGTAGAAGGGTAGAAGGGCATTCTGTCTACTAGCTTAACAACTTAAGCATGCTAGGGTTTTTCTTCCTCTGAAATCCATATCTGCCTTCCAAAGACCACATCACCCAAGGTTAATGAATAATGTCTTTGTTTGAGGGGTTGTTCTTTTTCTCAGTTTACATTATCTACTCAAGAAGAAATATTTTCAACACATAATTAATCTGCAGTACAGTTCAAGGCCACAATTATTTGCTTACAATCTTTGAATGTTGGCAGGGGAGAGAAAATATTGTCAGGGAAGTGACAGTAATGTGGGAATGCCTGAGCTCTGAAGGACTTAGGTGAACTTCTTGAAATAGACTTAATAAAATGCATGTGTGTTGTCACACAACTTTAAATGTATTATTATTATCATTACCAGACTAAATCTGCATATCTCCCCATCACAGCACATGCCTTAACAAAGAGCTCCTGTATCTCTCATTCAGAGTTCATACTCCTGGACTAGAGCAAAATATGTCTGACTGTGCTGGTGGACTGATTAGAATAGAACAAAAACTGTGGCCTAAATATATGAAAAGCTAGGTATCTTCAGGTGAAGGAAGAGGAACCAGTTACCATCCAGATATTGCTGAACTGCATTTCCCAACATCCTTTGCTATATTGTTAAATCCTTGAACATAGGACACTTCTAGGCCTTGTTGTAAAAAGGACAAAAATAAAACAGAACAAACATTGACATGTGGGGATATATAAACAGTACACATTTTACTGGAGGAAGACTTGGATGAAGTGATGTTTGTGTCTGCTCAGCCCACTGACGCAAAACTTCTCTACACTAAACTTCTCTTTATTTTTAAACCAGACTTAAATTGAGCATCCCTCAAACAGAGGAAGTCTTTAGGTAGATGATTGTCCTCCAATAACTCTTCAGAAGACCATCCAGCATAAAATTGGACATGTAGTCTCCTAGACACCATTTTTAATATTGTTATGGGAAGAAGGGTACTTAGTTGAGAAAAAAAGGCTCACCATTTTAAAGCCATGCTCAGGATTTAATGATCCCTGGAAATATCTAGAATCCATTGACATAGTTGCTTTTCATAGTAAAACAAAAAGAGACAAAGATGTCCCTGAAAATGTGTCCATTTGTTTAAAAGAATGTGCTACCCTCAATCTATTCAAAACTTCTTAGAACAGAATGGGAAAATCAAACTGGGATTAGATAGATGTCATCTGAAACAGGAGTTAATTCAGAGACCTGGGAATAAATTCCTTGGAACACAGCAAGCCTTATGACTAAATATATATGTTTAGGAATATAATAATTATGCAATCCTTTGCATCTGAATTTGGGCCTAACATACAAGAGAAATAGCTTTCTACCTGATATTGTGGGATTACCAGGATACAGTTTAATCAACTAATCTACAGTTAATCTACAGTTTAACCAACTAATCTAGTTGGTCCCACTGAATTTTCTGGGAGCTGAGCAATTATGCTAAGCAATCCAAAATAAAATATATGCTTTAAATTGGTTTAATGATCATTCCATTACTTCTGAGAATCCTGGGGGCTGAATCTGTGGATAGGTTATATTCAGCATCTTCAAGGCCTTTGTGCGGAACAGTCTCAGCAGCTTCACTAAACTACAATTTGGGCTCTTCTTGAAATGGTAACAATTAAGTAATCTTAAATTTGATATAAGCTTGTAAGATTTTAAGTGACAAATATTAACAGACAAATAGGTCTGCAATCGTCTAGTTAACACAATTGCAAAATATCTTAATTCTCCAAATAATGGCCCTTATGCAGTCAGAATGGAACAATCCACACAGAAGAGGAATCCCAAGGTTTGTAGAAATAGAAAACAAAACAACCACCCACCCTTTAAGCTGAAGTACCCAGGGAACAGAGCATGATAAAAATTCAACACGGTCCTTGGGTACAGAATGCTGAGATGGGAAAACAACTGAAAAGGAATGGAATGGAGTACACATGACTGACTTGGAAATTTAATAAAAAGTACTCCATCCTTTATTTTTCCATCCCTTGCATAATGCCAGAATTATGTAAATTTACATAATCCGCTGGTATCCCTCATCCTATATCTATTTGTTTGATTTCTGCTTCCTAAATGAAGAATTTTGCATTTGTCTTTATTAAATTTAATTCTGGAATGTTGAGTCCATTTCTCTATGCTATCAAAATCATTTAGATTTTATTTCTGTCTTCTAGAAATTAGCTATTTTACCTGACTGCTCTTATGTGCAAATCTGATAAGCATTCTCTCTACTTTATCCAAACCATTAATAAACATGTTGAAGGATGCGGATTGCAGAACCAAATTCTCTGGTACCTCATTTATAATACTGCATTCCAATTTGATGAAGGACCATGAATGAGTACTCTGAGTATAATTTTCAAGACACCTGTGGCTCTACCAAATAAGCATGTGTAGAGGACATAGGGAATTGCCTTGAAGGACAGGGGGAAGAACTACTACCAAGGCAACAATCAGATTAGTAGGGCTTGAGTCCATTCCAAAAAACAGTTTGAGTAAATAACTCAAACAGGCCCTTGCCTAGTCCATACTAAGATAAAGTGAGGGAGTGGGAAGCACACTCAGACTTGCAAGATTCTGTTACTATAGACCTGTAAACTGTCCAGAGTCACTCCACAGTGAGATGGGCAGTGACAAATTTGAAATATAAATAGTTGTTACAATAAAAGTAGTCGTGGCCTATATGGCATTGGTTTCGTAGTCTGATAGCATGCCATCTAGCCATACTTAAATATCTTGCTAATTAGTATATTGTAGGGTACTTTATCATGTTTTGCTGATTATTGACTTCACAGTCTGTCTACAGCATTCTCTCTATCTACTAAGAAAGTTTCCCAGTCGAACCATAAAACAAGATTAGTCTGGCAAAGTTTGCTGTTGACAAATCCGTGTGGATTTTTAGGTATCAGTGCATTGTACAAATCAATTTGTTTTTATCTGCTCTAGAATTTCCCCAGGTATTGATGTCAGACTGTTTAGTCTGTAGTAACTTTCCATTCTTTTTGAAAATAGGATATTTCCCTTCTTTCAAGCATCTGGCTCTTCATTCAGATGCGAGGATTCTCCAAGATAATAGAAGTTCAGCCTGATCATTGCAGTTCCTTTCTGTATCTTAGGATGCAACCCATCTGCTCTTGGGACAGGTTTTTTTTACACTATCTCTACATATCTGTATGTATTCTTCCTTGGTAACTTGTCTTTCTACCTCTTAAATATTTTCTTGTGTTTTATTTTTGTTTCGTCTTACTTTCAGATTTCAGCTAAACTTTCTATGAAGCCACATTGGCTTCTTTTGCTGTTTTCTATGTTTGGAAAATAATTATACAATTTTAATAACTTTTTAGTGACCTGAATTCACTACAATCCTTTTTCTTAAAGTCCAAGGCCTTCTTTTGACTATACTCACCTTCAAATTCAATAATTCCAGTATTACATGGTCACTATCCTCTAAAGTTTCTCCTCTTCCCACTTTTTCTACTAAGTATTCCCTTTTGGTAAATCAAATCGAAGAATCAAACAAATCAGTTGACCCCTTTGTACTTTTCTCCACCCACTGAAAGAGGAGGTTATCAGCAAGACAGATCGTGCATTTTCTGGAAAGACCATGCTTGTCAGAATTTGCCTCCTCAGAGATATCAGGGTAATTAAAATTCCCCATTGCTACTACATGCCCGTTTCTAAGTTTAGTGAGGTTGCAGATGTTCTAACCCATAACTGGGTCTATATATTTTGCTGCCTGAGAAGATCTGCTGGCCATCCAAATCAAAGTCCATATTTCTCAAAAACAGTTGATTTATTCTGGCCCAAGAGGCAGAAAATCCCATAATTACCTCTGCCCATCTCTGGCAATAATATGTACAATAATAACAAATTAAAGATCTAGCAGTTTGCTGCACTTTCGGGTTATCCAAATTCTGCTGCCACAGGCACTCTTCTCACTCTGTCTAATGGTAGACCTAGAACAGGATCAGAAGGACCCTTGGTCAGATCCAGCTCGGCTCACTTTATGTTCACCTCAAAATATAATGCTGTGTTTACATATGTAGATAGGCTGCTGCCTGTGTTCTTGGCATGTTCAGCAGAGAACTCCAGCCAGTCCAAGCAAGTTCACTGAAATACAGAAGGAATGTTTCTCTTTCAGCCCTTGCCTGGTAAATGCTCAGCAAAATACAAGTCAAGTGTCAAGGACTCTGTGGCAAATAAACTGAAACCACAAGCATCCTGAGTTCCTTGGAAGAGAAATATTTAAAATTCTTAATCAGCAGCATGGATTTCTGAAATAAACATTTAAGAAAAGAAGGAAAAAACAAGCAGTTGCCTACAGCAAGATTGGGGAGATACAGCACTGAAACCCTGGAATGAGATGTTTATGACTGAATGAACAGAAGCAAAAAAGAGAAAGAAAAAAAGAAAGAAACCTTGTGTTGGGGAGGTAAGCAGCAATTACAAGAAACCCTGTACAAGAAGTTCTCTCCAGCTTGTCAGCATGTGCAAAAAAACAAACAGCAAAATCCAGCAATGACATTTTGGCAGAGCATGGAGTTATGTTAGGGTTGACTTCAGTCAAGTCTACTGATTGGAGACGAGTCTCAGGGGAGGTAGAAATGTGTAGAATTCAGCTGAAAGAAGGAGGGAGGTGGCTTTTCTTTATGAAGTGTTTCAATATTGTTTTCTAAAATAAAACAAAACATAAAACCTCAAATGCAGAACAAAAAAACAGGAATTACCCTTGGAAAAAGAAACCTGTAAATTGCCTGAAGATGATGAAATAGCTGGAATTGTAAGAAGGGGGGTGGGGATGGGGATGGAATGGACCCAGATCTGCATGTACAAAGAATAAATAACTTCTTTCACATTTGGCTTAAAAGTGTAACCTTTCCTTGCCAGGTAGACATGCTTTTAGCTCTCTGCAGCTAGTCACCACTAGTTAATCAGGTCACCATCTGGGAAAAAGTCAAGGTACGTAGGTAACCAGATCTGGTCTACAAACCTCCTGATGACTAATAGATGGCAGTCAACTAATTTGCTGCCATTATAGTTCACAAGTTGCAGCCCAGATTTGGTAAATCTAATTTAGTAGAAAGGAACTGGTGAGGTTGCTCCCAGTGCTCCTTGCCTCCTCTTTCCAAGACTCAAACTGCCCAGTGTTTACCTTTGTTATTGGGGGAGGGGGGCAGATGGGCACATATGCAACGTCCTGGGATACATCTATCCATCCTTTTTATTTTCTAAGGCACTTCCAGGTGGCTGCATTCAAGTGCATTCACCAGGCAAAGGAGGCTTACGTATCCCGTCCTTATGTAACTCCTTTGGGACAAATTAAGGAAAAGAATTGGTGATTTCCCCCAGCTTTGTTTCTCCTCTCACCAAACATCACCAGTCACTGATTGCTTTCCCTGCTGTAGAACAGGGTTGGATGAAGGTATGCAGGTGCTTAGAAGAGCAGGTTTAGCCATCTGCTATTTTGGCCAGGTAACAAGGTTGCCGCACAGAGGGGTGCCTGGGATGAAGCAGGGGCAATGTCCCAGATGCTTCTGACAACCCCTCCTCTGTGCTTATAACTTGTCAGTCAGTATTTCTGAAGACAGGTCTAAACACTCTTCTGAAAGAACACTAAACCCATGCTCAGAAGTACCCTGGCCAACAGGGCACAATCATAGAGTAGAGATTGCACAGAACAGAAGTATTGGGAAGTTCCCACCAATTCATTCCACACACATCCCAGGAAGGCCCAACAATTTCTATGTAAACCATCTTCTAGAAGATTTGAAGCTGTTTATCACCTGTGCAGTAGCCAAATTCTGTGTTGCTGCAATGAAAATAAGGCATAACTGCTAACAGAAATAATCACTTCTGTTTTATTGATCACTTTAGATTTAACACATACTAGCTATCTTGTTTTTAGATGATATATATTTTACTTCATAGTATGTAATATTTTGGATTTGCATTTGCACAAGTACTTAATGCACCATTATAGCAGTGTATGTCACATCTTTATGTGCTATTTTATCTTTGTTCTGCCAGTATTTTATCTCATCTATTTGATTTTACTTTGGTGTTGTATTTTTTGTTTAATTTTTGTAGTCATTGACCCAATAAACTATTTTATTTATATATACATATACGCACATATCTACATGCACACACATATATACACACATGCACGCATGCACACACAGACACTCATGCACATTCCCTCCCATTTATGGTTATCACCTGTTGGCCAGCGTATCATCAGGCCTTCATAGCAGTTTCCTTGCTGCTCCTGTTCCTTATTTTATGCCCATTGTACAGCACAGTTTGACAGAATGATGAGACAAGGTTTCACTTCTGCAGTTCACTCTCCTTCCTCTCATATTGTCTGCTGCCGCCCCCTTCCATCAGCCTCTATGTACAACAAAATATTCAGAAGGCTGCACAAGGAGAGGCACATCTGCTCTCCTAAACAGATGTAGAGCAAATTAGAGAGACTCAGAGGTGATTCTGTTTTAGCTCCTTCAGGACCATGATGGCAGCTTGCTGGCCCTGCACCACCTTCTGTTCTCGAATCCCATGTGAAGCATAAAACTCACAATAAGGATAAAGCAACAACCGTATCCACCTAATCAAGACCCTGTTCCCTCATTCCCTGAAAGCTCTCTGTAACAATTCTGTTTCTGCAAGCTTTTGGAAAACCATTCAGATTGTGACAAACCTGTGGGAAGGCCATTCAACAGAGCAATAGGATGCATGCAAGCAGCGCAGCCACTCTTATAGTTAGACAACTGCCCTGTCCCCCCTATTGCAGTGCTGCTGCATCAAATCCTGTGCAATGCAACATGAACCCCAGCAGCAAGCTGACCTACCTACACCTACAAAAGTCATTCCTTGGACAGGACGTTGTGATTTTGACATTGAGAGTCACTGTGATTGTTCTTAAATGTGCAGGAGGGGGGGAAAAAGACCATAAAGGATCAAAATAGTGGAATCATGTGATCATATACAAAAAGTGCTGCATGGCCTTTAAGTCTAGTAAGGAAATGAACCCTGAGAAAGGCAGGACGCTTCCATGATGTCCATACAGCATCAGCAATTGAGCCCTGTGGTGCTGATGGTGAGGACAATAATGGCTTCCCCGAGAGGAGAGCACACTCTCCTTGCACTCAGAGTCATGCCACACCCCTTGCTGTCACAGATGTTGTGGGGCACAGTGCATATGGCTAGTGTGCTGTCAGTACTCTCCTCATCCAGTGGCACTCTTGCACAGAGGCAGTAGCGCCATACACGATTGTGGAGGTTCAGAGCACTGATTGACTGGAGTCCATAGCAATGCTGAGTGCAGAACACAAATGAATCATGATGAGTTCCACTATAGCAAACTTCAGTGACAGTGAAGCATCCTATGTGATCCACCATAACCTGGAGTAGTCAAGAGAAATTTCTTCCTGTTGATGTAGTGCTCCTACTGACCATATAATGCATATATGCAGATATAGCTTCTGCCTACTGCCCCAACACTGTGGGAAGCACTCCCAAACCTTCCACAACTGTGGAAGAAAGGAGAGGGATAGGTATACTTGGGAGACACAATGCTGCAGTGATGATAGATGATGTAAGCACTATAGCTGAATAGGTCATATATCGGATGGGGGAGTTCATGCCCACTGATATGGGTAGGAATTCCTCCAAATGGCTGTAGGGGAATGTGGGAAGCCAAGAGATTTGCAATGACTGGTACAGGTTCCTAACAGAGCAGCTTCACTGATTTATTACCCAAATACAGTTTCAGAGGCAGGAAAAACCTGCATTAAGAAGTGGTGAAGTAGGCGAGAGCATTACTGTGCATGAAAATCAGTGTGGAAATGATAGTAAAAAGGAGAGGCTACAAATGGTTCTTTCTCATGCAGCTTAGAAAACTGCCACATATATTACAGGGAAAGGTGTGCAGGGTCTATAGGCACCCAGAGGCAGGCACATCTATGCAGTATATACACTGCCACCACTCACCAAGTAAGGTTCCCCATTCATGTCCCCACTGTAGAGGTTTACGAGATAATCTTTATATTGGTACAAAACTATTTCTAGTCTCTTCTGCAATGAGCTAATACAGAAAGCATGAGATGTAAGCTGCTCCCCAGGCATGGCTCCACTCCTCTCCTATGGGCTATTGTGATTTGGATGATTACCAACCTGAAGAGCACTGAACCTTGGAAATCACACAAGCATGCACAGAATGGCCCATATTCAAACCCTTTTGTATACCAATACAAAGTTCTCATTGCAGTTGTGCAACTATTGCTCTGGCGACTTTCCTGGACTGTTACTATGACCAACAAAAGAAAAATGGATGGGGAACTCTCCTAGGGACGTTGGAAGAACAACTACAATTAATTATGATGGAATGCAAATGGAAGCTTTCACTTGCTATGAGCCAGGCAACTGTGGACTGCTGATACTCAAAAGGCCAACATATCGTAGATGGTTATTCTGTTTCTGTTCCTATAGTAACAGAAGAAATGCAGTCAGCATTTTGTATATAGACTTTACTTGAGTTTATTAACAACACAAAGTAACTCCACCCCTCCAACTGTCCTCCAACTGGGTTAGATGCACAGGTCACAGATCAGGACTGAAAAATAGGGCTCAGCTCATAGCTAGGAGGCCTTATCGGGGCCACCAAGCCATGCTCCAGCCACAGAACAAAGTTCCATGGCCAACAAATGGCACTACAGGAATATCAACATTCTGAGGCGGTTACTGTCTGGCTGAGGTGGGCATGCTCCATTATTAGTGAGACAATTGAATATTCAGGCCACATCCAAAGACCCCTTTTTGCCCAAGCTTCCTCTCTCACATTCCACTGCTTCCTGCCTGGGGAAAAAGAGGCAGCCTAAAACCAGGGCTGCCCTATGGCTGGGGTTAATTTCAGAGAAAAGATTCATGGCACACCTCTCCTCACCACCTCACTGGATTACTTGCTGTTTATGGCCTGAGGGATAGATTATAGAAGTGGCATTTCTGTACTAGCCAACAGGGGCAGGAGAGTGGCAAGGTGCAGAGCTGGTAAAAAACCATAGAGGACCCACGCACTAGAGTGGACTTCTGGAATTCCACAATTACGATTGTCCCAAGAATAATGGCAACAGTCATCACCATGGTACCTAGTGCTGCCAAGGGGAGAATAGAATAGGAAAAAGGGTGCCAGGCCATCCCACCAAGGGTGACACAAATAACCATGATGAGCTGTTGAGCATTAAGGTGACCAGCAATTCCACAAGCCCTTAAAAATAATACAGGAACATTAAATATAATATTAAATGTCATATAAAGATTGTATTATAAGAATACTTAATATAAAATAACATAGCAATAATAATAAAATAACAACAGTTAAAAATGCAGCCATGTGAAACAGAAGCAGAGGAAATCCTGAAACATACCCATGTGACCCAATGATCAACGTACAGCTGGTAAAACTCCTTTCTTTCCCAATTTAAATCAATTTTCTGTGCAGCCCAGCATGAGGGTTCTTTCAAAAGAATACTTTGAAAGCATGGCTGGCTGGGAAATTCTGGGAGTTGAAGTCCACACAGTTTAAAGCAACCAAGGTTGAGGAACACTGCTATACCTGTTTAAGCTCGTCTTTAAAACCTGGGTCCAGCCTGCCTTCCAAAGTGTGCTAAGCCCATGTTAGTAAGGATCTCACGTAAGACCTGACAGACATTATGGAAAATGCTGACCAGGCATTCAGTGAGCCAGGGCTTCTCTGCAAGGCAGGCGTTTGGCTTCTCTTGCAGGTCAAGTCAAACTGGCCATAAAGGGAAGTGCCCAGTGACCGGAGAAGGGACATGCTCACAGCACCCTAAATTGGCCCACAGCAGCTTTTGGACAGATCTCAACCCCTGGCCTTATCAGCCATCAAATGATCAGCAAAACAAGTGAAATCCTATCCACAGGGGGGGAAATGTGTAGGAAAAAGAGGCAAATGGTAGTTTAAAACTGGATCAGTTAATGATGAATTGAAGTTGCCTGGTGGAAAAAAAGCAGAGGCAAGTGAGGAAGAGCCCTAAGAGTGGACCCCAGAGTATTCCTTAAAAGAAAGATGATGTTGGAAGAATGCTTTGCCTTGCAGTATATCAGCTTCCTATTTAAAAAAAATAACACATCTTAATGTGTATCAAGTAGAGAAGGGAGTCTCTTGTCCCGTATGCTGCTAACTCCTCTTGAAGACAGATTCCTACATGTCTAGGTAAGGTAGTTTCTTTGGGGGTTCTGATTCACACTGGATATACCTCTATATTAGGTTAATCCTTTTAGATTCAGCCCCTTCCCAGAAGCATGCTTGAGCCATTCCAGACAAAACTACCATGGATGTTATACAAGTGGCATAAAGAGAAGAAAATTCACCCTTCTTGGGAGTCAATTTTTTTCCAGAATGAATTTCTTCAATGGCCTTCAATGAACTGCCAAGGGAGAAACAGATAGAAGAAGGTCATCAGTACAAAAGTGCCAGGTTTATTCAATACCTCTGGAACTAATGTTGGCCAAATATTGAAGCTGAGAAAAATTGGCATTTGCCCTCTCAAAATATTTGTCTACCCCTTACGGGAGACAGACAGCTTGTTCCAAAGAGATTTTATTTTTCCTGCAAAATAACAAACAATTCCTACATGGTACAAGGAAGTCAGATCAACCATGGACAGACCCCATGACTCTTTAAAGAAAAAAAAATCACCTACCATGTGTATGATTTCGCAAATGCAGAAGGAAACAAAAAGATGTGGGCTTCCCACTTATGATCAAACCAAAAGTTCTTTAAAATTCTATCCAGCTGTAGGATGAATACAATGTTGTTGATCTTCCTAGCCCTTCTCTTCCAAATTCTCATTAATGGTAAATTATGTATCAAGCATCATTTCCTACCTGGAGTCCAGGGGTTTTGGCCCCTTGCCATCCTTCCCCCTTTCATAGTTTGACTCTGGGGGATTTTAAAAAAAAGTAGTATCGGGGAGGGAAAGTGGCAATTCAGCATCAGGGGAGTGGTGACATTTTGGAGCAAGTATCATTCACTTGAAACACCCCTCAGGTTTTTTAAAAAACTGATATAAACCCTTCAAAATGTTAATTGTTTATAAGAGAAGGAATTATGGATGCCATAACCAGCCCAAATCATTTTATTGCTTATGGTGAGCATCTGGTCCCCATTTCATGCTTTGAAATTGATGAGGCTTGTTCTCAAATTTACTGCAACATTGTACAAGCAGTAGCATTTTCTAGTGCACTTGGGGCAGCAAACTAGCATTGGAAGCAAAGGATATGCCATGTAGAACATGCAGATCTGTCTCCAAAATATTGTCCCTGTTCCCAGCAATGCCCAGTGCCCAGCCCCAGCAAATATGCTCCCCAAGATAGTTGCTTCAGTTACTTAATGACAAGACAACCCTGTTGAACACAGCAACAAAAGGCAGCTGGCTTGATCCAGATGGATTGGAACACGCTTTAACTGCAAGAAGACTCCAGGATAGAAAAATATTGCTGGAGAAAATGAATGCCTGAGTCTGAGTTGTTGGAAAAATGAGTTATTCCTAGTATATAAATGAAATCTCCTTGGTTTCTGGTAATGGGTTTCCTGACTGAATCACTCATAAGGAGTTTAGAGAGAAATCTTGATTTTGCAAAGGGCTGGAGACACCTATTTAAAAAATCTGTATAGCAATAGAACAGAATATATGTAGCTCAGGGTTGAACTACGCAAAGAGAGGACTCCTTGGAAAAGACCCTGATGCTGGGAAAGATTGAAGGCAAAAGGAGAAGAGGACGGCAGAGGATGAGATGGTTAGATAGCATCACTGAAGCAATGAGCATGAAACTGAGCAAACTCATGGAGGCAGTGAAGGACAGGAAGGCCTGGCGCAATATGGTTCATGGGGTCATGAAGAGTTGGACACGACTTAATGACTGAACAACAACAGGGTTGAACTGAGGAGTCCTTGGGGTTCTCTGAGCTTGGTTGTTTTCTTGCAAACGTTTTGTTACCCAGCTAGAGGCTTCAGAACACTCAAGATGTTACCTAGCCATTTGCAAGAAAGCAACCAAGCTCAGAGAACCCCAAGGACTCCTAAAAGTCTTTATAACAAGATTCAGGACTCCTTTCCATAACAGCATATATAAAAGTAAGTATATTCACTTGAAGGAAAGGTGTGGCAAAAAGAAAGAAATTGCACTGAAGTGTAGACTATCACTTTTCCTTTTTTAAAAAATGTCCTTGTGAATGAAAATAAAAGTTTTTAAACATTTTGAGTAATGACTCCATTTGAAATAGCTTTGAGGCCCAGAGAACCAATCCTTTTTGATCCTTTGATCCCTTTGTAAGCAGCAGGTGGGCAAACGGAAGGGGTTTAACATGTCTGATTTACTGATTTCATTTTTAAGAACACACTGAAGTTTAGCACTTTACAGATGTGTTTCTGTAACTCATCAGGAAGCTTATGGGTTGCAAACAAGGGTCTGGGTGCCACAAGAGGCCTGCGGATTACCACTTCCTGTGCTAGGCTGGAGTCTGTGTTTTTAGTAGAATCAGGAACAAATTACATGTTGGATTAAACATTCCTTGTGGCTCCCCTTTTCCTTCAGTAAGCATAGGGGCAAAGGGACCGATCTAGAATGGGCCTCCCAGATGTGAATTGATCACCTATATTTACTTTACTTAGAAATAATCCACCAGACTATACACCACATACTTCACATGACATATCGCCTGACATTGTACTTTGCCATGGCACTAGGCATCTGTGTATCAGGGGTGGGGAGCAGGGAAAAGGTGGCCACCAGAGTGACATGACATGCATTATTTGGTTCGTATCACAGCAGTTTACGATCATGGTCCAATTGGATTCCAGGACTTAGCTCTAGGAAATGAGCGCTTTCTTTCCTATTAATATTTTGCTGCAAAGATGAAGAGAGTTTGTATGGACCTATGCTGATGGTTGTGATGAACCTTATAAGATTTTTTTTCTTTTCACTCTCTTCCCTGTTGCTATGCCTTAGCAGCATGTCAAAGTCAGAATTACACCAGGATAAAACTAATGCATTCTTGACTTTAAGTTTCTTCTTTTACTATGCCATAAATTTATACCAGCTGCGCTAATTAACTGAGTTATTGTGTTAAAATGCATTGGAATGCCTGATGTCTTCAAAATATAAATTGCTATATAAATCTCATTTTTTAGTCAAAAGAATAAGCTGTTAAACACAGTTTAACATGAATACAAAGTCTCTAGGGATTCTTTAATGACCTTTTAATGATAATTACTTTGTTGCCATGGACTTCATCCTTTTCACAATTCTTTAAAAAAGCACTGGCTGCTGGATATCAATGGGAATGGACGCAGAGTGACAAAGTCGGCTTTTAAAGTACAGCTACCGGTTTGGCTGCAAAACTCTGGATGACCATTAAAAGGCAGCAAAACAGTTCAGAAAATGCCAGCTCTTTGCTGCCATCTAGTGGTTATCCAAATTTTTCCACTCCTGATTTGGTATCTAAAGTTACAGTAATTGTTCTTAGTTTCTCTACTAATTCCCCAATAATTGTCACTGTTAAAAGAGAAAAATATGCAGGCACACAGCATAATCTTTAACTATTGGAGTTCTTTGCTTCCTAGGCAAAGACTTAAAATGCTTATTCCATCAGTTCAGCACCAATTGTTTGTTTAGACTCTTATTTATTGGCTGATTTCACCGCAACTTCCTTTTAAGTAGCTCAAGATGTTCTACATCCTTCCCCATCTCTGCTATCTTCTTTTTGTAAAAACCCTGCAAGACGATCTAGGCTGTAAGATGATGATTGAGCCAAGTATTAACTACATCACTGTGAAGGGAGCATCATGCACTCTGTCATTTGGACTCTTTTACCGCTGGTGGAGAAGTCCATCCTCCTCCTCACTGAACATACAGACCAAGACTGATGGGAAGTTGTAGTCAAACAATAAAGGCCACAGATTCCCCACACAAACAGTAATTCTCAAGAGTTATGATTTGTTATTCTTACTAACAAATTAAGAATTGCTATTTATTATTTATTTTCATTATTCATTCACTTAGTTTAGCCTTCCCAAACTGGGCCTTCCAGGTGGAAGCAACAACAGAAGATATTCTAGGTCATTTTGAGAGACTACGCAGTAACTGCTTATGGGTTCTGATAGCATCCATCTAATAATGCTTAAAGAACTCAAATATGAAATTGTTGACTTCTCAATGAATTGTGTAACTTACCCCTCAGTGCAAGAACACTGGAAGGTAGCCAGTATGACATCAGTTTTAAAAAACAGACCCAGGGAAGATCTAGGAAATTGGATGCCAGTCAGCTCAACATCTGTTCCAGGCAAACTGGTAGAAATGGAAATAAAAGTAAAATAACCAGGCACATGGAGGAATAAACCTTGCTGAAGGAAAATGAGCGTACATTTTACAAGGGTAAAATTGACCAACCTTCTAGAAATCTTCAAGACTATGAGCAAGCAGGTGGGTGGAAGTGATTTTGTTGATACTGTGTACTTGGATTTTCAAAACGCTTTTGGCAAAGCTCTTGAGTGAACTTAGTGGCCATGAGATAAGAGAACCTGTCCCTTTAGTGAATGCTAACTGTTTTTTAAAAACAGAAAGCAAAGTGCAGGAATAAATGGGCAATTTTACCAAAGGAAGGAAGGAAGAAGTGGATTCCCTCAAGGTTCTGTCTTCAGAACCGAGCTTTTTAATTTAATGATAAACAGTCTTGATTTGGGGATAAAGGCTGAGCTGTCAAATTTGAAAACAGTGTTAAATTATTCAGGGGGTTAAAACTGAAAGTGGTCATGAAAAGCTTCAGAAAGGTCTCTTTAAACTGGGTGGAATGGTCAACCAAATGGCAGATGCATCAATTTAAATAAGTGTCAAGTGATGCACATGGGGGTAAAAAATCCTAAATTTGCGTACAGGACCTGAGCTTTCTATAACTAAGCATGGAAAAGATCTTGAGGTTATACTGAATAGATATTGACATGCTACGCAGCAACTTTCATGCTAAGGAACATAAGGAAAGGGACAGAAAATTCAAATGTCAACACTATAATGCCTTTACACAAATCTATATGTCTACATCTGAATTACTATATGTATATTTCTGTTCACCACCCAAAAAAAAAAAAAAGGATGTAAGAGCTAGAAAAAGAAGGCAATAAAAATGATCACAGGCTCAAACCCTTCCCTGTGAGAAAAAGCTAGAATGTTTGGAACTATTTAGCTTGGGAAAAAAAGGCAACAGAGGTGGATCATGGTAAAGTTGCATAAAATCATGCATGGCATGGAAAGAGTGGACAGAGAGACATTTTCCTCCTCCTCTCAAAATATTAGGACCAGGGACTATTTATGGCATGGGATCATTAATGGCATTATTTGAAGGACCCTCTTTCTCCCAGCTGCTACAAGTTGGAAGAATTGGTATGCTCCAGATCCCTTCAATTAAATAATGTCATCTAATGAGGCTCCGGAAGCATGCCTTCTCTGTTGCAGTGTCTGTCCTTTGGAATGAGATCCCCCTTGAAATCCCACTCCAAAGGTGTTTTAGAAGGCTGTTCTTCCAGGCCTTGGGTTATGGGGCCCCCTCAGCAGATTAGTTCTGTACTGGTTTGTATTGAGTGGCTGGATGCCCTCTTGTTTAGGTATGTGTTATTGTGCTTTTACTCTGTTTTGTGCTTGATTTTGTGAGCTACCCAGAGTGGTTTTGAAGTTGGGAGGCACCTAAATCCAGTAAATTAATTAATTAATTAATTAAACAAGGACATTTAAAGCAAACAAGACATAATTAACTCTGGAATACATGACCACAAGTCATAAAGATTGCTGTTAGTTCAGATGGATTTCATAGAGAACAGGACTATCTGGGGTATTGATACTGCAGATTCAGTATTACCTCTCGGTTGCATCCAATTATAGTAGTAGTAGTAGTAGTAGTAGTAGTAGTAGTAGTAGTAGTATGCCACCCAACTCGCAATGACTCTGGGTGGCTATGATGGTGGGAAAGGAGTATGTCTCCATTTCCTGCTTGAGACCACCACAGGGACATCAAGCTGGCCTCTGTGAGAAACAAAATGCTGGAGTAAATGGGCCTTGGCCTAATCCAGCAGGACTATTCTTATATACTGAACCAGGGAACGAGAAAGGGTGCTGTGCACCTGGGTTTGCTGGGGATGCCAAATCATAATTTAACTATAGTCTATTAAATAAGCAACAATTAGCTACATTCACACCAAAAGTAAGCTAAAACCAACAAAATACCTTTTGGTTTATCATAATGTGTGAACATATCTAATGTTGGGCAGTTGCTCAATATTAGGGCAGCAAAAATCTGAATGACCATTAGATAGCAGCAAAGATGAAGGAGTTTGCTGCCATCTAGTGATCATCCAGAGTTTTGCACATATGGAAGCCCCAAGGTTGTGGCAGTGTCCTAGATTGATCGTTCTTAATTTAATTGCTATAAACTCATACAAACAGCATGCCAGTTGTAGCTAGGGGATTGTGTAGCGAGGGGATTTGCTTATTTTACTTGTAAGAAAAGGAGCATTCACATGACATAGCCACCATCAAGTACATTTCACTCATTAATGCTCCTGGTGATTTCTCCCCAAGACTGATGCAGTTGCAAGATAAACAGATCCATGGTTCTTTTCTGACAGCCATGTTATGCAACCCCAGCGTGATGACTATTTCTGTTTGTTTACTACTTCCTTCTTTAGCTTATTCCAGATTTAGAACTAGTCTAGACACTGAATTTGGAGGCAGACAGTGCTCCCTAATGATAATAACTCCTTCATGTCATTTATATATCAAATAAGCCTCGCTCTCACTCTATATATCTGTATTACAAACATATCCGCTTATTTGAGTTCAATTGCCAATGCCCTCCTATTTAAATAAGCAATCCCCACCACCCCTTCCAATTTCTCTGTTTCCTATGCACACAAAATAGAATGCTGGGCAGTTTTTCTAACCTCATTTGAGAACTGGTGCCATCAGCCTCTTACTTTTCTACTACTGCTGGCTGAAGACATTTTGGCATTCGAATTAAGAAAAAGTCAAACCAAAACTGTACGTGTCCTGCTCATTTAATATTATGGACACACATCTGTGGGTCATAGGAACAAAACTGCCATGAAGTTTGCATGTCTTCCACGTATAGCCTAATTTGTATTATAAAGTAGAGATCTTGCATGTATGACACAAGCCTCCAAAGGGCTATTTGGTTTGGTAAAAGATGAATTCCATATTAATGTTGTTGCTGCAAAAGTATGTTGCAGTGCAAATGTAACTTGTTTTTATGTCTCCCTTGAGTTAAGCTACATCTCACAGCAATAATATATGATTCGTAGTTATGGTAAAATCTTTCCAGAAAAAATAGAAAATGATTTATAAAAGAACATTGAATACCATAAAAAATATCAGTACACATGAGTTAAAATGTAGAGCTTGTTAAAAAAAAAATCTATTGAAAAAACAAATTCTCATTGAAAAAAAAAGTTCACTTTTCCAAAGTCAAATGCTGTTCTCCACAAATTCTCTAATTATTTTGAACCAGATTTGTTTTGTTTTGTTTGGAACCCAATTATATTTGTCTTCAGTATTTAGTCTATGATATTTGATATTTTACAGCTAATGGAAATTAACCAGTTACTTGTGTAGACAATAGCCAAGTGATTTTAAACAGCAGATACCTTCCATTATGTGACAATTGATAGACAATGGCATAAGTATTAGCAGTCCCTACACTTATTGCTTGATTGAAGTGCTTTTAGTCTAACTTTTTATATAAAATACTCAAGGTATTTTGGACTATTTTATATAAGAACGCTTCACGTGGCAGATTTATAGATTAATGAGTAGTATATAATTCATTGTTTGGTTTGGGTTATCTTCCACGGAATCCTAGGGCTGTGCAGTGCTTCAGTTTCTAACATGGAAAGGTGCTTTCAAATGCAGGGGCCATTCAGGTAGCACTTGTCTGCAACTACTTAAAACAAATGCTGTATCTTTTCATGGGCTCACCCAGCAACTGCACAATCCCAGGAAAAGACTCAGCATCAGCCTTGACCGTCTCCAGATATCCATTTCCAGACTTTAACATGATTTTTCAGATTATCCTTTCCAAAATATTTAAGATGTGTCCATTAACCATGTTCCTAGACACCTTCGTACAAAATCATCAAAGCCATTTACAAAAAAATAAGATAAAAACAATAGATAAACATGTTTTTAAAATCAATAACTGTATGTAATAAACATCCATACTGAATGTATAGATTAGAGCATCAAAACATTTAAATACAGTGGAGGAAGGATACTATGGAATACAGTAAAGCATTAAATACAAGGTAAGGTCAGAAAATGTTAAGGAAAAAGGTCAACAAAGAATTTTTGTTAAAAAAGACATAAGAGCTTAAAGAACATTAAAAGCTACACCATAGTTAACATACTTATTTTTTTAAAAAAAGTTGTTTGTACCAGAAATTAATTCTCATAAGCAGTAGGCAGATTTCTCTGCATCTGGTTTTAAATGAAATCATCTTCTAAGCACTGGCATTTCACTTAAAGACTCATGCTATATTTTACCCTTTCTGTGTTATCATATAGGATTCGACATGTTGCATGGCGACCTTTTGTGAATGAAATATTTATAGGTGTGTTTGACCCACTATCGGATGGATGGATGGATGGATGAATGGATGGATGGATGGATGGACGGACGGATGGATGGGATGATGATAGATAGATAGATAGATAGAGGATATAGATAATAGATATTGCTATACATATATATAGTCATTAAAAGTGATGAGCATACACTTTGTACTTTGTTATACACTTGCCAGACACTTAGAGTATAAATTGTTGTCCAGACCAGAATTATGTGTGACAAGCTAAAATGTAATAGCAATCAATCAAAGTATATAATGCACACAGTTCTTCCAGTTTTCTACCATAAGTAGCAATGTTTTTGAAATATAAGTATACCATAGTTAACATCATAATTGTCTATGCATAGCATGAAATATTCTGGATGCCAATGATGAAAGAGGCAGGGATGGGAAAAATGTTTTTTCCGCTTGCAAAATATTTTTTATCTTTTTTGGGCCTTCAGATAAATTTCCATTTCATTGTTCATTTCCTGATTCAAGGGATTCCCTTTTGCACACAGTAGGGCAGTGTTTCTTAACCTTGGCAACTTTAAGATATGTGGACCGGCTGGTTGGCTGGCTGACTGGCTGGATGAGGAATTCTGGGAGCTGAAGTCCACACATCTTAAAGTTGCTAAGGTTGAGAAACACTGCAGCAGGAGGTCTGACTGATGCACAAACCCTGGACTGACACCTTTCAAACACACATACAAACAGCGAATTGCTAGTTATATCACTGAACAGTGAAGAAAGGCAAGTCTAAGTCTGATCTCCAGAGACTGGCGTACAGGTGGAATAAAGATTTCAGATTTATGTTATAGAACTGCTATATTTCCAAAGCATTTTGAAGGTTCCAAGCATCTTGAATACAGCTAGCATGCATGAGGGGGGAAAAATGAGAGGAGGCTTATCTTGTATATGTTATCACTTATTTCTGAACCTCCTTCCCCCCACAACCTGTTCCTTCCTAGGTGTTCATCTTAAGAACAGTTACAAGCAACGGAGGTATACTGCCAAGAGGTGTGACACTGTTTGTTCGCCTTTTCATGTCTCCTCCTCCAGTGTGCAAGGTTTAATACCATTTGTGCACCTTTTCATATCTTCTCCTCCAGTGTGTAAGGCCTGTCTATCCTTCAGGCTGTGCTCAAACCCACAAGGGGGCAGAATGAGCTAAAGAAGGAGGACTGTGGCTATCAGAGTTCACCAGATCCTGACCAGTTTAGTGCAGCATGGAACACAGAAAAGAAATCCCCAACATTTCCAGTAGAATTAAAAGCTGGTGTTTTCATGAGGGAGTAGTTCTGAGGAGGGAAACCTCCACATTTGACTCCTTCAGTCCGTCCAGTGCAGGGCAAGTACAGGGCCCACTCCTGTATTAAAAACAAAATCCCTTTGTGTATTAAATCACATCTAAAGCACAGCAGTTTTAGAAGATGCTCTCTCTAATACATTCACTGGCAGATTTTGTTCAAGAGCGTACTGCTTCTGATCCTAGAGATAGTATAGAACCATCATAGCTGTACGTTGTAGTTATATTAGCATTGACTTCTATATACTTAATCTTTTCTCTTTGAAAAGCCAGTTGCATTGGTTATGAGCATATTGTGCCAAAATCTGCCCTGCAGTTTCTCAAAGATTTACCTCCACTGTGAAAGAGGCTTCGGTTTGTTTGATTTTTAATCTTATTTTCAAGATACTTGAGAATTTCTTTTGAATTTCTTTTGCTGGTATTTTAAACTACAGGTATTGTTGGAAGTAGTGAAGGATGCTGGTAGTAGTGGTCCTGTGGCTGCTGGCATTGTTGTTTTCTATAAGGTATCCTTCCCTCACTCTGAAGCATCCCAACAGAAGAGAATATATGTAGCTCCTGGTTGAACTGAGGAGTCCTTGATGCTCTCTGAGCTGGGTTGTTTTCTTGCAGATGTTTCATTACCCGACTAGATAACGTCAGAGAGCACCAAGAGCTCCACTCTGAAGCATGCCTGTCTGTCCATACTTCTCAGTCATAAACAGCCTATTGGAAGCAGTTCTTTCCTGATAGCTTCCTTTAAGATTTAATTGAAGCACCAGCAGGCAGGGGGACTGCAGACCACCAAAGAGATTAATATAGAGTGAAAGTTGGGCGATTCACATGCCTCCTTTGGCCATCTTTTAATTAAAGGAGGGTAAGAACATCACACATTTGTGAGAATTTATATTTATATCATATATTTATTTTCTGTTATTTGGGAGTCACTGTGTTTGAGTTGGGCAGCCTTATAAGTCTAGTAAATAAATACAGTGGTACCTCGGGTCACGAACGCTTCTGTTCACGACCAATTCGGGTCACGAACAGCACCGTTCACAAAATTTTGCTTCCGTTTGTGAACGCCGGATCGGGTGACGAACAGGATCTGCGGCCATTTTCCCTGCCATAACACGTGGTCGTGGCTTCCTGTAGGGACGGGGACTCTCCCTCCAAGCAATAACCGCCTCCCCACCCACCTTCCTGTCCTCCCCGCCAGAAGTCACCTCGAGCAAGGTTAGCGTTCTCTCTCTTTGTACTGTACTTTGTGTCATATTTTTGTGGTTTAAAAAAAAAATACATATGGTTCAGAACGGATTAACTGTATTTACATTGAACCTTATGGGAAAATTTGATTCGGTTGGCGACCAAAATCAGTTGGCGACCAAATTCGTAGGGGTCAGAACAGATTAACTGTATTTACATTGAACCTTATGGGAAAATTTGATTCGGGTCACGACTAATTCAGGTTGCGACCAGAGTCGTGGAATGAATTAAGTTCGTGACCCGAGGTACCACTGTACATACATGCATACAATTTGCTGAAATTCTCTTTGCCTTTGAAAGACATTTTGAAATCACATCCTCTCTCATCAAATTCAATGAGAAGTGTTAGAAAAACTTCAGACAAATGTTTCTGTACAACACTACTTTGTAACAATGTACCTCACCATTTAACATTCTGCCATGTGAATTTATTCCTTTGTTCTGTTCGCTAGGCGATCGTGGCTTCTAGCATCATGGAAAAGGAAGAAATATTTCTTGAGAGATACTATTGATATATGTGGAAACCACATCAAGGGTTCCTCCCACATACACTGGCGCTTTTTATTATTATTCATATGGCACACGAAGGAATGCTGCTTAACTCACTTCAGCATTGCAAAGGTAACCTCAGAAGGCCTCCTTTATTTATATGAGTTAAGAGGGAGAGTTACTATTAGTGCCCTGCAAAAACAATTCTCCTCTGTTCTTCTGCAAAAGCCCAGATCTGGAGATCTCAGGGGGCTCCAGCTAATTTACTTTTGCTGGTCCATGCACACCTGTCTACAGGTGTCACTGATGCTTTGGTATCTACAGGGACTGTGATGCCTTTCTGCTGTAACATATGAAACATTTTACAGAGCAGCTGACAAAGTGAGATGGGTGGTGATTAAAATTGAAATATAAATAAATAAATAAATAAATAAATAAATAAATAAATAAACATACATACATACATACATACATACATACATACATACATACATATCTTCTAGGGATCACAATCTGTTCCAGAAAACATAGGTTCAGAATGAACCAGAAGCCTTCCACAAACAAATAGTTGTCACTGCTCACAAGCTGACATCCTAACTGACTTTATGGGCTAATGCACTGAAAAATGGAAGCAGCCCCCTTTCTTACCGAAAAGACAAAAAAAGGACAGTGCCTATAGGGTTAATGCATTTTAGATTCCACAAGGGCTAAAGATCTGCTTTTCTTATTGGAAAACCTGGTGTCGGGTGGGAAGCTAGATAGTGGATGAAGACGAATGGCTAAATTGTGTCTGTTCTCATCCCCGTCTTCTCCTATTGCTTCACATATTTCCAGAGTAGAGGCCTATGGCTGAAAACAAGTTCTGTTTAATAAGCATAAGTACTGGTTCAAATTAAGCCTTCCCTGTATCCGTTAGTCCAGTGCTGGCTTGTAATATCCTGCTGGGATTTCTAAAGTTAATGTTTCACATTGCACAAGATCTCTATCTGTGGTCCTGGCCATTTTATTACATCCCTGGTAGAGAGGCAGACAGCAAACCTATTTATAAGGCTTTCTAAATTTTGGATGAAAAAGGGCTGCTTAGATTTTAGGCTATTGTTAGCTCCCACTTGTAGTCATTGCTTTTCAGTGCTCAGATACTCCCACCTTCTACAAAATGACTTGGCCAGCCTGGATACAGATCTCCAAGTTCCTTTACATAAATAAGTCTATTAAGAGAAGTAACATTTCAGCATCTTTTATACAGATCATATTATTCCCTATCTCCTCTGCAAAGTATAACAGTTTTGCAAAATGCAAGACAATTGCAGCTCAGCCAGCCTTAGGGGATGTCATTCTACATTCTTAAAAATTAGGTAATATCCAGGTGCCTTACTTCAGACATTGCATTGCTATCTAATTTACTCTCTCTCTGTGTATGTGGTCTTAAGTTCACCAATTTTCATTTACACTTGTGATATATTTTTCCTTGCTCTGTTCAACTAGCTATTCGGCAGCCTTCCCCAGCCTGTACTCTCCAGAGATTATTTGGGACTGCAACTTCCAGAGTTCCCACCTGATGAACCACCAAGTGAGGGCCAGAATGACTCAGAACTGCTGAGGGGGATCCCCTAACTCATTCTCCAAACTGCATGATGGGAGTAATGTGGGGAGGAACTATCATGGTATGGATTTTCATTATTACTGCTTCCCTTCCCATTAGAAAAGGAATATTCACAGAGCTTCTGATTTTCTTCAGGCTAACATAAATGAGAGCCCAATCCTGAGATCAGATTGGCTTGCCTTGGAAGATAAAATAGAACAAAAAGGACATACAAGGATCAGAAAAGGAAACCTGTAATATTTAGTGATATGAAGTTCTATTGCATTGAATTTTGGGGGGTATGGGCTGAAAGGATAACAACTTTTGAAATATTCAAATGCCCTTAGATCTTTATTTTCTAACATTTCCTTCTGGCTTCCTTCAGTATAACAGTTCACATTGAACAAACAGAGCAATAACTGCTGGTTGTAACGCGCTGTACCTGGGTCAACCTTTGAAGATGGCCTCCATTCGTCAGATAGTGCGGCAGCTAAACTGCTTCAGGAACATAATTTGGAAAGCACCTGCCTATAATTTAATTAATTGATGAATTAATTAATTTTGTGGTCACAAAAACCTTCTGGGTAACATCCTTCAAGTACCTGAGAAGTCCAATTTTATTCCTCAGTTTTCTCCTATGAAGGTTAAAGTTGTTGTATGCTTACAAGTTAAGGCTATTATATAATATTTTGACACCAGTGGCAGAAAAGCTTTTAAATACCTCATCCCAGATAGAATAATATGACTGCTGCTACTACTTTTTTTTTTTTTTTTAATCTGCTTCACAGTCATTACTGACCCTGCAGTGACCGCCCCCTAGCGGTTTTCAAGGCAATTGCATCTTTCTAGTTTCGGAATTAGACTTTGCCAGAGCCTAATTCCTAGAGCGTCAGCCCAGCTGGCAGCACAGGAGGCGGGATTTCCGTTGCTTCGCGCCCCTTTTTCGGACGAGTGCGGTTTCGCGCTTTTTACCGGCAACTTGTCCCGTCTCTCTGTTGAGCCGCTGCCAGCATTTTCCTCCCACCGGAGTGAGAGTGCTCATTTATCTACTCACGTAGCAGCCATCATCATCGTCATTATTTAACTAGTCATTAGCTTTCTTTTCATAAGAACAAAAATCAACTTTCTGAGGAGGTTGCACACCTCTGCCTAACAGCTCCTCCAATCATTTCAGCTTTGGACTTCTAAGTAGTTCTATCCCAATACAACTAGAGGGCACTCGACTGGGATTAAAGCAGCTGATTTGTTTTAATATGCTAGCAATTGTCAGTCTTCTTCAAGGACCACCAGTGAATTGTTGCAAAACTGTATGATACTTCTGACAAGTAGGGAGGAAATGCTGGAGTTGAAAATGGGATAGCTGGAGCCACACTCATTGCTAATGATCAAATATGGCAATGAGACAAGTTTCTCCATAGGACACAGAATGATTGTGGGGTTTTAAAGAAAAACATGGTTTCCTGCAATGGTAACAGTTGGTATTAATCTAGTGAATAGAGTGTTCCAAGGCCATGCTCAGTCTCATTTCTTTCACTCTTCAAGAGTCATACCAGTTAATTTGTTTCCACAGTGGAAGGCGACGGCACAATTAGACTGTCAAGGCTAATGTTTATGAATTTTAACAAATGGATTTAAATCTCATCCTAGCAAAGAATGTCCTTGCAATTGGCAGATCAACAACAAATTTGATGTTTGCAAGAAAAGTTTGTCTCCACATGACAGAATTACTTTAGAGTTTTTCTTTGTGGAAGAGATGTCTTGGTCTCATTTTGATATAGATCATTGGCTGCTTTTGAAGGGATAACAGGGAAAAAAAACTTAACTCCAAAAGTCTGTAGATATATATTTTGGTATGTATGATGACATTACACTAGCACTCATAATGTTGATGCTGTCACAGGGTCAAAGTTGACCTGATACTTTTTATGCAATTAATAATTACATTAATGATTTGCGAAAGCTGAAATCAAGAATGGGGACTGGCCGAATTTGGCAGCGGTGATAAGGGGGCTTTAGTCCTTTGTAACTAAGGTAGACCCACTGTGCAAAAGAGTCCCCCACTTCTGATCTTTTCATTTGAAGAAAACTCTCATCTACACTAATTGAAGTTTTTTTCCAAACTCAAACAGGAAAAACTTGATTCAGAATAGGGTCACAGCAGGCACAAATGGTTAATCTCCACATCACCATGGTCAGGATCTAGGTTGATTCTATCTTCCCCTGCTTGCTATTTATTATTTTAAAACTTAAAAACTGACTGACACACATACCACACACACATGTGCCTCTTTAGCAAGAGAAATACTTAACCCAGAAACTACTGGCTGCCATAAGCAATATCTACATTTCACCAAACCAAGGTTTGATTTTGAATGTATGGAAACTAAAAACACTCATAGCCAACTATAAAGTTTATAAAGCCAACATAGGACTAATGTCTGAGCAAGACACCTTTAAGCAGAAGAAGTTATATAAAATAAACAATTACTTAAACACAAGAAAAGTGTCACCATGAAAAATATCTGGTTATTCTTTATTCAAGCAGCAAGAAC
Organism: Liasis olivaceus; assembly: GCA_030867105.1. Taxonomy (NCBI): domain Eukaryota; kingdom Metazoa; phylum Chordata; class Lepidosauria; order Squamata; family Pythonidae; genus Liasis; species Liasis olivaceus. Next base: position 31,802,543 of record CM061349.1, on the reverse strand, counting down.
TAAAGACTTAGCCCTTTTGTACTACATCTCTGCAGGCAATCCTAATAACAGAGAGAAAGAGAATGGGTATATTCACCAGAAATTTGAGGGAAACACTTCAGAGAACTATGTAGTGATGAATCAGTAGAGTATAGAGGCTTCAATTAAGCTGCATAAGATCTGACAACCTGGCCACCATAAGGCAAGGATTTAACTGCTCAGTGAAGACCAAGAAAGTCCCTTGGCAGTGATTTAATTCCTCTGAGCTTACTAAAAATCAAAGCTAATGGGACTTTGATGGACTTCCATTCTAGCCTCACTGTTCACAACCACAGTTAAGTATGATCACATCCCAGGGGATTATGGGCTAATAGCAATTCCCATTTTCAGAAAAGGAAGTAGGGTTTATATCATAAGTTTTATGTTAGATACATACATTGGAAGTTTATGGACTCACTAAAACAATAAAAACTCCTAGTGGAGGAACAAGCAGGATTTGGGGAAGATTAATCTACCATTCTATCCTGTAATACAGTGTTGTCCAAACTTGGCCACTTTAAGATGAGTGGACTTCAACTCCCAGAATTCCCCAGCCAGCATGCTGGCTGGGGAATTCTGGGAGTTGAAGTCCACTCATCTTAAAGTGGCCAAGTTTGGACAACACTGCTGTAATAGAAAAGAGTATTTGTTTCACTTTGCACTGAGCATTATCACTGCTATTATCTCAGGCCACCACTGACCAATTCTGTTGTGACTGACGTAGGAGAGATTGCTTCACATTTAGGGACATCCTGCCATGGACTACAAATGAGGTCCAGGTGCTGTGTGATTGATGCCATGTGGACAAATCCCACATTTTTCATTTAGCTGTTCTTGAACTTGGAAGATTAAACTCAACACAATAAACTCTTTAATTTAACATATATCAGCAGATTTCTGTTTCCCAGTTTTCTCACAAAAATAACACTTATCCTGCTGGCAGATTCATAAGATCCATTTTCAACCCTGCTGAGTGAATTAAACCTTTGTTCTGGGCAGTTGAGGATTAAGAAGTTTGCTATTTTGGTAATGTGATGGGCTAGAGGTACTTACATGACAGCTGAGATTCAAGCTGAATGCTGGGAAAAGGGATGAACCTTGTTACCTTAGATGAACTGCTTTCTTCTATTCACTGTAGCAAGCTCATGTCAGTGTGATGCTTGTAGCAAGGATGACTGTTCATGAATAATTGCATTTCTTATGTCATTTTAAAGCTCATTTGCAAAACATAACCTATACTGCCGTCAACTCTCATGAATACAGATTGCAAGATGTAAGCACAGTAAAAGAAATTGCTTCTGAACTTTCTAGGGACTTTATTTAGTCAGCAAACGTTTCTCATCTTTCCATGACTTGTCCAGAATGAACAGGCATGTCTCGCCTTATCTAATGTGGTGCTGCAGAGACAACCATCACAGAAGCAGCAAAGCTGTTGAGGAAAAAATATCATTTCTGAAGTACACATTTACCCAGAAGTCTAGATAAGTTATCAAATGAGAGGATAAGAATAAAGATGCATGACATTTTCACAACTCTGTCCCCTGTCAATAACAATTTTCTGAAACAAGCACATTAACCAATGAAAATTAACCAGGAATACTGAGCAGTGAAAACAAAGCAACTTTATGGAAATATGTCTGAAGCATGTTGTTTATAGCTATCAGAATGTTTGGTTAAACAAATGCACTTTGTACATAACATTGCAGAAAGTAAGGCATGACCCAGCTGTGGCTGAAGGATTGGCAGAAGCCTAGATTACACAGAACGAAATGTTTGCACTTTGACTTGGAAATACTGAAGGTGATAGATTACATCAAAGAAGGCCCAAAACACTAACTAAAATAAATGAATTTGGAAGCAAGCTCTCTGTGTGCAGAGTATAAAACCAAAGAAAGCACCATGTCATTTTCAGACTCTTAGCAGAGTACTGCTGTTACTAAGGATTTGTAATAAATACTCACAGTGGTGTAGTGTTTTTGCTAAGTTGGATACCTGACTGGCCCAAATCTAACATTCAGCACTGTCCTGTCAGTGAACATATAGTCACATCTTTCCCTATATTTATGTCCTGTAGCACTTTCACCCTCAGTTGCGGTCATCCATGAGCCACCTGGCTATATCTTTAAAAATTCTTCATACCATGTTCAAAACTCTTAATTTTTTTAATATTTCCTTTTCCAAAAATGGCTATATAAATTACGTTGAGTATGCTTTTAGGAGGCCACTTGGCAACGGCAATGTGATAGCTCTGAGCCAAACCCCATTTTTGGCCTGTAGATATGAATCCACTGTGGTTTCGCAGAAAGGCAAAGAAGTTTTGGAAAGAAGCTAACATATTTAACATAACAACAATGGGAAAAGAACTTTCTAAGTGTTTGGAATAAAATCCAATTTCATGCAAAATCTGTTTTGGATATGTTGGAGGGGGATTGATTTTAAATACATATTTAAGATACAGTGGTTTTCAGACCTTACAGAATTAGTCTATATCGGTACTCAGAAATATGTCTTTCTTTCCATAATTCTGCTGAGCATACAACTGTTCTCAGCCAAGTGTCTACTTAAAATACATCTTCCCAGATGTCCTGGTATTCTAATCACCTAATTTGCATTTATCACCTCAGGTAGCATGGAAGAATATTGTCACTCTCAACAATTTCACTTTAAGCTAAAGGAGCTATAAAAACAAAAGGTTTGGATTTTAGCAAATTGGGTATATGATATCTGCTCATGTTTGAAGCTGTACCTTTCTTTTTCTCCAAAGAAAATAATGTCAGTTGACTTGCCCATCACCTCCTAAAGCAGGGGTGGAAACAGATGGTGCTTCAGAATTGTTAATTCATTGTTGCTGAATTATGACTCCACAGTTGTTCATTTACTGCTAGTCTCTTCGGTGAAATTTGTAATTACTTTACAACTTTTTTTTTTTACAGTTAATACTACTGGAGAAGGAATGAGTTGTAAATATGTAAGGAGCAGGCATCATTTCTGTGTACCATAAAGGATACTCTCAAACAGTAGAGAAAGGTAAATGCCATAGGCCTCAGTGAGTCCACTTTACTGGCTGAGGATGCTGTTTAGGCAGGCAGAATTTTACCCAGCTTTAATATTAGGTTCAGAACATTTAATCCTCAGTCTGAATCTGAGTCAAAGTGGAAAGCTAGATGAAAAAGCAAACGTTGGTCTTGCTCCACTAATCATATCTGACCACATCCCTTGACACTGTAAAAACATGAATGTGAAAGACTCAAAGGCAAGTTTTTGGTCTTCTGTGGTCAGTTAGTTGAATTTCCTCAAATGATTTATGAGCTTGAACTATGGGATCACTTCTTTCTTTCTCTCTCACACACATAAACACACGCAAGACCACCCATCCTCTCAGGTTCCACTTCAGTGATGTCTCCTTTCAAAGTAAAGAAACATCCAGATAGATTGAAACTGATGTGTATTCTTGAATACAATGAACAATCAACATGCAAACCAAACTACAGAATTTTGCCAATTATTATTGGTACAAGTATGCATATATTAAGAGTACACAACAAAATGTGTGCATATTTCTAATATTTTGAATATCAAAGAAACATTCCCTCCCCCATATATACCCTTAAAATATACAGAGTGTACCATAAGTCAGGCCCCATAGACAATTTATTATATAAATTACATTCAATGTTCAAATGGGTTGCCATTTTCTTCTAAACCCTTCCTTACATGTTTAATGTCATCCATTTCAGCTACCCAGTATTGTTCATATTAACCAGTAGAAGGAAAATGAGGCTTTCCAAATGTTGTCAGAATGTACTTCCATCAACTTCACCCAGCTATGGACAGGTATAAGGGTAATCAGCAACATCTGAACATTCACTGATGTGTATTTAGCAAGATGGGGGGTGGGGGACTGGCTATTGGTTTGATGTGTGATACACACTGTGCTGAATTTTGGGAGCTAAATTTTGCTAATTTTGGATTTATTTCTTTTTACTTTAATTGGGTGTGTTATTCTAACCTTTCAGCCTGGATTATTACAAATGGAATTATTTCTTCACCTCTTAAGATGTCTTATGGAACTTATCAAGGTTGTTCTTTATTTCTTGTTATATTTGATTTGATATTGCAACCACTGTCTGGTCTTATCAGGAAATGAAAGGATATTTTGGGCATTTAAAACAGCTAGAGTTGAACTTCAACAGTTATTATATGCTAATATGTGTTATGCTTTACCAATGATTGTCAGTGCTCTATACCAAAATTTATAGATATAGTACTACAATATGGTAAATGACCAGTCTTTAATTAATAGTGATATAAATAGGCTGTTAAAAATTCCAGTGAGCTTTCAGGGAAAGAATAATGTTGTAAAAACAAACATTACTTCAAGATCAATATATGTACAGTATTTAAAAATATTGCTGATACTTTTAAGATATTTAGAATAGATTATGTTATTAAGAAAGATTTAATGGAAAGAACAAAAGCTTTCTTTGTTCAAATTATGCTTATTTTATGATGATGAGGTTTTGAACTTTCCTGATTTTCAACTCTATCACTTAGCATATATATTGACTTCTGTTTCTTTGTGGAATTCAGCTTGCCAAGTCCAGAAAACACTATCATGAAATTTGGAAGAAAAGATTCAGGATGAAATAGGGAGATTTTTATCATTATGATTTCAAAATGAACAAGGGAAAATCACAATTGCTTCAGTTTATGTTCCAAATGACAATAAACATTTTTTTTTAATGTTTTCAATCACTCCTTGAAATCACAGAGAGAAATGTTTTGATTCTTAAAGATGTGATTGGGAGATTCTTTCTAAATCTTGCCCATGGAAAAGGAATTTTGGTAAACTCCTCCAAAATGTTCTAGACAGTATCATTACTTTCTCTCTCAGATTCATTAAGAAATAAATATCCCTTTGAAAAATAATGCATCTATTATTCCTTCATTGATAAAACAATTCAAGATTAGGCATGTGTTAGATGTCCAGCTCATTATTAACTAAACTTTTAATCATGGAAGTTTCAGCACTTACTTAAACAGATCATAATCCAATAACTGCAACACTGCCCACCAGACCTTCTGGCTCAAAAAGGTGGTGTAGAGAGTAAGGAAAATAACCTTCATGAAGATATGCAAGATCCATTGCTAGGTGATGAGGGGTGAAAAATATTTTAAGTCCACATCAGACAGATAACATTTGTAAGTGGCTCAGATAGACATCTACCTAATTTGCTGAACTATAAGAAGACGGAGGAGGTCCAGCACAATCAGACTTGCAAGACTGATGTCAGCCCCACTAGGTAGACCAAACCAAGAGATCAACTCCACAGAAAGGCTAAAACTACTTTTATTGAGATTGGTTATAATATTAGAATCTTACATCAGATCTTGCATATTTCCATCAAGGTCATTGTCCTTATTCTTTACAGATGGAGACTGAATGTTCTATTATTATTGAAAGAAAATATTAAAGTGACAATCTGAGTTAGAGAGTTTCTTCCAAACTAACTTTTGATATTTCTTTATTCACAGTATGGGATTCCAATAAAGTGTTCCAGTAAAGAAGATTATTCATTTCTTTGGCAGCAAATGAAAAGAAAGCCATACCAAAAAAAAAAAAAAAAAAATTGTTGAACAAATTTAAACTATTAGAATCAAGATACAAGCAGAATCTGATGCTGGATCTAGAACAAAAGATTAAAGTGATTCATAGTCAACTAGATTTATTGGAAATAAATGAGACTTATAAGAAGGTGAATTTCTTTAAACAGAAATATACCATAAAATATATGGTAATAAACCATATAAATTGTTGGCCTATTAACTCAAAAAAAGAACAAGAGAAAAGAATTATTACTTCAATTTGGGATGGAAAAAGGTATGCCTCAACTCCAGAAGAGATGATAAATCAATTTGGTAAATATTATTCTCAATTATACAGAAAACAGACATCAACTCTGAAAAACAGAGTAGTTAAATACAACACAGATTACGAAAATTACAGATTAAAAAAAGGAAGCTCTGAAGAAGCCAATCATAGGAGCTGAAAGAAAAGAAACAATACCCAAATTTAATTTAAATACATACCAGGAACTAGTTTTTTTTTTCTACTATGAAACTTTTAAAGAAATTATGACACAACCATTAATCCAGGTAATGAAAGTGGTGTCTAGCACTTTCTCCTTTGTGGCAGGAGGCTCTCATTTCTTGGATTTACAAAGTGGGAATAATCCAATTTGTCCAGAATTAAACAGGATTATCCCTTTATTGAATGTAGATTATAAACTCTTTATAGCTACACTTGCAAAGAGTCTAACTGGCCTTGAAGCTGATTTAAATCATCCTAGTGAAACTGGTTTTGTCCTCAAGAGATACATGAGAAACAATAACAGATACGTCTTGGGTACCATTGATAATATTAATCAGAAAAATTAAAAAGGGGCAATAATTTTTCCTCATACAGAGAAAGCTTTTGATAATTTAGAATGGCCTTTTATGTTCATGACTTTTCAGAATAGTGACTCCATTTTTCTCACATAGATACAGAATATTTATAACAACCAAGAAGCCAAGATAATGGTAAATGAATTTTATCACCAAAATGTAAAATAAAATTATTCTTATTGGTATTAGAACCATTTGCAAGAATATATGGCAAGAAAATAAAATTTCAGGAAACCTCAAGGCAAATCAAGACCATAAACTAAAATTATATGCCAATAATGTTATACTCAGTTACTTATCCAAAGGACTCTTCATAATCAGTAACAGAACCCTAACTGACCATTCTGTTTGTGATAAATATTTGGAATTTCTGGAATAATTCCAGTTTGAAAAATCACAGGTAAATCTCTTTTTTTTGGTGGGGGGGGTATTCATGGACTAATAGGAACTAATTATGGACTAAAACCTTAGACCAATATATTGCCAATCAAATTTTTAAACCCTTTGAAATATTGCAAAAGAAATTAGGATTGGGTAAAACTGAGGAGTGGCAGTATACTCAGTTAAGACACCTTTTGATTTCAGTTTGATGCAGATGTTTTGGATAAGTTTATATCTATAGTATTTTATAATAGATGTACAAAGAGTATAACTAAAGTTCATCTTGGTTATTTGCATGAGCTTTGGAATAAAGAATTGTAACGCTCTTGATTAACAAATTAATGGTTATGAGTCTTAAAGAAAACTATGTTTTGTATTATCTTAAAATGAGATTAATTGTGCTGGAAATGTAAAATGATGAAGTGGACATAAGTTTGTCTCACTGTTGTCCAATTTTGGTTTAATATTCTTAAATCTTTACTTACATATATTTTGGGAAGAGGAATAAGATTTAAAATGTTAGTGATATTGAATAATATATCAAATATTTGAAATGTATCAATATACAAAGATTATTCTGTTTCAACAAAAAGACAACATCACCCTGGATTTACACTCTTGGGTTGATGATATGAGCTCATTCCCTGCTTATGAATTGCTCCCTATCAACGTGATGGAAAGCCTGGCCAATATTACTCCATGTGGTCATGTTTTAATGCGGTCTTTAAAAACTGAGCAGTTTATTATATGTATTATAATATTGTACTGTCTTTTCCTTTTTTATTTTTCTGTTGGTGTTTTTTTTCCTCTCTCTCTCTCTCTTTTTTTTTTTTGGCTTCCTTTTTTCCTCACTTCTGAAAGTCTGAGCAATTTTTTTAAAAGTCTAGACCCCCTCTGTTAGACCACTCTGTCTAGATCACCATTAACGACCTTATAGGTCTATAGCACCCTTTTGAAACAATGAATGACCCCCTCACACAATGAATTATATCTGACTGTAGCAGGGAACTGTTACAACTTAATTCATCCTGGGATGTGGCTTACTTTGTTTAAATACAAATACAATGTATTTGTATTTGTCATTTGATTTATCTTGAAACTTTATCTGATGTGCCATTCTCCTTTAATCAGGGGAATCAAATGAAATGTATAACAAGTAAAAACACATTTTTCTCATTAAATTTGTGGCAAATCGTTTGACACACAGCTGTGTTGGTCTATTCCAGTGGTGGATATTTTTTCCTTTAAAATGTGAGGATCTTCTCCCACCCTGGTATTAAACTTCAAGGTTAGAGGTTATGGAAAAAAGCATAGCAATCAATAGAACAGTGTCCTACGTACATTTTTCATGGGTTATAAGCCAAAAACTGGATTAAGGAGATAAAACTGTTTTTCTTCTACAAAACTGCAAATAAGACCAGGTACAAGCATACAAACATTCTCTCAATCTGTCAGTCATTGGCTGCCCACTTGTGGTTTGCTGATTATGGGAATTTCAAAGAACACAGGCAAAGGATGCTCAACAGCCCCATTTGTAGATCTTCAAAAGAACCTTCCAACGCTTCTCCCCACCTACACAGCTGAAAAGCTTCCAAGAGAAACCTTCCTAGGTTGTTCTGACAGCCTCTTTTCAGGACAAGCTTCTCCATATCTGCTGACACTGAAACAGAACAGAACCTCTTTCTCTGTTAAAAGAGGGAGGAGGCCCCTACCCCCAGAACTCCTTATACTGACCTTCAGTTTCTATAGAAAGCCAAGGGCAGAAGTGCCTCACTTTGTCCCTTTTCCATAAAATAGGGGACAGAGCCATGACAAAAATATTTCATTTATGTTTAAATATAAATAAAAACTAATGTAGTTAATCTGATTTCCATAATTATTTGAAAAGAAGTTAAGCCTATATTTAAAATCCCTCCACACACCAAAATATATAGAAAAAAACTGTATTCCAGCCCTATGATTCTATGATTCTATAAGCACATCCTGTGCTGTCTTGCTTCCCCATCCCATCAGTTTAAAGCTCCAGATTCCAGCTGAGACCAACCCTGAGACCTTTGCCCCCAAAAATATGTTATATAATTTCTATATGCATATGAGATGACAAGATTGAACGTCGACATCTTGGGAATCAGCGAATTGAAATGGACGGGAATGGGTGAATTTAATTCGGGTGACCATTATATCATCTACTGTGGGCAAGCAACCCTTAGAAGAAATGGAGTTGCACTCATAGTCAATAAGAGAGTGGGAAAGGCAGTAATGGGGTACAACCTCAAAAACGACAGAATGATCTCAGTGCATATCCAAGGAAAACCATTCAACATCACGGTAATCCAAGTCTATGCCCCAACCACTGATGCCGAAGAAGCTGAAGTTGACCGCTTCTATGAAGACCTACAACACCTTCTAGAACTAGCACCAAAAAAAGATGTCCTTTTCAGCATAGGAGATTGGAATGCTAAAGTAGGAAGTCAAGGAGTAATCGGAATAACAGGCAAGTTTGGCCTTGGAGTACAAAATGAAGCAGGGCAAAGGCTAATAGAGTTCTGTCAAGAGAACAAGCTAGTTATAGCAAACACTCTTTTCCAACAACACAAGAGACGACTCTACACATGGACATCACCAGATGCTCAATACCGAAACCAGATTGATTACATACTTTGCAGCCAAAGATGGAGAAGCTCTATACAGACGGCAAAAACAAGACCAGGAGCTGACTGTGGCTCAGATCATGAGCTTCTTACTGCAAAATTTAGGCTTAAATTGAAGAATGTAGGGAAAACCACTAGACCACTCAGGTATGACTTAGATCATATTCCATGTGAGTACACAGTGAAGGTGATGAATAGATTTAGAGGATTAGATTTGGTAGACAGAGTGCCTGAAGAACTATGGACGGAGGTCTGTAACATTGTACAAGAGGCAGCGACTAAAACCATCCCAAAGAAAAAGAAATGCAAGAAAGCAAAATGGCTGTCTGATGAGGCTTTACAAATAGCTGTGGAAAGAAGGAATGCGAAAAGCAAGGGTGAAAGGGAAAGATATAAGCAACTGAATGCAGATTTCCAGAGAATAGCAAGGAGAGATAAGAAGGCCTTCTTAAATGAACAATGCAAAGAAATTGAAGCAATAGCATGAGGAAGACTAGAGATCTCTTCAAGAAAATTGGAGATATCAAAGGAACGTTTAGTGCAAAGATGGGCGTGATAAAGGACAAAAAAGGCAAGGACCTAACAGAAGCAGAAGAGATTAAGAAGAGGTGGCAAGAATACACAGAAGAACTATACAAGAAAGATCTTAATGTCCCTGATGTCCATGCTGGTGTGGTCACTGACCCTGAGCCAGACATCCTAGAGAGTGAAGTCAAGTGGGCCTTAGGAAGCATTGCTAACAACAAAGCTAGTGGAGATGACAGTATTCCAGCTGAGTTATTTAAAATACTAAAAGACGATGCTGTTAAAGTGCTGCACTCAATATGCCAGCAAGTTTGGAAAACACAACAGTGGCCACGGGATTGGAAAAGGTCAGTTTACATTCCAATTCCAACGAAGGGCAATGCCAAAGAATGCTCAAACTATCGCACAATTGCACTCATTTCACATGCTAGCAAGGTTATGCTCAAAATCCTACAAGCTAGGCTTCAGCAGTACGTGAACCGAGAACTACCAGATGTACAAGCTGGGTTTCGAAGAGGCAGAGGAACTAGAGATCAAATTGCCAACATTCGCTGGATCATGGAGAAAGCACGAGAGTTCCAGAAAAGCATCTACTTCTGCTTCATTGACTATGCAAAAGCCTTTGATTGTGTGGATCACAACAAACTGTGGCAAATTCTTAAAGAGATGGGGATACCAGACCACCTTACCTGTCTCCTGAGAAATCTGTATGCGGGCCAAGAAGCAACAGTTAGAACCGGTCATGGAACAACCGATTGGTTCAAAATAGGGAAAGGAGTACGACAAGGCTGCATACTGTCACCCTGCTTATTTAACCTATATGCAGAGTACATCATGAGAAATGCCAGGCTGGAAGAATCACAAGCCGGAATTAAGATTGCAGGGAGAAACATCAATAACCTCAGATATGCAGATGATACCACCCTAATGGCAGAAAGTGAAGAAGAACTAAAGAGTCTCTCGATGAGGGTGAAAGAGGAGAATGCGAAAGCTGGCTTGAAACTCAACATTAAAAAAACTAAGATCATGGCGTCTGGACCCATCAATCCCTGGCAAATAGAAGGGGTAGAAATGGAAGCAGTAACAGACTTCATTTATTTGGGCTCCAAGATCACTGCAGACGGAGACTGCAGCCATGAAATTAAAAGACGCTTGCTCCTTGGGAGGAAAGCTATGGCAAACCTAGATAGCATATTAAAAAGCAGAGACGTCACCTTGCCGACAAAGATCCGCATAGTCAAAGCTATGGTTTTTCCAGTAGTAATGTATGGCTGTGAGAGCTGGACCATAAAGAAGGCTGAACACCGAAGAATTGATGCCTTTGAACTGTAGTGCTAGAAAAGACTCTTAAGAGTCCCCTGGACTGCTAGGAGGTCAAACCAGTCAATCTTAAAGGAAATCAACTCTGATTGCTCATTGGAAGGATTGATAATGAAGCTCAAGCTCAGATACTCTGGTTACCTAATGCGAAGAGAGGACTCTTTGGAAAAGACCCTGATGCTGGGAAAGATGGAAGGCAAAAGGAGAAGAGGACGGCAGAGGATGAGATGGCTAGATAGCATCACTGAAGCAATGAGCATGAAATTGAGCAAACTCAGGGAGGCAGTGAAAGATAGGAAGGCCTGGCGCAATATGGTTCATGGGGTCATGAAGAATCGGACACGACTTAACGACTGAACAACAACAAATGTATTTATATATGCCTACCAGAACTTACAGGCCAGAAAAATTGTAGGAATATGGCTAATTAAAATTAGCCAGTAGTATAACTCATTCCATTTATAAAACTAAACTCCTTTCTACATATCTTAACTATTCTCTCACACACATAAACCATTCTCACACAGAGAAATACACAAATATACATGCATGCCAACAGATACACACACATCCCTATCCCTCTTTCCAGTAAAAACAGAACAACAGAAGAAAAAAAATCAAGATGGACATGGGATGAGAAGGGGAATTGCACAGGGAAGGAAAAGGAAAGGTGAAACAGAAATGTATGGAAAAAAGGCCTGGGGAAGTAGAATAAGGCCAGGGAGAGGAGAGGAGAGGAGAGGAGAGGAGAGGAGAGGAGAGGAGAGGAGAGGAGAGAAGAGAAGAGAAGAGAAGAGAAGAGAAGAGAAGAGAAGAGAAGAGAAGAGAAGAGAAGAGAAGAGAAGAGAAGAGAAGAGAAGAGAAGAGAAGAGAAGAGAAGAGAAGCCAAGCCTATTTAGACATTATAAAAAGAGCTGAATTCACCAGACATCTAGTTATTTCAAGTGATAGCTAATCTTTAACATCTACACCTCCTGCTCTTTGTTTCAACAACTTCTTCTAGTCTTCTCAGCTAATTCACAGCTACTGAAGGAGAATACTCACCTTCCTAGGGGGTCAGTGCAGTATCTAATAATTTTCCTGTTTTACCACAATACATTTTCCAATTTCTTATCAACATATGTAGCTTTCTGGGGACCACATCTAAGTCTGTCATGGACTGTGTGTGGCCTAGGGCCCTAGTTCATTTGGCTTACTGTTTAGTTAAAAAGAAGGTTTCCATGATGCCCAGTGAATTCACTGTAGCAGTTAATCAGGCTTATGTATCCATTACAAAGATCGGAATCATGCAAGCCATGGTATTCCCTGTGACACTCTATGGAAATGAAATTTGGACTTTGAAGAAGCAGGATAGGAAGAGTATTGATGCTTCTGAATGTTGGTGTTGGAGAAGACTCCTGAGAATACTGTGGATAGACAAGAAAACTAATGGACCATCGAACAAATCAATCCAGAGTTCTCACTCAAGGCACAAATGATCAGGCTCAATTTATCCTACTTCGGACACATTATGCAAAGAGCTAGCCCCCTAGAGAAGGCTCTAATCCTGTGTAGGGTGGAAGGAAAGAGAAGAAGATGACCAACAGCAAGGTGGATGGACTCAGTTACAGTGGTGATGGGTGCATCATTGAAAGACCTAAAAAACAGGTTACAGACAGATTGTCCAGGAGAAAATCTATGTGGTCACTAAGAGTTGACAATGACTTGTTGGCACATAATCAATCACTCATCCATTGACAGTAATGGATCTAAGCATTACAAAGTTTGGATGCAACCCACAGTGTTTTAAAATGAGTATATTTATGGTTTTTCTTATATACCCATGTTGAGCTATTAAATGTGTGGCTTGGCTCACAACAAGTTTATTCGCAGCTCTAAGAATGGGAAGAAGATTAATTTTCCTGACAGGTTTAGAGAACAATATCTCCAAATATAATTTTATTACCCCCTTAGACCTGAGGAAGCAGAACCATATCTATGTAACATTAAAAGAAAGAAGACAAGACTTATAATTTAACCCCACTGCATACGGTATGATCAGAAGGAAAGTCAGATTTCTTTACTTTATGAAATTGGCATCTCATCAGGGAGAGAAACTGCAGTATTATTTTCACTGTGGCTGGAGTTGCATATTTCTCCCCCTTGTTTTAGCCAAGCACTTTGAGGATGCATCTAATTCTAATGGTTTTCAATTAAAAAAAAAAAAACAAGGTCCCCTTTTTACTACATGGCCCACATGAAAGCCTCAAACTCCAAAACAGAAAACATGTTCCATTCTGATTACCTTAAAATTCTCTAGAACTCTAAAATAGAATTGTGTTTTTCTGATGGTTATGGCAAAAACTGGATCTGGATTGAGCTGGTCTCCAGCAAAAAGAGAGCAGGTAAGAAAAATTAGGTCTCATCAGGATGTTAGATGCCCAGATTATATATTCAGGATTGGTTAATTATTTTAAAACTTATTTTTGATGATTCAGGAAAATAGAGAAGGGACTACTGTTTTTAAGGATCTTCTAGAATGGAATGACCCTTTCTAAGTCTAGCTATTGTGTTGTTTTTTAATTATATTCAAGGTGTTTCTTATGTATTCAATAGATATATATGCTTCCTATCAAACTAATGAAAATACAAAAAAGTGATGATTAAAATTAAAGTACAAATAAAACTAAAATAACCCCCCACCCCCAGAAGGCTAACTCAAAGGCTAATGCAAATACACAAGTCTTCTAAGATCTACTTGTAGGTCTGTAATGTGAGAACCCCAACCAAGAATGTTCTTTCAAGCATTTTAAAGAGACAAGCATACTTCAACTGTTTCAGATCCATCTGTGCATTTGAACATGAATGCTAAATGTTATTATAGGTTTTATTGAACATGCTTCAGCTGGCACCAACCAAATAATTACTCCTGAATTAATTTTTCAGAAGAGGTTCAATATAACAAGCCACTGGTTTATTTATAGTATCTAAAACAGAAATCAGTTTATGGACTATTGATATCTATGATTACTGCACTTTGTTGAATTTTTATCAGCATTTGATTTGATAAACAAGATGAGACTATGGATTTATCCTCACTTCCCAGTTGCTCCATTGCCAGAAGAGGGCAGAAATAGATGATAGCACCCTCTTTTAATTCCCCACTCCTCAACAAATTGACCTGCCAAAATATACTTTTCCATGTTAGGTCACCTCAAACACTCCTGTCTGTTTCAGATAGTGTGCTTCAATTTGCCACAGCTGAACCCTTGCAGAGACAGGAATACCCCTTCAACTGAGTCAGTGCTTGCCATAGTCTCAGATACCTTTTAGAGCTACCTTTACCATGAATCTTGTAACAGCAGGATGATTATAATATTTGCCTTGTAAACAGAAGGTTATTGATTCAGAATCCAGTAGTTTTTTATTACTATTTTTCTTTCCCTGAGCTTCCTACTTTTCTTTGTGCTTTTTTAAAACAAAAAAAGTTGAGTGGCACATTTTTTTCATACTGTTTCCAGTCACTTGAGACAGAAGAGTTTTACCCCAAGCTCTCAAGATTTTTGTTACTTGGGAGCTGAGGGTGAAACCCTTCTATCTTGAGTAATTGATGAAATGATATACTGCTGGAACTACTAATGGAAAAATGTCAAAAATGTATTTTAACTCTTCTTTCTACATCGTAAGGTGAAGTTCCCTATTTGCTTCTGAGTGAACAAGACAATTTGCTATTTAAATCAATCTTTTCAAACTTAAACGTTAAATCTTAACTTTTAAAAAGATTGATTGGTATGCCTGACCGTTATTTGGACAAGAAGAGAAACAAAGGCTGGATGTATTTATGTTCCAAAAGACATACCAACTTTTGTCTTTCATTTGACCTTTTTAAAGTAAATTGAAGGACAAAGTTAGAGATTAGAGCAAAGATAATTAACAGTTGGCAAGGAAAATATTCCACTGAGGTTAGCTGAACTCTGAGTGACTATGTGGACATATCCATGTTGTTTTCCTTCCAACCATATGGAAGTGGTTGTCCATTGTCCAATGTCTAGCCTGGGGTTTCTTGGTGGTCTCCCATCCTAGTACTAACCAGCTTGACTTGGGTAGTGTTCCCATCTGCTGTGGAGATGTGTTATGGTATGCCATTTAAATATTAGAAGGGCTATTTGTTGAGCACTAAATCCTTTCTACTATATTAAGAAATTTGGGTCTTAAATTTATTCCTTAAATTTAAGAAATATCAATTCCATATTTGTACTGAATCCATTAAATATTTAGGTATATGTATACCTAAAGATATAACTCTGTTAGTTACATGTAATATAAATAAAATATATAAAGAGATTTCTTCAGATTCTTCACAGCCAATAGAATGGGAAAGGATAAATGCTCTCAGAATGAATATTATTCCAAAATTAATTTATATTCTGAGAGGAATTCCTGTTCAAATATCTGGAAAATATTTTCAAAAAATAAATTCTTTGTTTAGAAAATTTTTATGGGGTTCTTCAGTTCTGAGGATATCTTTACAGAAAATGCAATTACAAATTAATGAAGGCAGATTTGATTTTCTGAATCTGGAGCTATATCATCAAGTTTACCTATTGTCAAGTATTGAATACTGGAAGCTACCTCACCCTTTGGGGAAAGGTGAACGCTCTCAAAACATTCATTATTCCCATATTAATTTATATTCTAAGAGGATTTCCAATTTTTATATCTGGAAAATATTTCCAGAAAATAAATTCTTTGTTTCAAAAATATCTATGAGGTTCTTCAATTCTGAGAATATCTTTACAGAAAATGCAATTATCAACTAATGAGGGAGGGTTCGGTCTTCCAAATCTGGAGCTATGTCATCATGCTTTCTAGTGTCAAGTATTAAATACTGGAAGCCAACAAGTGGTATTAATTTTCCAATTTGGGCAACTTTGGAATATACATATATAACACTTTTGGTCAGATGGACAGTATTAGTATTATTAGGATCTAAATATTCTAAAATTCTAATATCTCTGGAAACAAATTTGTCAGAAAGCTATGGAATGGAATGTCTAATAAAAAAAAGATTTGACCCTTTTTGCCATGCCAAATTGACTTTATGGGGAAACCCAACTTTCAAAATTGGGGGGGGGGGGGGGGAATGGTGATATGGAAAAATTGGACTGAAGCGGGGATAGTGACTTTGGATCAACTGATAGATGATGAAGATGAATTTTTAATGTACTCTGTTTTAAGAGATAAATATCAATAGATGATATTGATGTAATCCAATGGCAATATCTATAGTTACAACATTTGTTAACAACATTGTTTGGACCAGCAGCATTTTCAGCTTCTGAGACATCTGAGATATTAGAACAACTTGCTAAATCCTTTAAAACTAAAAACCCTACTATTCGTTTGTATATATATATTTGTTATCAATAAATCAGTTTGATATGCAGATGTTAAGGGATGAGTGGAATAAAGAATTAGAGGTTTCTATATTATCTGGACAATGGAAGAGTGTCTTAACTTCTTTAGCAAGAGTCAATGGACCCTAAACTATGACTTATACAAAAAATATTTAGAATTTATTGGACTCTACTATGTCTGTATAGAAAAGGATTGTTAAAAATTGCATTTTGTTGGGGATGTAATAAGGACAATGCCTCTTTAAAGCATATGTTTTTACAATGTCCTATACTTATTAAGTTTTTGGAGAAAGTAGTGGACTATATAAATATGACTGTGTGACGAAAGCTAACATTTTCAGAGGATAATATTCTTTTGAACTATATACCTAGTACATGGAATTTGACAAGTGGACAATGTAAATGGATTCTCTGTGCCCTTACTATGGTCAAAAGGCTGATAAATGTATTGCCCCATTTATTCAGTGGATTGAAGACCTGATTACTCTTGCCAATTATGAGCAAATTGCCTATAAATATAGACTTTGCATGGATAAATATAATGAAATATGGGACTCATTTATACAAAATACAGTAGGTTAAAAAAATGATAGTCATACAAATGTATTAGAAATATATATGTACTTGAATAATATTTGTATTAGATAAGCATAAATAGAATTGAAATTGTTTATTGTTATAATGATATATTAACACTTTTTTTCTCTGTTGTATTTTTTTTCACTTTTTTGTTAAACCACTTTTACATATTTTTTTCTTATTTTTGTAATCAAAAACTTAAATAAATAAATAAATAAATATTATATACTAGATGACAACAATTGGTGTTAATTTTCTGATTTGCACAACTTTGGAATATACATATATAGTACCTTTGGTTGGATGGACAATATTAGGATCTAAATACAATAGAATTCTAATAACTCTGGAAACAATTATGTCAGTTAGAAAGCTATAGAATGTAATGTCTAATAAAAAAAAGATTTGATCCTTTTTCCCGTGCTAAATTGACTTTATGAGGCAACCCAACATTAAAAATTGGGGAAAAGATGGAGATATGGAAAAATTGGATGGAAGCGGGGATATTGACTTTGGACCAATTGATAGATGATGAAGATGAATTTTAACATATCCTGTGTTAAATACCATCTAACCCAATGGCAATATTTACAGCTACAACACTTACTAACATTGTTTGGACCAGCAACATTTTCTAATCCCAAAAAAGCATGATAGTTACATAAATGTATTAGAAAGAAAGAAAGAAAGAAATACTTGCATAACGTTTGTATTAGAAAATTATATACTGTATAGAATTGTAACCGTTTATTGTTGTAATGACATATACTTTATTTTTTTTCTGTTGTATTCTTTTCACTTATTTCTTTTTTAAGCACTTATTATGTATTTTCATTTGATAATGTATGTATTTTTGTGTTTTGTTCCCTTTTTATTCTTTTTCTGTTATTTTAAAAGCAATAAAAGTAAACAAATAAATAAAAATTAAAAAAAAAAAGAAATGTGGGTCTTAAGAGTTTTCTTCCCAACTGAGCCCCAGTAGTAGCAGTCAGCCAGTGCTCTTTTAAACCCTGGGACTAATTGCCTGGACCCTAGAATAATTCTATTCTGCTTAAATATTACAAAACTCTTCTACCTAGATCAGAAAGTTTTTATGAGATAAGAATTTTTGTTCCTTTAACAAATAATGCCGGTACATAGTCTTTCAGATTGGTGTGTGAGGAGCTTTCCAAGATGGTGGCTCCTCCATTTGTGAACAGTCTTCAGCAATTTAAGAGGATGCATCAAAACAGTTTATATAGGATATTATATCTTTCCCTTTCTGAGCTATTCTGGAAGTTTTTTAAAAAAATAATAGGAATGTAGTTAACTATAGTACTGTATTATTATGAGACAGTTTTTCTCCCATGTGAAAGGGGTACAATTTTCTTTAAAACTTCCCTAGTTTTAGCATAATTGCAATTCAAATGTGTGCAACAGGAAGCAATTGGGCAACATTTGGGGAACTGAATTAAAACTATATTTGCTTAGTCATAAATTACAAGGAGAAATGACAGCTGGACACAGAACAGAAGCCATGTGGTATTTGAAAACAATGCCTTTTTTTATAGAAGCATAGCCTTCTATTTTATGTAATGTTTCTTACCAAAGAGTCAGAGTCAGGCTAATGGTGGGATAGCTTAAAAATAATTGTAAGTAGGAATGAGGCCAGACTTAAAATTGTTCAGCTGTTTGTTTTATTGTTTGTTCCCAAAACCTTAAATGTACTTTCAGAGAACAATAGTAACTATTGGTTGGGAGCCCTGCATGGGCCAGTTCATGGAGTCCTCCTTTAGTCCCCTCTTACTCTGGCAAAACTCCCTATTTGGGGGAGAAAAGAAAAGAAAGAAAGAAAGAAAGAAAGAAAGAAAGAAAGAAAGAAAGAAAGAAAGAAAGAAAGAAAGAAAGAAAGAAAGAAAGAAAGAAAGGGCTTGATGAAGAATGCTAGATTTGCAGTGATATGTGTTAAATCATTTGTGAAAAAGTAAGATGGAAAATAACCATAGGGAGGATATAAACAAGAAGCAGCAGATGGGGGCACATTAGGTAACATGGAAAAAAACCAAATACAGAAGTCAGCCTTATACAAGTGTGGCTATTTATCCACCTACTCTTATAACACTGTTTACTTGGCTGGAAGATGGTCTCCTGCAGAACTCGTCCTTATCATCATCTGCTACCTGAGGTCCTTGTGATTGGAGATGTTAAGGACTGAAGCTGGAACATTTGCAAAAAAGGCTATGCTTTGTCGGTGACGTATGGTGAAGCCTATGATAGGCCAAGGTGGAGTAGTGGCAACTTTCTGAATCTTTGGTATGATTTGGAGGGTTTCATTCTCATCACAGAGGCCAATGGTTGCGATTTAAATTAGAAGTTCAGCAAATAGAAGGTGCTGCTACACTTATAAGGTAAACACCAACGGCTAACACACACATACCCACAAAGTGAGCCAATCCAAAAACATTACGCTGACTGACAGATAAAAATAGCAACAGATTGGTTTTGGTGCTTATTTAGAATTCATTGGGAAAGTGAATAAGCAAAAACTAAAAAATACAGTGATTTGCTTGAGGCTCCTCCAGAGTTTTACAGATACTAATGATTAAAACAGAGGGATAAAGAAACCTCTTGTGCAATCAGTTAAAACAGAAACAGAGCAAAGGTGATGAATGAATGAAGAGAAGTAAGCAGTGGTATTACAGAATTCATATTGAACTAGGATTAATGTTAATGGCATCTTTTTTTTCACAATTGTAAAATCCCATTCAGGGATTAATAGATGTGTGTTAAATAACCAGTCACAGAAAAAGCAATAAGAAAGTTCATTCCTAGACAGATGAATAGCTATAGATATAGGTGGAATCGACTTATGTATTGTGCCAGGAGGACCTAACTGGACTGCAAGCCTTGAGTAATGATTGCAGCAGACATTAATGGCAATTCATTGGAAGAATGATGCAAGATTCAATGATTTTAAAAGGAAAAAGCAGAAATAAAAATGATATGCATGATCCTAGTGAATTTAAGCGTTTATATGTGTTTATAATTGTCTACCCATGATTTCAATTAGTTGTTCCAAGAGGAAGCACAACTTACCTGCTGCCAGATATCTCCTCAGACATTTCAGCAGTGAGAATTTGATTGGAGAATGCCCTCCAGAGTGACATTATCTCAAAATATTTTCTCCTTAAAACTTTCTACCACTATTTTGTCAGCAAAATTCAGTTTTTTGCAACCTCAGAATTCATGCAAAATGAAAATGCTATTTGCAGAAAATGCTTGGGGTAGATGAGAAATTTCCTTGATATGAATTTATTTTTATTTATTTAATTATTTATTTGATTTATGTAGCCACCCATCTTACTTACATGACTCTGAATGGCTCACACACTTAAAAACAGAAAATAATACATTTTTGTTGTTGTTGTTCAGTCGTTAAGTCATGTCCGACTCTTCGTGACCCCATGAACCATATTGCGCCAGGCCTTCCTATCTTTCACTGCCTCCCTGAGTTTGCTCAATTTCATGCTCATTGCTTCAGTGATGCTATCTAGCCATCTCATCCTCTGCCGTCCTCTTCTCCTTTTGCCTTCCATCTTTCCCAGCATCAGGGTCTTTTCCAAAGAGTCCTCTCTTCGCATTAGGTGACCAAAGTATCTGAGCTTGAGCTTCATTATCAATCCTTCCAATGAGCAATCAGAGTTGATTTCCTTTAAGATTGACTGGTTTGACCTCCTAGCAGTCCAGGGGACTCGTAAGAGTTTTCTCCAGCACCACAGTTCAAAGGCATCAATTCTTCGGCGTTCAGCCTTCTTTATGGTCCAGCTCTCACAGCCATACATTACTACTGGAAAAACCATAGCTTTGACTATGCGGATCTTTGTCGGCAAGGTGACATCTCTGCTTTTTAATATGCTATCTAGGTTTGCTATAGCTTTCCTCCCAAGGAGCAAGCGTCTTTTAATTTCATGGCTGCAGTCTCCGTCTGCAGTGATCTTGGAGCCCAAAATAATAAATAGTTACAAATAAACTACCAAAATTAAAGCCGTTAAAAACCAACTGAAACAGTTAAACCTTAATGTGTGGGAGAGTACAATCCATTCCATGACTAACAATATAGCCAGCTAACAGGCTTCATGCCACCACAGGATCCCCAGGCACAATGACAAAGCCATGTCTTGGGATCCTTCTGAAAGGCCAGCAAGGTCAGGGCCAGTCTAATCTCAGGGAGAATGGTGTTCCAAAAGTGGGTCCCATCAGATGACATTTCTTGGTAGATGTGACCTGTAACATGCCCTTTCTACAAGACCTGGTGGGTTGGTTAGATGTAACTGGGGAGAGGCGGTCCCTCAAATAACCTGGTCCCATGCCATGTAGGGCTTTATACGTAGGTAATTACCAGCACCCTGAATTGAACCTGTAAGCAAACTGGCACCCAATGCAGCTCATAGAGCAGAGATGTAACATGCACTGATTGAGAATTGCACATAATTGCCCACACCACTGCATTTTGTACCAGCTGTAGCTTCTGGATGCTCTTCAATGGCAGCTCCCCATACAGTGTGATCCAGGAATAGGTGCAAATGACACACAACCTGAAGATGCATACAGGCCCTCCTAGCTATGACTGCCAGCTGCTTATTGAAGGACCCTCTGTTTGGGGCAGTGCAGCCCTGTCCAGCACCACAGACAGTAAGTTCCTGGAACCTGAAGGCCCCAAAACTCAAGCGACTCAGTCTTGCTAGGGTTTAACATCCAAACTCCCACAGCCTCCAGACACCAGAACAGGACATCGACAGCATCCATTAGTTCACCAGGGGTGAAGATATACAGCTGGATATCTTCAGCATTCTGATGATACCTCACCCCATATTAATGGATAACCTCACCCAGCAGCTTCATGTAGATGTTAAACAGGAGTGGAGAAAGTACTGAGCCCTGCAGTGCCTCATAAAGTAGGGCCAAGGGCTGGACCTCTCACTCTTGATCAACACCAACTGGAATCAGCTCCAGAGGAAGGAAGAGAACCAGCACAACACAGTGATGCCCACCCTCAATTCCTGGAGCCATTCCAGAAGGATACCATGGTCAATGGTATTGAAGGCTGCCAAGAGGTCAAGAAGAACAAAGATGGATGCAGTACTCCCATCCTGCTGTCACCAGAGGTCATCTAAAAGTATGACCAATGCTCTTTCAGTCCCATGTTCTGGTCTAAAACCTGACTGAAAGAGGTCCAGATAATCCACTACATTCAGGATTCTCTGAAGCTGTTGTACAACCACCTTTTCAACAACCTTCCCTAAGAAATGAAGATTGGATACTGGATGAAAATTGTCCAGTGCGATTGGATCCAGTGATGGCTTCTTGAGGAGGGGGCAAACCACTGCCTAAAAGGCGAAGGAACAACCCCCTCTCTCAAGGAAGAATTTACCACCATCAGAATCCAACCATATGTCACCTTCCGGGAGGGGCATGGGTCTAATAAACAGGTGGCCTGCATAGGACCAGTACTAAGGCTGGTGTCCAACTGAGAGTGAATCTGAGCGATTCCTACATATTCTTCCAAGTGACCCTGTAGGTGAACTTCTACCCAAGAGGACTTGAGTCACCCTAAACAAGGTGAGACTGGACCTTTATGAATATACCATATTCACCTCTCCCAAATCTTGAACAGGACTGCATATATGCATTGAAATCTGTTCTTTTACCATTTTTATGGTTCACAAGTAAACAAAAATGCATTCAGAACCATGCAATTTTGCCAATTACTTATGCAAAACTAAGGGAAACGCTATTTGGCAGTTTTATTCAACTTTAGAAAATCCTTGCTGTTCACCTTCTGCTGATGTTTGATCCCCACACTGCAGTTCCATGAAGCAGTTGTTGTGACTACCACCCCTGAACAAAGGGGGGGGGGCAGCTCCAAAGCTATCTTCCCCCAGTTCCATCATTCTCATGACACCAAACAGTGTTTCTTCTTTGTCTAAAAATGGAGGACATGAATTGAAAAAGTATGATTCCTTTGCAGCTCTAACATTTTATGAAAAGTACTCTGTTCTTCCCATTACGCTTTTCTCCAGGGCACACTCCCCAAAAAGAAGACATAGTGGTTCTGCAGCTGAACCTCTTCCTCTCCTTAACAGCATTCCTTCATAAACTGCAGTTACTTTCAAAGTCAGAGATTGTGGATACAACTTTGGGCAACAGGACAAATCTGTAAACAATCCAGGCAGTTTCTTTATACAGAAAAAGTTGGGAAACATTGGACAATCTGCCAAACGTTATGCAGCCAGCAGTAAAAGTGAATTGTGTATATTAAAGAACTGTTAGATGGAGTTTTGGAAGAAACACTTTAGTGTGGCAGATAGTCTTGTCTTTGCCTGGCTATTGGGATAGAAGCCATGAAAACATTTCTCAGGCAAAGCAAAAATATACATTATACTTATACCAGTAAAATGCTTTGGGCGTGTCCCCTAGAAACCTCCAAAAGGTGCCATTTTTAATGGGGCATAAAGAGGAAAATATTATATACATCACTGGAAAGTAATCATATTAACACCATTTAATTATAATTAAATGAAATATAGTATTTGATCTACTCCGTTCATTACTTTTAGAAAGGCAGCTTGCAGCATCGCTCTCAAAAAACTAGTGAAGCCATTGGTCCAGGAAAAAAAAAGATTATCCTAATATACCCATTTGGGCCAGTGAATATGGTAGTCTTATGGCAAAACAAAACCTACACCTTCTGTGCTTTTACAGAAACTTTGAAGAAATCACTTATACTACTGGCCATCTCAGTATTCCTCTGATAATGAATTCCGGAAAATTATGTACTAAATGAACAACTATTATTTTGTCTATTCTCAGCCTATTGCCAACTAGCCACATTCTTGTGGCTTTATTAATTCTTTTCACACCATTTAAAATGTTAAAAATCTTGCACAAATCTTGTATGTAATCATGTTAGGGAAGCTAAAAATCCAAATGTTTACAAATTTCTTTTGAAGGAAGAGGTACCATTCGATCATTTTTAAGGAATAAGCTGAAGTGTTTTGGTTCATATTTCTCATTTCCAAAAAAGCAAAGATGTGAATGTTTATTTATTTATTTCATAATGATGACATTTTGTTTCTTTTTAGATATAAAGGAATGGATTTGCATGAAAGAGTCAATATAGGAATATTAGAACATCTGCATTCAGAAGCCATTTCAGAAATGCAATAATATGTGAAAAGCATTTGTTAGGCATGCTACTGTCTGCTGCTAAGAGGACACAGAAGGAAAATAACTAACGTAGCAGGGAGATGTTCTGGAAAAATAATTGCATAGAATAAGCAGTCTGGTATTGTAATCTAACCATAGAAGCCAACTGCAATCATGACTGGCAAGAGAAAGCTAGCTTTGTCATCTAATAATGTTAAGCAGCTGATTTCAAAGTGATTTCATCTTTTTGTAACATCAGTATCTATCTCAGTAGGTAATAGATATATAAACTGGAGACTCCAAAACTTTTTATGACGCTTTTAATAAGTTAAAATTATTGAGCAGTAGACCAGCTTTTGCACTCTTTTCTTTCACTTTTAACAAGAGATTCCTTAAGTCTTCCTTGCTTCTAGTTAACAAAATGGCATCATCAGTAGGTCCAGTTTCTAATTCTTCTAGTCCAGCATTTATTTTTTTAAAAATCCCCCCTCACCCCTATGGGTAATATGTGTCTTCCTCAATCTCGGGTCCTCTACCAGAGGCCTGGGAGTTTGAGGGTTGTGCGCAGTATCTGAGCTGTTCCTAGCACTGCACTCTTCTGGACAGAGAGCTCTGAAGTGATTCCTGGGATCTGTTAGAGCCATTCTTTCAGATAAGTGCTCCTACCAACACTGGGACCACTTTGGCCTTTACTTTCCACATCCTCTCTAGTTCTTCCTTCAGGCACTGGTACTTCTCCAGCTTCTCATGCTCCTTCTTCCTGATGTTGCTGTCACTTGGCACCACTATATCTATCACCACTGCTGTCTTCTGGTCCTCATCTACTACCACGATGTCTGGTAGATTGGCCAGTATCTGCCTGTCCATCTGGATCTGGAAATCCCACAGGATCTTAGCCCTGTTATTCTCCACAACCTTCTGTGGAATCTCCCATCTGGACTTGGGAGGGTCTAGCCCATACACTGTGCACATGTTCCTGTACACAGTGCCAGCTGCTTGGCTGTACCATTCAGTATATGCTGTTCCTGCCTGCATTTTACATCCTGCCACTAAGTGTTGGACTGTCTCTGAGGCCTCTCTGCATAGTCTGCCCCATCTAGTGTGCTAGACCCCTGCTTCTGTGGATCTGGTGCTTAGTTCCTGTTCTTGTGCTGCTATGATCAGTGGCTCACTGCTGTCTTTTAGTCCAGCCCTTTCCAGCCACTGGTAGGATTTCCCAATGTCAGCCACCTCAGCTATCAGTCAATGGTACATCCCATGCAGGATCTTGTCTTGCCATGGCACTTCCTCTGCTTCAGCTTCTTCCCATGTCTCTGCTGCCTCAAGCATTCTCTCAGTAGCTCAACTCTGGGTGCCATCTTACTGATGTACTCCTGGATGCTCTGGGTTTCATCCAGGACAGTGACTTTGACACTCGCCAGACTCCGCCCATTCTCCTTCCGGCTGGTGTATATTCTCTGAGTGTTGGACTTGGGGTGGAAACCTCTGTACATTGTGAGGGTCTTCACATCAGCAGCTTCCATGTCCTCCTTTGGCCAGCTCACTATATCACCAGGGTATCTGATGACTGGCTGGGTGTACGTGTTGATGGTGTGGATCTTGTTCTTCCCATTGAGCTGGCTATTCAGGACCTGTCTTATTCTTTGGTAGTACTTGGATGTTGCTGTCTTCCTTGCCTCTTCATCATGGTTTCCATGTGACTGTGGGATACTTGTAGCTGATCTGTATGTCTGCTATGTGGCCCACTGGTAGTCCCACCCCAACAGTCTTAACTACCTTCTCTCTCTTTGCTACCATTGAGCCACACTTCTCCAGTCTGAATGACATCCCTATGTCCTCACTGTAGATCCCTCTCAGGTGGATCAGCAAGTCTATGTCTTGTTCACTCTCAGCATACAGCTTCATGTCATCCATGTAGAGGAGGTGGCTGGTGGTAGTTCCCCTCTTAAACTTGTATCTGTATCCAGTACTTGTGATTATCTGGCTGAGGCAGTTCAAGCCTATGCAAAACAGCAGCAAGGACAGTGCAACATCTTGGTGTATGCCAATGGCCACTTGTGCAAGCTGTCTTGAGTTGACTTCCAGTGTTATCTTCCACAGTCCCACTGAGTTCTTGAGGAAGGTCCTTGTGTCCTGTTGACTTTGTATAGTGCCAGGCATTCACAGATCCATGCATGTGGCATTGAATCATAGGCTTTCCTGTAGTCAATCCAGGCTGTGCTCAGATTGGTCTATCTAGACCTTGAGTCTTGGGTGATTGCTCTGTCTATGAGCAACTGGTGTTTTGAACCTCTGGTGTTGTTCCCAATGTTCTTCTGAGCTGTGCTCATGTACTGGTCCATATGGTCCTGTAGCTTGCTGACTATGATGGCTGATAGGACTTTCCATGTTGTGGGGAGGCAGATTATTGGCTGGTAGTTGGACGGTGTTGTTCCCTTGTGGCGGTCTTTCATGGCCAGCGCTGTCCTTCCTTGTGTTAGCCAGTCTGGGTGGGAGCCTGCTACTAGCAGCTGGTTCATCTGTACTGCTAGGCGTTCATGCACTGCTGTTAGTTTCTTTAGTCAGTAGGTGTGGATCATGTCTGGGACAGGTGTTGTCCAATTCTTCATGTTCTTGACCCACTGTTGGATGTCTGCTACTATGATGGTGACTGGTTCATGTTCTGGGAGTTTGCTATGGTCTGTTCTCAGGCCCTGCAGCCACTTTGCATTGGTGTTATGTGTCTTCTCTTTCTCCTACATGTTCTTCATAAGACAAGGCAAGACAACCTGGAATATTTATTTATATGTACATCAATAAGGTTAGGTAAAATCAATAAGATGACAGTATACAATATTGGCATAATCCTTTCCCAAAGTTGAACCTCTAAAATGCTGTATATTTCATTCTAACTGTTGTTTCCAGGTCATCATACAAATTCTTAATTCAGCAGGATGATCTGGTATACCCATGTTTTTAAGGGCTATCCACAATTCATTGTGTTTTACACAGTCAGAAGCTTTGGGGTAACCAATAATGAAAAAACAGGCATCTTTTCTGGAACTCCCTTGCCTTTCCCATTATCCCTTGGTTGTTAGCAATGTGATCTCACCTGCCCCTACCTTTTTTAAATCTAGCTTGTATATCTGGAGGTTCTCATTCCATGTATTTCTGCAAAATCTTTTTATTTTTATTCATTAATCATTTTGAGAGAGACAGAACAAACAAGTAAAGGAAAAAGGAAAAAAAGCAAAATAATTGATGCAAAGATGGGATATCAATAAGTGGACAAAGAACTTGCAAAAGTTGCACAGTTAGTGCTCAGTATATCATTGAAAAACCATTAAAAATACATTATTTTTGACAATAAAGAAAAGGATTTTAAAGATCTTTTTGAATCTCTGAGCTGAATGCCAAAGTCTCCACTATTTTGTTATTTAAAGATTCATTTTTAAAAAAAAAAAAGGAGAAAGAAGAACTGCTAAAAAGATTATAGGTAAATATTAATTTCTAACTTCCCCTTTGTTGTACTCCAACTGATATTTATAAATATTTAAATTTTGTATGTACTTCTGATTTCAGTTCTTTGGTCAATTCTTTTTCCCCTTAAAAATCATATTCTAAATGGTTAAATTTGGCTTGCTGCATAGTATGTAATATATATGGAAGCCATTCTTGATTAAATTTGATCAAACTTCTGTTATGAATATATGCTCTTAATTTTGCCACTACAGGTAGTCCTCTACTTATGACCATTCATTCAGCAACCATTTGAAGTTATGACAGCACTGAATGAGGGGACTTATAAGCAGTGCCCGAAGTTATGCCCGTTGCAGTGCCCCGCAGTCACATGATCAAAATTTGGGTGCTTGGCAGCCCACCCACACTTACAACAACAGGGGCTCTTCAACTTCCAGCCACCCACCTATCTCCCCCCATCTATGCCCCTTTGCCCCCCTGCTGCCCTACACTCCACCACCACTTCCAGCTGACCTTTTATTGTCTTCTTTTTCCCACTGCTGTCAAGGTGTGCCTGGCCAGACTGCCAGACTGGGCTGGGGCTATGCTTTGTGCTGCAAAAAAAAAAAACCCAAAAGAGCTCCTGGGCAGGGAGGGGCTTCGCATTCCCCCCCCCAAAAAAAAGCCCAGCCAAAAGCAGCAAAGGCAAAGGGGCTTTTTGTTGCTCGATGTGAGAGTCAGAGCGAGAGGGGTTAAGAACGTACTCTCATCACCAGAACAACGAGGAAGAGATAAGAGAATGAGACTGGCCCCTCCCTAAAGAATGCAAGGGAGGTTGGGAGGGTGACCCTGGAAATTGCTCTCACTCTGAGAAGATTTCTGTAACGGGACTGAAGCCAATAAACCTTGCTGGATTGAATCTGTACTGTCTCCTGGAGTTTCCTGGGCTAATCCTGACACTCCATGACTCAGGGGCTGCTTTTGGCTTTTTTTTTCCCCACAGCATGAAACCTAGCCTGGGCCAGGCCAGGCATGCCTCGTCAGCCACGGGAGCAAGAAGACGGCAAAGGTCAGGTGGAGCAGTGGGGCGCATGGCGGCAAGGTCTTGGAGTGCAAAGTGGTGAGGGTGACTGCAGCTGAGACTAGGCTGGGGCAGCTGCAGCTTCCAGAGCTGCGTGGTGCTGGGACTGCTTGCTGCCCCACAAGGCAGAATGCAGGGCAGCCAAAAAGGCAGAGATGGGAGGAAGGTAGGTGAGCGGGGGGGAGTTGGAGGCAGTCTCTTACCTTACTGAAGCTCTGGGCTGGGAGGGACCAAGCCCAGAATGGCTTGGATTGGGGTGGGTCCTCACCTAACAACCCATGATTCTCAGTTAATGACAGCAATGGGGAGTGCTGGGATTGCGGTTGCTAAGCAGTGTGGTCCCATGACATCTCACTTTCCAATTGCATTGCTTAGCAATGGAAATTCTGGTCCCAGTTGTGGTCGTAAGTCGAGGACTACCTGTATTGCATATTCTCCAAGTTTAAGTTCCCAGTCTGATATCATCGCTAACATATCTCTTTTCCAGTGTTGTGTTAAGTTTATCTTTGTGGCCGTGAACATGTATCCTAGTGAATTGTATTACTGCAAATCTTGAGCATGATTTTGCAGCTGTTCAGTAATTTAAGTATTATTTAGTTCTGCTGTCTTTTTTGGTACTGGAATATAAATGGATCTTTTTTTAGTCCCTTGGCCATTGATTTGGCTACCTGCTTACAAACTGCAAGTAGCACTTTAATTGCATCATCTTATAAGGCTTTAAACAGTTCCGCTGGCGTTTCATCAGTTCTTGCAGCTTTGTTGTTAGCAATGTTTTCTAGGGGCCACCTGACTTTACTTCCCAGAATGTCTAGCTCTAGTTCAATGATCAAATCTTCACATGTATCTTTCATTTTGTGTTCAGATGCCAAACTGTTGTGAGACAGCCTTGGATCCTTTTAAAAGGTACATTTGAGTGCAGAGTTCCCCTTTCACAATTGTTTGTAGGGACTATGTTACAGGTAAAGGAGGTTAATCAGATTTATTTTCTGGCTAATGATGGTGGCTGCAGAAGTATAAACATAAATCCAGGTTAAAATCTGATGAGACGTAGAAGGAAAAAGAGCAGCCAGCAAAAATGTTTTCTCCAGCTTGAACACAGCCATGATAGGTGCTTGAATTTTTTTCCCCTGCCCCTATTTTTGTCCCAGGAAATTGACTTTTCAAAACACTGACTTGTCACAAGTTTCCACCCCAGAATTTCATCAGAAATATTTCAGACTTTTAAAAGATAGTCCTTTTCTTTTTAACTATCAAGAGCAATTAATGAGTGAATGTTTTCATTTCTTTGTGTGTTTTCTTATGAGATTGCTTAAATGAGTATGAGGTCCTGAGTCTTCCCAACAAAGATGCAATGGGAGCCCTGTTGTTGCTTTCTGAAAACTATTTTGAATGAGAATGATATTTCATGCAGTAGGACAAGTCTGGAGCTTAGTGAAAAGAAAAGGTCAGAGTGTGAGTTGCTGTCCTTGGGCACTTTCCATGAAATCCACAAATCCTCCCAGGTATTTCAAAACAAATGTTGCGAGCCAAATCTTGAATTTTTCTCCCTTACTTTTTCCTTTTGCACAAAAGAGATGCTGTTTCAGGATTGAATTTTGCAGACACAATCCTGTTACGTGTAGCAGAAAGACCTACTCATAAATCTAATACAAATGACTATCATGAGTCATCACAAATGACTATCACAAATGACTGTCATGAAACATTGTAGTATAGAATATTTCTGTTCAGCCTTGACCTCTGTTCCATCCCCCCTCCCCTGCCAATTGTACATATGCCATACTTTATACCAAATAGATTATAGACCGAGGCATATCTGACTCTAGAACAAGAATGGACAATCCATGGCTGATGAGCCATATACAATCCCAAAACTTCTGTCTGTCAGCCAGCGTGGCAGATTAATTACATTCCAACTTATCTGAGGGGCACCCAATTACAGAAGACTGCTTTCTATCAATATTTCAAACATTGGCACAGACCCAGTATTGTGGAATATTAGAGGGAGGGATCTAGGTTTAAGTCCATGAAAGCCCATTGGAAAACTTTGGGCTGATTGCTAATTTTCAACCTAGCCTACCCAATGGAAATCTTGTTGGAAATACTGGGGGAGGAAATGCTATGTAGGCTACTTTGAGCTCCTGGAGAAGATCAGGATATTTGAATCTAATGAATAACTAGCATAATGTGCATGCATGTTGAATAGATACACATATTCACTGCCCACTGCAATTTCACTTTGGATTATTTGTGTAGGCCATGCACTTTAACACTCTTTCTCAACTTGACTTTCATACTAATATTTGGAGGAAAAGTAGGTTATTTATTACTGCTTTTATAAAATTGGTGTACTTTTATTAACAGAAGTTTGGTCTATGATCCAATGGAGGCTTCTGCCAGTGGAATGGGAAAAGAAGCAATTTTTTGGCAATTCTCTTTCTCCCCTGCAGTCCCACATATCACCTCTCACATTATTCCATATCATCTTCAATATTGAGAGCAGATTAGCTCAAGTTCTTTGGGACCATACCTTGTTTATAAATATGATAAATAAATATAGCATTTGAAACAGAAATAGCTTGGATATGAAAGACTCACACAGTTCCTCTTTTTTAATCCATAAGCCAAATATTATATTAGAGATGATAGGGAACCAGGTTCATTTTATAATGGGCTGATTATAACAGTCTAATTTTCATTATGGGAACTATCTAAGCTCTCAGCTGAAGAAATGTTCATACAAGAGAAACTACATTAACAATTGTTATACCAGATCCAAGTCAATGAAAAGGGCACCATAACTAAGTACCATGGATTTAAAATAAAAGAATGTAAGGATAGCTTCTATCCACTGGAAATCAGGGGAGTTATAAAAATGGCCAATTTTGTTTGGGTTATGTACTTCATCCCATTGAAGATAGCTATTTTAAAGTATTGAGATATTCAAAAATATAATCATTGACTGAAACCAGCCCAATCCAAATACTTTGACTTCCAGGATTGGAATGAAGTGAAACCACTGGAATGACGCTCAAGGAAAATGTTTTCCTGAAGTGAGCAACATCTTACTTTTAAATGAGGAATATGTAGAAGTCACTATTACAAAATGGGAGAGAGGATTATGGCAAGCTTGCTTCTGGTATCCAGTAAATTCAGCAACTGGCATGGGCTTCCATGGCTAGAAAAGGATCCATCGATTGGTCAGATTTCAGTGTCAGTTTAGGACATCAGTTATTGTACATAGATGCAAGCATTAACCAACTTGGCTTGCTTGGAAATTATCCAGCTAACAATTTATTATCAGAAAATTGTACAGAGAATCCTTCCTTCCTTCCTTCCTTCCTTCCTTCCTTCCTTCCTTCCTTCCTTCCTTCCTTCCTTCCTTCCTTCCTTCCTTCCCTCCCTCCCTCCCTCACTGATTCATTGATTCATTGATTCATTGATTCATTGATTCATTCATTTAACTGATTTATATGGCTTCCCACCTCAATATAGTGATTCTGTGTGGCTTTATTGCTTCTTATATTTGCTGTAATGTTAAAATTGATTCCCATGAAGCTAGACTAATTTAATATTTAAAGAAAAGATTATATCCAATTTAATATGTGAATAATACAAACTTTTCATAGTTGAAAACAGGTTACATTATGAAAACAATCAATGTTTGATGTCAACTTTAAGAGTTGGGGAATTGGGTGTGAACATGCATGCTATGTTCTGCTTGGCCAGGCCAACTGTGTCCTTTTCTGAGCATCACATTTTAAGAAACATTCAGAGCAAGGAATACATGCAAAGAAGGGTAGTGGGGCAATAAAGTCAGGAACTAAGTCTTATAAGGAGAGACTGAGAAAAATGGATAGGCTTAGCTTGAGAAAAACAAGTTGGCAGATGGGGTATGATACCACTTTTTAAGTAGTTCAAGGGATGTCTCTCATTAGTAAGATCAAGACCTAGTCTCTATTGTCCCAGAGTGCAGGACACAGAATAATGGTTACAGTCTTAAGTTGCAGTAAGGTGGATGCCAGTTGAATGTTAGGAAAAACATCTGAATTGGAGCAATTTACCCAGAAAGCTAGTGAGCTTCCATTCATTAAATATGTCCAAGTGGAGTCTGGTCAGCTCTCTGGTGAAAAAGCTGTAATTAGGATTCCTGTACTTAGTCAACTTGGTAGACCCCTTCCAACCCTATGATTCAATGACATAATTTAACTTTAAATTCAAAATGTCACAGGCAACAACATTTTGCCATTTATCATCCAAGTGAGTCAGCTATGATCTACCAATGGTACCTCCAGCAATACAGCCTTGATCCATTTCATTAGATTCTTCAGCTAAGTGATCGAGAAATGAGACACACACATAAAATAACACTGGTTATGTGCTGAAACAGAACACTGGATATTCAAGAAAAATCCTATAAAACAATAGGTGCCCTGACACCCCTAGGACCTCACAGTCACTGTGACTGGGGCAGCTGTACCATTAGGTAGAGGCAGCAATGCATATGGTGGGAGGATGAAGTAAAGTGTTGAAGGGAATAGCTGTGTGCCACTGATGTTAAGGCCACTCTAGTCTACTACTGTATATAAGCTCTTTTGTTTCTTATCTCTGGAAAATATCATCCTGGTCCAGATCAATTATGATGAATGTTGGAAGGCTGCTGATGCTTGAAACAGTGCTCACATCTGGATTGGAGAAGCAGACATTTTGAAATAGTGTCTCCAGTGCCTGAAATTAGAGCCATCTGGATTCTCCTTGGTCTTAATCCATTTTTTGTGTGTGCTTGTAGTCTAGCAACTAAGAAACAAATGAGCATCTGGGCTTGTGTGGTAAAGAAACTACCGTTGTGGCTGTGTTCCATCCTGTAGACCATGCTATCATCTACTCTGTGGCATGTAATTAAGTAATTATATAGCTTTGCATATAGTGGGTTATATAATTTTTATGTAAGTATTGGGTTGTTTTACAACATGGGATTGCTACAAAAGCATAACTAATCCAATGTTTTTGTGGGATATCATCTGAATGTGCCTAGAGTAAAATTGCCTCATTTCTAGAATCCCTTTAATAATTATCGGTATATGGTAGCTAAGAAAACAAACAAATGGAACATAGAACAAATCAGTCCAGAGTTCTCACTCAAAGCAAAAATGACCAGGGTCAAATTATCATACTTTGGACACATTATGCAAAGACATAGCTCCCTTGAAAAGCCAGGGACAGATCATCCTGGAGAAAATCTATCTATTTGGTCGCTAACAGTCAACATTGACTTGATGACATATAATCAATCCATTGTGGTACAGACTGTCTGGCGCAGTGTTTAGGTTATGCCTAATTAAACAGAAGTTGGAAATTATTTGTTAAGGATGCTACAGTTGCTTCCTGGATTGAGCAGGAAGTTATCTAGGTTTCCTCCTAGCTAAGAAGATTTTTGTCCGACTATGATGCTAATTTACCTTAATTTATTAATTTATACCCTGCTCTATATTCCACAAAAGAGACTCATGTTTCTCTATTTCTGTTCTTTGTCAGGCTAGGAATTGTGATTCATCAATGGATAAAGCAGGTTAAGGCAGCTACCTTACTTCCACTCATTAAAGAGCCAGCTCTACCTAGAGAAGGATGGACCCATCCCCACTTAGAAGCCTTAGGAAAGAGTACTATTCCCTCAGTGTATTTCTCTCACCTGCTGGATCCCACCTAGGGGTTTACAGTGGAGTTCTCCAGACTGATGGCATTGTCTTCCCTGATCAGTTTGTCTTCCCTGGCACAAAGGTCAGAGGTAGTTCAAGAATTCATGTCCACCATGCCCCAGTTTATCAGTGTCCCAACTCATGTAGGAGGACACAGTTTAGATTTGAAACACCTATTATGTGATTTGTGAGTGTGGGATATGAATATCTCCTCTTAGTCTCTGATTGATCTCTGATTGCTATGGAGTTGATAGATGCTACCACTCACCATAGGGAGGATAAACCTATTCAATTGATCCATTCCAGGCAACCTGGTTTCCAGAGGGAGCTTTGAGGATTTCCTGAGGCCAGCTTTGCTTCAGGCTTAGTCCCATCCTGGAACATGGTGGAAACAGTAGTCCTGGGCAGGATGTTTAGTAATCCAGAGGAACTCTGTTTATTGACAAAATGCCAGGAATACTGTTGGAAAAAGACAAGGAGTGAATCTGACTGAACATGGGTGAGAACTCAGGCCCAAGCATATACTGTAGTGATAATTGTTCCACTCATACCATGTCCTCACAGCCCTGCCCAGTGGCCAGTGTAAAGCAATCCAGACCCTTTTGGGGAAAGATGGGCCAGAAAAAGTATGTTTGGCCACTGTGATATAAGCCACCCAGGATCACTATGGTGTTGGTGGCCTCAAAATTAAAATTATAAATTAAATTAAATAAATCGACAGGAGACTGAATTCAAGCAATGATTAATACTTCCTAGGAAGAGGGGATGAAGCCACCAGTCTTGAAGGAGACAGTGGTATACCCTCCTCAAGAAGCCATTGTTCAATCCAGCAATTCTAGATAAATAACAGTTTCCAATCTTCCCTTTTTAAGAAAGTTGTTGAAGGGTGGTAAGATATTTGCAGAGACCCCTGGAAGAAATATCCTTTCCAGTCAGAGTTCAGGCCCAGGTATGGAACTGAATCCACACTTGATTACTCTTGTGGATGACCTCTGGCAGTTCTAGAATAGGGGAAATATGACCCTCCTCGTCCTGCTTGATTTCTCAACATCTTTCCATACTATTGATTGTGGTATCCTTCTGCACTGTCCGCAAGGATTGAAAATGTGGGGGGGGGGGGGGGGGGCTCTGATTTGCAGTGATTCAGTTTCCTTAGTGGGGAGTTTCAGTCAGTGGTAGTGGAGGCTGAAGCCAAGGGTCAATTCTTTTTCCCATCATATTTAAACATGATGAAGCCACTGGAGGAGTTCATCTGTCAGGATGGAGTCAAGTATCATGAAAGCTGTCAGGGTCTAGATTGGGATGAACAGGCTTAGAAAAATCACAAACAAAAAGGAATGGCTTTGAATGCAAAGACCCTTTGCTTCTAGAGACATTCCATCTTTGCTCTGAACGGAGTTGTGCTTCCCCATGGAGAGCTGGTCCATAATCTAGGGATCCTCTGGGAGTCATACCTCTTGTTTGAAGAGCAGGAACTGGTTAGGAGGATCTTTGCACAGCTACATCTTATGTGCCAGTTAGTCTTTCCTGAATCTACAGCTTTGCTTATGGTCATTCATGCTTTGCTCACCTCCCATTTGGGTTATTTGCTGTATATTCTACATAAGGCTGCCCTTAAAGACCACCTAGAAACTTCACCTGGTATCTTGAACAATAGTGGGCTGCCTTTGTGACATCTCTGCTTCAAGAGCTGCACTGGTTGCCAATTAGATTTTGAGTGCAATTCAAAGTGCTGGTTATCACCTTTAATGCCCTGGTTCAGGGTCTGGATATTTATGGGACCACCTTCTCCCAGTAGTCTCAGTCCCATCCTTTAAGAGCTGCAATGGAAGGCTTCCTAAATAAATATTTATTTCTGCTGTTACCCAGGTCTGGCCAATTTATGTGGCTGTATTATGGTTTTAATACTATTACCTCTGTAGAGGTCTGTAAACCATTCATTTGTGACTGAAGTAACATATACGCCTAGTAAACTAAAATAATAAAATGAACTTTAGACTTTCAAAAGAAAATATCTGGGGTACATGTACTTCATCAAAATGAATGAGATGGATTTAACTTCTTTGAATACTGTTATTCATTTTCTTTGGACTTGCACAGGAAAACGTCCTGGTATCCTTGCTTCCTGGCTATCCTTGCTTTTTATTCTATTGTAGCATGTCCCAAAGTCTGCTGCCTTAGGCTGCCTCTGACCTGCCTTATTGCAGAACTGGCCTTGGCTTACAAGCAATATAGTTATTCCTCCTCATGTTTTGCAATTCAGAGTTATAGAGGAACAAATCTTCAGCAGGTTATCATTCATCATCTTTCATATCTGCTGTCTGAAAGTGGATATAGCTTCTCAGCCCATGCAGCCTAACAAATGCCAAGCGAAACGGAACTATTATTTCCTGTTTGGCTTGCCAAGTCCTTTTGTTAACGTCAATCAAAACAAATTTGTAAAATTATTTTATCAATCACAGTCAAAGCAGTGACATTTCTTTTCCTGTTGCTGATGGTGGAAGCATTCACAAAAAAAGATTAATTGCTTGAAGGGGAAAAATATTTGCAAAATAAACCTGGGGACAGGGTCGATCTGTGCAAACAACTACTTTTAAAATAAAATCAATATGGAATCACTTCTCAGCTTTTGCTGGTGCTGCTCTCATAGTCCATTGCATCACTGTTATTTAACAAATGTAGAAATAGACATTAACTAGGCAATTTATAACACGTTAGCCTCAAATGCACGAAGTAATGAAGCAAGGGGAATGGGAAAGAATGTAAAGCCTCAGGAGGTTATTGAAGGTAAACCCCACCAGCAGGGAATAAAGATTTCTATTTTTGGGCTTCTAACAAATTGAGCTTATGAATATAATTTAGTAGAAACATCATTTTGGGATTTGAAAATCCCTGAACGCTATGAAAAGTTTGCATTATTATCCCTGGGTTCCATCCTAAGGATGTGCAAAATATTTCAAATGTGAAACTTCTCAAGCTCAAAATAAGTTGTTCTGACTTCATTATAATGTTCCATTATTGTTTCAACCATGCCAGAAGTCTTTTGAGCCCAGAATGGGGCTGTTTCAGGATCAAAACACTTCTGGAATGGTCAGAACATCTACTTCAAACTTTGAGAATTCGGACATGAAATGGAGAGTTTTAAATTCAAAGTGTTTGAATTTGAAATATTTTATGCACCATTATTTGGTCCCCTATAGTGACCATTAGATCATACTAACCAACTCCTCAACTTTTTCATGATTCTTATCAGCACTGTGTCTTATCAGGGAATGAAACAGCAGTGGCAAAGCAGATAAAGTGACAGGTTTGCGCCAGAAGGGAAAAAGAGGGATCAAAGCAGTGGATGTAGAGAGATATGCCTTCCTCACCTTTTTCTTGGATCTGGACCTTTGGATGCAATTAGAAAATGGTTGAGTCTTGCATTTTTGAAGGTAGTATATATCTGTTGCCAAGACTGGCAATTTGCCCAGATATAAGGACTATAATGATGTCTACTCCACTGACCGTGCTACTTTTCTCGCTTTTAATTTCATTACTTTGAAATGCTATCTTGTACCAGTGCATCAGGTTTTACCTGCCTAAGTGCAGTACCTTACATTTCTCACCATTGAACATTTTGTTGAATAGGGCTCAGAATTCAAATCTAAGTCTAATCTAAGTAATGTATGTCTAATCTAAATAACGTATGTCAAATCTAATCTAAGTAATGCATGAAGATGTTGAAGAGTACTGGGCCTAGGACAGAAAGCTGAAGTACCCCACTGCATATCTCCACACACTGGCTACAGTTGTTCAGCCAGATGTGAATCCATCTGATAGTGGGACCATCCACCCCACACTGTTCCAGTTTATCTAGAAGAAGCCTACAGCATATTTTACCAAATGACTTACAAAGGTCTAAATACATTATATCCACAGCATTCCCTTGGTCTACTAATCTCTCAAAGGAAGCAACAAGATTTGTCTGGCATGACTTGTTTTTAAAAAATCTATGCTTCCCTTCAGGCTTGCAAGATTGATGTCAGCCTTACGAAGTAGACCAGACAGGAAACATGACCAGATGAGCTAATTCTACTTTATTGTAAAGCTACATTAACAAAATCTTACAAGTCTAAAAGTACAATTCTCCCCCACCCACCCCCTATCTCCTTTACAGCCCAAGAAACTAGGGAGGGTCTCCTCTAAGCCTCTTGCCCCTCCCACAATCCAGCTGTGGGCTATGCTGTCTCTTATCTGGCCATTCCCTAGGCAGTGTCTCTTTGCCCAATCTCCCAAGGTCTTTCCCACGTACCATTACATTTATTTACCAAACTGGCTCATTTTATTCCTTGCAAGGGCCTCCCAATGGCCCAGGAAACAGCTCAGCTCTTTTTGGATCACATCTTTATATAGAGAGAGTTGGTCAATCGTATGATTTCAGACGGAGGAAGTCAGTCTTCCTGGATTTTGGAAGGCCCTCTTGCGCTTATTAAGTATTAAAATTCATTTTTCTTCCTCATGTCATCCAGCCTCCAACAGAGAATCTGAGAAGGTTAACCAACTGCTGCAGCAATATTTAAGATGCTATATTTTATGTTAGCAAGACAACCGGACTGACCTCATACCTCTTGCTGAATTTGCTTACAACAATGCAGCACACTCCTCTATCAGTATGTCCCCATTCCAGGCAACTTACGGATTCCACCCATGGGTCTTACCGACAACCAGGCAAGAAAGCACTGTTTCTCATGCTGCAGATTTCCTGCATGAGAGGCAAGCAGCCCAAAGCCTCTTAAAGGGACAGCTAGAACTAGCAAAGGCTGCATACAAAAAATGTGCAGCAGATGCCCACAGACAAAAGGGAGCTAGAAGGGGATTTGGTGTGACTTTCTACAAAATTTTTGCCTTCCAAGAAATTGGACTCAAAATGTATTGATTCCTTCCCGGTGATTAAGCAAATAAACCCAGTAGCATTCAAGCTGCAA
Organism: Liasis olivaceus; assembly: GCA_030867105.1. Lineage (NCBI taxonomy): Eukaryota > Metazoa > Chordata > Lepidosauria > Squamata > Pythonidae > Liasis > Liasis olivaceus. The sequence goes on along the minus strand of CM061349.1, from coordinate 31,762,859 downwards.
TTGCCAGCATCATTGAAGGCTCACCCTGTATTCCATTGGTCTTTGCTACTCCCCCACTGCACGCTGCATTCACAGGCAGCACCCCGTCATACTAGTAGATGGGGAGGAAGAATACAAAGTGGAGGCAATGCTAGACTCTAGACACAGAGGGAAGTGGGTTGTATACCTGATCCACTGGAAAGGCTACCCAGAGTCAGAGAGATCATGGGAGGCAGCGACGGACGTGCATGTGCCACACTTTCACAACCAATACCCAGGCAAGCTCCATCCTGGGCAACTACCAGCCTTGCAGGAGTTTGGCGCTGACCAAGATGGACAAGATGTGTTCTTCTATGGGGTGGAGAACATCTCAGGGACAACAAGAGACCAATTAGGGGGGCAGGGGAAATGACATAGGTCCTTCCACATCAGCCATACAGGACAGGGGTGGGGGCAACAGCTTTCCAATCAAGGGCAGCAGTCACCACTACAGGTGCAGCTGGTTTGCAGGATGCCTCGGGTGATCTGGGGGAGTTACTGTCAGAAGGGAGTGACACAACTGCATTTCATTTTCTAGCCTACAATCAGTTTCCCCTGTGAAATCAGGAGGGGGGGGCTGAGTCTGAAGAGGAGGGTGGTGTAATGGTATGTGGGAATGACCTTGGGGGACAAGGCAATGAGATGCAACCAAGGGAACAGTCAGCTAAAAGGCAGCTTAGCCTGCAGCAGGAATGTAGGCGGGGCAAGAGGCTCAGAAGAGACCCTCCCTAGCTTTTGGGCTATAAAGGGAATGAGGAGAGAAAGAGAGTACCTTTAGACTTGCAAGATTCTGTTAATGTAACCTTATAATAAAGTAAAATTAGCTCATTTGGTTGTGTTTCCTGTCTGGTCTACCTCATAAGGCTGACAGTATGTTTTGCCTAGAGATGATGTGACAGCCATCTTTGAATATTTGGAAAACTATCATGTACATGATCAACACATTTATCACTCTTCTGGATAATTAGATCCAAACCAACAGATTCCAATTACAAGAAAAAAGGGTTTTGACCCACAAATGCAATCTAGGTCCAAAGTTTCACATAAAACCTGCAAAGATCTCAAGCAGGGTTAATCTCTCTCTCTTCAAGATCTGTTTCTCAAGGGGCAATCATTCCATGCATCTCTATGCCCAAAGAAAAGAACTGCTGTAACATATGACCAAGAAAATGAACAATGGAATCTTGTCTCCAACAGTGAGTGTGTCCATATTGTTTGACAAATGTATCCCAATGAACAGTAATTTTAAAAGATCTGCATTGAAGACAAATTTATTCTGGAGAGAGTAAACAGCAATGGACAGTCTGTTAAATTCCATGCCAAAAAAACATGCCTTGGGAATATGTTAGTCTCATCCTTCTCTATGGTATTGCTGTTGTGGCTATGTCACAGTGTAACCAGGTTCATTTTGAACTAGAGTATTTTGTTTTGAAAGGATGGCAATTGACACAGAGAAACAAGACAGTGGCGGCTTTTATGCTTTTATGCTTTTTTACTCTACACAATAAAGCTATTTACAACAGGTATATACAACACAACCCCAGTGTCAGGTTTCCTCCTAAGTCTCTTAGTCCCTTCTAAGTCTTCTGCTAACTGCTTTGCTTCCTCCTCCTTCCACTCTGTCTCCATCCCCCACCTATCAAGAGAGAGTAAAAAGAAAGGAATGTGCTGGATTTACTGTAGTGTGCTCAGCATGGCTTTATTTTCTCCTGGATTGGCTCAGCTGAGCACCTTCTCCTCTGTTGGGGGAAAAACCTCTCTCAGGGTCTTCTGCCCGGTCCTTCCCCAGAGACCAGGGCTTTGCCAACAACAGTCAAATCCTTCCTTCCTGTTTTGGGACTTGAGTGAAGATGTGTTCTCTCTGGGACTTCACTTCCCTTCCTCCAGGGAAGCCACCCATGGACCCCTCTTCTCCCTCTCCAACCAGGAACTGACAACTGCTCCGCACACCCACATAACTTCACTCTCCAACTTTCCTCTCCAGCCACTCCTTGCAGTTTTTTCCCCTCCTCTCCTTCTCTCTCTCCCCAATTTTGGGGCAGACTGGCAGCGTGTCCCACAGCAACTGAAGAGGTGGGTATCCCGCCAGGGCTCTGGTCCCCAACACCTATATACCAGGCTGGACCACCGCTGTCTCTACATCTCCCCACAATAGCGCTGGCTAGCAGCAAGGTCAGCTCATTATCCCACATGACAGCACAGCTCCCTCCAAGGCTAGAATTGAGCTTCTTCTCTCCTTTTCACTCCTCATTTTCTGACTCAGGCCAGCACAACTGCAGCCAGCCAGGCCAGGCCAGGCCAGGCCACTAAAAAACATTAGCCACAGGCTTCTCTGTTTGTTTTTTCTCTTGTTTTCTTCCTTTTTTGAGATGAGAGAGGACAAGGGGGGAAAAACAGAAGCCAAGCCAATTAAAAAAAAAATGATAATGGTGATTCCAGCAGTCCCCTATTTTTCCCTCCCATGAGGCAAAAATTAAGTCCTTACTTGGATTTGTTCATAAACAAGCCCTCAGAGGTATGAATGTTTTGAGAGCTCTCCCACTCCACTTCTTCCAACAATTCTTCCCAAAGGGAGTGAGCTGATGCCACTAAGAGATAGTGTTCTGCCTCTCTAGGGTAAACAGCTCACATGCTTTCTTTCTCAGTAAAAGTCTCTAAAAATATGCAGTAAATTCAGATGCAGCACATTTATTCTTCCCTTTCTTTTGCTTGGGACCTACACACTTTAAGAGACCAGAAATGGATAATGGCTTGAACGGGGTTATTTGGACTGCTCCATACATACTTCTAGGAACTCACCTGGCTCCCTGCCCTGACATTCTTAAATATTACTTTGAATTTTCAGAAGTAAATACATGGAAACTAGCATGCTACAAAGCAAGGTAGCCTCCAGGTTTACCTGTTTCCAAGAATGGCTAGGTAGGCCCCAGAGGAAGGGGGTATCTCCATAGCTTTGGGCTTTATTTGGAAGTGTTCCTACTTGTTCCTCTCCTGGTGTAGCAAAAAGGAGAAAAGTGATCAGGAGTGAGAGAAAGCATCCTGAAAGTTAGAGAGAATGGTAAGGAGAAACCTAGCCAGTCTGCCTTCCGGTCAGTAAGTTCTTTGTGACTGGCAATACCCACCAGGGTAGCCATTTTATGAATGCAGGAGCCCCATCTGTATGTTCAAGCCTCATAAATGCATAGACCATTCGAAATGGGCCAACTAATCTGAGAAGGCTGTTTCCCCCAAATTGAAGGGTTTGTTTATTCAGACTCTTCTTTCTATACCCAACACAATGCACTGCTTTAAAATAGCTTCCAGAAAGATCATGGGTGAATTTAGCATTTTCAGAGATGAAAGGATCAATTCTCCTTTAGTGTAACAATTTTTGCACTATCATTTTTAGGATGGGCTATTCCACAATATAAATATCACACCCCATCCCAGATTAAGAAATGCACACCCTTTTTCCTAGAAATCTTGTGGAAACCAATGCTACTATACATTACAAATAGAGATGTACAGATCAGTAAAAGAAAAAAAAATGGATCTGCTTTATTGTTCATTTTAAGGTAAAGTAAAAGCTCACTAAGATCCCGCATCGAAGTATTAACTGGATCTATTCTTACTTTTTATTTTTATTTCTTCTCCCTAGCATTTTCACACAGGTGCAGGGTCCGCATTTTCGGAGCAACCGAATGTTGATCCATTGGTTGTCATGGGAATTTACCGACCGGCTTGTCACCCAAGCCTGACATCGTGGGCTGAGAGAGAATGACTGGCCCAAAGTCACCCAGTCAGCTTTCACGCCTAAGGCGGGACTAGAACTCTCAGTCTCCTGCATTCTAACCCAGTGCCTTAACAATTAGACCAAACTGGCTCTCTTGCTTTTTGTATATTCTATTTAAAAAATTGCAAAACCGTTTATATTGCAATTTTTTTTTTTTTTTTAATCTGCTTAACAGTCATTACTGACCCTGCAGTGACCGCCCCCTAGCGGTTTTCAAGGCAATTGCATCTTTCTAGTTTCGGAATTAGACTTTGCCAGAGCCTAATTCCTAGAGCGTCAGCCCAGCTGGCAGCACAGGAGGCGGGATTTCCGTTGCTTCGCGCCCCTTTTTCGGACGAGCGCGGTTTTCGCGCTTTTACCGGCAACTTGTCCCGTCTCTCTCTGTTGAGCCGCTGCCAGCATTTTTCCTCCACCGGAGTGAGAGTAAGTCTTGTCTGTGATGCCCACCCCCACCCCCCACCCTTCTATGGAACAACTTACCCCCTGGATATCTGATCCTCTTCCACCTTTACAACAGTTGTAAAGACTTAACTTTTTAGGAAAGCATTTGAAGATGTGGAGGATTATCCTATCCCATGGCTGGTACATTTACAGTATATTAGTTAGGAATTTCCTATAAGCTTTTATGTTTTTAATCCCACGTTTGGTGGTTTGTAAGCCATTCAGAGTTTACAGGAATTGAGTGATTCAGAAGCCTCAGTAAATAAAATACATACATAAAAATTAAGCATTTTCGTAAGGAAAAGAACTATGCTGCTTTTAACACAAACATACTGTCCCTCTTTGCTTAAAAAAAGAAAAATGTGTCTTAACATTCTGACTTTTGCAAACAAATGAGCATGCTTATTGTTTTTATTTATATGTTTTGTCCAATCCAACAGGACTGTGAATGGCTTACATTCCCTTTTTATGATAAACCAGGTTAAAATACAAGAATGGTATAATGACATGATAGACTACAGAACCCTAATAACAACAACCAAAGTGACTAAGAAAAAGAATAAGGCCGTTAAGAACAAAACAGCCAAACACAGCCCTGGATGAGGATTCTAACTTATCCTAAAACCCCTCTTAGGGCATTCTTTAAAAGCCAGGTTATAATGGCTCTCCTAAAATACAACAGAGTGGGGGCTAGGCTGATTTAAATGGTAAGCTATTCCAGAGGAGGAATAGCTGCAACAGAGAAGGTTCAGCTCCTTGGGCCCTGGGGCTGACAGCCCTTAAGGAAAGGGGCATAGAGCAAGGCATGGAGTAAGTCTACTCTACTTATATTATCTAATTTGCTAGAGAAAGTGTGGGGGGGGGGGGGTAACATCAGATTTTTAAAGTCTGTGATGTACTCTTGAATTACTGAAGAAAGGCTAATGTGATTGGTAATGGTTTTGACACATGACTAGAGGGGGGCTGTTTAGCCTCCCCTTGACCTGCTACTTCTCCTTGCCTAAGGATCAGATCCAGGCTGGAAGAGGTTGCAGACAAAGAAAGAGAAGGCCCTTCATCTGCCATGTCCCCAAGCTGATCTTGAGATGTCAGATCACTGGCAGCCCAAATGACAGCTAACAGAAGTGGTGCATCAGCCATCGCTCTGTGTCTCTCCTCTCTCTGCCATTTCACATCCAACCTCCATAACTGTTGCTTGGGCTCTGAACATGGGTTTACCAATATTCCAGAAAAGCACTAAACCCATGTTCAAAACAATCTGACAGATGGGGCAGGGAGGGGAGGTGTTGCTCCATCAAGTAGCAGAGAGAAAACCATCTCTCTCTCTTTCTCAATCCCACTTCATTGCACGCACACACACCCCATACACAAACACACATACCTACTGCAGATCAGATGTCATTGGTGCTGATCAGATGTGAGATCTGGTAGGTATGGGCGAGTGTCTGGTTTAAAAGAATGCACAGGAGGACAATCCTTAGGACAGTGCCTGGAGACTGGAGGGGAAAGGCTATGCCCACACCAGCCTCAATTGGCCAACAGGTTCTAGATTGGTCCCATATACAGGTAGTCACATGCCAGCACCACTCAAAAGGTTGGTGAACCATATCAGATTGTACCCAGAGTGAAATTCTGTGGCTTGTTGGTTATACAGATAAGGATGACTTAGCTATGAATTGGAGACAAAATAAACTGAGTATCATGGAAACATGGCAGAACTAAACAGCTGCTGTGGTAAACCATGCAATAGCAGATACTATTATTTTTTACCTTGGCTGCTGATTATGTGCCTGTTGTTTTTATAGTTATGTGCTTTATTATATTTTTAAGTGTTGGTAGCTGCCCAGAGTCATGAATTTGAGATGGACAGCAGAACAAATGAAGAGAGAGTGGGAGAGAGAGAGAGAGAGAGTTAGATAATGGGGAAATGGGGAAATGCCTAAAAAGAAAGATCTCCAATGTGGATTTTAATACTTAGAAAATGTAGTATAATGGTTATTATTATTGATTAAGTCTGTCTGTGATTACCTTGGCCTACCTATACATGGTGTTATTCTTGCAAAGTCTTCTAGAGTTCCTCTAGAAATTTCAACAAAGGAAGCAGCAAGAAAAACCTACTCCTGACCTTAGTGTCTCTTGTTTGATCAGTTCATGCAGTAGTAAATGTCCCTAGATGCGTCATAGTGACAATCCTTTTGGGGATGTGTTAATTAACAACAGATTTTTGCCAAATCTAGCCATCATGCTCCAGCACATAAACACTTTACTACAAGTGGGGAGAGCATGGCAGTGAACATACAGTAACAGTGTGAATAAGCTTTCACAGAAGCAAAAAAAAAAAAAAATGGTGTCATCAGTGTTATAAGAATGAAAATGTTGGAGCAGAATTATCAAAATTTGATCCTGGAAAAGAATGTGTACGTGTACATGAGCAAGCAAGCTGAAGAGATAAAGAAGCTAATTCTGAAACAGTAACCAGAGATAAGAAATTAACTGCCTTGCAGCAGTATCACATCACATTTGACCCAGCAACTTAGCAGGTCAAAACAAGGACAGCTGAGATGACATGTGATAGAATATGTTATGTGCATCTAGCAAAGGATAAAAAGAAAGGACAGGGGACAGGTCAAAAGACATCCAATTTGTGCAAACAATTATTCTCCACAAAGTATTCCTGTCTTCCCCAAACCCTATGCATCATCTGGCCAATTTTTAGTGGAACAAGTGAGTACAGCTGTGGGTGTGTAATGTTTAAGCAATAGTAATTAGTAACACTTTCATAGGTTAACAGAGTCTCTGTGTGCTGGGTGTTCCCTTGAGCATTTCATTACTGCATAAGATCCCAAAGTTCAAGTCTGTAACATTTAATTGGTGGAGAATGTGGACAGTAATTGGAATATTCTTGGTTAATTCAATAGCAGTAGTAGTGAAATTAGAAATTGAGAACAGGGATGCTTGCACATTGTAACCAGCACTTGCCAGGGTAGTTGGCTTTTGTTGCCTCACAATATGACATTGGTGCAGTTTTGTCACACATCATAAAACATGGCTATGAATGTTTGAAGACTTTTGCATCATCCTTACTCCTAGCTGCAGAGAAAAATATGCATAAATAGGAAGCCACTGAGTTTGGTTTGGGGAGTCAAATGTTTCAATCAGTATTTGTATGAAAGGGAGTTTACAAGATGCAAAACAGAATTTAAAAGAATATGCAATCATGCAAATGCAGAGATATTGTCCCATTTACCTCTACAGAGTAAGCAACTTGAAAAATCCACATCTTACTGAGATTCCTTTATTATCCTCTATCTCACAAAGTTTGAGAGTATCTCCATCACAGTTGAGACAATTCAAAGAAAAACTACAAGAGATGCAACACTGTCACAAGTCTGCAGACCAATTCAGAATGGCTGAAATACACAGCAAAAGTCTAATTTATGGACTTGTATCACCACCATGATGAATTTAAACTTCTCAGGAATTCTACAATGTGGGAACTGAAAGTTATCATCTTACCAAAGCTGAGACCTTGGGTACTGAAGGAGTTACATTTGGACATCTCAGAGTAGTAAAGATGAAGGCAGTACCTCTTTAGTTTTGCTTGGCGACCAGAAATAGATCAAGAAAACAAACAGTTTTCAATGAGTTGCCAAAAACAGCAGCACTTGATCTATGGGAATGGCCTACCATTTCATCGCAAAGAAGTCATTTTGCAGGAACATTTATGGGCACATTTTTAGTTGTGGTAGATACATGTTCAAAGTGGCTATCTCCAGTGACTTAATAACCAGGCATATCATAATTGTATCAAGAGGATTCTTTGCAAGAATAGGTGATCTGAACAATTAGCAAATGACAGTGCACTAAGAGTTTCAGGGTTTCTCAAAAAAGAATGGAATCAGACATATAATATCAGCACTGAATCACCCAGCTCTATAGCCACCTGTACTGTTGGACACACTGAGCATTCCTATTTAAGCATGTCCGTGACCTTGTATTATTACTGAATTATCTTGATATACCAATATATATTGCATTCTTACAGATTCCTTGGGAGTCCATTCTTTTAGAAATTTCAACAGAGTGACCATTAGAAAACCTTCTCCTGATTCTAGTGTCTTTAAAAACAAATGAGAAGAAAAGATACATTTGAAACAGGAGCATCTCTACTCAAGTGGCAACCACAGCTACTTAACTGAAGCCCTGTGCCTCTTTTACATGTGTTGCATACTTGTAAAAAAGGGGCAGAATATCCATCACACAGTTATGGCCATCTTCTTGACTTTTTGACCCCCACTGCAGATGTCCCTGATTTTAAAATCTCTTGTCCCAAGGATATGAAAAGCTTTTTAGGCATCCTCTCCCAAAACTGTTCAGGCCTTTAAAGGTCCTTTAAAGGTTAATACTGATATGAAGTAATGTGAACTGAGCCTGGAAATTAATGGGATAGTAAATGGGGTGGGGGTGGGGGGAGGAGTCAAGTTGTATGGGAAAAATCAACAAATGCAACATACCATGGATGTAATTCAATCATAAATTCTATCTTCTCTCAAGGTTGGAAATTCAGAAAATGATGGTTTTGCATTATGTTCTGTTCTGAAGTAACAAAGCAAAAAATCAAATTGAGAGCACACCATCATACTGGATCACCAGGCAGGCTGCCCCAGGCTAAACTAAACTTCATATAATAAACTTCATATCTAAACCTCATGTAGCTTCACAAAGAGGGAGGCAGATAACCTCTAATGATTCCAAGAGATTGTCCATCTGATTCTATATAATGCTTCCACAAGTCAAGGCCAGAGGAGAGAGCTTTTAATTAAAATCTATGAAATAATAATTTATTGCAGAAGAAGAAACCAGAAAGGGCTAGACCTACCATAGCTAGAGCATCTAATTCAAGACTTTTATGCACACAGCCTCCCACCTATCAAGATAGAACATCGGGCAGGGGAAAAGATTGGGAGAGCAAAACCACAGATGAGAAAAAGGGTGAATCTGAGGACGGAGAAAAAAAGGAGGCTATTGCTCTCTAGCCATTCCCTGTATAGAATACAAAACTAAAAACTCTGCTTCTTTTCAATCATCCGGTGTTTGGCAGCATCAAGATTAGATTTCATTTTGCACTTTAAGTCCTGCTGAACAATCTAGGATGCAATTAAAATGATGAAACAGCCAAATAATGAAATAAGCATTTTATAACTTGCTGTCATTGTCATAAAAATGTCACTACGGGCAATTATTCATCTCCTAAAAGCTAATAAAAAGAGGAGAGAAATAGCATGGCTCATAGAATCATACATAGAATTTTCTTTTTACCTCAAACCCCCACCCCCACCCCATCCTCAATAAAGCCAGCTTGAGCTCCACCATGCTGTATTAGTGCCAGCTGCTGAAGATAGTTTTACTACTACCCCCACCAGCTGATTGCTTCCCGATGCTTGTTATGATTTGCTTTCCCTACCATTTGTGAGAACTTGAAAGGACCTGCCATAAGGCTGAAACCCTCAGCCTGATTTAATGCAGGTCTTAGCCTAACTGAAAAAAGTTCCCTCTGGAGATTAGTTCAACTTTCTAATAAGAGCTCTCTCTCCCATCTCTGCTGCCTGATAGAAAATACAGTATTGGAGAAAGAAAAAAGAATAGGGAGGCTAGAAAGGGGAGAAAGGGAGACTTTACAGAAAATGGATCCCAAAGATCTGGGATTCTTGCCCTATCTACTCCTTACTTCAGCTCATGGACCATATGCCCCAAATAAATCATCCCTGAGGAAATGCAGAACTTAATTTAAAAAATGCTGCCCACCTCTGAGCTAAAGTAATTCAAATACCTAATCTCATCTATATCTCTGTCAATAGCCCCTTCAAAGTTTACTCTGCTTTCTCCATCACTTGGATCTCAAGATCAAAGAGATTCCCAGAACTGTTTTAACAACCTTTATCTGGAGACTGTAAAAATTAATTGCTAGCATCTCTTCAGAAGGAGAAGCCTTTTTGGAAAGTTGGAGGTCTCAGAGAAAATCCAGCTGTAAATAATGCACCATTAGATGACTAGGAAGAGATGAGATTTGTCAGGCCTTACTGAGAAAAATATTTTTGATCTTTCATGCCTTCAGTTCACTTAAGGCTCATCTATCACCCTGCTTGCCCTAACACAAGGATGATGCCCTGGCCATTCTGGAGGATATGAATGCACATCATCCTCAATGGCACTACAATAAGGTGAGTCCACAAGTGAGTGGCTAACTGTACTCAGAGAGTCAGCACTGATAGCTCTACATCAAGTTGGACAGACGTAACTAGGGGGGATCCTAGAGATCTGTCTTGGGGACAGTAGTATTCAACCTTTTTAATAATATCCTGGATAACAAGGTTGATAGGTTGCTTATCAAATTTATAGATGATACAAATTTGGGAGATCTGGCCAACATCCAGGATAACCAAAAGAAGTTGTGATCTAATCTGCAGAGGCTGGAAAATTAAGGTAAGAACAAAATGCCGTTAAACAGGGAGACATGTAAGGCATTAGAGAAGAAACACATACAAAGTTTGTAATTCATAGCTTGGAAGCACTACATTGGAGAAAGACTTGGATGTGGTCATTGACAAAAAGCTGAATGTGAGCCAGCAATGTAGGCAAAAGGGCTAGTGCAGTTCTTGGCTACATTAGAAGAAGCATGGTATCAAAGACAAATGAAGTCCTTATTCCCCTCTACTCTGCACTGGTGAGACCACACCTGGAGTACAATTAGAAGATACTGACAGATTAGAAAGCATCCAGAGGAGGGCAACAAAGATGACACAGGGACTTAGGACACACTCTATAAGCACATGCTGAAGGAACTGGGGATGTTCAGTTTGAAGAAAAGAAGACTGAGGGGAGACACCATATTAGCATTCAGGTACAATATGGAAGATGGTCTAGGATTATTTTCCATTGTTACATAAATTCAGACCCCCAAAAAGGGTACTATCCAGATTTCACTTAAATATAAGGACGTTTCCTGACAATAGAATTTGTACAATAGTGGAACTGCCAGCCTATAGAGGTGGTGGATTTCTCTACCTCCGAGGTTCTTAAGAAGATGCTAGATATCTACCTCTCATGGATAATTTAATTAATTTTATTACTCAACGCAGAGGGCTGGACTAGATGTTCCTTATGGTCCTTCCCAAATCCACAATTCTATGATTCTGTTAACCTATTCTTAGCCTTCCATGAAGGCAAATGTTTGCTCTTTTTTCATGTTTCATATCAAAAAACAATGTTTTCCAACTTCTGCAGTGCAGTTTGCTGCATTTCATGTCATTATGGGGAATGACTTTGCTCCAACTGGCTATTATGTGCTATAGCAGGTACACCCACTGGTTACTGGTTGTTGCTGTCCATGATCATTTTTTCCTGGGCTCCTGGACTAGTGAAATGGTGAATCTTTTGCTCTTTGTGTTTGTATATTTTTTTTAACCACTCCACTGGTGAACCAGTGTAATGGTGCACCTTTCCTTTGTTGTTGCTGCTGTTTAGTTTTCTATTTAAATGCTTAAAAGCAAGAAAATTACAGGGAGAGCCTTGGGTTGGCTGGCAGAGGAGATGGGAGGCCAAAAAAAAAAGGAGAAAGGGCAGGAGAGGGAAAATTTCTGTGTGTGTGTGCATGCATGCACATACATAGTTGTGCAGGAGAGCATAACAAGGAAGCAGTTAGCATCTTAGACCAAGCCAAATCCAAAAACGCTAGGGAATTCTTGGAAGCTTGGCATTCAGACAAATCAGCCACCAATAGACACATAAAGATAAACCATATTTACACACCATTCAAAAGAGACAATAAAAAAGCTAAGAAGGAAACAAAAAGACCAGAACACATCCTCTCCAGCAGCCAACACCCAGAGAAGCAGGGATTAACACCAGACAAAAAATCAGGCAGAAAACAAAACTCTAATCAAGGAACTACCAAAGAGAAAACCACACCTCCACTGAAACAGGCATGGTAAGCTACTGTATATAAACAGGGAGCAAACCCCACACTTGCTCACACTGATGATGTTACCTAGTTGGGTAATGAAATGTCTGCAAACAAACAAACAAGCTCAGAGAGCACCAAGGACTCCACAGTGAGCTGAAATTGACAAGAGTTGGCTAGTTTCTCCTTGTAGCCCAAGCTAAGAATTGTCAAGCTTTTGATAGCCCAATACATTCCAGTTATAAGATTCTCACAGAGGCTTCTTCAACCACTTTCTTGAAAAGAAAAAGCAGTATAAAGTTACATAAATCTCAACAACCAACTAACCAAATACTTTCACTTTTAGGATCACATTTATCTCTGAGGTTGCTAAGGCAAAGCTTCTTTAATTGTCTTGGTAACCATACTTTGATAAAGAGGAGATATAGATACAGCAGATAATGGAGGAATCTCCAGATGTTCTGACTTGCAATATTTTCCATGGTTCCCCCCTCTTTTGCAGACTCAGAGAAGACCATGGCAAGAACCTTGAAACAGTATTTGGTGGTGGGGGTGCTTACTGAAAGCAAGCAACTCCTTCACTGAGCAGGGGGTTAGACTAGATAGGTACCTTCCAACTATATGATTCTATGGCCACCAGATGCTTATTGAAATGGAAACCACATGTCCTCAAAGACCCTCCACAAAAAGGAGAGATTGTCACTTACTTACCCAGAAGGGGCAGGAAGAGTGAAGAAGTGGGGAGTCCACCAATCAGAGGCAATGGCCCATGAGGTCAATTCCTGGTAGAGGGTTTGAACATGATAGAAAGTTATGTAGCTACTTATACCTGATTAATCTCAGGTAAGGATGAAACTGGTCACATTTTGCCTCCTGGTGTTCAATATAATAAAAATACCATATGGACAGAACATTTGATCAGCATGGTTGCCAAAGTTTGAAATCCAGCAAATTTCTTAAGCCACCAGTATCAGCCTAAATGATAAGCATTTTAAGGCTGCCATGCAGAATTACCCTTAGAGATTGATCATAGAGGCTCTGGAATTTCAAGGTAATTCCTGCAGCAGACCAGCAAGGCAGAAGTGAAGGAACAAGAATGTAATGGGCTATGAGAAGAACCTCAAGGGGCAGGAGGAAGAACTGCAGCCTAGACAATGGCCTGATAAATGAAATCTGAGTCCTGAGGAGGAACGGGGTGGAGTAAGCATCTCAGAAGGGACTCTCCCTAGTTTTTTGGAAAGTAAAGGCAAGGGGGGGGGGGGGGAGTGCTTTCAGACTTGCAAGTTTCTGTTACTGTAACTTAACAATAAAGGTAGTGTTAATACTCATGGTTTTGTTTCCTGTCTGGACTACTGCAAAGGGCTGACAAAGAATGGCTGTATTATTCTTTCTCTTCCTGTTTTCCTTCCATTGCAAACAAAGGACCCACTGTATCTAGAATGGTTCCAGGGCTGATCTAAATGTTCTTCTGATTTTAGATCATGGTGGAGAAGCAAAGGAGGCATCCTGAGAACTCAAAGCCTCCTCTTCATCCCAACCCTTCTCCATCCCTCCATCATGCCTATATTTCAGTTTATGACCTTTGACTTTCTGAATTTTGGACGGAAAAGATAGTGGGGAGGTTGGGAGGAGATGGTGGCCAGGGAGGAATTCCAGCATTGGAATTTGCCCTTTTTGGTCAGAATGCTCTCTCTGACTTTGGAGAGAGACATCTGAGTGCAGTCCAAAGGGCCATAGGATTGCAGACTTGGTTTTTTTTCTTGACTTCTGTGATGTTAGTATCCATTTGCTAGCTTTAGCTTTTTTAAAAAGTGTTTCTTATGTTTTGGCCAGTAGGTTGTTTTAAGACTGCAGGGTATGCTGGGCATCCCAAGTGGGGGGCACAAGACAAGATAAAAATACTTAAAAAAAAACAAAACAGCATCCAGCATTTTTACTGCTCTACTAGGAATCCAAGGTCTGAAAACAAATGGCCTTTTAAACAAAACCAGAAATTGTCAAACTAGGTCGCTTACTTCTTTCATTTGTGCTAATCATAATTTTGCTTTATGTCCTGAAAATATCTGTTTCTTGGCACTGAATAATTAAGAAGGGACAGGATGAAATACAACTTTAAAAACCTAGTGTAATTTTCTAAAATGAAAAAAACCTACAAAACTAGGACATCAGACCATCCTCCCACACTGCCTCAACTCAAGAATTATTGTGATGTGCCACAATACTTTCAAAAGGAGACAAGCTTAAAAAAAAAAAAAACACCAAATCAGGAGTGAAAATGGATGAAGACAATAGACAAATGACAAGATTTTCAAACAATCCTCCTCCTGCCACTCCTGGTCAAGGCTCATGATTGACTGAGTGTGCCAGTTTTATTATTAATGCTTGGGAAATTATTATTAAAAAAAAATAAGCAGGACTTTATTAACTCTACTGGGTTGCCTTGTATGTGATGCTAAGTAGTAGGGTTGTGCAATGCTTTGGGTCTGGTTCCTCAAAGGAGCTTTGGAGTCTATAGAACAAAATGTAACATCTGTTGGCAGCTCATTAAAGCAGTCAACTCTCATGCCTTCTGAAGCACCTTTTCAAAATGAAATCTGAAGGACTGCCTAGAACTGCTAAATTGCAATATCATTGATGTCCTGTACCAGTTTGCACCAACTTGGTAGATACAGAGCAAATCCAGTGTTTCAATCTTGAATGCATTAAAAAGGTTATTTTCAATTAAGATTCCAATATAAGTGGCCACATTAATCTTGTAAAAAGTGTAAAAATGTCTTCTATTGCTGGACCAGTTCCTGGTAGCAAACTACTTGTCTGTAAAACTTGGGTCCTAGAATTGTATTTGCACTAGAGGGTTGATGGCATTTAGCAGGGCATTGCATATTAAGGACCAATTTGCAAACAGTCAATACCATCAGTTTGATTGTCACAGTGAAGGAATTGATAAAGTTCTATTAGGATTATAATGTACTCAGAACACCAGAATGTATTATGTAAAATATATTTTGCCCAGTTACAACAATTGCAATTGCATTACAGAATAAAAATTCATGGAGTATTTATTCATTTATTTATTTATTTTATTTAAAAGATTTGTATGGCCACCCATCTTAAACAACTCTGGGCAGCTCACAACAGCAATAAGTAGAGTCCACTTCAACAAATGTTCCCAAAGCTTAAACCACAATAAGTTTGTTAGTTCTTTAAATTGCCACAATACACATTTTTCTTACAGCGACACCTCTGGAAATAATTAACAATCTGACTATTTCATTTTGAAAATGTTGCCCTCACAATGACTGAAATCATGAGGCATCAGTTAATTCAGACCAATAAAACATCATTTGCCTTGTAAAAGATCTTATTTTGTATGTGCACTTGAAAGAAGTGGTTTAATCAGCTTACTTTGAACTGTACCAAAGACCAAGGCTGCAAACTAGACTAAATTAACTAATTAATTAAATGTATTTATTTAAATTTATTAAATTAACTATTAATCTGGTTAACCATGATAAAAAAATGGGGGCAAACAAATAGATAGTATGTAAACCATATGTAAATATTAGGGGGAAACCCAAATTCAGGCTTAGGGCAACCTGGGACAGATTTTTTACTCATCTCAGGCAGGGCAGATCTGACTCGAAATGCTAGGTGAATCTTCTGTTCCAATCTGCAGCTCTGGAACTGAGCCATGCTCCAAATAGTGGTAGCACAAAAGGTCTGGGGATGAGGAGAGGGAGGAAGGGAGGGAGAGAGTATACTGCATTCAGTAATGGATGCATCTATTGTCAAATGAAAGAACTGATGTTCAGACCAGCTTCAATCACATCTTTTGAACCAATGACAAAATAATTAAATAGGGAAGCAAGGGTGGTGGAGACCATTTGGCCATTTCCCCATCCTATCTACAGGAATTTTAAGTCTGGGAAATCAGCCATCAAGGTAACAACCACAAGTATCATTCAATGAGCCATCACAAAAGTGACTAGAATACTGCCCAATACAATTGTTAATTAGCAAACTACACCTAGCCTCAGTTTCCTATGTTATCTGGCATTGGAACAATGAATGTGTATCTTACCCATGTTTAATGGGTTACACACTGTGTAAACACACTCAATATGGCTTTTTTTTTTCCAGCAGATGACTTGGCAGAGGAAGCCTCTATTTTTTCTTTCTGCTCCTAAATAATCTTTTAAAGTCAACCTGAGTTGGCCTTGAAGCAAAAGAGAAGAGAGTTTACTAAGAATTACTTGTTTTAAATCATGTCTGTTTACCCCTCCCAGCCATAAAGGTATTTATTAGGCTAATAAAAAGTGAGTGAAAATAAATGAAAGAAGCTTTAAATTAAAGGGGCTTCTGTTTTATAAGGGTGTCATAAACTGGCCAAAGATGCAGAGGCTTTGCTCCACCAACCAACACCTGGGGCACTTTCTCAGCTGTGTTTTACTGCCCTCTTAATGATTTTTAAATGGAAGCAACATGTTTCCTTTAGGGACCTTCTGCTCTTTGTTCCACAGTTGGGGAAAAACAACATTCTGTTGTAAACTCTTGCTCTTCCTGACCACCGCAATAAAATAAAAACAAACTAATGGTATTGTACCAGAATCTACATCATTCTCATCTACAAAGTTCTGAACTCAACCAAACAAAGGCAATTTTTCACACAAATTTATTACAAATCCACTTCCTTGCTCAATTTCAATTCCACTTGATATTAGCCAGATGTCCTCAGCACTTTTAAGAAAATATGTATTATATAATGTGAACATTGTAATAGACCATAGCTTTTATATTTGTGGGGAAATATCTCTCTATCCAATCTTGGAAAGAAAGGAACAGAGGGTCAGTAGGAGAATCCATGGCTGCCTGTGTCATATGCCCAAGCTGTGGCCAAAAGTAGACAGCTTAAACAGCTCATTTTGTTCAGTGATAAAAATGAGGGGAAATCATTGGATTGGGAATATGTTTCTGGCAGAGCAGATTAAATCTTTCCCTTACACTTTATTCCTATCAGTTGCCTATCTCCAAAGATATCAGCTCTTGAGGGAAAACAAAGACCATTCCTCTCCTCATTTTATACATTGTTTACAGTTGTGATGCTATAGTCTCATTCTCATTCTCCTCCTCACCCTTCTTGGACAACAGACCTAGGGATGTTGGTGTGGTCAAAGAGCAAGGAAAAAGTCTCAGATATTTATTTATTTAAATTATTTCTAGCTTACTAGCAAGCGTCCAAAATAATATTCCCCAATACTGAAGAGATTATCAATCCACTCCTTAATCAGGTAGGCTTCTGAGAATGCACAGGAGCTTTGCTAGGGATGTCGTTTCAATTCTTAGCAACAATTTAGAGTTTTCTATGTGTAGGTGGAAAAGTCTGCTCTAAGTCTAAGCACTTAAGTCCCTCAAACTTCTAAATGAGATTTTTTAGATTATTATTTACATTTGTTTATGTAGTATATTAGGTGTATACCCTGCTTTTCCTCTAGAAGCCTAAGGCAGTGTACAGAGCACTTGCTCCTCCAGTTTTTCCCACAACAGTTTTGAGAGAGAGGTTCAAAGTCAGCCAGTGAGCCCAAGGTGGTCATGTTCATCACTGTCACTGCATCTATTCCAACATCTACACTCTTTTAACTGTCAAGTGCTGCTAACTGGTTATAGACAGAGGCACACAAGGCATAGATAATAATTAGCCTATTGCAGAAATTTGGTTCAAATTAACTGCTCCTGGATTAACACATTTTCAAGAAGGAGAGGTCTGAAAATACAGACCAAACCACTGTATAAATTCCCAATGGAAAACTGTGCTGAAGGCAATGTTGTTATTTTAGCCACTAAACAATGTAGGACTAATGTACCCACAAAAGAACAAATTAACTTATAGGCGACAGTGTGAAGAATGACGTGACATTTTAAAAGGGTAAAATTGGGACACATCTATTAATTTACCACATTATAAAATAATTAAAACAATACCAATATTATAAATTTATTTCTGTGTTTTAAGAGTGGCATTTTCCTCTTTATTCTATTATTCTGTCTCCAAAATTTTAAGGTGGCCCAATGTTGAGTCAACAGTCTGACTGGTCTTCATGGTTGTTTTTTTATGCATTCTTTTTTGAGGAAATTTTCCCCACATCATTTTCTGTGCATCCCTGATGGAATTATTCACTGCATCCCTAGCAGAGAATGGTCTCCCCTTATTGGTTAGGCCTCTCCAAGGACAGCACTCTCCAAAGGTTTTAGACTACAACTCCTGTCATCCCTGTAGGCCACAGTAGCTGGGAATGATAAGGGTTATAATCCAATATATCGGAAGAATGCCAGGTTGGCAAACACTATCACCAGAGCAGGTGCAGGGGGAGGAGCAATCAGTGGAATATCATGATGTCCGTACCAAAAAGAAACACATTGCCCCATTTTTTGATCAGTGGGAAAATTGATATATTACATATATCTTGAATCCAATCCTTAATGCAGTGTTTCTCAACCTTGACAACTTTAGGACTTCAACTTCCAGAATTCCCCAGCCAGCTATGCTGTCAAGGTTGAGAAACACTGCCTCAATGCCTGGAATAATAGTGCTTTTTTCCTAGTTTGAAATGTTCATATATTATTTAATATTGAATATACAGGTGGCATGCTTCGAAAGTTTTTTTTCTTCCTTTTTTCCTTTGGTTATTGTTTGTTATAAATCCTACTGGAGTTTCTCAGTAAATTACATTGGAAGGAAAATGCCAAACATGTAACTAGAAGCACATAGAACATCTAGTCTTGTTCTAACATAGTTGTATGATTAAAATTTTAAACTAAAAAAATAATGAAAGTACATTATAATGGTACTTATTTTTTTTAAGGGTATTAAAACTGTGTGGATTTTTTGTTTGTTTTTTTGACTGAAAGGACAATTACATAATCCATGTAGGATTTGAGGGGTGTTCTAAAGAGAGCTTACAGGAACGTGCCTGATGTTTTGGGGACATTCTGCTCTATGTAAGCTTGCCAGATAATAAAATGGGCTGACATTACCTTAGGCCATCATTGTGATTATGGCTTAGAACTAGGATTGTAAATACGCTCTGAGCACACAGGGTACTTTATTGTTTGGTTTTTAGAGTTTTCATCCGAAAAACACATTTAGAAGTTCTACATTCCTAGTCTTATAATGGCAGGTCATGTTGATAAAAGTGTCTCTATTATCACTTTTCTTCTTTGCATTCCTTCCTCTTCTTTCTGAAATTGTTCCAATGGTTTAATCTTTTAAAATGGTTTTTAAATAGTTATTTTACATATTTTAATAAGATTTGAAGTGTGTATGTTCGTTGTTGTTGTTGTAGCAGTCAGCTGCCTTGAACATCCTCTGAGCAGAAAAGCAAAATGCAAATGCTAATCATCATTAACACCTTGGAAGGCCAAAAATGTTCTATATGTATGCAAGGGTGTGTATGTTTGATAACAGATTCTATGGCTGGATCCTAAATTAAGTTGGCTTTTAAAATACTTAGAAGGAAATGTACTTTCCTCTCTGCTGTCCCTTTGAACAAAATGGGATTCTCTCAATGTTTGCTCTTTATAAAGTGTCCTGAGCCTTTCAGCTGCACAAGAGAAACTTTTATTTATTTACTTTTTACTTTAAGAACATCATATAAACTGCTAAGAGTCTTAATTTGCCTTTCCTAGTCCACTGCTAATTCCTGCTTTCTGGGTTCTTCCCTTTCATAGCTGGTATATCTCATATGCACTGATAGGATCACATTTCATTACAATATGGATCCTGAAGCAAGTCAGCATAACAACATTGATAGGAGGAAGTTTTGCATCATTTTTCTCCCATCCCAATTCGCTACAATGCCCTGTACCCCTCACAATATGGTGATGAGATTCCTGCAATGGGGAAACAGCAGTTGGCTTCAAAGTGGGTAGTGTTTTGGTGCTTTAACACCTGCAGAATTTGTTTTAGCAGTATTTTAAAGTTTAGTTTACCACTGTAAGATAGCACCGATGGTTAGGTTATTGTAGCTTTTGCTTCCTGTTGCAGCTCTATTATTCTGCCGTTTTCCTGGGTCCTGAGTTTTTGATCTATAAAAGCCCCACGGGGGAGCTGTCCCATGATATCTCCCCTTCAGCTTTAAGAGAAACACACGCTTCAGACCACTGAAGATATAGTTACAAGAAGACAGGACATCACACATGGACATATACATGCACCAGCCACTTCGCAACAAAACTAAGGACACTGCTCACCACCCACACAAATTTCACCAAAATGTTCTTGTTTGGGGGTTGGGAAAAAAAACCAAACCAAAGGAATTTCCTTTCTAGTGAATGAAAATAGTTGAAAAAAAAAAATGCAGAACATTCAATCCAGGATGGTATTTATTCTGGCAAGAGTTTTCCAATATTCCAAGCCCAGAATCTTTCCCATTAATGCTACCGTATTTTTCAAAATATGGTGATGCCATGGAGCACTTATGCAGGGAGTTGTGGCCCCTTTTCCTCAGTGGTGCCACTAAGGCTGAGCCGCCAGGCAGAGTGCCTAAATCCATCCTGGAATTTCTTAACATTTTCTTCCCCTGAGAAAGAGTTTTTCTTGCTCTCCGATTGATTGACTTTATTTTTACGTTTCAAATTCTTTTCAGTGGCATTTTGTGCTGCCAGACATAGGCATCAGCACAAGATTATATGAATGCAAAATTACTTCAAAGCACTGTAAGGTCCCCGTACAGAATTACTGTAACATCCCACTCCAACCATGAGAATTTCACTTAAATTCCCTTTTCCTCTGAAAGACATTTCAAGAGCAAACTGAAAGACAGCCAGAAAGAAAAATCTGCAAGACAATTGTTTCTGCATTTGTTCATTGGTTTGCTAGGTTAAATCCTTCTTTCATCTAGGAACTCAAAGCCATATATGTAACACTACCATCTCCATTATTTTCCCACAGCTATCACCCCATGAGAGAGGTTGGGTTGAAAGACAGCAGTTGCCAAATTCATCCAGGGAACTTCCATTGCTATAGCTGGTCTTAAGCCAGGATCTGCCTAGTCCTGATCTAAAACCTGGCTCTGGATGATACTTCATTGCCTTGTTGCCTATGTCTCTTTCTCCTCCACAGAGGAAGACAAAAATAATGGTAAAACATCAGGAAAAAGACGGAAGGGAGAGGTGTAGACATGCGCGTGATGGGTAGGGTAGCATATAAGGGACCTTTGGCTAGCATGGTCTTGTGTATGGTCACCTCAGTACTGGCAGCCCAGTTGCTGGCTCTTCTACCACAGTCTGTCCTTCACAAATGCTTACTCTGTTTCCTTATGCTAGTGCAGACACTGGGACAGTCTCAAACTGATCTGGAGCATCAAGTCTTCCATGAGTAGTCAATCAGACTATTTCGTTATTTATCATAGCTTGGCTTACTAATGCAAAGAAGTTTCTACGTTTTTAAGGGTGAGAATGGTTAGACAGGGTTCCAAAAATCCAAGCCATCAACTGTCATGGTTAAAAATGTTTCTTGTGTTCCTATTTGGTGGAAATAGATTAGTTTGATTTTAATCAAGGAGGAAATGACTTGGCTGAAAGTTGAACAATCTACTTTTGTAAAAAAACATTTGTGTTGGTCAGGAAAACGCACTGGAGGGCAGCACTGGATTTTATTTCCCATCATTGAATGTACCGTCATGGATAAAATTTCACAACTGGCCTTACTTCCGTCAATGGGAAGTAAATTAGCGCACTGAGCTTCTGGTTTGTAAATACGTTTGTACTTTAATCTCTGATTATGCTTTAGTTCATCTCTTGTGTCATTGATGAGCCTTGACTTTATAGTTAATATTTACCATAGATAGTTCTGATAAAGACAAGTCCTAGTGTAACTTCTGCTTAGGACATCAACATGACATTAGGAGCATAAGTGCACAGCAATCATATAACTGAACTCTGTAGAAACATTTTTGTATACAGGAGGTAAAGAATCTCTTCAGAGACAATCTGGATTATGGAGTCTGCCCTTTGAAAGGGACTCTCAGCAGTGCCAAAACTTAAACCCACAAGCTAGCAGCTTTCAATTCTTCACTGCTGGTCCCGTCATGATCATTATTATCTTCTTACATTGCTTGCCAATTTTTAGGTATTTTTCTGAGCCAGGGAAAGATTTGGCAGTACTGAATTCAGAAATAATGCCAAAGAGCTGGCTGATTAAAAACAGATTCCAACATGAAGTTGTAAGCTTAAATAAGTTATTTTCTTCATTGATATAATGTACCAATAAGAGGATACCAGAAACACAATCAGCTAAAACAGAAGATGCACACTTAACTAATGTCATAAAGTCTGATCTTTTAAGTAATGGGACAGAATCTAATGGTGTATTTTCATAAGCAGAAGCAATTTCCATAGATGGAATGGAAGGGGTGATTCCCTTGTCCTTTGCAGCTCTTCAGTCTCCTCCCCCAGACCTGGGGGCCTGCAGTGGGAAAGTGCAAGGGGAAGTCCCACTGTACCATGGACGATTGTTGGAGTCCATCCAAGAAGCCAAAGAACAACTATATATGTCAATAAATAAATAAATAAATATGACCAGGAATGTGTGTAACTATAGTTTAGATGCAGCTCAATCCAATAAGATTCAAAGTGTGTTACAATTAGTAGGAGTTGCCAGTGGTTTTCCAAAACGAAATCCCCAAATTTATCACATTCATTTTTCAAATTTGTGAAGTGGCCTGACTCTCTTATGACTCTAGGGGGCATACAATATTAAAAAGAAATTAACTACAATGAGAAAAAAATAGCCAATATCTGGAAAGAATAAAACCAATACCTTGGCAAACATATAGCATTCCCACAAGGGGCCCACAATCCAGCCTAACCCAAGGGCTGTGAGAAAAGCCAGGTTTTAAGGCCTATTTGAACGAAGATAGGGTAGTGGCAATATGAATCTTGAAGGGGGATGCTGTTCCAAAGGGCAGGCACTGCAACAAAGAAGGCTTGCTTCCTGGATCCCATCAAATGACATTGTTTAATTGCTGGAACCTGAAGCATGCCAGTTCTATCAAAGTGATCAAAGCATGAGTGACTGTCCAGAGAGCCTCCCAGTCCAGAAATGGGTGCAACTGGTGCACAGGATGATCCTGGCTACAGCTGCTACCTGCTCCTAAAGGTGTGCACCAGTCACAAATAGTCCATTCAGGACTATAGATGGAGAGCTTCCATTCTGGAGACAAGATCTCAACAGCATTACTTGGTTGAGATAGAAAGCTAGGTATCGTCAGTGTACTGGTGATGCCTGACTCCAAACTGATGGATGATCTCACTCAGCTGCCTCATGTAGCTATTAAACAGGAGAAGAGGGAATGTCGAGACCTGTGACACCCAAGGACATCAGAGGCCATAGGTTCGATCTCTCCCCAACTGCAAGAATACTGGCTAGAACTGGTTACAGAGAAAGGAGGAAAACCACTGCAACATGGTGTCCCCCATCCTAATCCCCATAGATGGACAATGGTATTGAAAGCCACTGAAAGATCAAGAAGAGCCAGGACTATCACACACACCTTGTCCAGGAAAAGAAACATGAAACTCCAATATACATGAAATAATATTTTTCTACTTTACTGAAATGTGACTTACAGATGCCGAAGTAGTTTTCCACTGACATTAATGTATTCCAACCCTCCCTGTGCTTTTGGATATCTGAGTATTTTAACAACTTGCCTATAAATAATATTTGTCAGCTTATTGTTTTATAAAGAGCCTATTAGATCCTCTATAAACAGAGTGAGTTGTAAAGCACTTCAGGCTGCAGATCCATACCTAGGCAGCCAAAGATATTTTAACTAGAGTTATTGATATTCGGTGCTTTTTGTCAAATGACATTTGTATTGCAGTTCTTTAAATAGGGGAAAAAACTATTCACTGAATTAACTGATTTGAAGTATACCCTCCATTGGTTCTTAGCCTTTGAGCTAAGATCAAGTGCACTATACCCAATGTTCAAGCCATAGTCAACAAAAATACTGATGTTCAGATTTATACTGCTGTGCTATTTTACATTACACCTCTCTCACAGTTAAATTGAAAAGAAAAGTTCCATTATTTTCCAAAACAATTTGACCCTAAAAAACTCCAATTTACAAGGAGGGACAGATATGCTGATTCCAAGAAAGCCGATGAGAGGAAATTTCCAGAGGATAAAACTTGCCATTATTATACTTGAGACAGAAGATCTGTCTTATGATACCTAAAAAATTAAAATCTTCTTCCCTAGCTGGTAACTGATGCTTCCTCAGAGAAGAACACAGAGGAGAATTTCCCCAAATAAACCTCTAAAGCAGTTTGTTAAAAGTTTGAAAATATTTTAGGGACTATTATAGAGGAATATCACACATGATATAGGTTACCTGTGACAAAACATTCATTTTAAAAATTTTAATTTTATTCCTAATAGTGTGAGTGGAGTCCATCTATCCAAATCTGTTGCTATTCCAGATAGCAATATGTCTAAATGCAGTTTGATCATTTGAGAATTATCTTTAACTATTTTCAATCCAAGAGAAGTTATTGCCTCTGTCAAAATCATTAATTTTATTCAAAAGGCTTGGGTTTACCAATCAGTATCAACTTACCATGTGAACAAAACTATTTTAGATTCCTTACCAGCATGTATCAAACCATGGATTTTGCTAATTCACCTGTTCGTTCATGCTGAAGATTCTGAACACAGATCAAACAGTATATGAAAAAAAATGCTATCATACACCTCTCTTCAGTAAAAAAAAAAAAAAAAAAAGAGGTTTGGTTAGGATCCCATTTGTCTTCACCTGTGTTGCTGGATGAAACGCACAGCAATTAAAAAAGAAAAAAAATGTATCCAAATTGGAATCAAGCCCTGGGATTAAGAAATACTGATGTTCCCAAACTGGAAGTGAACCCAACATTGCAATAATTCAATTCCCGGCAATCTGCATTTGTGTGCAGTGACTCAGACTTTCTACTGCTGTGCCAGATTACAATAGCCAAGAGAGATGTGACTGCCATCAGGCACAGTTCTCTGATTTACCCGTCTTGAAATCAGAGCAAATCATTATTCAATAATAATAAGTTAATTGTTTGTGTACCAATTTAATGTTGACTGTCTTATAAGGTTAATGACAAAACCTCAAAGCATTCTATTAAAATTTAGAAATCCATCTTGGAGAATGGATTTTCTGTTTCTTTACATCAGCAGTGAATAACTTCAGCCAACAGAGCAGACATGGACCCTCGGTCCTTGATCTGCTTCCCCCATGAGTCCCCCCAGGATCATCCCACTAAAATCTGACAGAAAATACTGAATGATAGTAACATGTTTCCACCAACTTTTGAATAAAAAATGATAATCAGATATCGTAGACTTAATGTACACATTAACATTTTAAACCTCCTTCAGTCCTATAAAGTGAGAAAAAGGAGTTGAAAAGTCCAGTCACACTCCATCCTTTGGCATCACTGTATTGCTGCTGTGACCCTTGTGCATCTCAGCTGTCAAAAAAGAAGTAAGAAAGAACAGCACCAGTTGATAATATAATTATAATTATTGATGTACAAGATAACTAGGGTGATGTTTTTGAGCAGACAATTGCCAAATGGATGTGGAAGATGGCAAGCATGCAAGACAATCTAACACACAATTTATTTCACAGTCAACCAAAATATTTGGCAATAATTCTTATTCTCTTAGCTGATTTCTATCCATGATTGATAGACCAAGGTAAATCTGCTCCATTTAATTGTTCATTCTTGCAAACAGATTTCTGATATGACCATTTCTGATACAGTAAAACCAATGAAACCCTCATTGGATGCATACAAGGAACAGCCTCCAGTCAGGGTTTGTTTCATTTGAATTCCTGCACTGAGCAAAGGGTTGGATCTGATGACTTAAATTCTAAGATTCTATGATGCTCTATCAATTTTAATTAAAATTTAATTAAAAATCTGTAGAAAAAATTGCCAGGTCAAACCAAGGAATGAATTGACTGTTTATTTATTTATTTCTATATAGGTGCTCCAGACCAATTCTGGGCAGCTCAAAGCATAAACATGACAGAATAAAAAATTCTGCATAAACAAAACAGAATAAAAATGTGAAGTACAAAAGATAGAGTACAAGATGGTAACAATAGAAGAGAATATATATAGCTCAGGGTTGAACTGTGGAGTCCTTGGGGTTCTCTGAGCTTGGTGGTTTTCTTGCAAACGTTCCAAGGACTCCACAACAAGACAGTGAATCCTACCGGAACACCCAAACACATACAAATATGTCCAACACAGACAACCACCACCTCAGCCAGCCAGGTCTTTAAGGCCTTCTGGAACACCATTAGGGTGGGAGCTACACAGATCTCAGGGGGAACCTCATTCTGGACGCCATGACAGAGAATGCATGTTTCCTGGATCCAATATATGGTGCTGTTTACTCAAAGAGACCCAGGGCATTTTAAAAAAATTATTCATTCATTCATTCATTTATTTGATTTGTTAGGGATGCCCAGCTCCAAAAAGACTCTGGGCGGCTTACAAAATATCAAATATATAATTAAAACACAGTTAAAAATATAACAAAATAAAGCATATTTGCCTGGACAGAACAACAGTAACATCCAAAAACCAGGACCCTAACCCCAGGCCTTCCACTACACTTGGAGGGGAAGCCACACATATCTCGGGGGGGGGGGGCATGCTATTCCAGAGGGCATCAGAAAATGCCTGCTTCCTCAGTTCCATGCAGTAACACTTAACTTAGGGGACCTGGAGCGCACCCCTGTCAGCTTGTACTGGCCCAGCAGACACCATGGGAGACAGGTGGTCCCTCAAATGGATAGAGTTGCACCCATTTAAAATTGGTGGTGGGATTTTTTTTAATCCTCACTCTTCTCTGGTGAACTTAAAAGAATACATCACACAATGGTTTTAATGCTTTTAATTTTAGCATGATTTATTTATATGCTATTGGCATAAGAAAGTTTAAACTGTAAAACAAAAGCATGTCCTTTTCGTTATTCAGACTTTATTCCTTCAGTTGGATTTGGATTTTCATTAGAAAGATTTATATGGTAGGAAGCATTGAAAAGTATGACAAAGAAAAGATGCTAGACAAGAAGCTAATGCCACCTGTGCCTACTCCTGAAGAATTGTCCTCATTTGACTGAATTTTCAGGGTAGCATAACAGATTGAAGTTCTAGCTCAGAGTTTCTCAACCTTGACAACTTTGATTTAACCTCAAGTAAAAGTTTATCCAAACTGGAAATACACACACACACACACACACACACACAATTTTGATGCTTATTCTCTGGAAATTACAATTGAAGAAATATTGGTTGACTTTTGGCTTGTATGCTTAGGAGCATGCCTAGTTAAACTTATATAATCACTTAAGAACCATAAAGTGCTTTAATTTGGGTGTGTGTATTTAATAATCTTACATCTTAATTATACATATAGTTGATGTCCAAATGATTAAAATGAATCTCAGCTCTTTCAAAGATATATCTAAGATGAGCAATCATAAGATATTCAAAACACCTTCTAACAAATATTTCTTATTTTCTAAGAAGCCATTATCCTCAGTTCCTCATAGAGTACAACCTGTCCTCTAAGAATACTGAACTATAATTTAAAAAATCATTAAATCCAACTATGTTCAATGTGGCATATTTTCTCTTCCAAGTCAATATTCATAAGACTGTAGCCTTAATATTAATTTGTACAACAAAGTGCAGTACTGTATTAGAATTGGTGTATGGTATTTGTCATGTTTTTTTTCCTGTTTAGAAAAAATGGCGTCTTTAAATGTTATTGTACTAACCAGTTGAAGGGGGAAGCAAACCTCAGAGGGGTTATTTTAATTATTTGAAGAATGCACAATGCCTTTCAAAAATGAACTTCTCATCAATAATAAAATATATAACCTATGCTAAATAGCTAATAAATATCTGCCTTCCAATGGAGGGCATATTTTCCATCATAACATGGCAATGCCTATGGTTTTACAATTCAATCAAGGAGTTTCTGTAGAATATAATAACAATCATTCATGCAGAGCATATAATTTGGAACATAGACACTTGAGAAACATATACAGCAATAAACCACTTCAGCAGCAGATCATTTCAAATACAATTACCAAATGTTTCACTTCTATCTATAAGTAATCAATAGTGCTTGAAAAACCCTATTAAGAAGATAACTATAATAAAATTTCTGAAATAGTTGTTAGAGTAATTTAATAAAAGAATATAATTTAATAGGAGACATATAGCTCACAATATTGTAGGAAGTATAAGGGCATAGCCACTGGAAAATACTTGAATAAATATTACTTCTTATTTTTTAAGCTTTAATTGTGCACCTTTCTCATATAGTTCAAGACAGTTTATAAGAATAGTAAACAATAATAATGTAGTAACATAAAAATAATAAAAGCAATATTTCTGTCAAAAAACAATTACAGTAATAAATTTAAAACTAAAATAAAGTTTATCTTCCATAACAATAGAAGGAAGCAATAAAAGCCATGAAGGGAGCCTTACCCAACATTCTACTCTCCAGCTGATCTGTGGCCAAGATGTCTGGAAATGCTGGAATTATAATCCAACATGTCAAAAAATAATCAGTTCAAAATTGAAACAGTGCTTCCAAGGTGTGCTTTTTAAATACTCCTTAATACTGCAGCAAAAGGGCAAAAAGTGGCAGAGGGAGGAGGAATAACATTATTTCCCCACTCTCAAGATGGGAAATTTGGAAACAGAGAAGGGTTAAGCCCAACAGGTGCACCATGGGCCTGAACCAAAATACTACCATATAATCCCCCAATGTGCTAATCAGCTGTTGCCCCCTTTGCAATATACCATTAAATAATATGAAGTACTCTGCAAATTCTAGAAGTGATTTATATAGAATAAGCATCAAAATCATTTAAAATATAGGCACTGAAGTTAAGGAGGTTAATACTACAGATAAGCTATTTAAAGAAGTTCTCCATCTTGAATCTATCCTGTGATTAAAATGAGTGTTCTGCAGCATATTGGAATATTTATGATCACTCAACAATATTCTGAGTAGATAGCAATATATTCTAGTTTACAGAAGAAGTTCTCTGTTGGAAGATGTTCTTTATTTCAGGCTTCCCCAACCAGGTACTTTCCAGATGTGTTGAGGACCCAGCTCAGAATTCCCAACTAGGATATCCCAAGCCATGCTGACTGAATATTCTGGAATTTGCAATCCACACACTTCATCGGACACAAGGCTAAGAAAGGCTACCCTTCTTCAAGGGCTTTCCAACCAAAGTCCATTTAAGAGGTAAAGGACCATCAGCTAAGAGAACAAAGTCCTTGAAGTTGCCCACAAAGAAATAGCATCTGAGCCACAGGCTGTGGTAGCATACAGATAGATGTATTTTGTTTCTATTTAAGTGTTATAGTAATTATTTCTAAATATGCATCTATTCATGTACTGCATATTTAAAAAAACATAAAACTTAAACAATTCCATGTCCTCCTTTGTCAGTGATGCTTAAGTGGCAACTTCACTGCCATATTTATGCTGTTCTACTTTCTGTAAGGCCCTGAGATTTGCCTTAATACAGTTACTCACTACACTTCATCCAAGATAAACACATCAGAGGAAGTTGATATTTTTGAACTGCTGTGGATGTTTAATGGACAAACAAGGTAGAAATATCTTAAATAAATCAATTTGAACAGAGCTACTTCTCACATCAGTTAGAAATTTCCATTTGTCAAATAGAATAGCCTGACAAACATTGCCTGTGTTGTAGAGCTGTGTCACCTCCATCAACACAACTTGAGGGAATTCCTAGATGATTTAGGATGTAGGATCACCTTGAGTGTGGAGCTCAAGTTAAATTACTCCAGTAAGGACCTAGCTAAATTTGACATCTGCAATGCTTCAAGAAAAGGCATGAACAATAACATCAGTGCAGGTTAAAGCCTAGAGAAAGCAACTAATACAAGTATTATCCAAAGCAGGCGGAGCAAGCGCTCTTAGCAGCAAGGTCAGCATATATAGTGGCTGCACCTCCCAGAATCCTTGCAGATAATTCTAGGAATATTAATCCCTGCTCAAATATCTGTCTGCATGTTCAGAGATGCTGACAGCAGATTTTGCAAGAAGTAATATTACTACCAAGAAAACTACATGTATATGTAGTCACCAGGATTGAGTTTGACTTGATTTAGCCATTCAGCAATAGAAGCAAAAGTAATGCAAATCATGGTGCATTCCACTTTTTCTGGCCAGAAGCAACAGTAATCCAAAAACAGCTGGCAGATGCTATTTTATTTCCTATAATGCTCCAGTATTATCATTCCAATCATTGGGGAAAATAAAACAAACATTTACAAATTCATTTGTCTGATGCAGAGGTCCTAGAGGCAGATGTCATCACTGCTTAGTCCTACTGAAACTTGGCAACGGGCCTTGGATGTTCAAGAGAAACAGTTCATCTTCACTAATAAAGCTAGCAACACGGACCATCTTTAAAAACTGCAGGAAATTTTGCATTAACAAATATACAACAATGTGGCTCATTCAGCAAACAGTGTAATTTTCAGTGAGTGTCATTTCAGTCAGACCCAGGCATGTAAAATTATAACTGCATATGAGAAGGTAAATTGTTTGGCAAATGATGCATTAGTATGGTGAAATGGACTACGCAAATGCAGAAGGAGAAATAGCAGTGTTCAGGAGCTGAAGAAATACAGTAGGGAGCACCAAAAAAGATAATTCTTACCTGCCATTAAATTTAGGGTGGGCTTAGAGCAGAGGTTCTTAACCTGGGGTCCACAACCCCTTGGGGGCCTGTGGATAGATTTCAAGGGTTTGGTAAACTTGGATGGAAAAAAAAATAAAAAGTTATTTTCACTAATCTCTAACCAAAATCTAGTTTTTCATTCAATAATGTATGTAGGCAACAAAGTAATTTATGGTCTCTTGACTCCAAAACGTTTGTCAACTTCAATAAATCTCACTATCTAAAATTATTATACACTAACAAAGGATACAGTGACTGTCTCATTTAGTGACTGTTCACAGTTACAGCAGTGATGAAAAAGTAACTTTATGACCAATCCTCACATTTACAACCTTCGCAGATCTGTAAAGCAAAGGAAAGCTGAAGTAAGATCATAAGTACAGTTGCAGTTTCACTTAGCAACCACTTTACTTATCAACCAAGTTGCCAGTCCCAATTGTGGTTGCTAAACAAGGACTACCTGTATTGTCTTACTTTTTAATTAATGAATTAATAAAGAAACATATATATTACTATGTTATATATTTGATATTTTAAAAATATTTTGGTAACTGTATTTGAGCATAATTGATTTCCTTTGTAATACAGTCTATATCTCTGTATTTTATTTTATGCATTTAAAAACATTTTCCAGATGAGGGGTCTGCAGGTTTCACCAAACTCTCAAAAAGGTCCATGAAACAAAGTGGTTCAGAACCCCTAGCGCAGAGGTGATCACACACACTGCATACTGTTCATACATTATCATGGATCACACAAATCACTCTGCACTAAGCCAAAACCAAACCAGCTCCTGCAGCGAACACTGTCTGCAGTATGAGCAATATCCTAGCTCTAGGTTCCATCTCTAAATTCCATAAGGCAGGGTGGGAAATTTAATTTTCCAAAAATCACCAAAAGGAATATTCTGTTTAGAAACAATTTCTTAAGAGAATTCATCTTGGAATTGTATTGAAAGCTTGAGAATCACTTGGGGGGGGGGGGGGAGAGAAAAGACACAGGCCACTGTTCATGAAGTGCTGCATCAAGCCCTTTTGAAACCAGCTGGAAACTTCAAAATACCGTTGTGATCTGCTTGAAACCAGCAGGCAACCTCCCCTCCTTCTTGTCAACGTTCTACTGTCTGTATCTAAAACACATGTAATTGCATTTTAGATACTTTCCTTTGAGGCCAAAAATAATTAATCACTGGGGTCTTTCTCCATTGAAAGCTTTTCTTCAGGCACTGCAAAACATGACTAATAATGTTTTAGTTTAACAGCCCAGTTTGAAGGTCACATAAGGATATTGTTGGGAGGATTAAAAGATTTTTGTTACTCCCAGTTCTTTTCTTTAAAAGAAATCTTACCTCCAGCCATTTAATTTTAAAAATTAAATAAGGAATTATTTAGAAAACAGGACATGATAATAAAAGTCTAACAGTCCTAAGAAAAGAGGGGGATTGAAACATACATCAAGCCATGAAGCACAAATAAAAATTAAATGTAAAGTTAAAGAAAAATTAGAACTAAGTTCATGAAGGGTCATTTTATTAGGAAAAAGTGATATTATGAATCAAAACACAAGAAAAATCTCATGCATGATCTGGGTATTCTTCCTGGGATTTGGTCATCATTTTTTAAATGAATACTTTCTTTCTTTTTTTATTTAGTTATTTAATCATTCCTTAGATTCTGTTCAAGATTTTCCAAGGCTTTTACAATACACATATGCAGAAAATGTATTAGATGTCTTATCTGATGAAAACCGAGTTAAAGAGACAATGAACAAAGGGGAAGCTGAGCTACTGTCTTTGAATTCACACTCCACAAACGCATAAGGATGAGCTGGATATATACTGTAATTGTGTCCATACTTTTAAATCCATTTTCTTTGTGCCAGTGTTAGAAAATATGTGGAAAATGAGAGCTATCGCTAGAGCGGGAAAACAAGGAGGGAGAAGAGTAGCAATGCACTGATCCAAGTGATCATCAGTTAGTGAGAAGACAACATGAAGGGCCAAAGGACACAGAATCATAAAATAGAATCATAGAGTTAAAAGGGGGCATCTACTACTAGTGGTAGTACATTTCACCTTTCAGCCCACCACTGTGGAGTGTGAATTCAAAGGCGGTAGTTTAGTACAAGAATCCAAATTAAAGCATCTCTGACAGATGGCAGATTAGCCTCTGCTGGAATATATTCAGTGAGGGAAGTCCAACATTTGTCTGGATAATTGGTTCCATTGTTGAACTTTTCTTACATTTAGGACTTTTTTTTTCTAATGTTCAATTAGACAGACTTCCTGTAAATTAAATCCATTATTTCATGCCCTGCATTCAGAAATGACAGAGAACAGATTCCCTTCTATTACTCCCTCACTCATTCTCAAAGTGACCCAGGGTGCATTTTTCTGTTCCACTTCCAAAGCACACTTATTCATCTTGAGTGTTCCTGTCTGTTTCAGGTAGCATGCTTCAGTTTGTTGCAGGCTAACCCTAGAAGTTCATTAGCTACTTCACAGAGGAAGAAATGCCCTTCAAGTGAGTCAGTGTTGCATGCATTTTAATAGCTTCTATATCTCCCTTTACCAGCAATGCTTGAAATAGCACAGTGGCTATTTTTTTTTCCTATCATACAGAAGGTTACCTCTTTGAAACCCAGCAGAAACATTTTTATTACTATTTTTTCCCCCCTGAGTTAAATAGTTTTCCCCCTGGGTTTTTCCCCTTTAGTCATCATATATCTCAGATGACTGGAAAAATGGTAAAACAGTACACCTCATAGCCAACTACAATTTAAGAACTTTTTCACAAATACCATTACCAAACTAGGTATTCTCCTGTGCATTTGATTTTTATTTCCTAAGTAAACAACTCTGACAGGTCTCTTAAATTTTCACTCTGTCTATTTTAGTTTATTACTCTAACCTATCATGATTATTTTCAATTTTATTTCTGTCTTCTAGGGTATTAGCTATCCCATCTTTGTTATCTACAAAGTTGATAAACATTTCCTCTACTTTTTCATCCAACTAATGAAAAGGGCCCAGTACTAAATCTTGGGCATTCGTCAATATCTCAATCCAGTTGAATGAGGAACCACTTATGAACACTCCTGAAATACCATTTTTGAACTAGCTATATATCCACTTAATTATCACACTATCCAGCTCACACTTAACTAACTTTCTAACTGGAATGTTATGCGGTACCTTGTCAAATGTTTTCTGGCAATTAAAATGTATTAGACCTAACTCTGCTCATGACAATAGAGTTACAGAAGTTTTCTCCGCTTCCAGTTCACTAGCACCAGCTGAATAGCTGGTA
Source organism: Liasis olivaceus (assembly GCA_030867105.1). NCBI lineage: Eukaryota > Metazoa > Chordata > Lepidosauria > Squamata > Pythonidae > Liasis > Liasis olivaceus. The sequence continues at coordinate 31,728,545 of CM061349.1, read as the reverse complement.
TACCAAATCCAGCATCTGCATGCATGGGGTGAGATAGTAACTGGGATAGATCCATCATCATCTTGACAAACATGAAATCCTAATAAAAACCTTGATCTGGAAGCACCTTGAAAGCAACAGTGTTTGCCCAACCTTTCCTGTCCCCTAGAATACCTTGATTAGACTGCAACTTGGGCAGAAGGAAGACCAGCCAATGGACTACTTTTTTCCTTGCAGTGACCAGGTTGCAGCCTCCCACCTTATCTCCCCCATTAGTAACAGCTTTAACATTGTTCCCTAAACTTAATCCTCACTCTCCACCATCTCCTTGACATACCCCATAAAGCCAAGCAACAATTTAAAAAAGCACTAAAAGGAAGTGGTTCCTCCTCTGTTAAACTCCAAACTCCCAATGTTCATTCATGAAGACAAGTTGGCTCCTAAAAGAGATGAACCTGCCACCCAAGACAGCATTTTTTTTGGGGTCAGAGAACAAGACAATTTGTTCTGTGTGCAGAGAGGCTTCAACTGGGAAGTTCTTCAGTGAACTGGGTCTGCAAAAAGAGCTGGCAAATTATCTTCAGCTCAAAGGCAATTCTGCACATTGCTTATAACAATATTGAGAGGAGTTGTAAAGGTTTGGGAAGAAAATACTTCCAGTCCTCTCCATAATCAAGAGTCTTACGAGGAGCACAAGGGGGGATACCATGTTTACAAGTATTCCCTTATTCAGAGATTTGTAAAGGTACAGGATAATCAGAGTTTTAGGGCTTCTAGCTATAATAAAATTGTTAAAGTAACAGCACAGAAATACAATACATTTTAATATTAATATTAAAATACTTTTAAATTTTAAAAAAGCAAATGTCTAAATTTGAGCCTTTTGAGGTTGAGGCCTGGACCAAACTTACTCTGCTCTGATCAAACTGTCAATATATGCTTAACTCTTGTGTATTTAGGCTGAATCCCAACCCAGTTCTTTAGTGTGTTAATTTATATGTATTTCTTGATAATGGAGTATCAGTCTCTATGAAAACCTGCCTAAACAACGGACTGGCAGAACCTTCATGTGTTATCTTGACAAGTGAGAAACCACTACATGAGCAGGAGAAGGTAAATGTTGTTCCTGTCTTTAGAAAGGGGAAAATGAGAATCCAGGGAATATGGACCCAGGAAAGTTTCAGGGGAGAAAACATTTCAAAGTGTAGGTACCACCACAGAGAAAACATTTTGCAGGTGATTGTAAGATAGCACTCTGAGGTTCAGATACATTCAAGCTCAATTATCAGAGTAAGCTATAGTCTAAACCAGCATGCTGGCTGGGGAATTCTGGAAGTCCAAACATCTTAAAGTTTCTGAGGTGAGAAACACCAGTCTGAACAATATCAGAGACTGCATCCCAGAGATTGCTTGGGACCAGGATATCTGATGGACTATTTTTGCCATTATAATTTTGCTGTTATTCTGCCATTATAATGGTATTTATAATGGTAACAACAATCCACTAGATATCCTGGTCCCACGTTATCTAGGATCTTGTTGGCAAGACCATGAACCTGGCTCTGTGGCTCATTGACAGCCAATGAAGGGGCAGAGATGTAGCATGCAAATGACCAGGAGCCCTGTTAAGTGCCTCCCCCCACCATGGTGTAGCTTCTGCATAGTCCTACTTAGAGTACAATACAGTAAGCTAAGCATAAAGTTACCAATGAATGGACAATAGTAGCTTAACTGTCCCAGTTTAGGGAAGGCTCAAGATGAGTTGGATTTTCTAAAAAAAAAAAAAAAAAGTAATTATAATGAAGAAAAAAGGACAGCTGAAGAAGCCAGTGAAGCTGTACAAAAAGTTTAGAAAAAATCTGAAAACAGAAAAGGACACATATAGGAAATGCAAAAATTGTTCTCAAGGAACAATACCTACAGGTATCTCAGAATTTTTTAAAAGAGTATCAGAAAAGCTAAAGATCAGAAAGAACTAAGGCTGGCAAAGGATTTTAAGAACAAAAAAGGCTTCTTCAGATATATTAAAAATACAGGTAGTCCCCGGGTTAAGAATGCCCAGGTCACCGACAACCCATAGTTAAAACAGAGCCTATTGTAGCAAAATTTGAGTTAAATACACAGTGTTTTGAGTTAAATACACAATGGTTCAAGTCTATTACACAATACTACTTATACAGTATTATACAATAATACTGTTCTGGCTTACATACAAATTCGACTTAAGGACAGGCCTTGGGAATGGAACTCATTTCTTAAGCTGGGGACTACCTGTAAAAGGAAAAGAATCAGTATACTAGCTTCTCCATAAAGACAGCAAAATGCTAAGAGGTAACAAAGAAAATGCGTTATTTAATTTCTATTATAGCTTTTCTCTCAGACAAGAGAGTATTAGTTTCACAAGGCAACTGTGAAAAGCAGGAAAAAATGGGCAGGACTGAAGCTAGAGACTGTCAGAAAAATTATCAGGATTACTTATTTACTCAGAATGAGTTTTAACAACCAGAATGAGATGAACTGCACAAAGGAAGGCTAGGATTTTTTTAATATTGTGCATCATTTCCTCCCCCAGGATATTGTTGATTGTTATGAGTAATTTACATTATTATTTGCAGACAAAATCAGTGGGATTTGCCTCAGTTTGGACTTCTGCATTGGGGCAGGTCATAGAGAGGTGGCCTTGGCAACTGCTTGTCAGATTTTTATGCACTGTTTTCCATTTGAAGATCTCAATGAGGTAGACAGACCTTCCTGGCTGATTAATCAGACTGGCGCTCTGCCTTCTTTAGTACAGGATAGATCCATGCATGCTTAAAAACAGGCTGTTATAAGACCTTTATTTTGAAAGACAAAGAAAAAAGAAAAGCCTCCTTCCTTGACTGAGAAGATCTTTCTAATTATAAGCCAATCTCAAATATTCCATACTTAGGAAAAATGATAGCCTCACAGCTCCAGACACATCTGGATGAAACTGATTTCATTTGGGGTTTCAAACAGGAAACAGTGCTGAGACCAGTTTAACCATTATGGTAGATGACCTATGTCAGAAATTAAATGGATGAGGTACTGTGATGGAATAGAATTATGAAGGCCAGGCTCAGGGACTTAAGCGTGTTCTTAGTTCACCAGAGGAGCGTGGGAAGTTCAAGAGGATGAGGCTGGCACTCCCTGAGGAATTCACGGTGTTGTGGCTGGCTGGCTTGGGAGCTAGGTTTCAGTCTGGGGAGATTTTCTGTCTAGAGGTTGTAGCTAATAAACACAGTAGAACTGAATTTGCATCGTCTCTTGGAGTTCTTTGGGCTAAACCTGACAGGTAGACCCTAAGGGTGTACCTGTCAGGTTTAGCCCAAAGAATTCCAATAGTTCTTAGACCGCTTAGTGGCTAAGAACTCCAATAGTTCTTAGACCTCTTAGTGACTATTGTATCCTTCTGGGCTATCTGGTGGGGGCTAAGCTTTGGAGGCACTGTTTTGCAGTGGTTCCAGTCCTTCCTCTCAGGATGTAACCAGATAGTGGCAGTGGGAGATTCCCCCCCCCCCCCAATATCTAGGTCATTAACCTATGGTGTTCTGTAGATTTCTATCTTATCTCCTATGCCACTTAACATTTACATGAAACCACTAGGGCAGATCATTCAGATCTTTGAAATAGGATGCAATTAGGGTGCTGATGACACCCACTTCTACTGCTTCCTACCTTCTAATTTCAAAGAAGTAATAAATACTCTTGAACATTGCCTACTGTTGATAATGGGCTGAATGAGGGAAACAGGCTGAAATTAAATCCAGACAAGATAGAAGAACTGTTAGTAAGCAGAAATCTGGACTGTGGGATGGAGATGAAGCCTGTTCCAGATAGGATTAACCCCCAGAATGAGCAGGTTCACAGTTTGGGAATGCTTCTTGACTCCCAATTGCTACTGGATTTGTGGCAAGGAGCACATTTGCACAACTATGACTAATGTACTCCAGATTGCATCCAGATTGATCTGTGATCAGCAACTGACAGCATCTCAATATCAAGTCAGTTGATTAAATCAAAATTTAAACACAGAATGTAAGAGAGATCTATACAGATAATACATGTTTATATTCAGGCTTCAAGAGCATTAGGAGGATATTATGAACAATTCTTTAATTTCATCCCTGAAATGAGTTCTGGAGTACAGCCAAGCCTATGTGATTCAGAAAAATTCCTCTGTCAAATCAATGTGCTGTGGTGTTTTGATGCACTGACCATGTTTCCTCATTGCTGTTAAGATCCTCTGAAGTTAAGCACTGACAAAGGAGAACTGGAAATATGTTGATTTATGATCATTTTGACTGAAAACAGAGATCCTTTCCTGGGACTATAATAATAATGAGATTCAAATTTCAAAAGTTGTTTTCATGCCTTTGAAAAAAGTGTTATAATCAGCCATGATTTTCAAGCAAAAATGAATACAAACAAAATGAAAATGAAGTTTTAGTTGAATCCTTTCTTTCCATCACCTTTTTTTGAGATTTATTACCCTGCTGTCATGTTTATAATTCTATGGAATGCTTCAGGAAGGATTTTATTTGTAACAAAGAAGATTGGACGTGATAATGTTGCAGTATCTCGATTGGTATACAATTGCACAGTATTTAATAAAGCTGTAAATATTAATCAGTATGAGTCAGAAAATGTAGCAGCTGCTGGGAACAGTGGGCTTTCAGACTACAATTTGATGTGCCTTGTTCACACAGCAGCTAAGCCATAAATCATGGCTTATAAACCATATTGACTGAGTTCATACACTAAACTAACCCAAAACTAGACAAACTGCATTACACCTTGGTCCCTGAGTATTAGTCCCCCAAGCTTATTTTTGTAAAACCCCTCAGTTGTGGCTGCACCATTGGGTGGGACCAACACACATGGCCTCATACCCTTTACTCCCATTGATATATCCTGCTTAGGCATATTACATCAACAGAACCCTTGCCAAGCTTGCCAAGGGGAGTTGGTGCACATTGCAGAAACCTGAAGTAACTAACGATCAGTTTAGTGCAGCTACCTCTAACTTAGTACCCTCTAGGTATTGGTTGGGAATTCTGACCTAATGAGTGGAGCAGTGAACGTGAAAATTACCGTTTCTTGATACCAAAACCAGACACATCCAGTGACGCAGAATTGTGAGGAGATTCAGAACAGGCAAAAGGCTAAAAGACACCTGTAGAATCTTCTTCCACATCATGTAGTAAAAGTCACTACCTTTGAGACAATTCCTTCTGGAAGATTGCTGTACTTACCCTTAGTCATATAAAATGGTTATGCATCAGCTCCAGGCCCAGTCACAATCTGCCTTTGACTCTGAATATCAGTTACTTGGAAGCAGCAGCATGAGAGGGAGATCGCTGGTAGCTCTCTCGAAAGTCTCCAGTTTGACAAAGAATGCTGGATTGATAGACCTGTAGTCTGATCCTGAAAGTACCAAACAGTTTTTAGTTGTCCTGATTGTTATGGATTATTAAGCCATATTAAGCCGTATCCATGCACAAAATAGAATAAAGCTTACTGTTTTGATTTCATTTCTATGTATAAAAAGAGAAGATTTACTGTTTCAATTATTTTATTCTTTTAAGAGCTATTTATTCCAGGTCCATGTTAGAGACAAGGCTACATCATTTTCCTCGGTCTACAGACATTCAACATTCAGGAGAAGTATGATATTGGCAGGACTGACCAATTGATTTTCTGAAGTTTTGAACTGATTCTCCATCAGGGTGCCAGAGGAGAGAAGCAGGGAATCATTTCATAGCATGCACTTTATGTGATCCATCTGATACAAGAAAGTAATAGAACTAGAACTGCATTTTCTATCATACATTGTAATTCTGATTCTGAGAGCACTGAATGTAATGTTTATTAGTTAAACATTGTATTATTATGACTTATGTCACAATAATCACCATTAAGTTGGGGTCAAATACTAAATGAACCATGTTAAAACTACTTAACTACAAAATCCCTATTAAAAAAAAAAGCCAAGATACTTATCATTCTTCAGCAGACTTGGCTTTTGTAAAATAAGCTTTATGTCTTGCCAAAATAATTACTGGAAAATCTTTTTTCCTCTAACACAAGTATGCAAAGGACGGTAGAAGGAAGCAATTCCTTGAGCCTTACTAAATCTCATGGCTGCAATCCTAAATCCACTTTTGAAGGGGTACATTGACTTTTGGGGAGAGTACTTAAAAGTGAATAGCTTTAGGAGCAGAGCCAGGCTTGAAAAACCTTGCATAACGTTTGTCACGTTTCCTTTCAGTGACATATTTCTTGAAATATAAAATAGGTGCATATTTAGACATACTTTGTGGATGAAATAAAGTATCTGGTCATAGCAGGTGAATAACGATTTTGCTCAACTTCATAGGATGTTTCTTCAAACTGTTTAACATGAAACACATTTTCTCTCTACATAACTGGATACACAAATGTAGCACTGAATCTTTTCCTATTGGAGCTGACAGCAATAATCATTTTTATGGGAGAAAGTTAAATATATAAAAAGAAGTCACCTTGACAGCAGGACTACCAAGTGACCAGAAGAAAATTTGCATAACATACTCAAAAGAAAAGGAAACAATATATCAACTGTTCAGTGAGGATGATGATGAAAAGGTTAACAGATACCAAGTCCTATTTTGGTTGAGTCTTCTCTGAGAATGGGATATGGCTTCCACTAGGAAGACTTTGTTGAAAGAGCAGGATCCTATTAAAGCTAGATAGAATGCCCGCTGACCTAGATGATTTAAAATCTCCAGGGCCAGATGTGCTGCATCCTATGGTACCAAAGGAATATAATGATGGTCTGATCGCTATCTGACTGTAAGAAATGCTGGAAAATGGGTAATTACCAAATCACTGGGAGCAGGCAAGAGTTGCCTCATCCTTTAAAAAGTAAAAAGAACTACATATCTGATCATTAAGGGGTTAGTCTGTAAGCACCTTGAAAACAATGAGTGATTACTAGGGATCCACACTGACTGTTAAGAGCAAACGTTATCAGTCTAATCAACTAACTTCCTTAATAGATTTTGGGAACATTGTGGGCATAATCTTGACTTCAGCAAAGCATTTGATAAACTGCCACATGACATTTTCATTAGCAAACTAGTTCAGTATGAGCAGGATAGCATGTTTATTAGGTGAATCCACAGATAGCTTGAAAATCATACGCTATACAAATCGTGCTTATCAATAGTTAATCATTACACTAGAGTGAGCTATCAAGCAGGTTGCTGTGAGATACAGTCCTGGGCCTGCTCATCTGATGGATTAGAGAAATGAATTAAAAATAACAAGCTGAAGTTATCAGGCAAATGTAAAGTTCTTCATTTAGGAAAAAAAATTAAATGCACAGATAATAGGATGGGGGATACTTGCCAATGGTATCTCAAGGTTAAACATATCCAGCTCCTTCAATCTCTCTTCACAGACCTTAATTTTTAATCCCCTGATAATTCTAGTTGCTCTTCTTTAAACCTATTCCAAATTCTCTGAATTCTTCTCGAAGTGAAATGCCCAGAATGGGATACTGTATCCAAGGAGGGATCTGCCTAAAGCAGAAAAAGGATATTGCTATTTCTGTTAAGTAATAGAAATAGACCTTTTCACAAGTATCTAACCTTTGATAGCCAGGGATCACCTGACAAGTGAGTGGCCATATAGAATGAATTAAATTTATAGTATAGTTATAATATATCTTACTTCTGGTTGCTATTTTATTGTTCTAGTTGGTTTTTAATACTATGTGTTGTTTCTGTTGCATTTGTTGATGAATTTTGTATGCTCCGCAGAGTCACATTGTTTGAGTTGGGCAGCCATACAAATGCATATATACATACTAAACCAGATATCCCCAATGTTAGGTCCCTATGCGTATGATTTCATTTCTTAAGTGAAGAAATAGACAGGCCCACTGCAGTATCAACTCAGCCTCTTTGCAGTCTGGATCTCTGACTCTGTCTCTAACCTCTATTTTGGGGAAAGGTTATGGAGAAAGTGGTTGGGCTGCAACTACAGAGGGGCCTGGAGGAAATGGATTATCGGGATCTGTTTCAATTTGATTTCAGGCCTGGGTTCAGCATGGAGTTGGCATTGATTGCACTTAGTGATTATCTCTGGCTGGACCAGGATAGAGGTAATAATCCCACTGATGGTTTCCAGTACCATCAGTCATGTTATCCTACTGAGCCACTTCAGAGGATTTGGAATGGGGAGCACTGTATTATAGTGGTTCTCCTCCTTCTTGAAGGGATAGTGGTGGTTAGTGAGAGGGGAAGTGATTAATCCAGTGTTTCTCAATCTCAGCAGCTTTAAGATGTGTGGACTTCAACTCCCAGAATTCTTCACCCAGCATGCTGAGCAGGGGACAGCAGGGCTCAAGACTCTTACCATTCCTATTCAACATCTACATAAAACATCCTTTGCTAACCTCAACTCATTTTGAGTTTTCCCTGCTTGCATTTTCCCTTTGTGGCTTGCCCTCTTTCCATTCCCAGCATGTGTCCTTTTTAGTTTTCAGATCATTACCATGTTTTTTGTGTAGCCACATTGGCCTCTTTTCATGCCTCCATTTTTTTTCTTCTCAGTGGAATTGTTTGCAGTTGTAATTTTTAGACACTGCTTCTTTAGAAATTCCCATCCATCTTGAGATCCTTTTCCCATTAATTTCTTCTGCCATGGGATTCTATTTATCATTTCTGAGTTTATTAAAGTCAGTGCTCCTGAAGTCCGAGATACATACTAAGTTTTGATTTCTCTTAAAATCAAAAACACTAACATTACATGGTCACTTTTCTGCAATGTTATTGCTAGTTCCACTTTCACAATGAAGTCTTTCTGATTGATTAGTGACAAATCAAGGATAGCTGAACCTCCTGACCTCTGGGGGAGGTATGGCAAACTGAAGATAGCTCTGCAAAAGTGGAGCTGATGACCACAGCAAAGACCAAGGAACCAATGAGTAGTAGACTGGTTCCTTGGAATCTGTCAAGATAAGGAGAGGACGGGACATTGCCCGCATGTGCTCTGGAAGGCTGCTCCTCACAAGGAGACCACAGGACAGCAGTTTTCTACTGGTTTGAGCACCAGGAGATGATGGGATTGGCCATCTTGATCACAACCATGGCAGAGCCTTTTAAAGGACACTAAGTTCATAAACCTCACTTTCTAATCAGTTTCAGAAATTGCCTGTTAACAATCTTAAAGCTATTAGAAATCTTCAGAAGGACAAGATTGAAAAGTCTTCATTAGGTGAGTTTATCTTCAACTCTGAACAAAAGAAAAATTAATTATGAGCTTAGGAACTTAAAGAATTTGCAATAAACAGCAAAAAGCTAAATAAGATTTTGATCTCAGAAAGTTATGAATGGATTAAGGGTCCAGATAAATTTGGTATATTGACTTTTACTATAAGATTTTGGAATTAACTATAAAAAATAAACAATTTTTCATGGGAAACAGGCTTATTTTGGCTATCCTGGCTATTGCAAGTCATAACAAAAGATAAGTGATGATTTTAGAAACTGGACACTAGAGGGGACTAAAGATTTTAAGCAGAAGAAAAAAATACAAGCCTGTTCTTGATGTCAGTTAATATTGGGACTTACAAAATGACACAAAACATTATAACACCATAAATATTAAAGGAGATCTTTGAAGAATGGAGCCAGAAATTAGTAACTATAATATCAACACTGTCAGTAATGACGTCTGCTCCTATGGATAGACTATGTCTAAAAGATGTTAATGAAGGAATGACAGATATGGAACCAATTTTATTAGACAGAGAAACTACAGATTGTGGAACTACAAATGAGAGCCCAAGAGAATAATTTGGAAAAAGACACCTTACTGGACATAGAGAAGAAACTGGCTGAATTTTTAAAAATTAAAAGGGAAATACAAATGATAAATCAAGAGAATGACTGGAAAATGTTTTCTTATTGTTAAGAGGCTTGTTAAAGCCTTGAAGAAATCTTTGTGATGGGATAAAGGAGAATTGAAGAGAAATAAAATCCTACAACAATATTTGATTGAATTAAAGATTAAGACTATTAGAAGTAAACGGAAGGAATATAAAGTTGGTTTATTCAATCAAGGTTAAAATTAGGCTTCTTTCTCTCCTATTTCAGTGTTCTGACAACCCTTTATGGACTTATTGCTGACACCAGGATTGAAAAGTTGATGTTTTATAGATTTGCTTATAGATAGGAGATGGGATATGGGATGAAAGGATCATCTTGTTTATGATTAATATGCTGACCTTTTGTGTATAAACAATGAAGGATGTAAACTTCATGAGTCAACGTTTTTTCCTGATTTTTCACTGAGTAGTTCAAAAGGACTCATTTCACTAGCACTTCCATTTTCTACAGTACACATGTCTTTATCTGAGGTCCTTCCTTGGGACTTTTCATTTTCACCAGCCAAAGGATTCACTTTAAAGCCTATTCCTACTGATCTTTATGAAGTGCAATCCATCCTGTGCCAGCAATCCGTCATCTAAGTAACTCAGACCATGGCATGAGAAACCAAATCTCGCTCTTTTTCCATTCCAAACCAAACATCATTTGTGTAGCTAGTTACAGTATTCTTTTTCTTTCCAGTCCTTCTTAATCTTTTGGCTAAGATGAAATATAGCATCTGTTCTAATCAGCTTCCTTTTGAGATGGTTGGTTTGGTTTCAGTTTGGTTTGTCTGTTTTTTGTGGTATCATTTTTCTCTACATATATTAGCAGGAAGGGACAATTGTCAGTGGACTGTATACATGATAGAAGTTATTCTGACATGTCCCTACCATTCTGCCTTGCCATACTTCACAAGCCATGCATCTGCTTCAGTTCCTCATCGTTCAGTTCCTCATAATTGCCATGATGCTTCTCTTTGGGTTTTTTAATAGGATGCAATTGTATTCTGTCTGTCCTTTTGGGATCTACCCTCCTGTCTACAATTCTGCAACCTCTCTTTTTTGTACCCTGAATGTTAATAGTCTGTTTTATCTGCAAGGGCCTGAAGACTTTTTCTGTGTTCCAGCAATGTAGAATGTCTTCTACATCTCTTGCTACTGGTTTTTATTTATTTATTTATTTGTTTGTTTGTTTGTTTGTGAATTTGCTGTCATTATATGCCAGCTTGTTTTGAGGCAGGAAGTCAAACATGTGACAAACATTGCAGCTCATAATTGCAGACTCCTATCCATTCATCTACCTTTTTTACTTCTTAGGGTGCCACTAGTTGAAAGGCTCTTATTTCTTATTTCCTTCTCAGGTTTTCTGGCTAACTCTTGACTTAGAGGTAAAAAAAATAGGGTGTCCTTCTAAGCCATACAATATTCCTTGCATTGATTTATGGATTAAGTGGCCATCAAGTCAGTGTCAACCCTTAGTGACCACATAGATAGGTTTTCTCCATGACAATCTGTCCCTAACTTGGTCTTTCAGGTCTTCTAATTTTTTTTTTTTAGATTTTTTATCCCACCTTTATTTTTGATAAATAACTCAAGGCGGCGAACAATTTTCCCCATAACAACAACCCTGTGAGATGAGTTGGGCTGAGAGAGAGTGACTGGCCCAAAGTCACCCAGCCAGCTTTCATGTCTAAGGCAGGACTAGACCTCCCAGTCTCCTGCTTTCTAGCCTGGTACCTTAACCACTAGACCAAACTGGCTCTAATGGTGCACCCATCTCCACTTGCTGCTGGTCATCCTCTTTGTCTCTTTCCTTCTACCTTTCCCAGCATCATAGCCTTCTCTAGAGAGCTAGGTCTTTGCATAATGTGTCCAAAGTAGGATAATTTGAGCCTGGTCATTTGTGCCCTTCATGAGAACTCTGGGTTGATTTGTTCAATGATCCATTGGTTTGGTTTTTTTGGCTGTCCATGATATTCTCAAGTGCTTTTCCAAGGAGTTAGAATCTACAATGGCCAATCACCACCTCTTAATTAGAGCTATTTACAAAATGGGATTTTAATCCTTCACTGCTCAGCACAAAATTCCTCAGAATTAACAGTTTATTTAATTTCATTTGTTCATTGAGTTATATACTGTTACATTTGCTCACCATTTGCAGCAGCATATATACCCAATGTCTGTAAATCAGGTTAAGAAGAAGAGTACAACACTGTAACAATAAAAAATCAAGCCACATATTCATATACGTTGCAGACTTTAAACAAATATTCCAATGTTAGAATGTAAACTTTCCTCTCTTCTTCTGTTTGAGCTCTCTAATAAACTTCCATTAATTCTCCCTCTCTTCCCACTCAGTGAGTTTGCTTCAGTGCTTCATTGACTGCCTTATATTTCTTTTGCCATTTCTGTTATAATGTGTTTCTATTTCCTGTATTAAGCTGGGATGGACCCATGATTATAAAGGTGGCCATGGTACCTAGCCACTCTGAAGTGGCTCTCCTGTAGTGGCTGTGTTTGCATGATTCAGTCAGTCAGAAAGTTCTGATAAAGTGCTGTCATTTCAGCACAGAACCACACACACACACACACACACACAAATTATGTGCTGCATATTATCCAAGGTTTGAGACTTCTTGTTTTGGTTAAACAAGCAGCTAGTGTCACTGGGGGAATAGCAAAATAAGGTAACATATTCGGATACTGCTGTGTTAGTGCATTGGGCAAAAACATCCGAAGTTTAAGGGAACATATTCCATAGCTGAGCCCAACAGGGAGTGTGGATTCAGAGACTCTGTGCCCCTGGGCCCCTTGCTCAAATAAAGCCCTGTGTGACTTCAGGCCTTGAATGTTTATCTCACAGGTGTTTAAATAATATAACTTCGAGCAAACCTACTGACCTTTATATATCGACACTTGCTGTATATCCTGTTTGTGGCTCCTGAGAAACTGCCTGTTGTTATATGGTTCCAACTATTCTTTGTTTGCTGTCTGTCTGTGTAGATGTCTGGCACAGATTAGAGTTATGGTAGTTATATTTTAAATAAATAAATCAGTTATCCCCTTGCATTCAGCAAAAAAAAAAAATTGCAATAGCCTGTCCATATGTGCTCATTATAAAAGTTACTTTAGAAAAGTCCCAAAAGAAAGGCACTGATCAATCTTTAACAGATGTGCAGAGGAATTAAAATGTTAAGCATGAATAATTTCTGCTGAAAACAAAAGGCAAATGGGCTGAGCAGAGAGACGTTATATTCTTGTCTAACTACAGGGATTAGGCAATATATTAATAATACACATCTGAAAATATAAATATCTCATGAATAGTTCATATTTACTCTGAAAAAAGTAGAGGAATAAATGACAATAAATACCTACCTCCTAAGCCAGAAAAGAGGTTAAAATTCCAGATGCCACTCAAAGTTTGAAGCAAAGCAATTTTGCAAAAGATTATATATAATGAACGCCTTCAATACTACTGTACTGCTAATTCGTAGAAGTTATATGCATTTACAAAAATGACAATGGTATTTAACAAACTGTATATTCTCTCTGATGAAGAGTTCAATAACATTCAAAAACCTGCACAACTATTATTGTTTATGACTGATGGTTTTGTTTGCACTGATTTAAAAAATAATAATTAACTGGAGACTTCTCCAGAATAAGCAAAGTCTGGATTGTATTCATATTTACAGATGATGGTAACTAAATGAATTCATTTTATTCATGTATGTAATGAATTAAGATTTCTGATTATGATCTCACATTTGTGAAACCCTGCTTTGCCCAAGGATAAATCAACATAATTGTGAGCATGATCTCATCCCGTTGAAATAACCTTGGCAATGGCAGATTTGCTTCAGCAGTCAAAAACTTTAAATGAGAAAATGCTTAACTTGCTTCCTGTTCTATAACCTACATAACAATTGGTAGGAAAGAGTAATAGCTTCTCTACTAGAGAAAAGCTGATGGAGCATCCTGCACCAGGCAAATAACCTGAATATTAACAATGAGAATTTTGCTTTGTTCATAAAGCCAAGTGCAATCACCTGCATTAAGAAAGTTACTGGCATATTTTAAAATTAAGAAATACAAAGCTTTGATTTGGTTGCTCCTTTGCAATTCATTTGACTAATTTGGCTGGTTTTGATCTTGGTAATTAATAAGAAATTGTTGTTGTTAACTCTCTTAGCACAAAAGCACAATCAGAGAATTGCTGGTTGTCCATTCACCCCATTCCCATAAACAACTATTTTGTTTGCTTTGTTCTGCCGAGTGTTGCTCCAGTTTTATAAACTGTTTAACACATGGATAGATTTTGAAATGTAAATAATGTAAAGAATTGTCAGCCCTTGGGCCAAAACTAAAATGATATAGGAGTTTTGTGATTTTATTTCAAAACTTTTTTTTTCGTTTGAGGTAACAATGAGGGCTCTGGGTTGTATTACAGCAGAGATGGGAATGTTTTTCCATTTCCATTTCCCCACATGCCATTTTCTCCACTGAAATATCCCCTTAGGGGAGGTAATAGACAATTTTACATGAGATATTTGAAGGACAGGATGGATGGCACTTAGCATAGCAGTAGCTCTCTTCTATTGGCAGGATTTAGACTACAGATTTGATTGCAGTAGGAGGATTTTTTTTAAAAAATGGAGAAAATTTAGGACATACTGAACTCTTCTGCTTGACATCACTCTACCTGGAAATAGTTTGTCAGATTAGTGTCCTGTATGTGTTGAGACTTCATGCTACATTGAGATACAAGTTGTGTGTTCAAAATACTTAAAATGTTAGGAAGTTGCTTATACAGGTAGTCCTCGCTTAACGATGCTAATTGGAACCAAAAACTCCATCATTAAGCAACATGGTCATAAGTCGAAAAACCAGGACTGCGCTGCTTAGCAACAGCAGTTCTGGCAGTTCTGGTTGCTGTCATTAAGCAAGGACCTCACATGGTCGCAATTTCCAACTTCCTGCCAGCTTCCCCACTTTTTGTGGGAAGCCACCAGGGAATATTGGAAATTACGATTCTGTGACTGCAGGACACTGCAACGTAATTGCAAGCCAGGCGCCAAGCACCCAGATTGCAATCACATGGCCGCAGGGATGCTGTGATGGCCATAAGTACAAAGACTGGTTGTTACTACCACTCATTCAGTGCAGTTGCAAGTCCAAACGGTTGCTGAATGAGTGATCATTAAATGAGGACCACCTGTGTATAATCTATCTCCATTCACAACAGAGTATTCACAACCCTAAGAAACCTCTTTAAAATTTTAGATTACTTACAGGAATGGATATTGTTTTGCTGAAGAGGAAGAGGGTAGAAAATGTAAGACATAATTGATTGCCTGAACACAGATTCTTTATTTTTATATTTTCTTTTCCACAGAGAAGTTTTCCAGACTGGCTGCATGTCTATACTAGTTAAAAAATAACTCCCTGTTTAACATTTACCTTTTTTCCAAGCCCTCCTGTCCATTTTTCTCCAGTACCAGTTATCAACTTGTAGCTGGGTTGCAGAGATCTGTTTGTTCTTTTGCCATTGCTAATGAGAGCAGAGGAAAGGAGATATGCAGTAGAATCATTGGTATGAAGGAATTACTGCTACTAGTGATAGCATGCATGAATGTACTTGGGTTTGCTTGTGAAAGAGAAAGAGATGGAATTTGAATGCTTTATATGCACTGCACATGTCTATCCTACAACCTGGAATCACATGGATCCCTTGAGGCTAAATAGTTGTTCACCTCTTTCTTAGCATTATGGCTTAGTGGCTGAACACAGGATTTGTTTGTAAAAAGCCCCAGGGAGATAAAGCAATAATTATACATCAGTTTCCTGTGTCCCTATATTATCTGTGCAAACCAACATGACTAACTACGAGTGTGAAACATTGATCAGAGATAACATTCTGCATTGTTTGATATGACCACTGTTCATGGTTTTTCAACAGTTTACCCATTCCCACTGGAGTGAACATGCATGTATTTAACCCATAACTGTTGTCTCAGTTCATTCACAGAATGTCTACTGTTGTCTCAGGTTAATTAGATATTTTCATGTCAACTGAAAAGCTGGAGAAAACTGTTAGTAGTAGTCAAGTAAAATAAATTTATTGGTAATTTATTTATTAGATATTTTATTTAGCCAAAGTAAGGCTCACTAAGCAAGTCAGAGGAAATGCAAAACCATTACAGCGCTTGGAATGAAAGCTTTCTCTCACTTGCAGGTCCAAGTTGTCTCAGGTTATTTTGGACCTCATCCACCTATATGCTCCTACAAGTGCCACCGCTGTGCATGTACTGCCCAATTTAAAAATGAATATTGGTTTGATCAGCAGAAGGAAAGAACTTGAACCTGAACTTGATTAGAGCCTAGTTAAGCCCTTGTTCCATGTCCTGCCTCCTAAAAATGTGTAGGCTCCAGGGTGGGTAGGAGGAGAAGACAGGAATTTTGAGGAAGCATCCTCAAAACTCCCACAGAATTTATATCAGTTGTCTGGTAAAACCTATGCTGTTTCAGTTATTAATTCCAGTTCTACATTTCTAAGAGTTCTCCTGTTTTATTAGATGTACACACTTCATCTATTTTGTTTCTAGGAGTGGATGGTCAATCATTTTTATGATTATGGCTTTCTTTAAAATTGTCTTGAACACTTATTGTAAAGAAGGGAATGAAAAATACATTAAATAAGTAATTTAATATAAATCCAGTGCCTCCTTTCCCATTATTCCTGAATATTTATCCAAGCACCATTTTTATTTAAACTGAAAACAAGTCATGCTATTGAATCTGGAAAAAGGAATCGTATAGCAACCATTTGCATTTGTAGATAAGTAGATGTATGCATGCAGTAGATTAATTTCTCAGGTGCAGGGGACTTAGCACATCAAAACAATTTACCTCAAATGAATACCCCCATTGATTCAGGACACCAGTTCTGGCAAGTTGAAAGGAATGAATTTTGGATGGTATTACTACATATCATTCAAAGGCAAAGCGGTCATTTACAGTATGGATTTACTGTAATCGGTTGTACTACTAGAGTCAAGAATGAAAGGTATGCTTGTTTAAGATAAGTTAGTCATATAGAATTATATAGGTCAGCTAGAAAGTTCAAGGATCCAGCAAAGCAAAGGACAATTTGGAGGGCCTGACCCATCATTTTCTCTGCATTTTCACTGGAATCTAGGGATTTATTGAAAATATTTCAGTCTCCCTATTTTTTAATCCATCTTAGGTGATTTGCTCCACGTTTTTAACCTGTAGCCCTTAGACAGATGCTAATGAAAATCTGCTATCTTGCAAATACTAACATATATTCAAATAGCTGTCATAGTCCAGTGGTTAGAACACTGGACTGGAGAGAACTAGATTTAAGTCCAACCTCATCTGAAAGCTTGTTAGGTAACAGTCAAACCTATCTCATAGGGTTGCTGTAAGAGTAAAATGGGCCATTGGTAATACTTTTTGAATCTTGGAATAAAGTTGACAGATATAAAAATAGATAAAATGAAATGTTCTCTGTATTGAGTTAGATCCTCTTTGAAGTAAATGGAGTTTAAATTAGAGCTAATGGTTCTGCCCTAAGTATGATTAAGTTCCGATACTTCAAATTATCTTCATGCATTTATTATTTAGCACTTAAACTGCATACAGTTTATACAGCTTAATATATAGCAAACACAATACAACACTGAAACATACATGCATGGGTGGGGGGGGGTGGATGGATGGATGGATGGATGGATGGATGGATGGATGGATAGATAGATAGATAGATAGATAGATAGATAGATAGATAGATATCCTTCAAGTCAGCATTTGACTCCTGGTGACTGCCTGGCTAGTCCCTGCAGTCTTCTTGGCAAGGTTTTTCAGAAGTGGTTTGTCATTACCTCCTTCCTAGCAGTGAGAGAGAGTGACTGGACCACAGTCACCCAGCTGGCTGTGTGCCTAAAGCAGGACTAGAACTCACAGTCTCCCAGTTCCAAGCCTGATGCTGTAAGCACTACACCAAACTGGCTCTCAGAAGAAACAGAGAGCAAACTGCAACAGTCTTTTTCTTTTAAATTGAAAGTACCTAGAATCACTAACACAGCTGAAAGCATTCCTAAAAAAGGAAAGTCTTGAAAGCCAATTGAAGGAGTTGAAATGATATAGAAGTAGTTTGACATTAGCTTTTCCCCTGGTGTTTCTTGACTCTCCAGATTAACCTCCAGCCCTGGTCTTCCACCTCAGAACTAACCAAGCTCAACCCTGCTTAGCTTCTAAGCCCAGACAAGGTCAGCCAGGTGCTGCCATCTGCTGAGACATTTGAAAATTCAGCATGCCAAAATGCAATCCCCCAACTGCCTCTAACCAGCCACTTTTATGACCAGGCTTGGTAACCAGGTATTGTCAAGAAAAACGAATGAACAAACAAACCACCTACTTCCATATTTATTGCTGGAATTTAGAAGAAAGGAAAAGATAGGCCAACATATACAAATGAGAACAAGATCTTCTTTCTCATTGACGCATACAGGATTCCATCTCTCACACCCTCCAAATCAGTGGCTCCTGAATAATTCAGCTGATGCCTCACTTTTGCAAAGAGTTTTATTTTGCATCTGTTATGAAAATGAATACTAGACTGGACCTTACAATGTGTTTCCATCAGCAAATAGGCATACCTGACAGATGGGATTCCCTCCCCTCCCCCCACATAGCTGCCTGTATTCAATTTTATTCTGAGTACTTGTTTGACACTCTACAACAGTTTGGATGCAAGTGGTATTATGACAAGAAAAATGAGGGTGCATTGTGAACCTCTAATACAGTGTTGTCCAAACTTGGCCACTTTAAGTTGAGTGGACTTCAACTCCCAGAATTCCAGGGTGGGGGAATTCTGGGAGTTGAAGTCCACTCATCTTAAAGTGGCCAAGTTTGGACAACACTGCTCTAATAACACTATAAAGCTATACAAAGAACAATATTATTTCCAAATTTCAAAACAATATGATATTTTAGTTGAATCGCCCATTGTCCTAATAACTGCATGGTTTCAAGATAGTAGTGGAGGTAAAAAGCCATGCCTTTCTTCCCTGAAGATGTTGCCTTTATACTGCATCCTAGATTCATTAAATGTAGGAAAGGAAAGAAAAAAGGCAAGATAACTGTAACAAAATTTAATTTCAAATTAAAATATGCTATAAATTAATGTCTTTTTAAAAAGATGGCAATGATTTAAGTACAAGGTTTCTTTCTTATTTATTCTTGCTTATTCAGACTCAGATATTCAGGCAGTAGCATTCTGACTGCTAATTGTTTCAAAGTTCTATCATAGAAATAATTAGGAATCTAATGGGAATATCCATGTGCATTGTTGGAGAGCAATGCATCAAAATGTGCAGTCTCTTCTGAATAAATTATTCAATAGTGGACAAGTTGTGCTAGAAGCTGGACTCTTGGGAAAGTCATCACTAGCTATTAAATGAATAGAACAGTCAGAGCCAAGAAAAAGAACCTGCCAGGCATTTTCAACTGCTGCAAAATATTTTTTTATTTGCATTTTTATTTATTTTATTTTACAATGTATTGATTTTTTTTCATAAAATCAAAATAATAGATCTACAACCAAGTGCTAAGGTTATCTGGTATAGCACTGCTTTATTATACTTTGCTATATTATACTAAATACATAAAGAACAATCTGGTCAAAATTAAGAACTTGCATTCCACTAATTTTGACGGTAGGGATTTATTCAATGGTTTTATTTTTCCCAATGGCAGTCTTTAAAAAATGGCTTACTTTTGTTGGCTCATATCTACATAAATGCTTGACAACTGAACCCATTTTTTTCAAATCAAATATATTAAGAGCAAGCTCAGAGGCTGAGTTATGTTGGTTATGTAACTCAAATGGATCTTCTGAGAAAGGAGAGGAGGGTTCTAAGGAACTGAATTTGCAGAATCAGAAAAGAATGTACATGGAACAGCAACCCAGGGAGATCTGAGCATGTTCAATGGCCATCAAAGCAGAATGTATTTAGCAGAGGTTGCAGTGAGAGCTTTTGCTTTACATGTGGAACATTATAGGTGTAATAACTGATATCTAATAGGTAAATAGGAGTTGGAGAACCTCTACTTGATACCCTGAAGATCCATTACCATGCAAAGCATAAATCCTGTGCAGACAAATTATTATTAATAACATATTTTCCAGTCTAACTTTGGAAGCCAGTGTAACTAAACAGACTTAGGCCAAGAGTTGAGAAGTTTCACCTAGGATAGTTGAACATGCTTTACCTTTTCCCTCATTCCCTTGTTTGTCTAGTTAGCCTCTTCTGACCCAAGGGGCAACAACATTCTCAAATCTCAGGCAGAAGTCATTCTCCGCTCTGTTATTTGACCTCCTGTTAATTGGAAATGCTGGAGGATGCACCCTCAGTCAAGAACTGCCAATGGTCAAAGCATGAACTCTGGCACTGAATTGTGGCCCTCCTCAAGCAAAATCCAACAATCTCTTAACACCCAGGGTGGCATGTCAACAAGAATGTCTTTGACACAGACAAGACAGTTTTATGGGCAATTCACATTCTTTCAGACAAATCTCCTTCATGGGATTGTAGTTGTCATTGTTGTGAGGCAATGCCAATGCTGGCTGCATTTTGCTTGTTAGAAAAGCCCTTTACAAGCATAGTAAGAGGCATATACAAGCATAGTAAATGAAATAAATATAGCTCATCTTGTCTAGAATCCATTTCAAACATTTTTCTTCCTTACTGAGTACAGCAACAACTTTTTCCTTGTACTTTTAGCAGTACTTTGAATATTTGGCCTGACCACAATTTACATTGTGGTTATCATTACTCAATGCCAATTACATTTAGGTTCCCAAAGTCCTTCTTTAGAGTGGTAACTCAGGGTTTAGCTGACCTGCAGAAAGAGTTTTAGGAAACTCCTGTTGGTTGTGTATAAATGGATATACTAATAATTTTACCGCTACCAGTGGAAAATTGTAGGAGATACTTACTTCTGACCAATGTCAAGAGTAATAGTTACCCACAATCCATTAGGCTAACATGGAAACTTCTCAAATAATCTAGTCCTTTATGCCTACTGCACCAAGAGATTCTAAATTATCTAAACATGGAATTTTTACACTGTGTACCAGTTTACTACTTAATGTGTACTGTTCAATCTTTACCAGAGACATGAAATGGAATGGCTTTCCAACCAGAAGTTGCTACTTTGATTCTAAACATGTTTACTTAGAAATAAAACCCACTGACCATAAGTAAATGTATTCAGAATCAGATTCAGAGTGTTCTGTCAATATTGAGAGAGACAACCCTAAAACTGTTTCAGGTAAAAACTAACTCCATGTAATCCCAGCCCAACTGAGCTGGCCTGTTCAGAGAACATACTACTCTCCAACTATTAAATATGTCATGTAATTAGTCTATAGATTAGAATTTAAGTTATAGGAGATGATTTTACACTGAGTTAGAATATTTGGTCCATCTACTCAGAATTTTTGGCATTGATTAGTAGTAGCTCACTGCAGTTTCTAACAAAAGACATCTCAGTATTGCCTGTTGATGCCAAAGGTTAATCTTCGATAGTAATAAGGCCTCTTCAGAAACTATGGCCCTCATATTTCTTACTACAAGATCTTGTCAGGTAACCCTAACTGTCCCATATGGGAATCCCACCATCAGACCAATAAGGCAAGATTAGCTATTATTTAGGACAGATGATATAATGGTTGTGTGTGTGTGTGTGTTATGTATACACACGCACACACTTTAGGCATGGAAGATTACATATATCCTTTCCAGTGTTCAGTCTCCAGTATCTCCAGATTAGGCTACAAAGGACACTTGTCTAAATCCTGAGTGAACTACAATTTATCAGTTAATGTGGAGAATGTGGAACTAGAGGAACTACAGATTTCACATCTTCCTCATCCCATTAATCAATGACCAAATCTTGAAATATCCACATTTTTTCAGATTCCTCTTGAATTTCACAAGCATTTCAATTTTATAAAAACAACAATTTGCCAAGAAAAACAGACCACTGTGGAGGGGAGTCATGTGCATCAAAACTTGAAAGACCATTTACCTGTATCAGGAAGCCACAATAGGTATGTGTCTTTGGAATATGTCTACCATGTGTATTTGAGTTTTGAGGGATCCATTTTTACTTTGTCCTTTATTAATCTTAGTAAAAAACTGGTAAACAAAAATGCTGTGCTGTGCTGTGCAGAATGTGAAGGATTTTTTTACCATTGCTATATGAATAACTGGCCTTTGAAACAGAACAGAATCTTCAACTCCTGGGCTTCCAAGAACAATTTAAATTGCTTATGTTGCTTAATGGGCCTGTGTTCTAAAACTTGTGTCTTCCTCTATAGAGTTATCCCTCTTCCTTCTCAGAGATGGGTCCAACCTCAAAGATCACATACCACACTACTTAAAGTGGTGATTCCTACAGGAAGTACCTTAATTTTTAAGAGATGATTCATACCTTCTGTTCAGATGTTCTAATGCCCCATACAGTTAGGATCATCTGATGAGGGTTATGGATGAGTGTATCATTTCCTACCTTTCTGTTGCTATTTTCACTGTTGTTGTGGTCTCCCTCTGTGAATTATTTGCAGAGGTGTGCAGCAGGAATCTGCTGAAGTAGAAAGTTTTTAAATCATAATAATAGCCTACATGAGTAAGTTGGCTCACTGATTTAGAGAACATCAACTGAACTGGGGGTGAGTGGGAAATACCACATACATCTCAGTTTTCTTTCATATGATAAAAATCACATGGAGGATTAGAATACCAAATATTCTTATACTCACAGAAGATAGATCTTTCCAATGGATTTCCTTCATCCAGCAAGAGCAAGCACAGTCCTTGAGTGTCAGTCCTAATTTGACCAAAATGGCACCCTCTACCCTATAAGAGGGAAGTATCAGTAGATGGGAATACTCCAAGATTTTAAACTGTAGTTTAAAAATTGGGGCGGGGGGATATTAGTAGGGTTTGACACACTCAGTGATCATGGAAACTTGTTATGGTTAGGAGCAGAATGGAAATTGATAGAGAGATGTGAAATAGATACCTTGAAAGAAAGTATGGCGGTGTCTGAATATGAGCTCTCTATATTGTATCGTTTTGTTGCAATCCCCATTTTTAAACACTCTTCATATCAGACACTGGTGACAAAGAGGAAATAGCTGTAACCTTCAGGTCCTATTTCGTGAGTATCCCTAAGTATCTGCTTGTCACATCTGGAAATGTAATATTTAGGAAGAGTGCCATGATCTATCTAGGCTCTATTTTAGACCTTGATGTTTATTTTATTTTTATTTCTGCTTAAAATGTCTATCCCATCCCATAATTCGGCTCAGCACCCAACATGACAAATCACAATGCACAATAAAAAACAGAATAAAACAGTATAAAACAGAAAAAGCAGAACACAGACGGAGAATGCAAACTTCTTAGAAAGAAGATGTGCTATTTAAAAATTCAGTCATTGCCCTCAAATATCTAGTGAAACCAAAGAGGCTTTGCTAAGTGCTTCACATACTTCTAAGCTTGTTAAAATTAGCTTTAGGGAAAGCATGCAATTAGATTTATAAAACCTTTTAAGCTCCAAAACATTAAGGGTCAAATGAGACCTCATGTCATTTGTATTTCTTACAACAGCATGTTTCTGCATTCTTTCTATTTTTATTAAACAATTGGTGTGAGGCTGATGAAGCTGAATCAGGGAAGGGCCCCATCATGGAGAAAAGGAGATTCTAGTCTTTGTTCCTCCCTTTGTGCTAATTCAGAAGAAGGGGAAATAATAGGGATTTGCTCTTTTCTCCCAGTACCATAATTCCAATCTAACTCCCAACTGCCACTCGTAGTAGGCTACGTATTTGTTTCAACTACACAGCTAGGCTACAAATAATGGTACGGAAACTTTGGCTCTTGGGATCATTCTTTAAAAAAACAAAAGCCCTGTTGAAGTAAAAAGGAAGTATTTAGGTAGCGTTAGAGCAGGGATACCCCACTTTTATCATACTGGGGCCACACTAGGCATAGGATGGTTTGCCAGTAGCTGCCTTCCAGAAAATAGGCACAGCTGGGGCAAAGAAAAAGGTGGAGCTAAAACAAAGATTACATTTGATTTAGTGCATATTTAGATTAAAATAAATGTTATTTCATTGAATAAAGTCCATGTGATGGGTCTCTATAGTTACACACTTCCCATTCTGTTGCATTAAAACATGACCATTTGCTGGTGATTTTTCAGGGGGAGCTGAGACACTCCAAAATGTTCAGAGTGTACAAATTGTGGACCTCAAGTTGTGCACTCTTATGATACTGCTTATCTTTTATGCACATGAAGTCCAAGATCAGATCCTGGTACCTCTGTTTCTAAATGTTTGGGTACCATTTGCTGTGCAAGATACATGCAGGGACCACAAAGATCTGCTTTTAGTCAGAGAAGCCAGTGCTAGGGTCCTGAAAAAACACTTCAATCTGCTCCATCATGAAGAAAGGGGAACCCCAGTCCTTTCATCCTCTCTTTGCATTACTTCAGTGGAAGGGGAAGGATTGACACCAATTATCTGCAATGATAAGAAAACATATTAACTAAAATATACTAACATAGCATTTTAGTAACCTAGTTAATATGCAATATTAGCCCACAGTTTTAACATGGTTTATTGAATATGTTATCTGGTTTGCCCCAACTGTTGGCTTCATACATCATGCTATGCCACACACACACACACACACACACACAAAATATGATTTAGCACAATGTGACAACCCAGCTAAAAAGACTTACACAAGAGAAGCTCCTGGAGGATTGAGCCTTAATTGTCTCTGTTGCCACAACTTGTTTAGAATAAATTTGGGTTTCATATTATAATTTGAGGCAACAAATTGATCAAGCTTCTGTCTTCCGTGGGAACTAAGCACAAGCTGTTAAAGTGGGGAAAATAGATTTTACTGCTGAGATATGAATTTTAGGAGAGACAAGTGTGAGCAAACAAAGCTGTCTCCTCAAATACTGCAATAAGAAAGTGCCAGAATGTCTGGTGTTAAAATTAATATGCTTAATGGAGAATTTTAACTCTTTCTTCATCAACCAGACAAGATATATTACAGCTGAACCACATCGTCTGATGTTCAATTAGCTTCTTGCAAGGAGCTAGTTATGCATTTATCCAAACTAGAAGTTTGCAGCCAACGAGAGAGATCAGATGACTCAGATCTTACTGTTTCTCTGGAATATGATAGGGGACAGGAATGAAAGTCTTAGTTCTCCTTCCATCCAGTGTACCTGCCTCCCCACCTTCTGATACCACCAATTGTTCTCACAGACGCAGAACATTAGAATTGTCTTTCATACGTATATGCAAAATTCAACTTCTGTTGTATCAGATTGGGTGGCCACCCACCAATTGTTGGCCTGTAAACAAAGCACATGAAAAAGGACTGCCACACATGCATTGGGTTTTATATAAGTAAGCCCTATGAATTGGAGTTCACCAACTGAATATGAATGGGCAATGTGATGTGGCTATAAAAGAAGGCAACTGGAGTTTTAGACTGCCTCAATAAAAACATTTCTGTATCACCAGTAATAAAATAGTTTTAGTTTATTCTGCAGCACTCAGACCCCACCATGAGTACTGTGTATAATCCAGGGTGCCGCACTTTAAGAAAATTCACAGAATATGTGCCCAGAAAGGCAGCAAGGATGAGGAAAAGTCTGGAAGTGAAGTCATACAAGGAGAGACTGAAGGAACTGGGGGTGTCACAGAGAAGGAGGTCAACATGCAGCAACGGTCTGTATATACTGCTGCTTTGGGTGAACAATTTACTCTTGCCCTTAGAAACTGTGTCAAAAATACATAAAAATATTAGCAAATGGGTACTATCCCTACTGTTTTGTATAGGAAGCTTTTGCTTTTTGCAAACGCTGATTTCTCTCTCAGCATATCCTTTGACTTACCTATTTTTATGTTGCATCAGAAAAGTCTGGGTTGATTATGTAATTTCTTTCAACTGCTGAATTTCCTTCCATGACTTAGAAATTATAAATTGGGATGTTTAATACACATGAAAAGGCTTTTGCATCAAACTCCAGTTCTTGCTAAAAGGGCTATTAGTATGCTGTGCAATTTAATGTTTCATATGCTACAATTTCTTTTATATTTTAATGTATTCTGCTATTATTTTGTAGCCAGTCTACATGTGCATCACATATGTTTAAAATCTAGAACAACAGTTTCTGAGTTTCCTGGTTATCTTTTTCTAATCTGTGAAGAAGCATGGTGCATTTCCTAAAAGCTTTTTCCCCTTCTTTCCAATTATGATTTGGGATGCTTTTAGAAATTCTTCTCTGTTGCAAGGCTGAAATAAAATGTTGATTAAAAAACATGTTTTTCCTTTATTTCTTAAATGTCTGGTGATTCCAAGATCTTAAGAACAAAATATTTCTAGAAAGAACACCTTTAAATTGTATCAGTAATAATTAGGGGTGCTTCATTTGACAAAGCATTTATCAAATCATCCCACCAAAGCAGATCTGAGAGCTGAAACAGAGACCCAAGTTTGAAACAGTGAATTAAATTGGGTGGCTACAAGATACTTCTGAGGTTCTTACAGACTATGTTTGCTTTTGAATAAAATTTCTGTATCTCTTCCCATTAGAAAGAAACCTCAAAGCAGAATATATAATTTGCAGCTTCACTTCCGTTTATTGAGAATGTAGGGGGTGGGAGTTGAATGTGTGATTGGCTCTCTGACACTGACAAAGAGTTTTATCACCTAATTCAAATCTGTATCAGAGTTATTTTGAGGTAGCAAGGCTAACATTTTCTCTCTTTTTTTTTGGTCTTCATTCATTTTCTTGGCTCTCAATTTCTTTAAACTACCCAGTTTATAAGACATACATTTTTTTTTCTTTCTTGGGTGAATGGAATATTAGACTTCTGTGCTGCTCCTGCTGGAGTTCAGTTCAGCTCTCAGCATTCCATAGGTGTCCATTCCTAACACAGTGATGCCAAAATGAGGAAAAGTGCTTTGTGACATCACAATGCAATTTCCACCCTTTGGAACTTATGTCAGCTCTTTGCGAGGGACAGCATTTGCATCACAATATCATGATATGCATCTCATCACTTGCACCACCTTGCGTTCTCCACACTCACTTTTTCAGCATTCTCAGTATTTGACTCGTGAGTCCAGTAAGCACACCTGAGTATTTTTTTTAATTGTGCATAATTGGGGACGTTTTAAATTTCTTCACCAGGGTTGTATGAGTGCTGAGCTAATACAGGCACTAATACTTCTTTTGTAAACTTGGTCAGAGTTCTTACACTGCAGTTCTATGCATGATTAATTCTGCTACTTTTAATGGCACTTATTTGGTTGGATAAAGTTTGTTTCTTTATAAGATCTGTATAGTTTCCCATCTTAGAGCACAATTCTTGGTGGCTCACAACCAAAATACAACTACAAAAACCATAAAACCATAAAAACCATAAAAACAGAAACCAAAAACCCAGCACCTCAATTGTCCTCCCAGGATGCCCCAACAATCACCCCATCACTCCACCCCAGTGCCTGGGTGGAGAGCAAGGACTTTATGGCCTTCCAGAAGGCTATAAGGGTGGGGTGCATTCTAGTTTGCACTCATATGCTCTCTGTTCCTCTATTAATTGTATATAAGAGTCTAAAACTAGTTAATTAACATTTATTTTAGACGTGTGCACAAACCATTAAAACCTGTTTTAGTACTTCAAATAGTGGGTTACTTAAGTTCTGTTCTTTAGACTTGGATTTCTTTCCCCCCTGGAAATTGTTGTGACTTTCCTGTAAACTATATAATGAGGAAAACAATGAATGGCTATAGCTTTTCAAAAAAAAAAATTAGATAACTGGAATCAATATACAGGCTTACAGGTTCACCCCTTCTGATGGAATTAAGCCTTATAAGATGAGAAGAGCATCATTTATTTGGGCACTGAGATAAGGCAGATTTTGGGTTACCTCCTGGCACTGATTCAGAGATTGATATACTGCTAATTGCTTAACAATATTTACTCTTGACTTGTATTTGGTTTCTAAAACTGAAACCTGTAATTACAGGGGGAAAACCAATTGCAAAGTTACCCCTTAGAAGACACTTTATTTAATTCTTGCTTTTTTCAAACAGCCATAATATTTCTATTGTTCATCCACAGAATGAATAAGGTATTTTGCCTTTCTAATCCTATTACCATCATTTAAAAAAATAAATAAACATTGGTTTTGATTGTCATTAACAGATCTCTACCTCCATGGCAGTACCTTGGCTATTCAATGCAGGTACAATAGGTAAAGATAACTTTAAATTATCTCACTCATGGGTTGGAAAGAAGATGGTAGCAATGTCATGAGAATAAGGCAGAGAGATAGAGAGAGAGAGAGAGACACAGAGAGAGATAGATAGATATAGATAGATATAGATAGATATAGATTGCAAAGGCATGTTTGTAGAAGTGGGAAAGGCTTTTAGTCTCAGAAATCCATAAAATGTGCCAGGTCAGAAGACTGTGGCCATATATGTACACATATGTATATATTTATGCATTCATTCACACACCCACTCATCTCTATCCCTCATTGACCTCCCGCAGCAATCTTCAGAAGATTGAAGAAGCTTCCAATGATTGCTGATTGTTAATTTTCTCTTCTGAGAAAATTAGATACTTTGAACAAGTTAATTCCTCTTTTCTTTCACCCCATAATTGTACCCAAGATAACTGATTTCCTGCTGCTCACTGAAGTGTGAAACAATTCATATATCACCAACCAATATGTTTATCAGCTAGTTTGTGAGAAAGGCAGAGGAATTCTCCATAGATCACAAACCAGACTTTCAGAAGCCAAGGGTTACAAATGTCCTAGTCACTTTAGTTTAAGAACAGTCTGAGAAAGTCATGGAAAAGGAATAACAAGCATTGTTGTCATCCAGCAATTAATATTCGGATGCATATTGCCTCTGAACCCAGGAGTTCAATGAATCATGAATTTGCCTACTGTTTTCTTAACGTAATCTATACTAGATGCAATTGCCATAACTTAAGGCAGTGAGTTCCTTTTTTAAGAATTTATATATTGCCCCTAATGTGTGTGATAAACGGTACTGATGTTCTCTTCCTTATTCTTGTTCTGACAAGATTCTGAGCTTTTTCAGCTGTGTATAAAAAAACTGATTGTAAGGCAGAGAGCTTTCATCTCTCCGCTCATAAAAGGCTCATTGTGTTCTTAGTCTTGGGGAAAAGTCTCATGATCTCTTTGAAACCAACATGATTCTGACAGTCTGATAATGATAGCAGCATACAGTGTAACAAGTATTTTTCATTTAAATCCTTAAAACATCATCTAGTACAAGGCGATATAACTGTACAGATCTTCCTTATTATTATTTTTATTATTATTAGATTTTTATCCTACCTTTTAAATATATTTTTGGTTAACTCAAGACAGCGAACATACCTAATACTCCTGCCTCCTATTTCCACACAACAATAACTCTGTGAGGTAAGTTGGACTGGCAGAGAGTGATTGGCCCAAAATCACCCAGCCACCTTCCATACCTAAGGCAAGCCTAGAACTCTCAATCTCCTGGTTTCTAGGTCAGCATCTTAACCACTACACCAAACTGGTTCTCATATGAAGATGGAAAGAAGTAAACTTGGATATCATCTGCCTACAGATGGCATTCAGCTCCACATGATGCTCACTTTGTGCATTTTCATACAGATGTGAAACAGCAAGGTCAGAATTGAACCTTATGGCTCCATAATCCTCCAAAGTACCATCTGGAATATGCCACTGAGGTAGGAACCACAACAAAGCCCCAATCCTCAATTCCCTATGTCCAAAGAGATACCATGATCAGTGGTATGAAAACAATTGAAAGATCGAGGAGCACAAGCTGGGACATATTCCCTATCATGATTTCTTGACAGATCACACATTAGGGTAACCAGTGCTTTCTCTGTGCCATGCCTTGGCTTGAAATGTATCCAGAAAATCAGATTTATCCAAAAGAATGGAGTTGTACACCTACCATCTGCTCAATAACCTTGAACAGGAATGGAGGTTTCAAAACTGACTTATACTTACGAACAAGAGAAGGATCTAATAACAGTTTCTTCCACAGGAGGAGAACCACTGGTTCCTTCAAGGCTGATATTATTACCCCGTGGTTAAGAGACGCACAACTAATCAAATGTAATACCTCACTCAGTTAATCATTCCTGGCCTGTTTCAGCCAAAAGGAAATGGAGAAATAGGATACAGTATGTGGTGGCCTGAACTCCTCTGAGCATCTTGTGCCCATCCTCAAGATGAAAAGGAATAAAACAGTCCAATAAAACTGGACAAGCAGAGTGCTGGCTATCTTCCAACTATTTCAACTAATTGTGTTGTTAGATGTAAGCAATTTTTTTAATCTATCATCCACCTATCTATCCTGTGTGGTTTGTCACCATGGGCTCCAGAAAGCCTTCAACAACCCTTTTTGGTTGTGCCAACCTCATATACCACATACCACCTAGAGCAGCTCCCGAAGATGATTTTCAGCAGATGTGATGGTGGTGGAGAAAACATTTTTCTCCTCCCTAACATAGAATATTCTTTACAGTAAGTTCTAAGCTGTGCTTGGTCATATTTCCTTTTGGATTTCCACCACCAGTACTATAGCCATCTACTTGCTTGCTTGCTTCATCATCTTCTGTTATGAGTTCAGCAAGTGGCAGAGAACCCTCAGGAGCCACTCAATCAATACCCTGGGACAGCTGATCCTTCTAGTCTGCCACCAAGGCCCTGACCAAGAGATTTAGTGCACTAACAAAAACTGGAATTTCACAGGACCTAGATGCCACATAGAGCCATCCATTGAAACCTGATAAGATTACTGTTACAGAACCATGTAAAGGCTTCCTTTACATTTACATATGATGAAAAAGCAGTGCCTTTGGGCATTACTTGCTACCTTTTGTTGAAAACTGATCACTTCAGGGTAGGTTAGATTATATTTTTCCTATCTAGATTTGTCACTATTTTATGTTTAGTAATACAATCCTGTACATATTCAAGCACTATTGAATTGAACCATTTCAGTCCTCAGGTTTCATAAGATTGCAGCTTAAGTCCACTAAAGCAGCTTTCTTCAAAAATTGTGTTGCTGAAAATTGTGAGAGTTGTAATCCCAACACATTTAGAGGGTTGGAGGAGATTTTTCTATACCATCTTTTTTATAGCTTAATTTCTCAACATGCACTAATCCTAAACTTGCATTGATTGCTCAGGCACATGAAGAACAAAACTACTTAACTACAAATACTGAAATCACTGAAGTGACATGATTATTTATTCTATTCATTTCTCTTTTGATGAGCAAGAGTTAGAGCAAGCAAAACACATACAGAGCCTTTCTCCCTAAAAATAGCAGGCAAGGGAAACTAATTCAGGGACATGATTATGGAAGAAGAATGTTTAAACTTTCATATGAGTCATATTCCCAGAAAAGAGCAAACCAGCTACTATTTGCCAGATATCATGCATGTTCCCTAATGGGTTCGTATATAACTAGGGACTTTTAAAAATCTAAACACTGCTAGAAAGAAATTAAGAATGCAGAACGCAAAGGACTCCATGAGGGAGGGGGTGTCAAAAAGATCAAGATGGCAGCCACAACCACATGATTGAAGCCTCACTCCTCCAAGGATTCAGTTATGTGGGAAAGGCTTCCATCTTGACTTGTTTTTACCCCCTCTGCCAGACACCCCTGTGAGAATGTTAACATGTTAAAATTAACTCAATTATACAAATACAACTAGCCCCCCCCCCCACAATTAGAAGAATGTATACATTGTACCACAGTCCTGATGTGAATCAGATGTAAAGAAAAGAGAGCCAAGTCTTAGGTTTGTACTTAGCCATAAAACAGAATTACTTCTTTTGCCAGTGATACTGTAGTTCAATGTTTCTCAACCTTGACAACTTTAAGATGTGTGGACTTGAATTCCCAGAATTCCCCAGCCAGTATGGCTGGGGATTCTGGGAGCTCAAGTCCACACATCTTAAAGTTGTCAAGGTTGAGAAACACTGATGTAGTTACTCCAAGCTGGAATATCTCATATAATAATAACTCATATCTAATTTAGGCTTAGAAAGACTAGATGTCTTTCTGAACTTATCTCAAACATCCACTATTATCCTACTATATAAACTAGTTGTTCTAATGGCTGATTATATTTTATGATATTATTTGGCAAACCGACTGTCTTTTCTAAAGCAATTGTTTCCAAGTCTTACAACTTGCTAGAAATGGATACCATGCCAGTAATATACTGAACTTAATTCCAAACAGGAACTTTAATTTGCCATCTTTTCTGTCTTCTTTCTGCCTTGCTATTCATGTCTGCAAATCATGAGGAACTCATTTAGCCTTGGTGTGTAAACTTCAATTTTACCAAATGAGTATTTGAGATCTAGAGCACTGCAGAAGTCCATAAAGAATTTTCTGTACTTAGAATTCTCCTTTTTATAGGTCTAGCTTTACAAAAGCACTCAGTGCTCCCCACACCCACTTATGCACAACCATATACACATTTTCTTAATTGCCTATTAATAAAAAGTTATGTTTATAACAAGGTCAAGAACTGAAATTATGTTTAAAAAAGCTAAGGTAAATCATGCCTCAAATACATTTTGTCTTTGAAAGAAAACATATGCCTCAAATCCTCGAGCATGGAGAAAATAACATGCGGCCTATGGAGGAAGATTTACTTTTCTCCCTTGCTAATGCCTGTTCCAAATCACTCCCCCCAAAGCTGCTTTTGCCAGCAAGCAGCTTCCATTGGAGTCCGGATACATGCGTTTGTGCACAATGCATAACATGGCCCTTATCTGGACATCTTATTGTTTGTTCAGCAAGACTCTTCTTGATGCCAAAAACAATGAAATAGGCCTGTTCTCAGCTTGCCATATTACAGCCACAAGATGATTGATTACACTGTCACTGGATAATGCCATTTTTTTTTAAAAAAGTCTTCTCTTAAAGGTGTTAATCTTTATTATATAGCAGCAAGTTTCATTCCACAATTAGCATGGTCAGTGTTGTCTCTGGTGTCTTGCTTCTCTGTTCTAGTGCTCCGTGCTGCCCCGCTCCAGTTTTGGAATTCAGTCATAACAATGAGTATTGCTAGAACTCTGAAGGACTCTCTGTGTCTTGAATGTTAGTCTGGTTTTAGCATTTCTGTATCAGAACCTTACCATTATCAGTTCAACCTTGCATAATTGGCATTCAATTAAATCCCCAATAGTTCTGAATCTGTGTATGGGAGACTTTTAACAGCAGTCCATTACTCACACACACAAACACACACACACAAATCCTCCCCTTTTTTTCCTATGACATATAGATAATTTTGTGCAATTTGTATCCTTTTATAGCTTAAAAAGTAAGAGACGGTAAGAATCTGGCTTCCTCAGAGGTATTTCAGGCCTGAATTATCAGTTTTATTTATAGGGAAGGTACATAAAAACTGAGAGCTGAGTATTTTGGTGCAATCAGCGGTTTCCAGTTGTGCTGGAATTACAGCTCCCAAAATGCTACCCTGCATTGGTATTAGGATGGCACTAGGCTGGTTTGGTGGAACCAGCAAAGAACCTGGCACTCAGACACATCAGCCATCAATAGATACATAGAAATGAACCACATTTATACACCATTCAAAAGAGACAATAAGAAAGCTAAGAAGGAAACAAAAAGACCAGAAGACGTCTTCTCCAGCAGCCAACACCCAGAGAAGCAAGGATTAACACCAGACAAACAATCAAGCAGAAAACAATACCCCAACCAAGGAACTACCAAAGAGAAAACCATGCTTCCACCAACACTGACAGGGCAAGCTACTGTATATAAACAGGGAGCAAACCCCACACTTGCTGACACTGATGATGTTACCTAGTCAGGTAATGAAACGTCTGCAAGCAAACAACCAGACTTAGAGAGCACCAAGGACTCCACAGCAAAGAAATTTCCATTTAAAATCCATTTGACCACTCAGCTGAGTGACTGGATAGTGTAAATATTCCAGCTGTACATGCATGCTATTGTCTGATCAATGCATATGGGACCACTATCCCCTGAGATTGATGTTTAAAATTAATGTACAATTGAAAGCAGGTTGTGATGCATTGATTCCACAGGAGGTTGATATTCCCCCTTCAAACAAGGAAAAAAGAGGCTGCAGAAGCCAGGAATCCAACACAGCAGCCAGGAGAAAATGGCAAGAGAGTCACAATGCCCAGTAACCAGCCAGGGGTTGGGACACATCTGTAACAGACTTAGGTGGCCAATACCGGGGGGCAGATAGCAGCTCATGATTGCATTATCCGGAAGTGTCCATGGGGGAGGGAGGCAAATGAGAAAAATAGCATCACACTCTTGCAACATAAGCTCCACCCTTTTGAACGTGCATTGTGATGTTGCACACAGTACAAAAGTCATGGAGCTGACAGCATGACGCTACTGTCACCATTTTGACAAAAGCATCAGACAATGCAGATGCCTCTGGCATTATCTTTAGGCTCATCACTGAGGCATTACAAATTGTCCACGTGGCCAGATTTGCGTTGGGAGAAGAGATAATTTCCTAGATTGACATTGCAGCCTAACTTCTAGGACTGATTAGTTTAATGTTTTCTTCTCTGCCCTCCCTCCAAATTCCAGCTGCAGCAATGTGTTCAACCCCAGTGAAAAAGGACCCATGAAGATAGTGATTGCTACTGGAGGGAAGGTATAATTACTGTCCCCAGTAGCTTTGGGCAAAGGTATCTTCTGCTGTGTGCAGAGAGGAGGAATTAAACTCTCCAGACTGCTATGGCCCCTACCCTCAACCCAGGATTGAGAATCCCATGACTATTAGAAATATTGTTTTGCAGTTTTTATATAAGCATATATGGCACTACATAAAGACTTAGGCCAGGGTTCCTCAACCGTAGCAACTTTAAGATGGGTGGACTTCAACTCCCAGAATTCCCCAGCCAGCAAGCTGGCTGGGGAATTCTGGGAGTTGAAGTCCACCCAACTTCAAGTTGCTACGGTTGAGAAACCCTGCTTAAACTAACGCACCTAATATTTAAACCCGGGCTCTTTGAAGCAGAAGAACCGATAAAAATCTCTGAGTAGGTTCAGTTCGCGTTAGGGAGCTGCGGGGAATAAGCCACCTGGCTGGAGAAGATGGGGCGTCCCAGCTCTGCCGCAACCCGGCCCCTCGCGCTTGCCCCGCGGCCGACCGACTAATCCGAGGCCTCTGGAGCCCGTCACGAGTCAGCGGCAAGGCCGGCTCCGCCCCCACCCCGCGGCGGCAGCAGTATTCCGGAGCCATTGCCAGCCAGACGCGCTTCGGCTGGGAGCTGCGGCTGTCCTCGCGTGAACTCGGCTCGTTGGCTGCCGCAGAGGGAGCCGGGGGCGCGCAAGGCTAAGGGAGAGAGAGAGGGAGCGAGCGAGCAAGGCAAAGAGGCAGATTGATAAACGCCCCCTCCCTCCTTGGAGGCACATAGAGAAAGAGATGCTACAAGCCTTTCCTTCCCTCCCTCCCCCCCATTTGCAAGTGGGGAGGAGGGAGGGAGCCCTAAATAATCATTCCGCAGGGAGAAAGACAGGCAGCCGGGAGAGGTAAGATCCGAGGGAAGCAAAGGAACTAAGGGGAGGTAACAAACAGATAGGGAGGGGGGGCTCGTAAGGAGAGGCGTCGAGGAGGCGCACTCAGGCGGCCCGATCCCACGCAGAATTACTTAGAAGGCCTCAATCAGATGCATTCCTCAGTAAGTAAATGCAGAGGATTGCAACCTCGCTCTCTCCTTCACTTGGGTGTGTATGGGGAGGGTAGAACTGCAGAAGCCTTGGAGAGGTCTGCGGGCCTGGTAATCGGGGGCCCGGGTTTAAGGGAGCGGGAGAAGAAATTTAGAAAGCGAGGAAGGGCAGGTCTGGGTCGAGAGAGATGCTAGCCCCAGCCCCCTCCGTGAAACGCTTTCTTCCTCTTTTAATTAGGATCTCGGCCAGTCTGCTGAACTGAAAGTGAATAGAAACCCGATTTAAAGAAGTAACACCTTCCCTCCCCCCCCAAAAAAAGCAAAGCCCCAGCAATGCAAACGAGCGTGTAGATGTCTTTGCTTCTCCTCCGGGGGAAGTGGAGGCGGAGGGGGTGGTGCGTCCGCTTTGTTCCCAGTGAAAACGAGCCTGTTTCGAGAAATGAGTGCCCTCTGGTCATCTTGCGTCAGTCGGGAGCAACCCGCATCCCCTTGGCCGAAGGTGTAATTATTACCTAATCTAACAAGCTTATCCCCGAAGAGCCACGAAGGGGAGGGAGGACTGAACAGGCGGGAGCGACGGAAGGGGCGGGATGGCAGGCGTCAAGCGCGCTGTGCCCTCGGTTGCCCTTTCCGCAAAACTCGTTACTGTTCCTATTAATACGATTGCATCAGTGCAATGGCGCTCTCGACGAGAGTTTAGAAGAGGAAGGCAGGACCGGGAAGAAGAGGGAAGGCCCCGAAGAGGTGACTGCGGGCGGGTTTCTTTCCGAACGCCGGTCTTCTCTTTCTCCTGTCCTGCGTTTCCCTTTCGCGACGTTGTGGCTTGTCCTGCCTCGGCTGCCTTTCGCTTATTTCGTTCGCTTCAACCTCCACCTGCTTAACTGTAAACAGACAAACTGCAAGTCATGCCAGCCGGTTCCAAGATCCTCAACAGTAGCTCGACTTCCAGTGCTATTCCGGCTTATCTTTGAGCGCTCGCGTCGTGCTAAGCGCTGTATAACCAGACGAAGTGACGTAATCGCAGGAGTAACCTAGAACGGAGGGCCAAACCAGGGATGTTGGGGAGGGCAACGCCCGACCATGAAGAGCGGGCGTGGGGAGAATCAGGAGCTGATGGGTATTTCTAGCCATTTATACAGTGCTTTCCCGAATCTAACATTTCATAGTGGGGAAACAATCAGAGTTGGATGGGATGATAAGGGATCACGGGGAACAAGCCTGCAAGTTAATTTTGCTCATAAGCAAATGCCCTGTTTGAAGGAGTCTTACTCGCGAGTAAGTGGCATAGTGTCATTTTGGGGGTGTAAAGTGGTCAGATAACCTAGGCCTAGCAAGATCTGGGCTGCAAAGCTTTGGATGGCCACTGGGAGTGGCAAAGAATTAGAAGGTTTTTTTGCTGTCACCTAGTGGTCCTCCTGATTCTTACAACCCAGATACAGTGGACCTAGTTCAGCAGTGATTTGAATCATCAGGTGGGACCTTATTTGCTTGCCAGTTTTTCCATTAATTAACATTCATGGAAAGTTAATATCCCCTCTGCAGAGCCTCAGCGTTTGCGCACACACGCACGCACACACAGGCTCAGTAGTTGCAATAGAAGTGAAAAGATTTGAAAATCACAGGGACACCGGCTCTAACACTTCCCAATCAAGCTCAACAGGAGCTGATGGGAAGACACAAAGGTCTTTCTGCAGCTGAAAAATTAAAGAAATGTATTAGGTATAATAAAGAGGAGAGTGAGAAAGGTCAGGCAAGATCTGGCCAAAGATGAATGCCGCCCTTACATAGTGTGATATGTGTTACTCTAATTTTTGGCAGTAGCATTAAGCAGAATCTATCCTCCCCAACTGCTATAGAATATGTGGCAATATTAATGAGCAGTGGGCTGGGTGCAAGAATGTTAGTGCCTAGGATTGCAATGAGTGTCAGCCCCACTAATCCAGTGCATTCCACTTGGCAGTTGGGTTTAAAGAGAAAAATATATATTAAGGACTAAGCCTCAATAAACACTCAACAGGAATTTATAATCCTAAATTGAGTTATAGGGGGTAAATCCTATTCCTGGTCTTGGACATGTCTATTCAAAAGCCCCATTGAGTGTAATGAGCCTTCTCCCGTTAACAGAACCAGAACATCATATATTAACCCACCATAGTATGGTGTATTTTTAACCAGCCATATATTAACCCACCCACCGCTCCAATTTCACAGAACGTGTTCCTAGCTACTTGATAATTCCTTCTGGTTCCTGAGACCACCCGGCCCATGGGTGAGGGAGAATAGGTCCCCTTCTGATGGGTAATGCTTGCTTGCTTGCTTGCTTGCTTGCTTGCTTGCTTGCAAGGAGCTAGTCAATAATACAGAGTCCCCCATTAGGGGGAGATGGGCGGAGATAAATTTAATTAATAAATAAATAAGCAAGCAAGCAAGCCAGAGAAATAATGCAGACTGTCAGGAGGCCTGAAGTCAAGGCAACACTAACCCAGCGCCCGAGTTGCTCCGCCGGGAAAGAAAAATTGACTCAGCGGCGCTGCAGCCTTGGACCGCCCCTGGTTGCAAAGCGGGAGAGAGGAGGCAGGGCGAGCGCGTACGTAGCTCTGCCTGGGATTGTAAGGACTTTATCCTCAGATGACTCTGTTGCCGCCTCCGCCTCATTTCCGCCGCTCTTATGTCTCGCTCTTCTCCCAGGGCGCTCGCGGATAGGATTTTAAACTCCAGTTGAGTGATTATTGAACGATCGTGTTCGGAGGAGATAAGATTGGGGATTTTTTCCCTGAATCATCGCAAACCCGTCTTGCCTCCAATTTCCTTTCAGCCCCCACACCCAGCCTCGCTCATATCTTTCCCCAAAGCCCCAGTCTCAAGCTGATCAGAAGCCAGTTGCCTCTACTTTTAGCACTCCGGGAGAGGAACCGACAGCTCTTTTTTGTTCAGACGTACACGGATTTAGACACACACGAAGCTTGTTCAAGTCGGTTCAGGACAGGCGGGCACACACGATCCACTATTCATTTCAGGATGAAATGTTGTATGAAATATTGATATATTCTGCCTTGACAGTGGGGGAAAAAAGGAGGTCCAGGGTGGCTTACAACACTGACACCCTTATAGAATCGGAGTAACGCACTTAGTGAGGTTCAAGCCACGTGATACTCGGAGAGATGTATAGAACTGTTTACCTGGAAGTGAGATTCACTGAAATCAAAGGGGCTCACATCGGGTAGATCGCATTGTACAGCTTCCGACGGGGGATTTTTCGGTCGAGGGCGCCCGATTCTTCAGCGTGGTTTTCAATTTTATCATAATATCGTGGCCCTCTCACTCAGGCTCAGCTCACACTTTTACCCGTTACCTGCGGCAGCTCAGCAAGCCCCACTAAGACCAATAGGTATTGCTTCTGAGTAGACGTGAACAGGCTTGCAGCGGGAAGCTGATCTTTAATTAAAAAACAACAACAACTAGCACACAGCGCGGTCCTGTGTTGTTGGCACAGTTCTCTCCCCCCAGGTCATTAATACTTAAGCCTAAGTAGCTGCAGCCTTACTCCCAAGAAGGAACGTTTAGGATCGCACCCTTATTTTGGGTTGGCACACACCGATTTATTTGGGGGAAGGGGGGAGGTTGCGTTGGGCTCAGTGCGGCTCTCGGAGAGCAGGGTGCAGATGGACTGGGCGCCCTGCCGGGAACGAGAGCGCGCGGAGGCGAGGAGGTCTCTTTAAAAGCTCCGCGATCCGAGAGTTCAAGCGCCTCTCTTGGGCTCCAAGGTGGCTTAACCTCTCAGTTCTCTCCCAGGGGAACCGCTTCAAGCCAGGCTGAGACAGCTTAGCCCGGAAAATCGGAAGCCCATCCCGGAAGAAGGCAAAGGGCGAACCGGGTCCGTGCTGTTGCCACGAAAACCGCAGGGAGGGACATACCTGGGAAGAGTTACCAGGAGTCGAGCTCGACTTTGCTTTACATCCGGCCAACTTTGTGTGCCTTTTTATAAGCGTACCAGTGCAGTTGTTCAACTGGATACTTACCACCCCCACCCCAGTTCCTAATCGTTTCCTTTATTTCACCTTCCCTCTTTCTAAGACTTCTGAAGGGAGAGAAAGGTTGGACGTCCTCTTGACATAGTACCCCCCCCCAAAGGAAAACGTTTGCACCGCCCCGAAAGGCTCTGGTGTGTGTCTGACATTAGAGTGAGTTCAGCTTCGCTTCCTGAGCTCGGTTTTGACGGACGATGCGGTTAACCGGGCAGAAGGGTCGGAGTTTAGCTTCTTCCTTCTCCCCGGGAAATTTCCCGAAAGCTCGGGGCTCAGCGGAAAAAGCCGAGCGGTGGGTTTGTGAGACTTTGTCTGGGGAGGGGGGGGGGGGTAAGGAGTAGGCGAAATCAGTTTCTGCCAGCTTAAAAGCTGGGAATGAAGTATATTATAGCATCAGATTTCGTGAGCTTCAGCCCGCTTCGTCGGATAAAAGTTCAGCTTGCCGGGTGTCACTCGCGAGGCCGTCCTTCAGAACTCTTCCGCAGACGAGATTTTGTTTCGGAAGGGAGAGAGAAGGAGAAGGAATTAGTTTTAGACCGTAGTCCAGATCTGCTCTTCTGTTGTTATTTCTGCCTGCAGGATAGCTCTGCCCTAGCTGGGAAACTCGCTATCCTCCCTGACACAAATATGTCCAATAAACGGCATCGAAGGGCTGGCTTCAACTGCCAACAGGGGAGCCGAGGAAATCGCGGGGAAGCTGACCCTCCCCGCATTTACTTCGCAACTGAGGGCAAAGCAAGATAGGGCACGGTGTGGGTCTAGAAGGCTTTGACCCTGGAACTGCAATCCTACACACGACGACACGAATTACATTCAGAGAAACTTACGTCTCTGGATAGGTGGATAGGATAGCTAAACCATCTGTTTCTTATTGTTGATTTTTAGACAAACTATTGGGGAGAGGAAGCTAGGTTAGCTTGATGCAGCAAAACAAAAGACTATCGGGTATGTTAAAGACAAATATACGGTTCACTCTGGTCCACTTTTACCAGAAATAAAGCCTGTTAAGTTTAATTCCCAACGAAGCCTGCTGTGTATAGTCTTATGCATATTTACAGCGGAACTGCCCCCTGAGTAAGAGTGCGCGAGATTTTAACTGTAGGGT
Organism: Liasis olivaceus; assembly: GCA_030867105.1. Taxonomy (NCBI): domain Eukaryota; kingdom Metazoa; phylum Chordata; class Lepidosauria; order Squamata; family Pythonidae; genus Liasis; species Liasis olivaceus. The sequence goes on along the minus strand of CM061349.1, from coordinate 31,687,613 downwards.
GGTAAACCCTTTTGAAATAATAACAGCGGGCGACACAATACATCTTTAGGGTTTAATTTGTGTCGCCGCGATACTTTTCTAAAATCTGAAATCAGGATGACTCATTACAGAATAAATGTATTTTGCCGCTGCCCGGCTGGTGGAGGGGGTGGCCTCAGCGGGGCCATTTTTCTCTTGCGCGCGCCCCATCTCTCGAAGGCGGCTGCGGTCCGGCATCCGATTAACCGCCGCACGACCGCGGGGGGCGGGTGTCTGGTGCGGAATAACTCCGCTTTAACCGCGTCCCTCGATCAGGAGAGACGGGAGGGGGGAAGAGAGAGGGAGAAAGGACGAGAGATTCTGCGCGTGTTTTTTTTTTTCCGGCGCTTGCCCCAACCCGCGTCCTCTTCTCCAACCCCGCATCCTTCCTTCTTTGTTCCATCAATTTATTCCTTTATTGGCTTTTTTTCCCCAGCCTGTCTCGTTACAGGCGCTTTTCACCCATCCCGGCAACCAGTGGTCAAGACGATGGATTAGCGCGGGATATGCGGGTCGGGTCGGGACGAAAGCTGAATCCATTCCGGATCTGTGGCGGTCGGATCCAGAGCATACCTGGCGTAGTACTGTGTTGTGCTTGGGACTGGCAACCAAATCGATTGCCCGGCATTTTCCGCAAATATCGGCAGACAGGCCTTCACGCCGACAAAATCTTACAAATCTTACAGTGTTGATACGATCGGAGAAAAAACAAGGAAAGAATCCGGCGAAAGGAAGAGGGGGGCAAAGTTAGGCAAAGATACTGTAAAAACAAAACTACCTCATTCGGGTAGTTTTCTAGGGATGATACAGAAATTGTTGGCTCCCGCCTTCTTCCAGGGTGTTTTTTCGTCTAGCCTACTCCCTTGAGATTTCCTCGTGGTCTCCCATAAGGCAGGAATAGAAGCTAGCCAATGCATTTCCATGGGTCACCAAATGTCTACCTCCTAGGAATTAGAAGATCAAACTGATTGGTTGGCGGGGAGGAGGAAGAGTCAGATATAGGAGAAATAAGTCCCTAGATGTTGCCTCTTGCTCTACTATCTAAACGATTTATGTGGCAAAGTTTGGGAGAGGGGAAGTAAAATAGCAACCGGCTTCTAGAAAATTTGAGTTATTAAGTAATAAGGATGAAAAGGGATAAAGGGCCGGAATTTGATAGTCCTGGTAGAAACAGACGGAACGCCCAGTTAGCATAAAACTTTCCTCCGTTGTTCGTGACATCCTCCTTTAAAGTTTAAAATTGAAGCCAGTGCTGCCAGGTGAAACCATGAAAGTCAGATGGGGGCAGGGGCACGGTGGAAGCGAAATTGCATACCCCTTTCCCCTACAGCTGTCTGGAGGGAAAACATGCTCCATTTCTGTTGCTCTTTACAATACCGTGTTCCGTTTAATTAAAAAATAGCAACAACGAAGTTAGATCGCAGAAAAATTCAACACTGGGTTAAGAAAGGAATCTGGTCAAAGGGCCCCGATCCCCACATTGCAGTGGGTATCTGGCCAAGTGGGTGTTTCGCGTGAATCCGCCGCTTTCTCCAGCTTTTCAGGAGGGAAATACTGCAGACCTCAAGTAAGCAGCAGCTGTGAGGGAAGCCCGTCGGCTAATTGGCAAAACAAACCAGCACGGGCCGGGCGAGGGAACTTGATCGCGGCGCTGCATAGCGCCCAGCTGGTAATGAGCAGCGGCCCCGACAGGACCAGTCCGTAGTAGTGTCTCGCTTCTCTCCTTCTCATCTACCCGCCGCATCCAGTTATTTATAGAAGGATCAAAAGAAAAAAACCCACCACTTGCTTCGAATCAGAGCGCGATGCTTAATTAGCCTAACAAATAGACCAAGTGGGTGTGAGTGTAGTCAAGCGCCGGCGGGTCCTGGGACTCGTGAGTTTGATCCCGAGGGCTCGCAGAAACGTTTTCCGCCTTTTGTAATCGTCTCAGATAGCCTTCGACGGTCCTTCCAACTTTTAAAGGAAAGCCATTACGCTGCAAATCTTGTTGCCTTAAAAGGGTTTTGTGTTGCTTTAATAACTTTGTACTTTACATTTCATTGCTTTTGTTTGCTTTTTGGCCTTCTGAATTGCCTTGAGGACCCTTTCTTCAGAAGGTATCGTACAAATAATAGGAATTAGGAATCATAACCACCACCAGCTTGGTAGGATTTTCATTTGTGTACATTTGTTTTAGATTACCCTATGGCTTTGTATGTTTATTCAGGAGTAAAATTAAGCAAATGCAATGGGATTCATTCCCCCCCCACACACACACACGTGTTACTGCTTTATGCTGATTCCAGCCTTAAGAGAGATTTTCATTGCAAATGTTTGGATCTATTTTAAATAATAATGTTGCCATTTCCACCTGGATGATTCCCATCAAAATCAAATGGGCTATTTCAGAACAGGAGCCATATTGAATTATTGTGGAATATAAAAATGAGTTTGAGGCACCTATCATGTTTAACCTGGTACATCATAATCCAATGAAATGAATCCAATAGCACATTCCAATTTGTTAAAAGAAAGCCCCACAGAATTCCATGAAATTTATTTATTCAGATTAAATATATGGCATTCCTATTGCAATCTTTGAAAGCCTCAGCTACAGTAGTGGTTGGATTCTGTTTTTCAGGTGTTTGGAGGTCAGCTGTGTGTTGCACCTGACAATATGTGAGATAGGTTGGACAGAGTAAGTTGCCCCAAAATTATCCGGTCTGTACCTGGCTTTTCAGAGAATTTCACCCTGGGTCCTTCCTATCCCAAACTAGTACATTGGATGCTTCAAACTTCACATTGTTTAAAACAAAAATGGGAAGACTTCATGCTTAAAGGAATATATTTGTTTTGCATTATAGGGCCATTTATTACAGCAACAGAAGCTATGGCATATATACAGAGATGGGGGGGGGGGCAGGGAGGAGAGAAAGAGGAAGGAAATTATTTCCAAAACTGAATGGAGCACATAATTCAACCAGATAAAACTTTATTCCTGATTATCCCCAACTTTAATTTAGGAAATAATGTATTTTGTTGCTATTATGTTAGGTAGTCTACTATAAAAAATCAAGAGAGGTCTGAATAGATTCAGATTTGCCTCCTGTCCATAAAACCTATGGACATTTGCCATAAACAAAGATACTTTTTTTCATTTGCTGTTGATTAATATTTAATTGCCATTTGTCCATTTTAAAGCTCTCACTGACTAAGAAATATGCTTCATTTAATAAAATATATTAACATCACTTTCCTTCCATGATTATCATCATTCATCTGTATGTGAATACCAAGTACTTTAACTTTAGTGTCACTTTTTTCAATGTTAAAGTTAGTTCACTTTCACTTTCTATTTTGCATGCATGGACATTCACCAGAACCAATGTCTGCATCAAAAGACATTCAGATACCCCTACCTTAAACTTTATTTTTGCTCAAATTAAAATGCTTGGTTGACTTTCCCTAATTAAGGGCTCATACATATTTGCTATATATATGTAAGTCTGAAAGGGCCTGGGTCCAGTGTACATAAGAAACTACCAATCAATCAAGATGATGTTCTCCTAAGATCAATGGTGAATCCTCTCTATGTCAGTTAGGAAGGCTACAGGAAATCTGCCCATAAATTTGGCATTCAATAATTTTGTACCAGAAACTGGATAAAGCCTGAGTTTGTGAAATGTTATAAGACTTCCCTCCACACAACTTCCATTTGCTTTTGGTGATGTGGGATAAAATAGAATTATTTTTTAAAAATTTCCAAAATCCATGAATGATTACAGTACTTCTTTATCAGTTTGACAGTTCCAGGTAGTGCCTGAAATTCCAAAATCTGAAGGATTTCCTCTCTGTTCAGATACTTATCTGAAACTTCAGCAAAGATCCCCTTTTAAAAAAAATATTTGCTATCAGAGCCATTTTAGAAAAATCTGTCTGAAGGATGTGGTTGATATAATGAATAAAAGTGAAGATGCTGCCTAGGGAATTATAAAGACCTTTGGAGTCCTTTAAAAAAGGAAACGGTTAATAGGACTGATTTTGTTTTACCCAAAAGCTATTTGGCTTTTGTTGTTTGTCAGAGCTGAAACTTGTATCCCTTTTCTTATAAATTTGATATGCAAGTTAATTATCCCTTTCTGAAACAATGCAAAGCAAACTGAATTGCATTCTTGTGTGACTTATCAACAGAATATCCCAAGTCAAAAGTCTGCTTTTCTTCCAAATTTCCAAAGACAGCTGCATTTGAGCTTTAAAAATCTCAGTTTCTTTCAAGAAATCTCTTGCCTCTCAGACATGAATCAGAAATTTGTTCACTTTGGTAGGCCCCATCACAGCTGTCCTGACAAATTTAAGAAAAAGAAAATGGGAGGCTTCTTTAGACATTTTTTTGGAATGGGGAGAAGAATTGATGTATTTCAATGGAACAATTTTTTCAGTGACATTTAAAATGGATGTTTAAATTACAGCCCTCTTGATATCATCAAAACTCACCACTCCTTTTTAAAAACAATTTAGTCTTGGGATTCATGGTTTTCTCCAGTTATAAAAAAATATTTTTTCTTAAGGGTTTATTCTACTTAAGTGAAAGAAAATGACACACAAAAAGTGTTTTTCTCTAGTCCCTTCTGCCTGCCTCTTTACTGATCCTTCTGGAGATGTAGAAACTGGAGCAGCCCTTTCCCCTGTTAGGGACCCTCCCTTTGTTAAGAAAAATTCACTCACACAATCACTCCTTAACAATGTCAATGTACTTTGGAGGTTTGATTAAAACAGAATTCTCAGTCTATAAGTCTCAGATGAAAGTCTATTAAGATCCAGAATACTTAAGGAAGATGAATCCACATGAAGACTACCTGACATTTGATATCATTCTGTTTTTTACTTTGTGCTAACAGTAGTAGAAACCAAGTGAATGCTATGTTTACCACTTTCATAATTATTCATCTCATGAGTATTGGGATACTGTTGATCTCATCTAATTCAAGATACTCTATTAGTTGAGCAAATATATATTTTCATTGAATTCAAAAACATTTATGCAAAGTAGACATAATACAATACTGCATATTTCATGACATGCAGTTTGTTTAGCTTTTCATATTCCAATATAAACACTATGTTAACCTTTGTTTTCCTGGAACTTTTCAATATAAACCCTATGTGTGAATTCTTTACATTAGTATTTCTGTTGTTGAACTGATAACTGAGTCAATATTTGTAAATAGGCATCCCATCCCAAGTGTGACGCCTCCAAGGTTATTGCTTGCAACTTTCATCTAGGTCATATTCTCATGTGCTCTTAATTCCATCAGGGTAGAAATAAGCACAGGCAATCAAAAGATTCTGCCAGCATTGTTTCCACTAGCAAGGACGGCTTATGCAGCCAGGGATGTAACCAAGATCTTGGAATTTTACCTGAGATGCTGAAGGAAGTATTTAGACTGCATAATAAAATAAAACAAAAGAAAAGGCTAGTAGGAAACTACAGCTGAACTGCCATCATTAGCAGATAATGCTCCGAAAGCCTTCATTAGATGATCCAGTGGTGGTCATCAAAAACATAGGAGCTAGCCAGTTGCTTTGGTGCATCTGTGTGCAGGTACATATTTAATATATGCCTTGTACATTCTCCTACTAGACACTGAATCAATACACAATTTAAAAGATATTATAAAAAGAAAGGGAAACAGGAAAAAATACCATGCAATGGAAAATTAGGAAATGAGAAAACTTCATGTATATTTAAATTTAAGTTGTATAAAACAATTACTGTTGCTTATCAAATGCAAAGTAAAAGAAGGAATGGCACCACTTTGCTTGGGAGGAAATTTCACAACTGAAATGTTGTTATTGAAATGGTCCTGCTCTCATATTTATCAGCTTGAACTTTTCATGTGATAGGAAATAACATTAGTTCCAATAATAGAAATTACAGACAGATTCACATGAATGGAGGTGGTCCTTTAGAAAGCCTGGCCCTGCATAGTTGAATTGCGCCTAGAAACAAATTCCTTCCTAGTGTTAACTGTTCCAAGTCCAGTGTAAAATGGGCTACAAAACTTACAAAATCTGTAGTGTGGTTTACCTATGTTTTGCTTTTGTAGAAATTCAGTTGAGCCTGCAGCACTAGCCAAAATAATTTGGTGTTGGAAATGTAATGTAAAATGTAGTAGAACAGCCTTTCCCAATCAAGTAATTCCTAATGTTAAGCTGCAGTCTCAATATTAGGGGTTAGCAGATTGAGGAAGGCTGTTTTACTGTCTCCTAAAAGGTATCCATCTCTAAGCTAGGAATCTTATCTTCATAGTTGAGTTGTCATTAAGTCCCATCCACCACACAGATCCCAGAAATATCTCCCCATCATAAAAAAAATGTGCTCTAGAAGTTCCAGGAAAACAAAAGTTAACATAGTGTGTTATTTGTCACCTCTTAAATATGTGTCACACTCCTTAAATTCCTTCCGATCATTTTCTATAAACAATATTTTGTGGCAAGTTTCCTCCAAAGACAGGGTTGATATCTGTTTTATTTTGATATGGAAAAATGGAAGATTTTTTTGCAAGTGTACAATAATGTACTAGAGGTAATAAAAAGAATATCTTTGATCAGATCGGCTTGTGGCTAGAAAGACAAAATGAGCTCTTCTTCAAGCCAAGAAGATTCAGAAGAAATATTATTGAAGAGAAAGTTGATCTAGTTAAAAATAATCAAGCAGATTTAGTGATCATTCTCTATTCACAGTAGGAAAGTTGTGTGTTCAGTATCCACATATCTCCCATAAGATCCCACAAAATCTTTTGGGAAACCTGTCCATGCACTGAAAACCATATGAAGTTATGCTATAATCTGCGAGAAAGGAAAGGAATCTTAGGTGGATTGGTTTCATTTGCCCCTCTGGATTGCATTTTACAATAATGTACTGTTTAATTCTATTGCTGTACAAAGTAAGCCACCCAGAAGTCTTTTGGTTAGGATATATATAAAATCAAAAGAGGATGTGCTGCTTCTCAGTTACACAAAATCTTATGTACACAAAGGTGTGTGATTCAGCCATTCTGTCATCCCGCATGAGCAATCTGTGTCTGATTTTTAGTAGAAGACAGTTTGGGTTTAATATCTTCCATCACAAGATATTGTAGGAGGAAAGTCACATTAGTGTAGTCTATTGTAGTCAAAAATCAGATGGAGTCTGGTAGCTCCTTTTCAGACAAACTTTTTTTTAATTAAAAGGCTTTGTGAAGCTTATTACTTGAATAATGATGAGTTACCAAGATAGAAACAATATTTTGTCTTCTTTTTACCTCAGAATAATCCCATGGTTAGGCTGAGAGGCAGTGCCTTGAACCTTAGTTTTCCATTCCATCTTTACCATCCAAATGGATTTTGGAATCCACTAAATTCTATAGCACTTCTCTGAGTCCAAAGTATTGTTGCCTCTAGAATATCTGCCAGCTGTCAACGTATTGTATTCCAGTCTTATGTTTCACTGATAGTTTAGTACTGATGTCAGTGTTCCAGAAAATTAGAAGGCTCTATACCATACGCTAGCTTGCCTTTCATTTTTTTATTTTTATTATTTTATTTTATTTTATTGCACTTCTACTTTACTTAGCTCTAATTTTGCTAATTTGGTTTAGGTGTGGGCAAAGTGTATCTTCATCCGGTCATGTTCTATTTATGTTTCATGAAGATTATTGCCCTAATAAAATGTCCATTTCACCTAAGGCAGGAACAGGTAGAAAATTGTTTGAAACTTGTGAAAAAAATCTCTGAGTGACCTGAATGTTTGTTTAGCAATGTTTAACAATGGTAACCACAGAAGGATTCTCTTCCACTTAACAAATGACAGTGCTGAAATAAAGAAAACTGGGATACCAGGAGCAGTTTTGTATTCAAAATTGCAAACTCCATCCAATTCTGGTACTCTAATCACTGATTCTGTAATTCTAAATAGGTATCCTTTGTACCAGGTGCCAATTGGTGAATTCCAGTAAAAACTAAAGTAGAAGTTTTCTTACTTCTGATATAAATGTAATAAAACCTGCTCTTTCTTCTCCCTCTTTGTTTCATACTGCTTTCCTAAAACTGGTAAAAAAATGTTGCACTTTACACTCGGCCCTTCCAAGTACAGCCACATGCATATGAGTAATAATGGATGTAACCAGACAGATAATGCATCTAACTCAGTGTTTCTCAATCTCAGAGCCTTTAAAATGTGTGGACTTCAACTCCCAGAATTCCCCAGCCAGCATGCTGGCTGGGGAATTTTGGGAGTTGAAGTCCACACATCTTAAAGGCTCTGAGATTGAGAAACACTGACCTAAATGAATATCATCTCAGAGGCACTAGTTTTCAACAGTCATTTTTTCACAGTGTATGTATATGTAAAGATGCCCACTGTGGTATCCAGTTGCTGTACCTGTCTTTATATATTAATAAATCCAGCCCAACATAATCAGAGTATTTTGGACTATTTAGTACCTTATATGATAACTTTTATCTTGACAAGCTGTGTTCTAGCAGTGTTTTCTAACAGAGCTATTTATGCATGTTTATTTCTGAGTAACTCAGCTATATGCAGTGGGACTAATGCTCTGTATAGTTTTCTGGGTGCAAGCCCCATTACAGGACAGTGAGAGTATTTGATTTGAGTAAATATCAGGGGTATCTGTAGGGGGGTCAAAAAAGTCAAGGTGACACCATGCAATTAAAGCCCTGTCCCTTTTTTACATGCATTATAATGTGTTCCCCCTGTAGACACCCCTAGTGTTCCCCCACACCTCATGCATACATAAGGTTGTTCCATAAATTGATTAGTTGCTACCAGTCTTCAGAAACATCTGGGCTTCCAAAGCTTCATACACAGTTCAATGGCCACTGGACTGAAAGGAAGCTAGTTTTTGAAATTCTGTCAGGGATGACACTGAATATAATTCAGACTGTGTTTTCTGTCACCCATATTACAAGGCCAATTTTTTTTTAATGAATAGCCACAAAGTAATGGCATTTCGGTCATTCTGAATGCAAGTACCAGCTGGCTGAGTTCACCCAACACACTAAACTCTATATCTAGAAATGGATGAGACCAAAGGCAAAAGTGGGTGGCATTGGATGGCACAGGACACGTATGCTTCGGTAAGAGAATATAGGCTTGATTCCCCTCCCCCTTTTTGCCTCTGGGTTAGGGTTAGGATTGTCTATTGCTGGCATTCAGCCCTTGGAAAGTTACTCATGAGGAAACATGGCTCTCTTGATGACAAAAAAAAATCCTCTGCATGCCCCTGCTTTATACATATGAGAAATGATTAACTCAGTGTTTCTCAACCTTAGCAACTTTTAAGATGTTAGAATGCATGTGAATTCTGGGAGTTGGAGTCCACACATCTTAAAGTTGCTAAGGTTGAGAAACACTGGACTAACTTATGAGACAGAATTCCTAAGTGCTAGAATAGGATGTAACACTTCAGTTTAAAGGCCATTGAGACCATTTATCACACATCTTAAAGTTGCTAAGGTTGAGAAACACTGGACTAACTTATGAGAAAGAATTCCTAAGTGTTAGAATAGGATGTAACACTTCAGTTTAAAGGCCATTGAGACCATTTACCTCCCATGCAGAATACATAAACTCTTTCATACAAAACTGCAGTTGGGATTTAAGGTTTAGTCCATTGGGTAACTCAGCCAGGATGTACATAACTGAATCACTTGATGTCCCCTCATGTGTAACATTCCACACATTCAGCTGATTCCCCTCAGGTACCAATCCGTCATCAAGTAATATATATTCCAATGTGCAAATCAGACATCAACCTTTAAACTGTTGCTGTATTGCTATGTGGTAAAAGCTGAGTTAAAGTCCTTAAAATTTTGTCTTCAAAAGAATAGATATTGGCAACTTCCATTCATAAGTTCAGTGTACATAAAAGGGAATGAATTGAACTGAGATCTTGGGTCACTCAATGGTCTGTAGCCCCCTACTGGTCAATGTACTATATGATACATATAGGAGGAGCGAATACATTTGTTTTGCGTATGATGTCCTTTATTGGTATATTTGGATTTTTTAAAAATATATTAATTAATTAACTAATAATTAAGATTATATATATATATATATATATATATATATATATATATATGTATTCTCTTCCTTTGATATACTTGGATTTGTTGTTTCTTTTAAATAGCTCGTACACAGTGCCATCTGGAACTGTTCTCTGAGTAGAGAGAACTCCAAACTTCTCATAAAGCTATAATTTCGACTGTACCTTCCATATGGGAAAGTCTCCCATTTTATGGAAAGGCAGAAATTACTAAATACATCACTGGAGTTCTAGATCTAGATCTATGGAACTGAAGGAAATGAAATGAAATTTAGTTTTTATTTGGCCCCGCCCACTGTTTTTTTAGTGTGCCGCCTGGCATGTAATTCAATCCCGAGTGGGTGACTGTTGCTCCGGAAAAGTTTGCACACTGCTGACATGAGCAAAAGGAGCAAAAGAAGCTCTTGGTTGTTACAGCTCTGCACTCTACTATACAGTATGTTCCTCCAGTTTATCTTTATGGTTGCACAGGTCAGTGCAGGCATTCACCCACATGTGAGTAAGTTTAAGTCTGTAGGAAAAATATAACAAAAGCCTGCCTCAGCATCAGCACATTCCTGGCCAATTCAGGCATGAAGCCCAAGATTGATCAAAAGTCTCTAAGTGGGTTTGGCTAAACATGCTAACATATAAGATGCCTTATCTGCATCTGGAGGCCCCGGGTCTGGGATGTAATCAGTGCCTTGAAGGGGAGGGTAATGCCAGCAGTCTTGAAGGAGGCTGCAGTGCATGTCCTCAACAAGCAGACTTCCTTGGACCAAGCCATATTATATTACTAGGTCCAACTCCTCTTTTGGGAGAAGGTTGTCAAGAAGATAAAGGTGCATCATTTGCAGAATGCCCTTTTTCAGTCAGGGTTCAGGCCCAGGCAAGGGACAGGATCAGCATTAGTCACACCTGTTGATGACCTGCCTCATGACCTGAATGGGAATGGTACAATCTTTCCAGTCCTATTAAGACCTCCCAGTAGCAGGTAGTACCCTTAGTCCTGGTCTTTTTCTAGATTGCTTGCAAGGGATAGGGATTTATGGCATTGTTTTACGGTGGTTCCACTCCTTAGTTATTGGGGCAATTCTAGTTGATGGTGATAGGAATGAAAGGTCAGCTCAGTGGGCATTTGTGGATTGCCTGAGATTTTAATCCTCTCCTCCCTACTTTTTAATATGAAACCCCTGGGAGACGTCACCCATTAGGGAAGGTATCTTCAGTATGCTGTTGATAGTTAATTATGTATTATGTATCTTTATCCTGGCCCAAATTGGAGATATTCTGGAATTCTTGACTCATGTTTGGAAGCTGTTGGGTCTGATAGGGCAATAGAGGCAGAAGTTGAACTCTAGCAATATGGAGGTAGTGTCTGTTTACAGAAGTTGTGTGTCTGCTCTAGTGTTAACTCTGAATGCAGAGGCACTTCTCTGAAGAAGCTCATCCACTAATTGAGGGTCTCCCTAGATGGGAAGATGGTGTCTAAGGCCAGCCTTGGCTGGAGTACCACCTGAAATTCTATCTGGAGCAGAGAACTTAGCAATGCTAATTCATTTTCAGAACATCACACATCTGGATTACTGCAATGTGCTATACATAGAGCTGTCTTTGAAGGTCATTCAGAAAGTTCAGTTCTTGCAATATGCAGCAGCTGGTTTATTAGCATGTAATAACCAATGCAATGGGCCATGCATTGGCTTCCAACAGGTTTCTAGGTGGAATTCAAAGCACTGATCTTAGTTTGTAACGCTGTATGTGGCTCCAGATACCTTCAGGTGTCTTCTACAAACAGAATTAACCCATCCAGTTTGTGTATCCTAGGAAAATAGCCCTCTCTGTATTTAATTTAGGTTTAATAAATATAAACTTAAAATGAATTAAAATTCAGATTAATTCTAAATCAGAAATATGCTTTTCAGATTTGACTTTTGTATTTTTTTCTCATTCATGAAAAAAAAGCATGGATGAAAACAGCTGGGAGACATTTCACAAAGGGTATCTGGGATTCTTGGCAGGACATAGAATTCCCCCAATTTTGCCCCTCCATGCACCTTCATAAAGATGATGCTATCCCCATGGATCTCTCTGAACTAGTATATTCCTGAAATACAAACTGAAATCTGAAAATGAATAAGCTAAATCTAAGTAATAGAAATAAAGAGAATTGTTTATGAAAAAGGAAAAAGAGATCAGAAAAAAGTTAGATCTGGAAAACAAAAAAGAACAAAATGTAAAAAAATCCACTGAGCTCACTCTCAGGCTATATTCACTAAAATACATGAGTCAAGCAGTGCAGGTCTCAGGACCCTTCTGTTCCTGCTTGCTTTCCAGAGGAACATTTTTTTCCCTATTTCCTCCTCTGTGTATTCAGTTGCTTGCATTCTTACGTTTTATGCCAGCAACTGCAGTCAGCTGAAGATGCTGACTGTGAGCATCTTCTGGAAATTGCAAATAGACAGAATGGTCACAAGGAATAAAAGCTGTTATTTATAACTATAACAGTACAATGAGTATATCAAGTTTATAATTATTATGAATATTTTGATATTTCACCAAAATCTTTTCAAGAAAGCATGGCTAGATATTCCAGAAAAGGAGCATCCTCAACAGATGATCAAATTAGAATAAGCTAATTTTTGTTGTAGTTGTTGTTCCTTTTGTGATTCATGCTCCTGCTGAGAACAGCTGATGAGATCAGCTGAGAGTTCTCTAGATTTAGGCTAGAGATCTGATCAGTGCCTGGTTCTGACAAAGCAGTCAGATAAGCATAAAATAAGTATGAGGAATGGTGTTGTCATTAGACAGAAAGCTCAGACAATTATTGAATTCATCTTGGAAGACAAAGTATACTTCTATGTCTCATTTTGAAATAGAGAATTGTAATGTAATAGTTTTATCCATAAACATTTCATTGACAAATTCCATTTTTCTCTCCCATTTAGTACTATGAAATCTACTTAAAACTTTTTCTACATTTCCTGGATCAGTACAGTAACATTTCATAAACTTTAGATTTTCCCGTCAACATGTCAGTCTGAACATCTTAGACAGCAGGTATCTGGGTGAATTGGACTTGCATTTTTATGGTGAAAATATAAATAAACAAGAAGAATTGGATTATATAAACATCTGTTATAAACACTGAGATCCAATGGACAGGCAAAATGTCAAATAAGTGGCTGAAGAATAACTTGGTACCTTTCCCCCAGAGTTGATTCCAGGTTTGAGGGGACTTTGGTTCAAGAACCCAATGGAGGTTTTCCTATTGTTGAGCCCTATATAACATAGATCAATGTTTCTCAACCTTGGCAACTTGAAGATGTGTGGAGTTTAATTTCCAGAATTTCTCAGCCAGCCGAAATCTAGAATAACTAGATCTAGCATGCTGGGACATTTAAAGCTAGATCTAGTCATTCAACATAGCTTGCAATTAGAGACCTAAAAATAAATTAAAGGGAAGAACAAGGGAGTGTCATGTTGTGGGTCACAGTAGAACGTTAGGATCTAGGTCATTGTTTAATATATTGACTCCAGCTTTGGCTTCCTCCCAACAACATGCTTCCCGATTTGAGAGAGTACAGCAGATCTGGGTACTTTATTTTACATAAGGTCATCAGTCCTCTGGTATCATCTGATTTCCCAAGCACGGAGGAAACTCAGCTATAATGCAATAACCCCAGCTTGAACTTCCTGAGATCCCCACCTCTCTCAGTCAGCTGGCCTGATGGTGCAATGCAGAAAGAACAGTAATTGGCCTATGCCGCCCCCAGTTTAGATTCCCCAGTGTCTGTATAGCTATGGAAATTCCTTAGCTCATAAACATTTTTCAGGTAAAGCACCATCAACCTGTTAACACTTTTCTCCTATAAAGTGTTGACTTTTGTCATGGGAACTGGATATTTTTGCCACGTGACTCAGAGCTCCTCAGATGTATTTAGCACTACCAGTAAAATAACCTAAGACCAATGTCAGAGCATAAACTATAGTATACTTGCATTAGGATCCTATGTTTTTAAAAAATACAAATCCAAACATTGGTCAACTTTGTATGACTTACACACTCAAATTGGGGCATTTTGGTAGATTATACAATCTGGATATATTAACCTTATATCTAATATTTTTGATGCACTTTCAAGGTACATGCAGTAAGGATGTGATCCTTCATTCAAGATTTGCAGTAGTCATCCACCCATATTTTATGAAACTAATAATGTTTTGGCCAGTCAGGTCTTGGAGTGAGGTCAATAAAACAATATTCAGATAGAAACTGGAAAGTATAGTTTCACAATTGGGAAATGTTCCTTGATCTTAAACTCCTTCTGGATATTCAGATGGATACAGTGGTTCAAAAATTCATTCTAATTATTTGGTAAATGTGATATTATTTTCAGTATGCGAAGTGAGTAGTAAAATATTTGTATTGTATCATCATGCTTGATACAATCCTGAAGCAGCAGGTAGGTTGGAGAAAACTCAGTCTATTGCACTAAAATCTTTCAAGATGGGCAGGACCCGCCAAGAGCAGTTTCAGAACTGCCAGTTCTTTAAAAACTTTATTTGAATGATACAGTTCCACATTTTATTCATGGCAGTAAAGGCTTCTCGCCCTCAAAAACGTTAATGGTGCTGCACTGGGCAAATAGACAAAAGTTCTCTGGACAATCATGAGTAATTCTTTTTTTAAAAAACCTCATTGTCGCCTTTCTCCCAGCATTAAAAAAAGCAAAAAACAAAACCCTCTCCTTGTTCATAAATACAAACTAAAACAGGGGTGAGAAAGTAAATGGAAATCTATTGGTGGATGTCTGAGAAATCTGAAATTTACAAGAACAGAACAACACCAATGTTTTCCTCTCATCAATTAAATGGCCGGAAAAGATGCATGAGGGAAAACCAGGAGTGGATTTTGGCTTGGGAAGGACTCTTGAGCTTGGATATGGTACCTGAACACACCAGGATCCTGGGGCTTAGCATAAATTCAGAAACATCCTGTTTTTATCCATAACATAATCTGCCTACCCAACCATTCTTCTGAATCCAGTTGGTGGGTGTTATTTAAACAAAAAACAAAAAACATAGATTCTGTCCCTACATTAATGTATGAGCCTTTTTCTCCTCCATCTGGGGCACAAGGCATCATGTAAGTCTGCATAGAAGAGACAAATTAGAAATTCCATTGGAGTGGAGCTGAAATTATGTTCTCTCACAGGAGGTAATTATCAGAGGGGTTGCAGCAGGGAAGAATGAGGAAAACTTAGGTTTTCCTCTCCTGGTGCAGTTCTAGTGAAATTCATTTCCCAGAGCTACAATTTGCTTTGGAAAGAAATCCTCCATTAGTGCCCCGATGGAGATCTTCCTGATATCCAGCTTCAGAGGGGCAGCTTCAGAGGGGCAAACTTTCTTAGGACCACAGTGGCGGAGAAAATGATTCAATCAGTTCTCCTACATTGCTTGCTGCAGTAGCTCCAGTAACAAAGACGGAAAACCTCATGTCAATTCTCTGCGATCTCCAGCTGCAAACTGGAGATTTAGATTTATACACAAATCAATCTAAAACACCCCAACTTCTAGCTGCTGCTCATACCCTCTGTTTCAGGGTTTCTTTTCCACTTTGTGCAGCTCTTCATTGCACACTTTGTCATGCCTGTCTCCCACCCATTGTTTTTTGATTGGTGAGGCCAACTCGCTGCCCCTCCACTGCCTCCCCAGCTGAGGATGATCAGCTGCAATCAGAAGAGCAACCAGAAGAATCAGGCCTCCTCAGCAACCCAATGGGATGCAGCGTGAGGGAGCTGGATCCCTCTAATTCAGCTGGAGGGCTGGAGGACAGTGGTGCTTTTTACATTCTTTAGTAGCAATTAGCAGCTTGAAATAATGTGACAAATTCAGTTTAAAGGGGGCAAAACCTGGAGAAATCTCAGTAAACTCAATTCAGAGGAGTGTGCAGAATCTATGAAACAGAAGAGCCGTTTACTTTACTACTAAAATAACTGGGGAAACTGTTATCATTTGTTCTGTCTTTGTTCTGCCATGAAGGGATTGGGAAGATTAATTAAATCTTAGAATGTATGTAAAAATAATGTGTGAATTATCACAGTCAATGAGAGACCTGCTTTTACATACCAGGTACAGAAATATTTTCTTCTAATTTGCTGAAGTTAAAGAAAAGCAGTTGTTGATTCAAAATTGAAATCTTCATTGTGCTTCTTATTTGTATCTACTAATAAAGTAAAGGCAGATGAGGATTTTATTCATTTCTGCCTGCACTGCCTTGACACTGGGGTGTAAGAGGGAGGGAAGCAAAAGCAGAGCCAGTTTGGTCTAGTGGTTAAGGCCCTGGGCTAGAAAGCAGAGACTCTGAGTTACTCTGAGCCAGTAGGGTGACTTTGGGCCAGTCGCTCTCTCTCAGCCCAGCTCACCTCACAGGGTTGTTGTTGTGGGGAAAATAGGAGGAGGAAGGAGTATGAGGTATGTTCACCACCTTGAGTTATTTATAAAAATAATAAAGGCAGGATAAAAAAAATCTAAAAAAGAAAAAGCACAATCAAGTCTTACAAGATTCTGTTATAGCCTACCAATAGAGTATAATGCTAGTCTTCCTGTGGAGATGATTTTGGGCCTGGTCTACCTTGTGCAGATGACATCATGGCATTTTGCAAGTTAGTTATTTGTAAATTCACCTGTCATTGGTGTGGCAACAAAACTGCAGCAAGGTACTTTGCAGACCGTGGAACCACAGGAGGTTCTCAACTAACAAAAGCAAGATATTCAGCCTCTCCTGAAAGAGAATAGGAAACTTGCAGGATTGATGCCAGCTTTCCTCCATCCCAGCTCTGTCACGGGTCATCAACAAACGCAATCGGTTCTGTTACCATACTGTAACCCGACCTGAAACCCAACTATAATGGGTCTAGATAATATGTCTCCTCCAGGATTCCCTTTAGCTGAAGCCCAACCACCTTTTCAACCACCTTCCCTAAATAGGGACAGTTGGAGACTGCATGGAAATTGTTCAGAATCATTGGGTGCAGCAGTGGCATCTTGAGGAGGGGGCACACTACAGCCTCCTTCAAGGCTGAGGGGACAATCCCTTTCCTCAGAGAAGCAGGTATCCCTGCATATACCCAACAAAAGGTCACCTCCTAGGCAACCTTGACCAACCTTGGTTCTAACGAAAAGGTGGCTGAGCCTACAGTCTAGAGGATCCTGTCCACTTTCTCAGGAGCCCCAGCCACAGACTTGCTTCAGATAACCTTACAAGACTCTGCCCCAGGCACCTCCACTAGACCTGTCCAGTTACAGTCCAACTTCAAGCAAATCTGAGTGACTTTATCTGCCAGATAGCAAGAATAGTCCTCACAACACCCAAAAGATCTTCCTATAGCGCATCCCTCCCCAGCAGGGAATGAGTCTCACATCCAGTTATCTGTGGGGCATAGCCTCTGAGGGCCTATAATACCTCACAGATGACAATAGTCACCCCCCCACACACACACACACACACTCCTCCCCTGGAGTCTTGACTGATGCCAAACCCAAAACTCAGATAGGCATATTTCAGAGAGAGGAAGGCATACTTTATCTTGCCAATATAAAAACTTCATGTTCTATTCATGGCCCTTTTGAACTCTTAATGACCCTGAATAACCATAAGTGAAATATATTC
This sequence comes from Liasis olivaceus, assembly GCA_030867105.1. Taxonomy (NCBI): domain Eukaryota; kingdom Metazoa; phylum Chordata; class Lepidosauria; order Squamata; family Pythonidae; genus Liasis; species Liasis olivaceus. The sequence continues at coordinate 31,669,850 of CM061349.1, read as the reverse complement.
TATTTAGTTAGTGAGTGTAAATTTGATTGACTGGATAAGAATAGACTCCTGAAACTGTGAAAAAAAATATTCCCCAATGTTTTATGAATTTAGCTGTACTACTGCCAGGTAGATGTAAGCATATGTGTTCATTGCTATGTCATCTCTTCATCTGCATAATAGAATATGTCTTAAAAAGATTCTTACTGGAAGCCTGGTTGAAGAAAAGATGAATATCATCTTTAGAGTTGCTGCTTTTTATTAACTCTGCTCCTGTTGTATTAACAGAGATATAGACACTCAGAAAACTGTGGTTGCAGTTGATTTTCCTATTGTTTCTCCTGGATTTTCCATCATTCAACTTCATTGGATGGCTCCCTATTCCATTATGAGAGACAGAAAGACAAGAGAGAGAGAGACTTCCTCCAAATATTTTTTTCCACAGTAAGAATAATTTATACATATCTCACCTTTTTTTCAAAGCATACATCCAGTGGCTGAACATCTCCTTTTTGTGGAATCACTCCAGTCCCTTGATCACTTTGATTGCCCCTTCACATTCTTTCTATAGTTCTTTCTATATGATTCTTTTTGAGATGCAGTGAATAAAATTATATGTAATACAGTGTGGTCACACCAATGAGTAGGTAGGTGGATAGATGAGGGCTGTGCACACTTTGCAAGTGATTTGGAAAATGTACTTCAGCCCTCCCACTAGCAGAATCTAGCACTTTCTTTGATTCATTGAAGGAGCCCATTCTCTTTTTGGCTTCTATAGGAGCCTGAAGAAAGTGCCACTGCTTTAAAAGTCACCTCAACATTAATAAAGAGATTCTTTAAAGCAGCAGTATATTTCTTCAGGCTCATGCAGAAGCCTGAAAAATGAGGGTCTTCTTTAATGAATCACAGAAAGGTGCTGTGCTCCTGCTGAATCATTTTTGAAGAATGCATGGCTCTTATAAAAGCATTATAATATTATATCTTTCCTTTACTCCTCCTCCTCCTCCTCCTCCTCCTCCTCCTCCTCCTCCTCCTTCTTCTTCTTCTTCTTCTGAATAATGCCTAATGTGGAATTTGTTTTTTCCATAGCAGCCAGACATTGGGTCACTAAGTCATATAACTGAATGATTCAGCCTGTAATGGGCCATATGGACTTAAGAGCTGCCTTGCCAGATCAGACCAATTCAGTTTCTAACAATGGTCAGGAAGGTTTATGCTGGAAATAATATCCAGACTGCGTACCCAGAAATTTCATTTAACTTTCCAGCTATGTGTCATAAATTTGTCTGTAAGAATCTGCTAAAATGTTTAGGCTTATGATTTTGCTCAGGGTGAAGCCTGAATACTCAGTTGGACTATCTTCTTCAGAGTGTCTGAGTCCTGTCCTAAATGGATTATTGTAGAAGTGTTTGACTGGATTCAGAAACTCAGAAGATTTTCTTTTCTTACATGATTTGGGTCTGTCTGTCTGTCTGTTTGTTTGCTTGGCCGACTGATACATTTTAGAAATTCCTTCTGCTTTTTCATAAAAGGAAAATATGTGGGAAGGAGACCCAGATTTATTTTATTATTTTATTGATTACAATTATTTTATGCCTACACAGGCTACAAGTAAAACATAATCTGTACCATATAACAAATATACACAATGGTGTGTGCTGTTTTCTTTTGTATTTTTTTAAATTTGATGACTTCTTGTATGCCTCCCAGAGTCAAGTTGTCTGAGTTGGGCAGCCATATACATTAATTTTATTTGTTTATTTAATAAATATTCCAAATAAATGAATAAATATTACAATATAAATTAAAACATAATTCAGTAATCCACAAACTATCAGCAGCATCCTAGGTACCTACTTATCACATCCTTAAGCTCCAAATGCCTGCATAAACAGTTGATGAATATTAAGGATTCTTACCAAGTAATCTCTTCCAGCATACTTCAGGTAGGCAGTTTCTACTTGAAACAAGCAGCCTTGTAGATACCCAGGACCTAAGCCATGGAGAACTTCATAAGTTATTACAAATATGACTAATATGGTTTCTGTCCAATGCCCAGGTCTGAATCATTACTCAAAAGGATCGAGATAATGTACTTCTTCCAGAGCACTTTTTAATTGTTGCCCCACCACCTTCTTAAGAATCTCCCCAAAAATGGGAGGTTAGAAAGTAGACAATAATTATCTGGCCTAAATGGATCCAAAGTCAGCCCCTTTAGAGTCTCCAGCACCTCCCCACTCTTACAACAAGGCATCCACCATGACCCGGTTCCAGCTTCCTGCCCCTTCCCTGGGAGATTGTATAAGCCAAATAGAATAGGTATCCAGTCCAGAAGTGATGGAGCTCATCTCCCCAAGAACTCTGTCCAGTTCTTCAGTAGTAACAGGTTCAAACTCTTCCCAGATTATGTCACTGGGTATCATATCTTGGTTACTTCTTCAGTCTCTGCCCAGCTGGCCTCCAACTCAAAGTGGATCCAAGTGACTTTACACAGCTAACATCTCACAGTGGCCCTCTAAATAATTTTTCAGGCCATCGTTCCCTAAAAAGAATCTAAAAAGGGCTGCCAGACAGTACTCCACAGTATGCAGTAAGGTTGAAGAAATAATTATACTTTGCTGTCCTGACCACCACAGTGTAGGCCTCATCTTCGGCACATACTCATGTCTAGTCAAATTCACTCTTTATCTTCCACCAGCATCATTCCAGGTATTCTTCTGGCACTTCATCTGCTGGAGTTTCTCCATAAATCAATGAGCAACTTGCAATCAGCACAGGGAGAGGACACTCAGAGGCAGTCCTACCAAGAGCTCCCCTCATCTCCCTGTTGAAGAGGTTGATAAGGCTCTCAATGGAATTGCCTCAAGATTGCTGGGAAACTCCCCAAGTGCCATCTAGAACCCAAATAGATCCATAAGGTGCCTGAGGTGGACTGCTTGAATTAGCCCCTTCTCTTTGTGGGGAATTATAGTGCCAGTTAACCCCAAAGTCACTAGAAAGTGATCTGTCCATGATATGGGCCTAATTTGTATATCCCTCCAACACCAGATTACATATCAGCTGCTCCAAATAATAAATAGAGCAAACATAAATAAATTGGAGTTGATTCAGAGAAGAGAAATGAAGACAGTCAATAGTTTGGTAAGTAAGTCCTATAAGAAAAAGGTAAAAGAACTTCATATGGTAAGGCTGGAAAAGAAAAGGCTGAGATAGTCTTTGATTCTATGACACAGAATGAGAGGTTTCCCCAGTACCTGCTACCTAACAAAAGCTGAGTGAAGTCAAATTGAATTGAGTTACAAAGCTCAAATTACCAGTACAATCACATACCAACAAAGAGAGAAAAGGGGGGAAAGAGGAAAATAATAGAATGAATCACAAACCGTTAGGGCAGAGATAAATCAGCCAGCAGGCATTGCCAAAGTTAAAGCCAAAGCCATCTTAATTATCATTGAATCCTCTTTCCAAGACCATAAGTAGTAATGTGTTTAGCTTGGCTAATAGACATGTCTTCTGCGCAGGACAGAAAGGATATTATACAGGTAATTCGGTAAGGAGAAAGGTCTACCACGGGGGCCACCATTTCATCCCTGTCTTTCTGCAAATCCAGGTTAAGAATTGTCATTTAATCTCTAGGATGGCTCTCTCAAGCTCTGACATTGTCAAAATTTGGGCTGATAGGACATAGTACTGCAGGTCCAAGGTTATGCTTTTCTTCTAAGAGAAGTAAACTAATCATGCAGGATTAAGTGGGTCAAAGAACAATCTGAGGAATCTAATCTTAGCCAACTTTATTTGGCAGATTCTCATACAGGACTTCATGAAGCAAGGCTGAGTTCCAACCAAAGAGCAAATGTAACTTGTAAGAACTTAGACTGAGTTGCTTCTCATGTTTTTTTGTCCTTAAGAGCATAAGCCTGACTTCCATAAAAAGAAGACTCAGCATGTTGTCCCTGAAGAATTATACTGCAGCATGGACAATAGTATTGCCACTGTGGCTATGAGACAGGAGGAAAGTTCATAGAATTGGGAAAGCCAGAAAATATTAGATAGTTAATGTGCAAACCAAGAAGTAAATGACCCTGAGTCCAAGGAGACTCTTGAGCTCATACTCTGGAAGAATTAACTGGTTCTTTAGAAATTTGAAGTCCACAGTTTCCCATCTGACACAATAATCCCCTGCAGAGAAGAGGAAATACCATAGTTTCATTTCCTTCAATTTGCCAGCAATTAAATTTTATTTAATTAAAAATAAATTAAAAACAGCCTCACCTCACTAAAGAGCCATGGCCTTGGTTCTCAGCTGCCAGCAATTTCCCCTATGATTTTCATAGGCTACCAGGGCACACGAACACCATGACATAGATATTCATAGGAGAGGAAGGGGAGGCAAGTGCGAAAACATGCATTAGGGTAATACAACATAAGTACAAATGGACAGAGCTTGTGTCATAGTAGTTCTAAATCTTCTACATGAACACCAAGACTACAGCACATCATATACATCCCCAGTTTTGCATGTTTATGGTACATTCTTAGGTAGAACTGGGATCAAAAATGCAGTGTATATTCATGGAGGGTTCTTATGCCAGTGCCTTAAAATCAAGGAAAGAGCATGCTAGGCTAGTTTCAAAGAGTTGATAAATGGTAGATAGTTAAAGTTAGGATTTAAGGACAGGGAAGGCTCTACAATGGTATGATGTTTTTCTGTAAATTATCCAGTTTGGTTGATGACTTGGCCAGTGTGGTAACTTTGATATTTTGATGAGCCAAACTGTCTATAACTGCAGACATTCTGCATTTATTCAGTGGCTGGCTGTACAATTCAGCCTTTAAAATTCTGAGACACAATTGCAGTGAATTAACAGATGTCTCATTTTTTCTAAGCTTCCATCACTTCCAGTTTTTCATTCTCCACATCTGAAGAGCTGTAATGAGGTCCAATTAATATCATTACAGAAGTCTGAATTGTGGCAATTTAGCATTTTTGCCTCCCACAGCACCTTTTCAGGACAGTTTGGAAAATGGTTATATTCTTCTGACTGAGAAAATAATGACCAAAAGACTCCCACTAGCTGCTGCTGGAGCAGGTTGGGGTTGTGTGTGTGTGTGTGTGTGTGTGCCTGTGTTTGCTACTGAATGTCTCATTTAGTTCCTTGGACCATCACATTAGGAAAAAGAGTGGGAAACAGGATAGAAGTCTCATGCTTCCCGTAATCATTAACAGTCCTGACACATTCAGTGGAATCTGTCTGGTTATTTTAGTATAAATGGAGCTGAAGGACTAATGACTTACCCAAGCATGATGCTAGATGAGAATGATGTGATGTCATCTTTTGGAAGACAGCTGAAGAGCTTATACTTTTCTTGCCAGTCAGAAGTAATTCCACAATTATAATAAAGGGATGTTCCAAAAATGAAATAAAAAAAGAAACAATTGGTTTTTATGCAAACCAAAGGTTGTTCTCTGAACATATTTTCATTAGCAGAATTAAGTCTTGGAACACACGAAATTAGTTCATTATGCAAGTATACAGTAGACTACAGATTGAAATTGGCTTAATATCTTACTTAATATCTCCTCTGTGCCACTAGAGGAGCATGGGAAAATGTCAACACAAAATTCACCAAACTGCAATTTTTTAATGATGGGCAAATTCTTCCCCTCACTTCAATTTGAAATTAACTCAGTGTTTCTGCTTGTAAAAACAAGTCTGTTTTCTGAAAGTTCTCTTCCAGCTAGTAATATTGGTTATGTCTGCTGATGACATCATATACATGACATTTTATATTGTGCTGTAGAAACTGAAATCTTTAGCATTAGCCAGAACTTGAAAATTCATCCTCTTTTTTGCAAAACAAACAAAGAGCAAAACCATCTGGGTGCAGAAGAATAATCAAAGGTTTGGAAAGAAGAACTGGGAGTCTGAACCAAATTAAGACAGACTGAACAATTACTCTGCAATTTTCCTTCAATCATTGTTCAGTCAAGTCTTTCTGTTTCTTAAACTTTTCTCTAGCTTTTGGATCTCTTCCCTGTCTTTAGCTCAATCTGCAAAACTAGTGCAATCTCAAGGATCTATATGAGATTTTAATAATGGTGAAACTAACATCTCCCACAAAAGCTGTACTATAATTTTGGAATATGCTTAACTCTCAGATATCTTCCACTGAAAAGATCTCAGACACCAGACCTGGGAAAGACCTGGGCCCAAATTCATTGTTAGGTGTTGAATCCTAGATAGACCAGTGCAATGCACAATACAAGTTTATATGTGTAAAAATATCACCTAGTACAAGACAGACTGAGTCTTCATGGGAGTGACTGTTTGGAGTGCGGAGCTAAGAGACATAGTGGTAGAACTACTATGAGAATGACATTAGTGTGTGTGAGAGGCATTTTTCCAGATTTAGTTTCTGTTGACATTGGAATATTATTGCTTAACTACCTTCAATATGTCAGATGCAAGATGCATTGTACGGGGGTAGGGAATGATCATACACTGATTTATATCAGAAATGGGCAACCTTTCAGGGGCCAAGGGCTGCACTTAATAGCTTTGGAATGAGCAAGGAGAGGTTGATATGTGATGACACAGAGCAGGAAGGGCTGCATCATGCACATAGGCAGGGCTTAGCTTTTCTTTGTGTATGCTTGTTTGTTTCTTGCAGTAGGGTAGGAGTTTCATTTTTAAAACTATGTTAAGCCTTTTTAGTTCTATATTATAATTTCAAGTTTCCTTTCTAAAAATGGCAGAAATTCAACAATGTGGCCAGTATGTAGAGGAGGGGGTGGGAGGTTTCAGGGAATGCATGTGGCCTTGGAGCTCATGATTTATATACTAGTCAGCCATTTCTTTGGCTGAAAATGCCCAGGTGGTATATTTTACCCAAATTTGTCTTTAAAATGTAATACAATGCTTTTACTATACAACCATATACTCAAAGGTAAATCCCAGTGAGTAGATAATTCATTTTTTAGCATGGTCATCTCTCCTGTCTTACTATTCATTACTATATGATGCTCCTGCCCTCTCTTCCCACTGTAAAACCTGCACTTTAGACCATGTGCCTCCATAATCCAGTAATGGATATACAGGTGAAACTCGAAAAATTAGAATATCGTGCAAATGTTCATTTATGTCAGTATGGCAACTCAAAAGGTGAAACCAATATATGAGATAGACGCATTACATGCAAAGTGAGATATGTCAAGCCTTACTTTGGTATAATTGTGATGATTATGGCGTACAGCTTATGAAAACCCCAAATTCACAATCTCAGAAAATTAGAATAGTGTGAAAAGGTTCAATAGTCTAGGCTCAAAGTGTCCCACTCTAATCAGCTCATGAATCCATAACACCTGCAAAGGGTTCCTGAGCCTTTAAATGGTCTCTCAGGCTGGTTCAGTAGGAATCACAAGCATGGGAAAGACTGCTGACCTGACAGTTGTGCAGAAAACCATCATTGACACCCTCCATAAGGAGGGAAAGCCCCAAAAGAAGTTGGGGCAAAATTGCAAAAGAAGTTGGATGTTCCCAAAGTGCTGTATCAAAGCACATCAATAGAAGGTTATGTGGAAGGGAAAAGTGTGGTAGAAAAAGGTGCACAAGCAGCAGGGATGACCACAGCCTGGAGAGGATTGTCAGGAAAAGGCCATTCAAAAGTGTTGGGGACTTTCACAAGGAGTGGACTGAGGCTGGAGTTAGTGCATCAAGAGCCACCACACACAGACGGATCCTGCACATGGGCTTCAAATGTCGTATTCCTCTTGTCAAGCCGCTCCTGAACAACAAACAACATCAGAAGCGTCTTACCTGGGCTAGAGAAAAAAAGAACTGGTCTGTTGCCCAGTAGTCCAAAGTCCTCTTTTCTGATGAGAGCAACTTTTGCATCTCATTTGGGAACCAAGGACCCAGAGTCTGGAGGAAGAATGGAGAGGCACACAAGGCACGATGCTTGAAGTCCAGTGTGAAGTTTCCACAGTCTGTGTTGATTTGGGGAGCCATGTCATCTGCTGGTGTTGGTCCACTGTGCTTCATTAAGTCCAGGGTCAACGCAGCTGTCTACCAGGAGATTTTGGAGCACTTCATGCTTCCTTCCGCAGACAAGCTTTATGGGGATGCTGACTTCATTTTCCAGCAGGACTTGGCACCTGCCCACACTGCCAAAAGTACCAAAACCTGGTTCAATGACCATGGGATTACTGTGCTTGATTGGCCAGCAAACTCGCCTGACCTGAACCCCATAGAGAATCTATGGGGCATTGCCAAGAGAAAGATGAGGGACATGAGACCGAACAATGCAGCGGAGCTGAAGGCCGCTATTGAAGCATCCTGGTCTTCCATAACACCTCAGCAGTGCCACAGGCTGATAGCATCCATGCCACGCCGCATTGCGGCAGTCATTGCTGCAAAAGGGGCCCAAACCAAGTACTGAGTACATATGCATGCTTATACTTTGCAGACGTCCGATATTGTTCTATTTCCAATCCTTGTGTTATTGATGTCATGTAATATTCTAATTTTCTGAGATTGTGAATTTGGGGTTTTCATAAGCTGTACGCCATAATCATCACAATTATACCAAAGTAAGGCTTGACATATCTCGCTTTGCATGTAATGCGTCTATCTCATATATTGGTTTCACCTTTTGAGTTGCCATACTGACATAAATGAACATTTGCACGATATTCTAATTTTTCAAGTTTCACCTGTATAGTATTTAAAATAAGTGCACTGAGCACAGGGTATATTATTTCTGTATTCTCTACAACATTTAAAACACAGCTAGTGCTGAACATGTTCAGAAAGAATAGAACTATAATTTAAGAAGAAGGGTGAAATGCAATTTAATTCACACCTTCACCTTATTCTTCACCAAGGACACATTACTGAATATTAAAGCTCCTCCCTTCCAGCCCTATGATTCTATGATCCTATGATACAAGCAGAAGAGGAGAGGAAGAAGAATATGGGAACAGTCATTCTAAGGAGATCATGTTTTAAAAAGATAAACCGTGTAGCCAAAAGTTCACTTTTAAAAAAATTTCCATGTTTAATTTTTCTGTTCCTTCTTAACAACATTAGAAAATTACGATTAGCTTTAATTTCAGTATGACATTTTTGCTGTTATGGACCAGCTCAGATACCTTAATGGAGCAGGATTCTGTGAATCACCTAGGCAACTGACTTAGGCTTTTATTATTTCTTCTTATTTTATGTACACAGCATTGAGCTGGTCTCTGTTGACTGAGTTCAGAATATGTCACCTTTTCATATATTATTCATCTGAGATCTGGAGGACAGTTAAAAATGTGCCCATGTTTGCTTGCTCATTAAAAGAAAACAATGCCAAAACAGAGCATGAAACTGTTCAGGAGATACTTGTCACACAGCTCTCAAAATCACTGAGGCATTTCACAGGAAGCATCAGAGTCATGACCACTTAGTCTTTCTTGGTAATAAATAAATAAAGTTCTCAAGTGGGACTGTGTAAAGCCACCTCCCTCAACCCAGTATTTTCTAACCAACATAAATTAAGTTGTATGTATACATTTGGAGAGGACTAGTTTGGGATGGGGCATTTCCATATACCTGAGTAGGTAGCACATATGGGTCTTAGGAAGAGTTGGAAATTTCTGGATACTTCTAGAAGGAATGAGATAGACCTCTGTTTGCAGAAGGTCCATGCATAGTGTACAACTGATGCAACATAGCCAAAGTCATTGTAGTAGTAGAAGCAGTAGCTTCAGATTTTATTAATCTTTTCCATTGTAAACTCCCCCAAACTGTTCCTGAAGATTGGAGGAGCCACTAAAAAAGCATTAGATTGGTCAGAGGGGGGTTGCATTGGGTGGGGCAGAAAGCATGTGGAAGGATCTTACATCAAAGGATTCTCAAGAGCAGCCAGTGAGGATTGCAGGTGGCTGCATGTGGCCGGAATAGGAAAGTCATATATCATGGGTACTTTTCCTTTAGCCCAAGTCTGGATCTCAGACAGTATTTTTAAAAGGATTTTATTCTTACTACCTTAAGATAAGAAGAAAATGGTTCTGTGATTCAAAATGAGCCACTCGAGTTTTGTTCACCATATGGAGCTTACAAGTTAAATGATATTGTGTGCATGTTAATTGCTATACCTTCAGAAGTTCCTATGTAAAAAAAAAATTACATATATCCAATATTTGAAGGTAAACATTTATTTTTAAAAGCATACTTCAATAATGTTAATATCTATTTTGCATATTTGTTTTGTGTCTGGGGAAGACCATGGTTCAGATTATAAACATTGCTGTTTTCAGAACCAAGCTAAAGTTTCAGTTTTGTTTTCTTCTGCTGGCTTTTTTTGTTAGGGCAGCCCTTCTTTTCCTGATAGATAACTGGATGCTCTGGACTAATCATTATCTCCCAGGCCCACCTATCACAAAGAATTGTAATGAGGATTAAATAAGAGAAATTCCTGTATGCCATCTTGAACCCATTAGAGCTGTGTGATTCATCATATCAACTTTGGTAATAGACAAGTTCACTTAGACTGAGCTTCAATAGGTGTCCTTTTAAAAAGCTAATTTGGGCTTGCTTCAAATTAAACATTAATTCATTTTTATGCTGAATTTCATTCTGAATTAATGTCTTACTACATTCCTAGTGCTTGCAAGGATCCTGTAGAGAGTAAGGAAGATTATCTTGTCAGAGATATGCAAGATCCATTACTAGGGCAACAAGGGGTAAAAACACCCCTCATCAACCTAGTAACAGATCTTGCATACCTCCATCAAGGGCATCTTCCTTACTCTCTACAGATCCAGAGGTCTCAGACCATGTTCTTCTTGCTATAAATCATTAGCCATTTCTAGTTCAGAAACTGGGAAACATGAACCACATAGTAGTACCAATGCTTCATGGCCCAGCACATTCCTTCATTGGTCCACAACACAAGTCACACTTGTCCCATCCATTAAACAATGTTTTAGAAAACATAAGGCTTTGGGGTGATATTGACTGAGAATTCTTGGACTCTGGAATGTAGTAGTTCAGACAGAAAGTACACTGACAGGATATATAAGAAATGCATCTCCCATACCTCAAAACTGCTTTAGAATCCATCTAACAACTTGATGACTATGTCAAACTGCTGGAAGACTTTGGAAGGGAGGGAGAGTTCTGCTTATCAATGACTCATCAATTGCAAATCACACATGCTAATATATCAGCTTCACAGTGATGAGGTTTAGTGTCATCACTAATCAGATCATGTCTTCTGGACTCAGATGCTTGATTCAGTACTGTTATATAGGGTTGAGTCATGGCAACTGGACTGCTTTTCTTTTTGGTTAGAGACATTTCACTACTTGTCCAAGCAGTTTCTTCAGTCTAAAAAAGTTGGTTAGGGGGACCCCATAAAAGTCTTCCAGGGTGGCTGTGTTTCTTACTAGCATGATAGGCTCGTTGAAGGGACAATAGCCTTTCATGCTAGTAAGAAACACAGCCACCCTGGAAGACTTTTATGGGGTCCCCCTAACCAACTTTTTTAGACTGAAGAAGCTGCTTGGACAAGTAGCGAAACGTCTCTAACCAAAAAGAAAAGAAGTCCAGTTACCATGACTCAACCTCCAGACAATTCCACCTGGATGACTGAGAATCTTCATAAACAAAATGTTATATAGGGATCATGCATTCTTCAGGCTATTATTTTCATCTCACAAATGATTCATCCCAATGACCACTTTCTAGGCAAAAGAAAGTAATTAATTTTAGGGTTGTCATTCCTTTAATTCTGGGAATAGATCCTATCTTATTTTATTTGAACTTCATTTTTATGAGTGCCATTGGACCCAGAGAACTCTGTGTTCCAATGCACATCTTACAAATACACCCAATTCTTGTGGGGGGGGGGGGGAACAATGCTGTCCAGAATATAGCTGAAATGTATTGTTTAGCCTTTTCTACATAGGAAATGGAGATGACCTGCATTAATATTTTAATTAATGTTGTGCTTGAAGGGCATTAACTGAGCTGGTATTTCTTTTCTGTTTTATGCAAACAAATCCACATCAGCATTCTTCATTTTGGCATTCTCCAGGTGCTGAGTGCTCTGCAGAAGTACCTATAGTCTTAGGGGGCCCTTGGTTGGTTGATTGTTGGTTGTGTGAGTATGGGCCTGGGCATGGACCAATGTGGGCAGGGGAGGGGAAAAGCCTCTGGAGGGATGAAAGTGGGCTATAATATTTTGGTAGTGACAGGTAGGGGGAGATACGTGGAAGATGTGAGGTGGGCCATTCTTGGGGACCATGCCACAGGTATATTGTTCCTTTGGCATGTTCCAGCCCTCTAATTTCACTCTAGGGCCCTGGTTGGCAGACCTTGGGCTATGGGGGACTTCAACCTGCCTTCCCTGGGGGCAGGGTCTGAGATAGTTTGGGAGTTCATGGCCACAACAACAGCCATGGGCCTGTTCCAGGTCATCCAGGGCGTGAAGCGTAATAGTGGTCATACACCTGACTTGGTTTTTCTGTCATGGCAGTAGCAAGGTGTTCTGAATTTGGGGGAGATATTGGTTTCTCCCCTGTCATGGTCAGACCACTCCCTGGTGAGCCTCCAGTTCTCTGGTGTCACCCCCCTCCGCAGGAAGCTGGACTTCTTAGATTGGTCTGTCCCGGGTGACTGATGGACCCAATCAGTTTCCAGAGGAAGCTTGGGGTTGTTCCAGAAGGTCTGCTGCACATTCTGACTGACGTCCTGGTGGCCACCTGGAATGGGAAGGTAGCTGAGGCTTTGGATTGGATCATGCCCGAGTGGCCTCTTCATGCCCATGGATCCCAGAAATCTCCGTGGTTTATGGATGAGTTGAGAGAGATGAAGTGGGTGAAAAGACACCTAGAGCAGGGCTGATGGATTACAAGGAGCAAACCCGACTGAACATGGGCTAGAGCCACTACTGCAGCCTACCTCATGGTGGTAAGGGTGGAGAAACATAATTATTTATCTGCCCTTATTGCATCCACAACATTAATAAATATTGGCTATACCAGCCTTTCTCAAGGTCCTTGGCCCCCACACATCACTACCCTACAGTTTTTATTTCCCTGTGATCACTTGCTGGAGATGTACAGGTTAAAGGCTGATAACATGTGGGGACCTAGAATTACAAAAGTGTGGTCTCAAATTTGAGAGGGAGGGGATTGAAGGTAATTCATTTGATCTATCTATCATATTTGAATCCACTCAAATAAAAAAAAAAATTATAGATTACAACTCCAAAAGAATTAAAAGTTAATAAACATAACACTAGCCATCAGTTCAAATTTGTACAGTAGCATGAACAATATATTTGACGGAACATCAATCATATATATTGGAATTACACATTTTACTTCCTGAGGTTGTGAATTTACTCCTACTGTGATTATAATGGTTCCCTCAGGAACTTGTGCCAAATGTCCGGAAGACATCTATTCATTATGTAACAGCTTGAGTTCATGCCTCCATGGAAGAAGTCATACATCTTCTGCAAGCACAACATGTCCAAAAATGGAATTTAAACATAGCCTTACTTACAAAATTTGCCCCAGTAGAAAAAATTAAAATGGAATTAAAACATACGACAAACTAAATGCCATTCCAGGAATAACACAATCTTGAAAGAAATTATGTGAGGGTTTTTTGTTCTGAAGATTTCAAATCATGAAGAGAGATTAAGAGTGAGAACAAACAAGATTGGGACTCTTGTAATAAATCAAAATGCTAGTGGAAACAAATAAGCAAACAAGCAATAAACTAACACCATGCACATGGGGAAGTGTGAAACTTCAGGTGTATAAAACAGAGAGGACTCTTTTACAGTTTATTTTAACAGACGTTTACAAAATTAGACAAAAACTGTAGACTGTTCTCTGGAGCATTGTTTTTTTTAAAAAAACATTTTAAACATATAATACTTCGAGGCCACCATTAAGGATACAAATGCTTCCAAGACTGCTTAAAGAATGAAATAATACAAAACAATATAAAAAGTGAACACAGTGAACGAAGATTGCTGCACACACCACAAAAAATGAGCCGTGCTTTTTCAGACATCTGAACCTACTGTAGATTTTGCACTCCTGATCTATAATAATCAGACCTTTTTGTAGATACAGTAAGTCACTTTCTTCCCTCTTCACTGTTCATGGGAAAATCTAAATAAACTTATAAAATATGAAGTAAAATATGTATTTTTTTAAAAACTCTCATCAGACTCAGAGAAAGTGTGCATGTCCATTTGAACTTCAGTTTCAGCAACTGGCTTTGTCAAGGGTGGGATCTAGGGTGGGTAGAGGAGCTATGACAGATGGAGGGGCTCAGGCTATTCCCCAAAGCAACTGCCAGCCTCTGATGACATTTGTCCCCCAATTCTTGCTCCTCTTTCAGAAACTTCCAGCCCCAACAGTACTGGATAACTTTTTAAAAAGTGACAGCTAGAGATAGAAAGATTTTATACAGGAAGGAAATAATGAAACATTAACAAGAAAAATGGTTGCAGCCAAGGATGGGATTTCCATAGTTTAAATACTAGTAGGTAATTCAGAATTATTGCCTGTTATATGCAGTAATCAGGAAACCTTATAAATCTTCATGGATGTAAAGCATCACTTTCCAAACCTACAAGCTATTTCATTCTTCCTCTTTAAATGTAAATGACTGGGGGAAAGCTTTCCTACAACCAGTCCTCAAATTTTAAAGGTTTGGAGCAAACAGTTAACTCCAGCCTCACTTTTACAATTTTTAAAAGATCCAATATCCACATATGTGAGGGGAAGAAGTGGGAGAGAGAGTTTGAGAAAAAAATGGAATTTACTGGGTCAGAGTCTTAATTTTACTTTAGAGAAGACATTATATTTGAAAATACATGCTTACAGCTTATGAAGGTAAGAAATGCAGTGTTACTGATAGATATTATGCTGATAATAAGTTGGAGGGGCACCTTTAGAGATTTTAAACCAAAGGAAAAAGCATTGAGGGGAGTGGTAAAAATAGGACCCAAAATCTTCTCTGCATGCAGATTAAAATGTACCTTTTTACACAGTGCCTTACCATTGGATAAAAGTTTGTTATGGATAAAACAAAGCAGCTACTGAAGCAGATGTTGGGCAAGCAGTAATCTCCCGTGGTTATTTCACTGAGTGCCCCAACATTTCCATTTTCCTAAATTGGAAACCTGGTAGAAGTGATACTTGTTTGTTCCATTTTCGGTTTGAGTAGTTGTCTCACCCAGAAATCTTCCAATACATCATAAATATTGGGGGAAATGCTTAGGTGAGTGAGCAGACAGAAAGCCAGCCAATAAGATCATGTGCCCCAGCAGACATGGGATGGTCAGCACAGACACACATTGCTTGATTCTGACACACTGGTGTTGGCAGTGCTACACTGTGTCTGAGCAGGCACCAAGCAGGTGCAGCAATGAATCAGTGAAGACAAGGTTACGCATAGGGATGTATAAAATGTTTCAAGCTCAGAACAAAGTTCAAACCTTGACAGTTTTGAGTGATAGCATTTTGAGTTTTCTGGACAAACAAAACAAGCTTGAAACAGCTCTGACTTCCTTACAGGCCATGTCACATATTCTGAACCCAATATGTATAACCCAAGAGTTCTGTTCTGAAACCAAAACAAAACAAAACACTGTTTTGAGTTTTGTTCCAGTACAGCAGAGCCAATGCAGACCATTCCAGCAGGATGTTTTTGAGTGAGACTATTTTGTTCTGAGCTCTGAAAAAATACATTGACTTTATCATACATGCGTCTAATTCTGGAGGATGGAACTGTGCAAGCTACAGTCAGTTCCCCAGTGCTGATTTATAGTCATCCAGTCATTACTGTGTCAATATAACAGTAATGAGGACAAGCTTTATATCACCTCAGTAGTTGATGGAGGACAGTAGAAGATGCTACATCAGTAATGGGGAACTTAAGCTAATATTTTGCTTTCAGGTGCTGTGTCCTATCACCTGTTCTGGAATAAGATTCAAATGCCAAACCATCTAATTTCTGAATGTGGAATGAGGAGAGGGGGTGGGCCATCTCATTCTTTGCTTTAGGTAACAAAATTCCTCAAAAGAACCCTGAAACATTGTGATCATTTTCACAACTCTTCCTTCCCTTGGTGATTTGGTTCCTTCACTTGGAAATCTGGAGGCAAGAGCCTATGACTTGCACTAAAGAAATGAAGACAGTAATCTATTCAGATAATCTGATCATGAATTATTTTCTTACCTGCTCCTTCCACAGCAGTCTCTCGTACCCACCCAACACCCGGTGTGAAGTTTAGGACACCGAAAGACTTTTCCTAGCCTGTCATTTCCACAAATGTTGAGACCACAACTCCAACAAAACTGTTAAATTGAGGCAGGTGGGGCTACCCAAAAGGGGCTTGCTCCAAATCTGAGGTGGAAGAATAATGCTGCTCTGCCTCCAATCTTCTGGGAAGTTGTTCTACTGGGAAGCTGTTAGCAATTATTGGCTTGTGGGATTTTAATTTATATTCATGTAAATGTGTCACTTATCTTATTATCTCTTATGCATGGATCTAAGGTCAAGTCAGGTACACATACTCCTTACTCATGCAAGAGGCTGTTTGGATCAAAGCCCTAGCACTTTACTTACCTTCAGTACAGTGCCTAGTTACAACAGGTTTTGTAGAAATAAACAACAACATTCTACACAGAGCACATGTTCTGCCAGGAGCTATGGCCTAAATGGTTATGAGCTCAAAATAATAACCTGTCATAGGCAGGACAGAGGATGGCAGCACTAAGTGGTTATTACTGAGTGGTAATAACCTTTCCAGATACCCACACTGCCTGACAAAATTTCTTTTTGATTAAGAAAGTTTTTGCAGGCATGCATAAGCAAACTACTAAATTGGAAACAGAAGTTGAAGCAGGGATTCTGTGCTGGTGTTGCCTGTATCCCAGGCTCTAATAATAATAATAATGAGAAGAGCAAGCTGTTTCTTCACTCTGAGAAGCAAGGGATCTTCCTAGCATAAGGTTATTGGCACTGACAGATCCCTCGCTTTATCTCAATGTTGTGTTGCTTCCAGTTTGGATCATGCATTGCTTTGCCATTAAGCTTGCATTATATGGAAAGACAAAACTTTCTGTGCTGGTCTGGATTCTATTAAAAGATTGAATTTCTCAGTGCACCATATCTCTCTCCCACATGGTTGGAACCAGCAGACTACAGAGCCACAGCAGGTTCTGAGCGTATGCAAAAAAAACTGCTCCAGAATCCCAGACATTGAATCCCAAATGGTACAAAATGGCTTCCTTCCAACCATGATGCATACTTTTTTAAGGAACCCAGCTCAGTCAGCAAATTAGAATACGCCATCTGAATGGAAGATGACCAGCAAATAATACATGGTTTAGCTTCACTCTCTGCTTACATTCATTCCCATGGTGAAAAATCCAATACTCTAAAGAGAAGCTGTATTTGTCCACTACCTGCATATCCTTCTCCTCAGTAGCTCAGAGTAGCACATATAGGGTGACCGCCAATCTGTTAACCAAGCACTGCTTCCTTCTATTAAAAGCTATAGAACCAAAATCTCACTTTAACTGTAACACTCTTATTTTGAAGAAATGTCTAAAATAGCCTAAAATAACTAATTTAAATTGGTTTAAAAAAAAAAAAGTAAATAAGTTGCTTTTAACATTTTAACTGTAAATTCTAAATTATCTTAAATAAGCATGGGTTTAATATAAAATAATCTGCATATACCAAAACTTAGAATTTACCCAATAAAACTGAAAAGAGATTCAAGGCAGACAAAAAAACTCACTCTTCACAAAGGGTATGATTCATTTATGGAATAAATTTCCACGAAATGCTTCAAAGGCCAATGACTTCTTTCAGTGATAGAACTGAAGGGGATGAGGCAAAATAAATCATGGTTGAGTCATCTGCAATGGTGGTCCTACACTAACTGCCAGCAACTGGTGCCTAGGCTAACCATGCAATTGGCACCCCACCCCAAACTCCAAGGGTGGTGGTGTTGTTTTTCCTTGAAAATTGGTGTCCTACTGAACCTGGGAGCCTAGGTGTATGGATGGGCCAACCTCTGGCTACTACAGGTGAAACTCGAAAAATTAGAATATCATGCAAATGTTCATTTATGTCAGTATGGCAACTCAAAAGGTGAAACTAATATATGAGATAGACGCATTACATGCAAAGCGAGATATGTCAAGCCTTACTTTGGTATAATTGTGATGATTATGGCGTACAGCTTATGAAAACCCCAAATTCACAATCTCAGAAAATTAGAATATTACATGACATCAATAACACAAGGATTGGAAATAGAACAATATCGGACGTCTGCAAAGTATAAGCATGCATATGTACTCAGTACTTGGTTTGGGCCCCTTTTGCAGCAATGACTGCCGCAATGCGGCGTGGCATGGATGCTATCAGCCTGTGGCACTGCTGAGGTGTTATGGAAGACCAGGATGCTTCAATAGCGGCCTTCAGCTCCGCTGCATTGTTCGGTCTCATGTCCCTCATCTTTCTCTTGGCAATGCCCCATAGATTCTCTATGGGGTTCAGGTCAGGCGAGTTTGCTGGCCAATCAAGCACAGTAATCCCATGGTCATTGAACCAGGTTTTGGTACTTTTGGCAGTGTGGGCAGGTGCCAAGTCCTGCTGGAAAATGAAGTCAGCATCCCCATAAAGCTTGTCTGCGGAAGGAAGCATGAAGTGCTCCAAAATCTCCTGGTAGACGGCTGCGTTGACCCTGGACTTAATGAAGCACAGTGGACCAACACCAGCAGATGACATGGCTCCCCAAATCAACACAGACTGTGGAAACTTCACACTGGACTTCAAGCATCGTGCCTTGTGTGCCTCTCCATTCTTCCTCCAGACTCTGGGTCCTTGGTTCCCAAATGAGATGCAAAAGTTGCTCTCATCAGAAAAGAGGACTTTGGACTACTGGGCAACAGACCAGTTCTTTTTTTCTCTAGCCCAGGTAAGACGCTTCTGATGTTGTTTGTTGTTCAGGAGCGGCTTGACAAGAGGAATACGACATTTGAAGCCCATGTGCAGGATCCGTCTGTGTGTGGTGGCTCTTGATGCACTAACTCCAGCCTCAGTCCACTCCTTGTGAAAGTCCCCAACACTTTTGAATGGCCTTTTCCTGACAATCCTCTCCAGGCTGCGGTCATCCCTGCTGCTTGTGCACCTTTTTCTACCACACTTTTCCCTTCCACATAACCTTCTATTGATGTGCTTTGATACAGCACTTTGGGAACATCCAACTTCTTTTGCAATTTTGCCCCAACTTCTTTTGGGGCTTTCCCTCCTTATGGAGGGTGTCAATGATGGTTTTCTGCACAACTGTCAGGTCAGCAGTCTTTCCCATGCTTGTGATTCCTACTGAACCAGCCTGAGAGACCATTTAAAGGCTCAGGAACCCTTTGCAGGTGTTATGGATTCATGAGCTGATTAGAGTGGGACACTTTGAGCCTAGACTATTGAACCTTTTCACACTATTCTAATTTTCTGAGATTGTGAATTTGGGGTTTTCATAAGCTGTACGCCATAATCATCACAATTATACCAAAGTAAGGCTTGACATATCTCACTTTGCATGTAATGCGTCTATCTCATATATTGGTTTCACCTTTTGAGTTGCCATATTGACATAAATGAACATTTGCACGATATTCTAATTTTTCGAGTTTCACCTGTAGTCAAAATGGCTATGTGGAACTTTTCCTTTCAAAGGCAACATGCCACTGAATATCACTTGCAGAAGAGCCACATCAAAAGAGGGAAACATCCAGATTGGCTCCTGGCATTGTTTTGCCTACCCGCTGCATACCAAAGTGTGTGTTCACCAAAGCCATCATATATGCCATTATTCTAGCACATGGGGCAGAAATTTCTTTGTCTGATCCTAGTAATAAAAATACAACGACAAAATAAATAAATAACAATTTGCTGCCCTTTTATGACATCCCAAATTTGTCATCTAACGACAAGACTGGCTCTGTGAGATTGGTTTTCTGCCTTTCTTGTGCACTTTCTCTAGGAAACAAGGAATTGGACTATGTGGGTTACTGGTCCAACCCTGAAAGTTTTTCTCATGCATGGCAGCCCCTCTGATACTTATTTAGAACAATTATTCCTATTTTTGTACATAGAAGAATTTGTACACACACAGACTAGTATATATAATAAGTGTCTCTGAATCTTGTGGGATACACTTGAAAAGAAAGCCAGTTGGTCTAGTGGCTAAGGCACCGGGTTAGAACGCAGGAGACTGAGAGTTCTAGTCCCGCCTTAGGCATGAAAACCAGCTGGGTGACTTTGGGCCAGTCATTCTCTCTCAGCCCAGCTCACCTCACAGGGTTGTTGTTGTGGGAAACATAGGAGGAGGAAGGAGTATTAGGTAAGTTCGCCACCTTGAGTTACTTATGAAAATAATAAAGGTGAGATTGAAAAAATATTTTAAAAATGAGAAAGGATAAAATTGAAGTAGTATAATTTCTACATTATAAAAAATCTGGTACTTTGGGTATTATGGGTCCATGTTTCAGCTTGAAATATGGTGCACATAAGGCCTAGCATTTTTTTTGTTGTTGTTGTTCCAAATATTCACTCAGAACCATAAATCATATAACAAAAGAGCAGTAACATTTGACAGTTTCACCACAGTATCATATCAAATTGTAAAACTACTTTAGGAGTCATAGCAAACTACAGATAATGCCAATCTATTGCTGCTTAAATGTATTTGAGGAGGCAGCTTTGTGCAAGGACAGAAAAAGCTCAAAATATATACTGTATGTAGCACAAAATTCAGTGTCATCAGAATCTCATTTTTCTCTGTTAAATATGCTTCTGGTTCTTAGTTTGAGTTTTATTGCAATGGCCAATAAGATTTCAGAAGTCAAAAGACACAAGGAATGGGTTTTCCCCAATGCAGGGAGTGTAATTTCAGACCTGTATATCTTTTTCCTTGGCTATCAAAATTATGCAAAACAATAGCATGCAAATTGCTTGACTGGCCTATTTTTCACTGGTTACCATCATCCTGTCCTTCAGCCAACCTACGTCTGTCAACCTGCTCTTCTTTGTACAATTTGGCACTCCTGATAGATACCGGATGTGACTCCAGTTCTTGTCAGGCGCAGGATACAGAAAAGCTGAGTGACTGGCACAACTGTGGCATGCTTCCTTCTGGAGTGGTCACCTCAGCTGAACTTTGTCCATTGAAATATGGGGGCGGAGTACCCCTTCCATCTAAATACTGAGTAATGCCAAACTTACAAATACCTCACAGCTTTTGCTCAGGTACTTTTCAGAGTAAATATGCATATGATTTCCTCCTTTTGCACTCTTACAATTTAAATCAATGAAAGCTGAAGTAAAAAGGGTTTTGACAATACTCTTTTTTAGCCTGTAGGTTGTTTTGTGGCTGGTGTATCTAACTAGGGATCGCTGTATCTTTTATCAGCTTCCTTCTATTCACTGTCAGTGTAAGATAAATAGAATTTCTGTCACTTGCAGTTTCTTTGCATTCTCTACAGAGATGATGGGAAAATTGGAAATGGATGAAGGGAGTGAGAAACTGCCCTTAAATAAAATTATGAGTGCTTCCTGAACAATCTTCCACAACCTCATGTAAGAAGGGAGAGGGGATTTTTTTTCTTCTTCTTCTAACGTCATTCTGTCTTTTCCCATCTTGTCCCTAAATGGCCCACGAAGAAAAAATCTCTGCTCGCAGTTGCTCAACTGGAATGAGGACAAGTTGTTTTCAGTGGCCCCCTTCCAAATGCTTGTGCTGTAAGTTCTGTCATGACTAGCCTCTGGAGACACATCTGAACTAAATTTCGGATGCTTCCCTCAGCATGCCACTTACTTCTCTCGTTCATTTCTTCTGAAGAACATTGCAAATCCAGCGGGACACAGAAACTGATAGCAGTAACCAAATTGCTAAAGGCAGACGCATTCCTCTTTCCCTTGCACATCTAAAAATGTGCGATTCATAACTCAGATGTTGCAGTAGGCAAAGAGTCAAATCCCCTTTCAGTTTAAGGAATGGTGATGAATGAGAGAGGACAGAGTGCTGAAGACGGGCCACAGACCAACCTTGTGGGGAAGAAGTCATCATTTAGGAAAAGGGGATAGAGGCAAGGTGGGGCTTGGAAAGAGGGGGCTCGCAGGCCAGATAGGAAAGTGGGGTGTCCATAAACTGGATTAGCTTGCAGGCTGGAGGCTTCCCGTTCCTGTGCATAATTGCATTTCCATGGTATGGGCTGAAGGGATATGATCCCACAGATATGCCAAACCTAAGCAGCCAAATCTCGTATTTGGAAGAGAGGCTCTTCAGGAATCTTCAGCATGTTGTCTTGAGCTTCACAAGGAGAGATGGAATATAAATGCAATGCAAAAGAAAAAAAGTAGTTTAGCTGCAGTAAACCACTCTGGGGCCATGTCCATAAGGAGCTGTCAAGTGATGTGTGAGATACATCTTAAAGTTGAAACAGACAGCTAGCATTAATCACACTCTCATACAGCTTTGCCATCCGTTGCTAAAAAAAAGTTTAGCTAACCTGAGATTTTGGTTCACTCTCCTTTGTGTATAGCTTCAGGTAGAGGTTATAATGAGTTTTTTTTTTAATTTCTCTTTTGCACTATTTATCAGAACTAAATTTATTGCAACAACTTCCATTTTTCAATTTCAAATATTACTGAAAACTGACATATTATCTCATTATTTTCCCAGCTCAACAATTGTCCTTCTCTTGGTTCTGATTTGCCTTTCTCATTTTTGTCTTCTGTCTTTCCTTGTTAGCCTGCAGCCAGTTTCATTTCTCTACATTTTGCTTTGTTCCCTTTTTGTTTTGCAACATTCAGTGACATCCATTTCTTTATCAGATCCACTTTAAGCTACTTCTTTATATTTTTAAATCTATTTGCTCTTTGCTCCTTCTTTCTTTTAATTTGCCTTGTCAGTTATCATCCTTCCTTTGCCAATACCTTCCACTTTGCTAAACCTCATTAATTTTTTAAATCCTGTTTCCCCATAATTTCAGGATAATAATAATAAATAGCCTCCCATATAGGACTACATATTATTGGCAAAAAGAATATGAAATGAAAGTGACATCTAGGACTTGTATTATTTCTGCATTATAAGTCTTGTATTTTGGACTGAAGTAATAACAATGTAGCTCCAAAAATATTCTAGCATGAGCAAAAAGTACTTTACTTGTGCAAAAGGAATCACACTACTATCCACCAACTAAAAATACATTCTACTGTTAAAAAAAAAAAAAGGACAGTAGTTCATTTTAGCTATGAGGAGAAAAAAAATCCATACAGAACCTTAGCATGGGGGAGAATTTCCAGAGGTGCAAATTTGATCTTATTAGGCACAGAGGTAGTATTCAGTTGCATAAGGAGTTTCCCCAAAATTTTCTGGGAAGAAAAAAAGGACAAAGAAATGTCAGATTCCCAATCATTCCAGTCATTTTTGGAAATATAAATGCCACTTATTCAGGGCTGGCTGTAGGCTAAGGCCAAGGAGGCACTGGCCTAGGGGTGCCATGACTTGGGGGGTGCCAAAATTGAAAAGATTTCTGAAAAACACAATAAAAAAACAAAAAGCAGTAGTGGCATACTCTGTGAACCAGCGTGCCTGCTCGAGGGTTAAATGTAATTAAGAAACAAGAAGGCGCCTTTTTAAAATTCCGAACAAAAACGGAAGATGAGTCAAACCATAGGGGGCACCATAATGTGACTCTGCCTAGGGCACCAAAACGTCTAGAGTTGGCCCTGCATTTATTATGCGGAACGTGCTGTTCTGCAAAGTTCGGCTTATGCAGAATGCCACCACTTGCTTACTGAACAACCTGCAAGATCAAAGTCATATCACATGATGTTCTCCATTATCTACACTAGTTAAGATATTGTTGCTGACCTACAAGGCCTTCAGCAGCTCATGTACTGTTAGAAGCCTTTTTCAGCTATGTGCCAGACCAGCCTTTAAGAACTTGGAGAACAGGGCAGGGGGTTGAACATGGTCCTACCAAAGAGCAGTCTCCAGAGCAGCAACTGGAAGTGTGGAAGGCCTTTTCAGTGGTGGAAGTCTTTGGCTTTTCAGGTATATCAAGGGAAGTACTATTAGCATGTCAATTTTGTTGCTGCTTCAAGTACATTTCTTCATTCAGAATTTTGGGCCTTTAATGTTTGACTGCTGCTGATTTAAAGATGTCACTTTTTTGTATGGTTTTAATGGTATGTTAGTTCATAATTTGGTACATTTATAATGTTATCATCATCACTTTTTAAAGACCTTTGGTCTTTAAATGGCCAAAGGCCATTGTCATCATAGAGAGCCTATCAACATGTACAAGGAAAGGAGCATATGAAAATGAAATTCAGCTCATAATTCACTGGATACAAGCTGATCTGAATGAGGTTGCTGGTCTATGTATTCTTACTGCTAATTACTACATTTACATTGCATTCCTTGGCTTTTCTTAAACATGATCTATAGCATATGCTATCCCTCCAGAATTGGTATTTTCAATTAAATAAAATAAAGCATGGGACTGATTAGCAGACTAATTAATATAGCAACATAATTCTTGTCAAACTGTCCAAATCAAATGGAAGCTGAAACAAATAATGCAACTTTTCTTCATTTTTTAACAAACCTGTTTCTATTTAGTGTTTTGCTAGTCACATATGCTTTCTTCCATGATATTCTATTCAACCCCTTTTTTTCTCAGCTTTCTTTTCCAGTGACAACTAATGTCCATCACTATTAGCCCAGCACTACTGTCATTGTTTTCCGTGGTTTGCTTTTAATGATTTTTTTTTTCGGGGGCGGGGTGTTTCAGCAAATTCTCCCCTGTTGGTTTTCAGCAGCCCTGTTTTGCCTTTAATTCTGCGAGAATTCTTGATTAGGAGTAATAATATATGTTTTGGGGTTGTTGTTTTTTTCAAATTCTCTGCTCCTGGAAATCCTCACAAGAACACAATAGATGTACTAGTTTTTAGATATATCCTCTGTATTTTACATTGTCCACTTATTTTAATATATACACACACTTCAGATGGTTAATTATCTGAACTCTTGAAGCAATTACAGTCTGTTCTTGTTTGTCTTTAAACGGATGCTTGTTTTTTTCCCATTCCAGTATACAAACTTAATCACAAAGCTTGAAGGAAGACCAATAATAATCCAAACTATTGCATAAGAAATAAAGGGCTAATTACATACAAATAGTAATTATATGAACTTTCTCATTGGGCAAAATGGGGCAGCAAAGTTTAGCTGGCCTTTCAAAGTTCTTCATAAAATTTCTGGGCAGAGAAACTAGGTAGGTGGCTTAACTGAATTTCTTCAGAAAGAGGAGAAATTCTTTAACAGTTTATCAACAGTAGGATTACCAACAAGAAAAGTCCTCTCATAATGTTCTCCCTTAGGATGTAATTGAAGTTTAATTGCCACAAATTTCATACCACTGGAGAGAGGATTATATAGTGAAACATTCACATATCTCTGGGCCACATCTCCCTCACTGAGTCACCACAAGTACACCATACTCCTTTCTTGAGAATTTCTGTAAAATTCTCTGTTTTAAACAAATTTTGAAAGCAACTTTCTTTTCACACTAAATTAAATGAGAAAAGATTCAGGAGAATTTTTCTACCTGACACTATTCAAAATATAGTTTAAGGAGCACACTGCCAATTTAATTTATTCTTACATATATTTTATGTTTGTATTAGACTACCATGTAGCATAAGTTAGATTTTCTGATCTGGGCATCAGAATGTCACGGGCCCCTTCAGTCTCAAACAATTCACAATCGAGCAGAAATTTAAGCTCACTGGCCCACTGATTTCACTGAGGTTAAGCATCTTTCTGTTTATAACCTTGATTCCTCTACTCCAAATTCTAACTGAAGACAAATTAGAACAATAAATCTACTATGTTGAATATGAAAAACACAACACTTGGGTAACAAAATCACTTTAAAAACTATTGACATTGGGATGAGCAGCATAATTAATTTTGAAAAAAATAGCATCACAGCTCTTTGACCTCAAACATAACTTAAACATCTGCTTTCCCTTTCCCTTAAATAATCTGCTTTATTTATTTAGACTTTCAGAGCTACTGGTATTAGAATAGACCTCCTTCACTCACCTCCTCACTCAGTGACAGGATTGGTTTAATTATTCTATAACTATTCCTGAAAATGTGGGTTCTGCTCTACATAATTCTGGCACAGGCAGTTATACAACACCCTCTGGCAATTTACCTCTTTGTTGAACAGGCCTAGTACAGCCCTGCTGAATATTTAACCTAAAACTTCCCTTTCTTCTCAGGCCAATCATATTTGTTCCAAGCGCATTGCCTAATGAGAATAATTGATTCTTGTCTTCTTTATGACATTCCTTTATGCTTCCTGTTCTTGTGGCCCTGTGTGTTCTTCTTCTGCACTTGGCAAGAGATGCCAAGTTATCTTAACCTTTCCTCTTGGATGTCATGCCTTGCCAAACATTTTTAATACCATCTCTGTTGCTTTCCTCCGGAATCCCTCCGGTCCTTCACTGATTGGCTAGATTGCTTTTTTTTTTTCCTTTCCTCATAAAGGTTTGGAGTCCAGATCTGACTATTGCTACTTTTCTCATGTTAACCTTTAACATTTGTAGCAATTACTTCAGCAACCTGACTGACCCCCTTCTAATACCAAAAATCCAATCATTGCCAAAATATTTAATAGGTATATGATATTTTTTTCAGAATATTCCAGAGGAGGGAAAAGATGCACTCAGTTGAAGCCATATTTGTTTTATTGTATTTATTTTATTTTATTTTCAAGCCCCGTATACACTCCTTTCTTTGGACTATAGTTTTACTCTTATACAAGACATCTGTGTTGCTGTCCCCCACTTTTGTTTCACCCTGACTTCCTTCCTACTTGCTTCCGTTGGCCCTTTTTCCACATCAGTGACATTTTCCAAATATTTTCCACCATTGCTAACATTTGTTTGGCAGTAAGAGTATTGAAAGATTTACAGACCGAGCTTAAACATGTTTACCCAGAAATAAAATCCTACTCAGTTCAACAGAGCTTACTTCCTGGTAAGTAAGACTATAATTTGAATCTTAAATCCTTTCTAGCCTGCTGTTTTGGGGTCAACCATATTGGTCTTGAAGGACTGCTGCAGCCTTACACACCAAGGAACTGCCATCATTTCTTATGGGGTTTTCTTTCTCAGAGAAGCAAAGCTGTATCAGGGAAGTAATTTTCCTTCCAGTTCTCAAACACCAGTAATCCTGCAGAAAGCAACCATTCTCTCTACTAGTACTTTAATTGCTTTTATATTTGAATTAATAGTCTCTGGCCTCCAATTTCCCAAAATCTTTCTTCCCTTGCAAAATAGTATCCATTAACTCTGGATAGGATAGTGTTTCCCCAGACAGAATTGATGGGCAAGTCAGTGGCCTGCCTGGACTCCTGGCTGCTGCTCAAGGAGCAGGTGGGCAGCCATGGTCAGAAACACATTTGTACAAATCTATCTTGCACCCACTCCTGGATTGGGAGACAAGGCCTCTCACAGTCACTCATGCCTTAGTCACTTCCCAGCTGGACTCTTACAGTGCACTGTACATGGGGCTATCTTTGAAAAGCATTTGGAAGGCGCAGCTGATCCAGAATGGAGCAGTACATGCTATTTTGGGCAGAGCATTCTATGTCCATGTAACACCACTGCTATGAGAGCTGCACTGGTTTCCAGTAGGCCTCTGAGTGCAATTCAAGCTGCTGGTTATCACCTATGAAGCCCTGCATGGCACAACACTAGGTTGCTTGCAGGACTATCTGTCTCCAGTGGTTTCTGCCTGTCCCATCAGATCTGGGATGGTAGTCATGCTTTGGTTCCCTTCTGTGAACAATGTCATATAATGGGACCCAGCATGTGTGCCTGTTCTGCTGTGGAGCCTGTCCTGTGGAACAGCTGCCCCATGAGATCTGGATGGCCCTGATCCTGCTGGCTTTCCAGAAGACCTTGACAACCTGGCCTTTCCCTTAGGCACTGGGGCCGGGATGTTAGATGAGCTGATAGGGATGACTTCATTTCATGTTGTCAAGGAGCTGTGAGGTGCCTTGATCATTTTAAATTGTTTATATTGTGTTGTTATTGTTATGTATTGCTAGTTATACACAATTTGCCAGATAGTTCTGACTGGAATTTGTCCTTCCCAAGGATTTGCAGTAGTTAAAGATATTCTCACAATATATTGCTGTTCCAAGTAATGCAACTTTTGGTAATTGATGAGTTGAGAGTCTATCCATTTCTATTGTATCCAAGTGCTTTTCCAGATCTTTTGTGGTTTATCATCATCATCGTCATCATCTAAAATTATTTGCTAAGCTGGGTGCCTCATAAATGTATTAAATAAATAAATAATAAGTCTCTTCCTGTTATTCTCTGTTTCTCTCTCCTATAATATTTCATTCCAACTCTCTGCATTCTTCCTGATATGGGGGGGGGGGGGCGGGAAAACACTATGGGAGGAATTCAGCATGATCTCTGTTGGATTTTGAACACTACAGTCCAGAAGGAATTAAGAACAAACAGGTCTGATGTGAAGGACCCACAGGAGCAATCCAAAAAAGGCAAGACAGTGGCTGTGCACACAATCTTGACTTTTTTGAGGCTCCTCGTGGATAATCCTGTGAAAGAGGGTTAGGTGGGTTAAAAGAGGAAATAGGTGCCATACACCTTGGAAGAGCTTTTGTCCCTTAAAAAGACCCTCAAAACAAAACAAACAAAGGCCAGATTTGGGAGTTCTGACCATTTCGGGAGCCAGAAAGAGAAAAGAGAAGCTGGGGGGTTGCGTGTGACCCACATGCCAGATTTTTTTTTTAATTCTCTTTTATTTGCTTCAAGAAATTATAAGAATTACAGTCCAGCATCAAACTTGAAAGTCATCATCAGAATTATGTTTAATAAATATTGGGGTTCATACTGAAAATTTGCCACAACAACCAGTTGCAATGTATCAATAGTGGAGAAGCTACTGAGATAAGAACAATTAAGAGACAGTGTCCTCAACTAAGTAAATATGGTTTTTGAACTTCCCAATGCATAATGTAACATTGGCAGATGTTTTGACAGCTGCTTTTAGTACCTGGTTTTATTAACATTAGCAAGTTCATCATCACTGTCATCATTACTATTATTATATTGATTTTATGTTTTGTAAGCTTCCTTGGAAATGTCTTTGTCCTAAAAGTAAGCCCAAACTATTTATAATGAATCAATGTTAAAGCATTCTGTGAATTTTTACTCAGTACTTAGCCATACAGTGTTCACTTAAAATTACTCTGTGAACAAACATGCAACCTAAATCACTAAACTTTAGTACTTAATAGCTACATTTTAAGCTTCAAGTGGGTGCCATTCTGAAATAATAACAGAAAATGGCTGATGTTTCTTAGAATTAATTCATGATTAATAGGAATAACAATTTCTTTTAAGATGTGAAATATGCTGTTCTTCAGTTTTATATTATATTGTAATTGCAAACTAATTGTTGGGATTAATCTTTCTTTAAGGCTTTAGAGAAATTGTGTTTTAACCAGTATTTAATGAAATTGATCCAGTAATTCCGAAAAGAAATTGTTTTTTAAACTTCTGTCTTCCCCCCACCCCATTTTGTTACTGTACAATGATTTATTTAATAGATCATAAGCATCCACTGAGATAGGTAGGATCTATTTCTTATTTCACATATAAACATACAATTGCCCTGTCTCCACACACAAACACCCAGTAACATGGTTGTCCATTAAACCTTTGCATCTGCTTTCAGATAAAGTATATTTGGGATATGCTTTATCTAAAAGATAAAGACATATATGACTTTTAAAAGAGAGAGGAGAGAAGGGAAACTTATTAAACATGAGTTCACCTTACTTATTTTTCCTTGGAGTATATAACACTTTTTGATTAAGATGAAATATTCAATTCATTTTTCTGTAGATAATTATCTGTAGTCCATTATTTGCTACTATTCCTTCTCTAAACACATCTGCAGAATAAATTCTTTGAGAACATAAATGACTGAAATATATTCTTCAACGATTATACCGGAAGAGACTGTTTTCCATTGCAGCTCTGGCACTATCCAAAGAGAAAATGGTGTCCACTCAAAAGAAGTAATACATTTTTATGAAAAGGTATTAGAATCAACAAGAAGAAAGAGAAAGTTAGAGAAATGGAATGACAGGAAAAAAAATCTCAGGAAGTATCTATAGTCTAGACTGGCAAGGTTGGACATTGAATTGAAACTCCGTAACCATTTTACCATTTTATGGAAGAAAGAGAAAGTTAGAGAAATGGAATGACTCTTCAATCTCAGGAAGGGGCTATTGTCTAGACTGGCAAGGTTGAACATTGAATTGAAACTCCGTAACCATTTTACCATTTTATGAAAAACAAAACTGTCTGGTGTTTTGAAAATAATTTTAAGGCAGCCTTTTCTAATGCAAACACCCTCCGGATGCATGAATCCAACCTTGCTAATTCTCAGAAATGGCCTTGCTGGCTAGGAATTCTGCTATTTCCTCTTCCACAGTGACACCACCAAAATATTATATAAAATATTACATAATATTTTATATAAAATACAAAAATACTCTGAAATCCTAGTTTACATCCTAATCAGTTATGCTGATAACTGAAATAAAGGTTTGATCAACTGATCCTAATCAGTGCCTCAAAATATTCCTTTGCCTATCTATGGGCTAGTACATTTATTAAGCAGCTGTACAACACATAGGATAAGGTGAGGATCACAATAATACATTACTGTGACAACAGGACATTATATCACCACCACCAGGGTTGGGTTCAGTTGAGGTTTGCCATGGTGGAAAGGCTCAGAGAAAGCATTTGCCAGTCTCAGCTGGCGAGCAAGAGCTTGAATAAATAAAGCCTGTCTCCATGTGTGAGCTGCAGGTACAATTTCTAATTTGAAAATATGTCCAGAACTGGGCCTGATACAGAGACAAGGTTAACTTTATGCAAGTGACTACTTTATCTTATGTTATCTGGTCTGATTTACCTTACCTTTTCCTTTTCTTTTCTTTTCTTTCCTTTTCTTTTTCTTTTTTTGTGCCTTCAAGTCAGTATTGATTCCTGGTGATTGCTTGGACTAGTCCCTACAATTTTATTGGCAAGATTTTCAGAAGTGGTTTGTGATTACCTTCTTCCTAAGACCTAAGGCAGGACTTTTATTTATTTATTTGTTTGTTTGTTTAAATTTATTGGCCACCCAACTCCAGTGGACTCTGGACTAGAACTCATGGTCTCCTGATTTCTAGCCCAGTGCCTTAACCGCTACATGAAATTGGCTTTCTTTTCATGCAGTTGAATTGCTTTCTCTCTGTGTGTGTGTGCACGCATGCGCGCATGTGTGCACACACATGCACCTTCAAGTTATTTTTTCACTCCTGGAGCAGTCCCTGCAGTTTTCTTGGCAAGGTTTTTCAGAAGTGGTTTGCCATTGTCTGCTTCCTAGGGCAGAGAGAGAGTGACTGGCCCAAGGCCACCCAGCTGCCTTTGTGCCTAAGGTGGGACTACAACTCACAGTCTCCTGGTTTCTAGCCTGGTACCTACCACTATACCAAACTGCCTCTCATATCTTACTTTACCATTTTATTTTATTTTATTTTATTTTATTTTATTTTATTTTATTTTATTTTATATATTTCATAGAGGAGTCTTTTCAGGCCTACATGTAGATGCTGGAACTCTATATACTTTACTATACTCAATTATGCCTCATAGAGGGAGTCCTATGTTACCACTCTGGTTTCTATCTAAAAATAAACTGTGTAGACATCTTTTACAAACAAATGAGCTTCCTTCCTTCCAGGGAACCACTGTGGTAATGGGCAAGCCTTCCTTCCTTCCAGGAAGGAAGCAGTACTGCAACAGGCAGGCTCTGCCAAAAGCAGGTTATTGTATTGTTGTTTCTGCATTAGTGACTGTTGAATCATTAACACATCCCATTTAAATAAAAGGCAAAACTATGCTTCCCCAACTGATTAGAAGATTAGAAGAAGACAATTCCAGGTCAGTGACTCTTTCAGAATAGGTAACCTTGACCAAGGAAAAGTGTTGCACTAAAAGTGATAGATCAATTAAGCACTTCTGATGCAAGGACAAAGCAGAACAAAGATCCTGTTACAGAAACACAGGAAGCTGTTTCTGTCACTGATTCATGTAAATAAGTGTGGTCTACATTGATTGGCAGTAGCTCTGCAGGATGTCACACAAGAATCTTCCAAGAGGAGGCCACAAATCAGACCTGGGACTTTGAGTATCCAAAGGCTATGCTTTACCACCAGATCATAGTCTTCACTGGAAGCTGATTTGGAAGTATGAACTGAATTGCAATTCATACAGAAATACATTGATCTGTCTGTATATTAGTGGCACATGAGCAACTTATTTACAGCGCACCAATGTATTCTGGCACACAAAGGGGGAATTACTATCTCTAATTATGTGCTATTAGAAAATGTACATTCTCTTCTTATTCTGCGCTTTACTCCAAATCCTTGCCATCCTCGGTCCTGAAGCAAGCCAAGGCACACCACTTTCTTCTGCATTTCTTGCATTGTATTCTTGTGGGAAGCATGATAGGAAATCACGCATTCAACATATTCTGAAACATCCTTCAGATTTCTTCCTGAAGGAATGTAACGCAAAGCAACTCAAAAAGAATGTAGTCATTATTTTACTGTGCCATCAGCTAAATAAAAACAATTTAAATGAAAAGTTTGCCTCTGAATACACCACATACACATATAATGTATACATAAAATTAGAAAATCCTAACCAGGAAGTATAGGAGGAATGAGTTAGAACAATGCAACTCGCCCCCATTTACCTCCAGAGAGGAATTCCAAAAATGAGAAACATCCACCCCGAGACATCTAATCTTTGGAAAGTACCACATGTGCGACTCTATCACTGGCAGTTTTCTTGCCAATAAGACATTAAGGCAGATCTGGCATTTGATCTATTGTCTATCCACAGTTCCATCATTCTCCCTGTCCCAACCACCCTATCGCAAGGAGCCGCGATGTCCTCTAGTTTGAACTGAGCTAGCCAATTTTCCTCATTGTCTTCAGCAGAGGGTCTTTAAAAAGGAAATAGCTGAGCCAGATTATACATCCACGCTTCTTGTCCTGACAGCTAGAACTTTAGGAGCAATGGAAGATTTGGTAGGACTTCACTTCTTCCTCTAACCTCACTTAGGGTTACTCTTAAAAATTATTGCACAAGCTAGAAGTATCACTGTTCCTACAGTAAGTTATTTTTTAGACATGAAAATGGCATACAGATACCCCTCCAAGCCAAATTGCTGTAACAATATAAAGAAGAT
The DNA here is from genome assembly GCA_030867105.1 of Liasis olivaceus. NCBI lineage: Eukaryota > Metazoa > Chordata > Lepidosauria > Squamata > Pythonidae > Liasis > Liasis olivaceus. The sequence continues at coordinate 31,636,391 of CM061349.1, read as the reverse complement.
CCAGCTACCCCACTCCTTAACAGATATATTCTTTTTCTGATAAAGCAAGCTGTGATCCAGAAAAACCTGTGGAAGAATAAACTGGTTATCTTTCAAGATGCAAAAATGTTATTTTACTGAAAATAAAAATAAATGAAGGTCACCAGGAGAGTTGCTTCTCTAAACCTAGCACACTTTGCAGGCCTGCTGGAGTAAGAAAGAAGAGGCAGTGGTGAAAAGAAGGGGCAGGACAGAAATATAATAACATCTACAGTCTGTACAGAAATAATTCACTAAATAGAATCCTATGAAAAGGAATCTTCTCCTGTTATAGATTTCCTGTTTGGGACATAATTTATTACCATGCTTGATTAGTTCTTTCAGTAAATTTTAATTCCACCCATATATTATATTGATGGAATTAATAAAATACTGATTACTTTGCAATACTGATTTTTGATTTTTACTATAAAACTAAAAAAAACCCTCTAAACATTCACTATAGTATTGTTATAAAATGACAGCTGCATTTTTATTTTTAACAAAGTAAAATAGATTATATTTCCATGGACATCTGAAAAATAGTATTTTTATATTCATTTATGTGTGCACACTTTCCCATCTTTTGTAAAGAGGGCAGATTTTTCCCAGCCTGTACTTCGTAATATATTTTTTAATATGAATGTGTTTGATATATTTATCGTTTTATATTTTCTGCTGTACCCACCCAGAGTCCCTTCTTGTGAGATGGCGGCCATATAAATTTGATACATACATACATACATACATACATACATACATACATACAATGATACCAGGAAGCCTATATTTTATGTTTAGCAGCCATTATTTAAAGCAGGGAGGCCACATGCAACCTCCAAGTTTTGGATGCCCTCCCCAGAATGTTTTCCAATTTTAATTTTTAATGGGACAGAAGCTAGAAAACCTAACAATAATAATAAATAACTAAATAGCAACAATCATAATAAATGATGGATATTACTGTATTTAATTAATTAGGTTTAATTTTAATTAAATTGAAAGGAAAATTACATCCAATTAATTTTTTATTCTTTCCTGCCCCTACGTTTTTGCAGGGTGGGCTTCCTCAGGCCCTGGCCCAGAAAAAGATGTGCCTCTGACTCAAACGTTTGCTATATTGAGAGTTAAACTTTTTCCTTTCCACCAACCTTCTATCCAATATGCCAGGTTTCCATGAACATGAAACATTGTTGTATAGGATTACTAAATTGGGGGTCCCCTATTTGCAATCTGAAGTGCAAATTCCACATAATGGATTGTCACTGGTGCCCAAACTTTTTTGGCCAGTAGTTTTATTTTATTTATTTAACTATTTCATTCAATTTAGGCACCATCCAACTCCAACTCACCCTGGGTTACCCTGATGGTTCTGGTCAGTGTGTGTGTGTGTGCGTGTGTGTGTTTGTGTGTGTACCTTCAAGACGTCCCTGCAGTTTTCCTGGCAACGTTTTTCAGAAGTAGTTTGCATCGCCTTCTTCCTAGGGTTGAGAAGGGAGTGATGGTCCAAAGTCACCCATCTGATTCATGTCCAAGTCTCCTCCTCTTTCTAGCCTAGTGCCTTTAACCACTATGCCAAACTGGCTGTCAAATGGGCTGTCTCCAGTCATAAAACACCCATATTCTAGAAAGCAAGCAAAGCATTGGGTTGCAAGCACAGACCATTTTATTTCCTGAGAACATTTTGGGGATCCATGTGGGGCTTAGAGACACTGTTGGGAATATAGTTATTCTGAGGTGGGAGCCTTGTCTTGTAACAGGCTTGTTTCCTATTCATTTTCATAAATTAAACAGTACTAAAAAGGTAACATTAGCTAGGTCAGGGGGGTTGGCTGGGCTCAAGGTTGACAGATGTGAGGACCCAGGGTCTGTCATATCAGATATGTGTATGCTGTGTAGGCCTACCTTTCTTTACCATGAAGATGTTAATTCCTTAACAACTCTTCTCCTAAATGCTAACAGCTTGTATTAAACTGTACAGTTATAACATGAATTAAAAATGGGTCAACTTCCCAATAGAAGATGGGCAGGATTTGGCCTGTTTTCTGTAAGATTCTTCATTGCTTTTTGTTTCATGGTGGTAATGTTTAAAATAGCCATCCCACTAAATATTCAGATTGTGGAATGTGGATACTGAGAAATTATCATGGCAGCCCACTACATTTTTTTTAAAATCAGGGCAATGTTTTAGGTTGATGATTCATGCTAGCAGGGGTAGGAAATGTGTGGAGAAAATGAAAAAAAGATTTTCAGCTCAGCCCTAATTCTTGGTACATCAGGAACATGGCCCAATTTCTTTTATACACAAACAAAAATACAGTTTTAACATAGTTTTATTAAATCAATGTATTTGTATTCTACTTTTTTGCTGTTATAGTCAACTAATAATCTGCTTTTTAAAAAATGCATACATTCAGTAATAATTAGAAACATGCAACCAAAAACAATAACTGCACTTAAAATTGAAGAAAAACTTACATAAGCAACATAAGCAGGACAAAATGTGAAGTAATTACAAATTAAGATGCAATAAAAACAGCCCCAATCTGGCTGAAGCAGATGGTTCTTGTGCCCAGTTAAAACAAGAATGGTCTAGCACAGTGTTTCTCAAACTTTCTGCAATCATGGACCATTAAATAAATATCAAAAAATGCAGGGCTAACCAATTAAACAACAGCCCATCCTTACAGTTTTGCCTTTAACACCATGGGAATTCAACTTTTTAAGACCACTACTTGGTATCAACTTCCCCCATTGACACATAAATCCCACTGGAGTTAATTAAAATTGGAATTTGAAAATCCTATTTTATTTTGCAACTCTTGGCCAGCAGTCCCAAATCTGTTGAAATGACAACTTGGCCTCTGCATTAGTTGGACAGTGTATGAAACAATCTCTTTAAACAAAGTCCTATCTCTTCTGGCATACATTCATAATAATCAACTTTTCTTTTCCCCCAAGCTACTTTAACAGAGACTTTTTAATGTCAAAGCACTTTGAGGTCTAATCTCTGAGATCTCTGTTATATTTTCCTGGTTAGCAGGTTCCCTGTTATTAGGGAGACTGTGGGAGAGACAGGGAGGAATAGCAGTTGGTACAACAGAGGATGACAACAAGGTGGCTGGAGTTTGAATCTTCACTCAGAACACCATGCACACTAGCTGCTAGGGCTGGTCCGCATAGAATATTGATACTGCTTTTATGTCACATTTTCTACCATTGGTTTTGTTTATTTAACCCTTCCTCAACCACTGTAATCCCCAACCACCTGAAGGTGTTTGGACTTTATTCCCCATAATTCCCAGCTGCTCAAACTCCAAAATGTTTTAAAGGCAGTGGATTGTGGATCAGAGCCTATTGTTTGCTTGTATGTCACTTCATAACATATAATCATGTAAGTCATATACCAAAGTAAATACCAAACAAAATTAAAATGATAAAAACTGAGCGATTAAAACCACAAATACTGTGTTAGAACTATAAGCCTTGCCATGAGATCCTTTGGATAAAATTGTATTAACTTGGAGCTGGTAGTACTATGGAGGTATCATGGGTTCTTTTTTAAACTATATCCAATTAAATTGGCTCAGACTCAAGAGAGACACAAAAGCACTGGACCCTGGACAGGTGGCTTCTTTGTATCTCCCCATAAGGGTTGGGGAGATGTTTTATTTTGTAGAAACAAACATGTAAAAGTGATATGTGAGTGCCTTGTCTTGCTAGGCTGCTATATTTCTTTTCCTCTCTTTTGGACTGTCTGCTCCTTCTGAAGGAAAAATGCCTCGGCTGCTGTAGTCTGTTGCTGGTGGCTGTAGAGCAGTGTTGTCCAAACTTGGCCACTTTAAGATGAGTGGACTTCAACTCCCAGAATTCCCCAGCCAGCCATGTTTGGACAACACTGCTATAGAGCTTCCAAAGCAAGTGTCTCTTTCGTTCTCCTCCCTCTCTTCCCACACCTGTGTCAAGGTTGCAGCTTTATTGGCAACTCTGCCTTGCTGACGCTGAGGGAAAGGCCCAGATAGGAGGGAAAGAAGGCAGCCCAGCAGCCTGCTCTTCCACAGGAGGGCAAGGTTTAAAAATGTTTCATCTGCATTCAAGCTAAGAGAGTAGAGGAAACAAAATAATATCTTGAAGAAGAATTTGCTTATATAAAAGCATGGCTTTAAAATGGCAAATGAATAGGGCAGATTTCAATGCATTTTTAAGTGTTTCTGTAAAACCTAAAACTAAGCTTTCACTCCAAGCCCATTGCTAGACTTCCTTCTCTTAACAATATATTGTGAAAACACTGTATAGATTAACAAAGGCAAGGCAGCACTTAAATCAATATATTTTCTCTCCAAGGACTGAGGGTGCAGTAGACTTGCGTTGTTTGTGAGCACGAAGTGAACATATCGATCCTTTTCTCAGTTAAATGCCAAGGACCATGGATAAATATTTCTTTAAGAATGAAAAAAATATTCCCCATGTTTAGCAATGGCGAAAGAAAAAAACAAAAAGAACATGCAAATAGTAGATAGAACCTTGATCCAGCGGTTGTCTCTTCTGGACACAGAGGCCTCAATCAGCACGCATGCCCTTGCCTTCTGGCCCGGAAGATATTATCTATAAAATAACCGAATGCAATCCAAAAGCCATAATTCAGGCGTTCTGTTTGTTTATTTACTTATTTATGAACAAATGTATGTGTGACATGGGTAAACACTGTTTTGTCTGCATGGCCTTATTTCCATGTTAACATTAGATCAGAGTTGTTCATGATATGCACGCATCTCCCTCTCCTATTATCTTGGCCAGGTAACAGTGAGGAAGCATTTGCTTCCATTGTCAATTATCCCATTCAGGACATATTTCTCTTTCTTCCAAACTAAGGAATTTCAAAGTACAAAGTTAATGAATCTGGTTATTAGTACTGTATCTATCCCTGATTCAGACAATGATGCTAAACATAATTTGGTTTAACCATGGTTTGTTAAATGAACCAGAAATAAACCAGAGTCAATCTTGCAGATGAGCAAGATAATCACTGTTTGCTTGACCAAGTCCTGTTTTGCTTTCCGTCTTCTTTAGTTATTCTCATCTTGCAACTACACAGATTGGTTGGAGACTTGGGCAAGTATTACCTAGGAAACCGCAATCAAATCATCTGTCCTTGTTTGCAAATCAAGGTTAGCTACAGTTGCAATCAGTAAACCAACAAGTGTTACTGCTTTGAAATATATCATAATTTCATAACCAACCCCTGTTTGTATGTCACATTAATCTAAACTGTAACTTAACATGATACATGAAACTGTTTGATACATGGCTTGTATTGCTAACTAGAAATACAGTCCATCTTGTCCTCCTGAATGGATTTTGTTTCTGGAAAGCAAAACAATGGGAAAAAGTAGTGGGAGAAATAGTGGTGACATCCTCTGGACCTCTCAAAAAGGCCCATGATTTGTAGCTTAGTAAAAGCCTAGTCTGGCAATATCCAATCACAGTAAACTTGCTCTTAGTAACCCAGGATAAACCAGCCATTTTGACATGTTGATATATGCAATCAAACTCCCTGTGTTACATAAGCAGTATAGACAGAACTTAGTTCCCAAGGAGATTATAGTCTAAATGAACAGCTGGGAAACAATAGAGAGTGGTAGGAGCAAACAGGAGGAGGCAGGGAGTACACTGTGCATTGATGAATGCTATCACACAAAAAAGGAATCTTCTGCAAATTAAAACATTGCTTGGATTACCATCACCAGAATAAGTTACTTCAATTAAAGTATGTCATTAAATTGAAAAAGGTTTTAAATAAGCATTGCATAAATGAAGTGTACATCTTGGGTCTCAGATTGTGTTCCTGTTGCATTGAGGAAACCAGCAATTCTTTGAAACAGCAGTCAGCAACGTTGCTCACAAAGCTTAAATTTGAATATATCCCAGATCTTGAAAGATAATAAAATCTTACAAGAATCTTATAATTTTACTCCCAAAATCACATGCAATGTCATGCTGAAACATTGAAAGGTCTCATGCACAAACACCTGAGCATTTTGAACTAATTGGTGATTACATTAGATGATCATGATCAAGATGCTTAGGAGACTATTGATAGCCGAAGAAACGGGGATGCTGTGATCCCTGTTGGCAATGCACTGAGAATCCTTGCTTTAAAATCTGAACTATAATTCCAGGTTTCAAATAAATTTTTAACTGGATTTTTTTTTTGGTATATTCTAGTTTATTAGGTTAGACTCCTGTGATTACAGGTAAAATTTGAAAAAAGTGTTAAAATCTAGTAAGATAGTGCCCTTGTTTTATTTTGCTTTGTCATCAACTCTTCTTCACAGATCACAGGAAATGAAGCTGTGATTTCAGCCTCCTCAGACTGTATTTATCAGGATCTACAACATAACAATAAATCACTGATGTATCATTATAATTAAGTACCAAGAAGAAACTGTCAGAGCTTTACTGTTGTTCACCAGAGAAGACATAAAAAAAAGGAAAAATAAGGCAAACTCAAAGCTGCCAATTTCTGAAGTATTTCAGTATGGAGCTTTAATGTAAATAACAAGTTCATCTTTAATGCAGAAACAATAGCTTGAACAAGGTGTTTGGGTACAATTTCTCAAATGTGAGCATCAGACATTTTAATGTGTGTGATGAACACATTGGCTGTGTTGCTCATTTAAATAAGCAGATTACTCATTTAGTGCAATCAATGAGCACAGAGGCAGAAAAATGAGGGATGATGGAATCAGCAGGAGAAAGAAGCAGGAAGTTGCAGAGCAAAAGAGTATTGTAAGACAGCTGTAGTAGTAGCAATAAACAGGAGAAAGATTAAGAGTGTATGGTTTTTCTTCTCTGTCTCTTCCAGGATCCTAGGATAGCAGGGGTTCCAATGTTGAAGTGTCATAACTTCAAACCTATGGGCATTCCACTGAATCTCAAGTCAAATTGAGCTACTTCATACTGATTTGTTAGAAAATGTAAAGGGGATCCCACTGAGATAGCTAAACCTAAATTGCAACTTTAATTAAACTTTTTATGTGATTCATTATTTTGGAGCACTACAGAAAGCAAACATATCTTCCACAAAACAGAACATCTAACACAACCCCTCTAATTTTAGTTCTCATTTTTCTGTTTTATACCATGGCAAGGAGAAAAGGAAAAGAGGTATAGAAGAGATGCCTTCTAATCAAAGGAAACACTTCATTGGCAGTTCTCTAAACAGTGCTTTGGCAGAGTAAATCTAAATCTTACATTACTCTACTTTTAAATTTCATCAATATTGTCCAACTTCAAAAATTTATGGTCTTCCCTTTTTAAAAAAAGAAAATGCTGAATTTAAAGGAGACTACCTCCAAAACCCTTGCACCTATCTTTCTGAAATTTGACTGGTTTCTTACCAAATGACATCTTTAGAATGTTTGCAGCTTTCCTAAATGTTGTGCATTGAGCAAAGGAGATTAGGGAAATTTCCCCCTGAATCTATAAAGCTCTCTCTCTGGGCACACACACACACCACACAGAAAAACACCCTATTATACTCTTAACCTGAAATTGATCTTTTGCACCCTACAAAAAGGGTAACCATGTCTGCAAATCTCATCCAATTATCTCATCTAGCAAAAATGTCATAAGAAATTACTTGTTTAAAAAAAAATCATAATTTAAAGGTGCTTTGGTCTAATTCCCCTGCACCTGTTTCTTTACAGAAATATAATCAAACTGCTGCCATACATAGAGCACAGGGGAGATCAACACCTACAATGTGAAAAGGAAGCAGATGTATTACTATAAAATGTCATATTTATTTATTTGTTTATTTATTTATTATTAAATTTGTATGCCGCCCATCTCCCCCCAACGGGTGACTCTAGATGGCTCAGGAATATGCTCTGGAATGACCATCCAGCCATGATCAGTAGCTGATATAGGGAAGCAATGGATTCAGCCTTCACTAATATGAGAAACAGTGAGGAGTAAGCATATATGAGCTCCAGCAGAATCAGAACCAGTACTGTATGCTCCCAACTGACAAATCGTAGAAATGTGAGGGGAGGATACTAATGCACCCAAGCTTGCCTTTGGGGCTTTCCTAGAGGCACCAGTTGGCCATTCTGAGAACAGAATACTGGTAGCTTTTTAATGTTTTATGCAGAGTTGCAAAAAGCAACCCAGGGGCAGCACATGTCCTACCATATCCCTTTAGTGATCCCCAGAATCGCCCAATGTGAGAAGAGCCAAAGCAGACCCCTTTTGAATCTAAGGCATTTGAGGTGTTTTAAGAAGGAAAACTCTGCTTTATTTCTTGCCCATCCTCAAAGCATTGGTTTCACTTTTTAAAAGCTCCTGAAGCCACTTCCCAAAGCAGGCCCTGGCCCTGCCGACTTCCGGAGTGTGCTCTTGATATACCACACAAAGCCTGACACAGCCCTTTGGTCAATGGCACTGATGCTCAGGCTTCAGCAGAGCAGCCATACAGCTGGACAGAATATAGCTTCAGATGGTGAGTGGCGGCAGTAAGAGCCTTTTGTAGGACAGGGGTGTGTCTGCCCCACATCCTGTCGTGGGTACCTTGGCAGAAAGATGGGATATAAATGGAATAAAGAATGCATTTTGAGGAGGATGTTTCTGACCTGGGTACAACTGCTGGCTGAGGTGGCAAGGGGAAAAAGGGACAAGAGGCTTCTTTCTGCAATTTATGTTAAGTATGAAAGTTGGACCCGTACTGAACTGTTTCTTGTTATCTTCCCTGCATTCTTGTCCAATATACTTTCCCCTGATGTCAAAATATTCCCTGATATCTCCCCCTCACAAGTCTTTTTTTTTTCTTTTTTCTTTCATTAATAACTCTCCTACTCTTTGGCCTTTGGTTGAATCTCCCTTCCAGCATCCTGTACTGCACTGTATGAGCAGACAATGCAGCATTGCAGTGGAAATTAGTCATAAAGAATGAATTCTGTGGTGGCAAGCCATAGTTGTAAACCAAGTACTGTATGCGTAGGCTGAAGCAGCTCCCATGGGTTCCTGTGGCAAATCATAAATCTGCAGTTCCAGGAAGACTTCAAAACTTTTCTTTTCTAAGAAGAAATGTTCATTATCCAAAAACTTGATGGGCTATGTTTTATTTTTTATTGTTCACCTTTTTAGTCCTTAGTTCATTGCAGCAGGAAGGAGCTCTGAAAATCACATATCATTTTCACGAGTACACATGGGCTGGTGGTTTCACTATGGGGCTAGCTGTTGGGAGAGTTATAACAGAAGGTGAGGTCAATGCCACTGCACCTGAAGGCAAAAGATTCATGCAGAAGTGTGTCTCTGTATTCCACAATTACCATATTAGCACTTGGATGGGACACCACCAGGAAATACCAGCGCTGTAGATTAAACATACGTTGGGGAAAAAATCCCCAAAGAAGGCAATGGCAAGCCACATGTGTACACTGGCCAAGGACATGGGTCTGTCCATGACATCATCAGACTAGCTGGATGTGAAGGAGCCTTAGTTTAATACATAAGAGCATCAAGCACTAAGGCAATATAGCAATATTTTAGTCACTAAGTGATCTGCTTATTATATTATATTATTATATGTTTTCCATTATATCCCATCTCTTGCAAAATTCCACCAAAAAATTCAAAGATCTATATAGTAAACCCTTGATTTAATGGACTAATGGAGGGAAGAGGCATTCATTAAGGATTAAATCCAAATGAGATTTTACGCTTACATATTTTATGCATAAAATGGGAATGGGATTTTATGTATATTTTAAACATTTTATGCATATGTAAGACTGAAAACTGGATTTTATACATGTGCAGAACCATACAGTGTATGGACAGATTTTGTGCATAGTATCCAAAGTCCACTATACCAAGTTCATTCAACCAAGAATTGATGTATATTTTCTTCACAAGAACCTTCTGAGGTAGGCAGAGAAATGTGAATGTTTTAGCCCAACTAGTGTCTCTTATCCCAGGGAGGGGCAACCTTTTGGCGGACCAGAGCCCCATTTGACATTGGGGGGCCTAGAAGTTTTAAGTTGGATGAGTCCTCATTATACATGTGGGTGAGGCAGGATTTAGGATGGCAGGCTGGGGTTTTTTTTCCCCCTTTCCTTTTGAACCATTAAAGGTTAATTACCTTTGGCAGGTGTGTTTTCCTCCTCAGAAATAATAGGAAACTCTGCTTTTAGTTTTCATCCATTGTTATCAGAAGGGCTTTTAGGGCTGCAAAAAGGGGCTTGGATTGTCCACACCCCACTCTTAGCCAAATACATCTCAAAAAGCTGTTTAAGCATCAAATAGGAATGGGACAACTCTGTGTGTCACCTTATGCTCCTTAAATGAAAAGTGGGATATGTGTTTAATAATATATAGACAAAATATATATTGTTGCATAAGGAAAAAAAACCTTAGTACTGTGGAAGTACCATCATTAGGACCAACCAAATGACACTGAAGCAAGTTGAAGCTTTCAAACTGGATTTATTATTCCTCATGGACTCACACAGCCAACCTTGTTTCCTACAGATGAATGGGAGCCCCCTGTCCTAATCCACAACTAAGCATATTGGCTCTCATTTATATTGCGCAAAGGGTGCCATGTGGCATCCTTTTGAAGAAATAAACCTAGGTGAAATAACCAGGAATAACCTCAGATGTTGACCAAGAATAACCCCAGATGGTTTTTAGAAATGAAATAAAAGTTGCCTACAAGAGGTCACTACCACTTAGAGAAAACAATTCTAAATAAGCATGATACTTGGTCTGCTCTACCAGGACTCCAGCTAAATATCTTTTTGAACCAAAATATTCCAGGAATTAAAAATTCAGGGAATCCCTTGTAATTTGTGTGTACTTGCAATGAGGAGGGGCTGTTGCCCTCATGTCCTGCAGGAGGGCTTCCCAGAAGGAATCCAGTTGGCTATCCTTTGAACAGGATCTTAGGCTAGAACTCTTGATATTTCTAAATCTGCCTTCCCCAACTTTATGCTTACATTCAGATTGCATTGCAAAGGATTGTTCTCAACAATTTAAGATGGGTGGCCATTCGAGTATTTTAAACAAATAAATATCTGTATTACGTACTAAGAATTAGAGAATGTCTTGCTGTCCAAGTAAAGAAGACCTAGCCAACGTTGGCCAATTGCAAGCAGCTATGCAGAACCAGAACTGGTTTGGGTGGGAAATCACCCACCAGGAAAATCCAAGACTGGAAACTAGACTGGGAAATTAAAAAAAAATATATCCCAGAAGAATGTAAAACACTGTACTGTTGCTCAGAAACCTATATTTATGTGTCCATGAAGTCACCAGGAACTGAGGCCAGTTCAAGGGATTCTTCACCTTTATATATATATAGCAGGGGGCTGCATCTAGCAAGTTTGGCAGATCATGAAGAAGCTACACAAGACTGACCTGGTTATCCTTGGATGGGTGACCATGAGCAAATGCCAGAGCTGTAGGCTAGACTGGGAAGTAGAACCCCTCAAAAAAAAATCCTCAAAGGCAACAGCAAGCCACTTCTGTTTGGTTGCATACGTAGATGTGTGACTGAAGTCACCAGGAGCCAAGGGTCCTTACCTTGTTGGGGGAATGTTGCATATACTTTAGTTTTATCTCAAAATAAAATAAGGTTCCATTAAAAAACATTAAAATTATTTCAGCACTGACCCTAATCTTTTGAAAGTTCACAATTGCACAGCTAAAGCCAAAATATGCTTTTCAAAAGATTTAAGTCCTAACAACTACCAAAGTGTAAAACAAGGTATATCTAACAACAAAAGTATAATAATGTAAAAATAAAACTTTGAAAAGAAAAAAAATGAGTATTTTTCTTAAAAAAAAAAAAAGCTGGTTAGAGGCACAAGCTTTTCTCCCACCCCTTCTTTTTCATAAACTGTATCATGAGCTGGCCTAATTTGCAGGAGATAATATATCGGGCCTCCCAGCATGTCCCTAGTTTGGCAACAGACTAAATTGAAATATTTGCTAACCGAAGAAACAATAGTGCCTAATTACCCATAGTGTTTTCAAGTTGATGTCTGTACCAGACAATTGTTTTATTATCTTTATTGCTAAGTCACTGACTGTTTTGATAGCTTGGTCTTCTTTTTAGTGAACTAGAGAAAAATTGACAGCACAAAAAAACAAGTGAAAAAGCATTTCTAAATCACAGTTCCGTTTTCGAAAAAGCTCAGCATGAACATCTTGTATCTTAACTCTTCTTTCATCATTTGGATTAAATACATAATATATACTCCAAACTAGATGAAGCCCAGAATATACTGGAATTGACAGCACTAAGTTATATGAGAAGCAGTGATTGAGAAAGAGCTCTGATTGAGTCATGCCAAATCAAACCAAACTATTTTTGCCATAAACCCCATGCTTCATTCATATGATCTGCTGCTTGATACCTCTCATGTGCAGCTACTAGGACTTCTAAAAATCAGGAATATATTCGGATCATCATTTCAGGGTTGTTATTTTCCTCTCAAATCCCTTCCAACTAACCAGCCAGCCAACCCCCATTAAGGTGCAGAAATGAGTATTAGGTCTTCCAGTTCTTTATTTACCAATCAATTAATCAATCACATTTAAATCATTTTAATGAAATGCCTGCATATCTTTTTGAGACATTAGGTAAGTGTGAAAGTAAAAAGTAAATTACAGGTGAAGACTGCAATCCTATGCACAGATTACTGAAGAGCTGAGCAAAACAGTTTATAAAGCCCAAACCTTGGGCTATTTACAAGGGAGTATTGCAGAAAAGTAAGCAAGTGTCTGGACCTGGCTGCCCTACCTCAAAAACCAACTCTGCCCCACAAAATAACTTTGCCTGCCATTTGAGATTATGTCCAGGACCTCTCGAGCCTGGAACCTGCTTGAGCCATGGTGCTACCCAGATCAGGGGACAGCAATATTTTGGATACAGTGAATCCAAAACCTTCCCTCACCAACCTCGGCAAAACCCCCTTTTGTTACTATTTTCAGCACACCACTGCTCTCCTATTGGTAAGTGGTAGAGATGTCTCTGCCCACAACAATGGTCGCCTGCAAGAGTAAAACTCTTCTTCTATGGCCATACATCTTCCTGGACAAAGAGAACAATCCACTATATATATACTGTAGTCTCTTGTGTGTCTTTCTGGAAACCACGGTATTGCAATCGTATGGTCTCGAAGAAAGGTTCCCAAAAGTGAGAGGATTGATTAAAAGGAACATGAAATGGAATCAGGCAGTTCATAACTATTCAGGTAATTAAAGTTAATCCAAACCACAGTAGCAGGTGTTTGGGTCAAAAAGATATCACAAGCTAGGAAAAATAATTACAAATTAAGAAGAATGTTAATGTGGTCAATTAGCATAATCAAGGACTATTCCTTTGGGAAGTTTGGTTTTAAAAGCAAAAATAATTGAGAAGCATACTGCTAAAAGTCACAAAAGGATGGTCACAATTTAAATAAATAAAAACTAGCACTTAGAAAGCAAAGGGGTGAAAGGACTATTTATTAAAACCAATTAAAGAGGTATTTTATTTATTTAGCTAGCTAGCTAGCTAGCTAGCTAGCACTGGCCCTTACTGTATTTGTCATTTAATAAACTGTTATTTAATATACTCTAGAATTCTAAATGATCTTTTACATGTATAGTAGATTCTAGGCCCTACCAAAGCTATATTTGGGGGGAAAGGCATTTAATACAATGCATGTAGTTATCTTGCAGCTTCTTTCCATAAAAATCATGTTGGCATAAAAGGATTCCCATATGGTCTCCCATCTGAGAACCAACCACGCCAGGACTGCTTAGCAAGGTTGTTGTTTGATGAGTGTTCAGGCCATTACTTTTGATTTAAAAATGCTGTGTTAGATAGCCAATAACTATCCAGCAATCTAGTAGATGAGTATTTCCCAATCTGATAGTCTCCAAATATGCTGAACTATAAACCCCCTCATCCTCACCCACCATGTCATACAGCCAGACAAGTAAGCAACTAGAGAATAAATAACCAACTTCAGCAGTGAAGTTTTCTCTTCAAGACACATCTATAATTTAAAGGCAACAAAGAGCATTTCCAAACTAGAAATTTATAGTATCTCCCTGCCATAGTTGTGCTGATATGAATTACTGATTTATTACTAGAGCAATCACTGCTCAACACTATGAAATGTTTTTGAGGAAATCCTCAGAGAATCTTATGACACCTTGAAGAGAGACAGATGTATTTTAGATTTATGGAATAAGTTTTTCTGTAAAGCCCCATATTATTGTTGTTTGGGCTGGGAAAAAAAAACAGTTATCCTTCTGGAAACATGAACATTAAAAGAATCCTGACATGCTAACTTGATCTTTTTAAGCGTCCTGCAATCCCATCCAGAACAGACTGAAATCACAGTACGTCAGATGTTGCCTTTGGCTAAATACCCACACCTACATGTAAATCTAGATATGCATGCTCATATTACAAGATGATCATATTCTTTCGGACACATTTTATTTTTTCATTCTGTGTGACTAAAATATGCTTTAACAGGCAAGAGAAGACACCTTCTCTGTCAGCGGGGCTCTGTGTGCTATCACTCTAGCAGTATTAAAGCCCCATTTACAAAAATATTGCATTGTTATCCAGCTTCCCTGGATCATAAAAGCAATCTTCATTGAAGGCAACTGGACGATTAACAAGATTAGAACAAAATAAATAAGTTGCACAAACTCACAGTCAACAAGAGTAAATAAAATGTTCCGGTAGAGCTGCCAAAAACCACACTGACAATCAATCGGCAGCTGTCCATACTATGTAAATATGTCTTTTTCTCAAAAGATGTATGCAATGAAACCTCTGCTCTGATCTCATTATGATCTAGTCAAATGCAAAAGGCCAGGTCTGGCTAATTTTGAGAAAAATAATAAAAAGTGGTACTGGCTGCTATTGTGTGTGCACATGCATGCATTAAAGACCCGGATTAATAATGATCTCACTGTTCTCTCCATAGAAGATCAGCCGCAATGTGACCCTTTGCTCTTTTGTCCACAAAAAGTGGAACTGGGACTAGCATGTGACACAAGCAGTTCTTCTGCATCTCCAAACACAAATTTTTAGAATTCTTAAAGAAGTGGAGAGAAATCCAGGAACAACAACATTTACACAGCAAGCGTGTAGAAAAGCACATTGCTGGATGTGTCCCCTCCCCCCTTCAGTTTAGGGGAAAAGTTGCCTAAATCCAACCTCAATGCTACGGCTTGGCCTGGCTAATTCAATTTCAGATTCTACTTTAATACAATGGAATTGTATTCTGCACCCCCATCCCCTGTCGAACTTGCATTTGCCTTCAAAATCATCGTGTTTTTGAAGCCCTTAATTCACCTTTCTTGACACCAGCAAGAAGGGCTGATTACACATAGTAAGAAAGCTGGAGCTCAGCTCAGGTGGTGTGGTGTGGTGAAAGGAGTCCAAGGATTGTACATGTACTCGTGGATGTCCACAGGGTATGGTCAAAGCTCTACCTTGTTTTTATGCATGGATGCCCTCTGCAATGTAATAGGTAAAATCTTGTGCTGTAATTATCATGTTGCAGATTGCTTGCATACTGACAGGTAAGGGTGGATATACCTAGATAACATTAAAATATTCATGTCATCACACTTGTAATTAAACATCATCTAGTTCAGTACAGGTAGTCCCCAATTTAAGAACAAGTTCCATTCCCAAAGTCTGTCCTTGAATTTGTATGTAAGCCAGAACAGTATTATTCTATAATACTGTATAAGTAGTGTTATGTAATTAACTCGAATCATTGTGTATTTAATTCAATTTTTGTTACAATAGGCTCCGTTCTTAACTATGGGTCATCTGTAACCCAGGCGTTCTTAACCCAAGGACTAGTATTTCTCAAACTTGGCAACTTGAAGACATGTGGACTGCTGGCTGGGGAATTCTGGGAGTTGAAGTCCATATGTCTTCAAGTTGCCAAGTTTGAGAAACACTGATTCTAGTTGGTGACACTTTGAACTGCTGCTCTTTGCTTTCTATTGCTTTCTTCCTATTGTTATTCTATTGCTTTCTCAATTGTAACCCCAGTGAGTAAATTTGTTTAGAAAGTTGGGGTACCAGCTACTGCCATAGATTAAGAAATCATTGAGAAGCAAGCAGATCATACACCTACTGTATAGTGGAAATGAATTATTTCTGTTAAGACTTCAGTCAAAGATCTTAATGGCAAGAGTAAAAACAAAAGCAGGGATTTGATATTGCATGTAGGATTTTGGGTTAGTGAATTAAAAGCATGGTCTCAGTGAAGTCCCTAGTGGGCTTATGTCCACATGGCACAAATGTACACTATTGCTATATGTATAAAGGTCCTGGTTCTTCAAATATATGCAACAATTTAAAAAAATGCCAGGCTGTTACCTTCAGGGCAGAAAATTGTAGAGAAATTATCCACTTTTTGATTATTAATACCCAAAGGATATTTTGGTTAAAAATGCCTCATCCTAAAACCAAGGCATTGACATCAAAAAACAGAAAAAAATGTACAAGTTTATGCAGCATGATTGCAAAGCTGGGACTGAATCCCACTAAGTCAGGACTTCTGAGTACGTAAGGTCATTCTGTAAAAAAACACACCTTGAGTCTCTAACAAAAGTTCCAAACAGGCAGCCTTTAGCTTTGAATGGCTGATGCAAAGAAACGTCACCAATTGTGCTATAAGTGAGAAACAGGAACTCCACCAAAGAAAAGGAAAGAAGCATCAGATTTGATGATTTTATCAGACTTCCTCTGGGCTGATTTGTCCCAAATTTGAACATTTTCTGATTCACAAGTAACAAAGCTTTGCTTGTTTGTGAGTAAAGTGACTTCATCTTCCTGGCTATTGGCCCTACAGAATTAACAGCTGGAATGAGATTTCAAGGTTATCTAGTCCAAGCTCCAGGCAATATAAAGGATGCCATAATATCCACTACAGAAACTTTGTATCTTCTGCTTAGATCCCGGCAATAGAAAATCCACTATTCCACTGTCAAATTAATCTTACCATTTGAAAGTGTCTCTTGATGTCAATCAGAATCTGCTTCTCTGCAATTCCGATTCCATTGGTTCTAGTCATGCCCACCCAGGTTTTCAGTTTTCATTTTCTCAGGCTAATCTAAACTTCCTCAGTCCTCATTGGGTTGCTTTTAGGGGGAGAAGAAATAATTGTTGTAGTTCTGCAAACGTTGGGTATTTCCGTCCAGCATGCCTATTTCTCCTTTTGCTTCCTCAGGAGCATTACTGGTCTGCTATGTTGCTACCAGTACAGTCTCTGAGCATCCCCCTCACACACATGTCTGAAGTTAGTGGAGAACTCATGCAGACACGAATGTGTCATGTGAGATACTTTTTATTTCCTCATTGTTCCATGTGCTTTAACAGTGCAACTATGAATGCACCACCAGCTTCACATGTATGGATCCTTTATGGATAATTTTAGTCTTATGGCATCTCTTTTTTTAAGCTGGCAAATGTGTGTTAGACCCTTCAGTCTCCAAGCTGGTGCCTTCCAGATATGTTGAGATTACATCTCCCAGAATTCCCAGCAAGCTCTAGTCCTAAAGCTATCTGGGAAGCACCAAGCTGGGAAGGAGAATAAACAACACAGGAGAACGATGGTTCTGAACCATGGAACCTCTTTTTAGTAACCTGAACCAGATTCCCTTGAAGGCGGAATGGAAGGAGCCTCATAAGGTAGCATATTTCCCTTGCTGGGTGTTGAGGGGAGCTGCATTCAACCCATCTGGGAAAATATTGATTGTTATAGGCTGCTATAACGTAGTAGAATGTGTTTTGTTTGCAGCTGCTGTTTTAGCTGTTTTTAACAGAACAGTCAAAATACTTCCTGAGTTAAGCTACATCTCCTTTACTCGCATGATAGCAGACAAGGTCATGCTTTCCTCCCACCACCATTTACTCCTGGGACGGGAGGGGGTATCTTTCCTTGACTGCCAATGTTTCCACTGACATTGAAGTAATCAAGGTTAGGCTGTACCAAATGAGTCACCTTAGGGATAATCAGAGTGGAGAAACATTTTTTAAAAAATGTTTAACTAGGTAAATGTATAATTACTTTACTGATTGGGTCAGGCTGAAACAGACATGATCTAATCAATTGGATCATCCTCTCTCCCGACTCTGGCATTGAGCATAAAAAAAGGAGGAAGAGGAAGAGAAGAGTGTTGAGCAAATGGAAAATCTAAATAAATTCTGAATCTGGGGACTTAATAATGAGCAAAATTTAGTTTTATAGTTTTATGTTGAGTTGATACAAAGAAAATAAAAATATTTTTCCTTTAAAGAAAGCCAAGTTGTGTGTATGTATGTTGTGTGTGTGTGTGTAAAACAGAACTGTCCTACTAAATGCAGAGCAGTTCCAAGCACCACGACCAGCAGAAAGGAACTCTCTTCATTCTCAGCAGTGATAGAACTTGTAGAACGTTTGGAAGATGACAAGTTTGGGTAGGTCAGAACAGCTACAGTATAAACTCCCAGTGTCTATGTAGACACGCCCATGTTGTTTTACTGCGGTTGCCTTTCCGTGTGACTATATAGGATTATGCTTTAAATCACATTCAAGCTTATGGTTTAACTCAGTCCCAGTATTCATTGACTTGGGTGTTAAGCCCATTGTCTTCAATCCATACTTAGTGTGAGTAAAATCTGCTTCATGTCAAGCTGAACTCTTGATGACTTCATGGATTGCAAACAGCACAGAAGTAATTGGCCACTGCTTTCTTCTGGAATTGTTTTTTCAGTTCCTCAGACTAGCATATCTTTGTTTTTATGTAGAAATATTCTTCCTCCTCCACCACCACTTCTAACTAACCTCACTTTGGATTTGTTCTGGATTTGCTGTGTTTTGTGTATTTCATTTTTCTGGTTCCCTGGTCTGTGATTGTTTTCCTGTTCTGATGTTTTTCGTGTGAACGTTGTTTACCTTTTGTTGTTATCAGTGCCGTGTATTCTAACATTAGATGGAATACAACCTTGTAGATACATTAGGACTACTTAGAATATAAATATTTTAAAATAAATCAATTAATAAAGGTAGCTTAATATTATAACTTGAAATAGGGATGGGGAGAAATGGGTTAATTTAATATGTAAAGTTATCTAACTCTAACCCTAATCAAATACTTTTAGATTCATTCAAAAATTGTAGTTCTCTGAATTTTGCAATGCAATTTACCATTTTTAAAAAAAATGCTTTATAGGAAGTATTGGTATACAATACATGTATTCAGAAAAATAATGTACAAAATGCATCATATTAGATAAAATTATTTGCAAATGCTGTCTACGTTAGGGAAACTGTGAACCAAAATATATATATTTGGAGAACTGTATGCCAAAATAATGCATATTTTAATGCAAACTTTAAAAAAATACAAATCTGAGAGAAATTGGAATTTCTATGTCTATTCTTAATGCTAAACATGTGTGTTGAAAACCCCCAAATAAATAGGAAAAAGGAGTGTTGTTTTTATCTTGCACCTAATACCTTTGTTCACCATCCAACCCCAACTTGATGCAGCTGTAACCAGAAAGGCAAGTCTGAGAACATGGAAAAATACGGCAAACTGTCCAAGGCTCAGCACAGGTCCATTCTTCCCTGTTACAAAACAGCCAACAAAACTGAGCTGGAATGAAAAAAAATTATTTACAACTAGAAAGAATGGACAATAATACCCACTTAATTCTGATTTGTCAATGTTATACTGAAAATATGAGCTTGAACATAAAAAGGACTTGAAAAATTACTAACATTGTCCCTTCTAGTTATATTTCTCAGAGGCAGGGAGAAATTTTAAAAGTTAATGTAAGACTTAGAACAAATGTTCCAGTGCTCTTTTTATTTTTTATTAAGCATTTCCATCAAAGTGACATTTTAATGGGAGAGTACAAATCAAGCAAAAATACATCTTAGCTTGGGATACAACTGTCCTTTATAGAATCTGTTTTTTTAATTGAGAGACTTGGACTTAAAATAACATTTAAACAACTCTTAGAATTAAATAATGACCAAATGTGAAGGATTTAGGATGTGACGTGAAAAGCCTATGGCCCTCCAGATATTGACAATATGACTTTCCTGCTGTCCCAACAGCGGGGCAAATAGGAAGGGATACTAGGAGATACTGTTGAGAGACTATCTATAACAGTCTCTGGCAATGCTGGCTGGGGAATTCTGGGGAACCCTGGCAATGCTGGCTGGGGAATTCTGGGAGTTGAAGTCCCCACATCTTGAAGTTGCCAAGGTTGAGAAACACTGATCAAGAAGGTCACAGGTTTACTGGAAACTGCAGTAAAAAAAGATTGGGAGGAGACTGGATATCTTTCCAAATTCCTTAGATAAAAGATGAGAGATAATGAAAACAGAAAGAAGAGGTAATGATGACCCAATAGTTGCAAATCTGAGAGATAAAAATAATTCCCACAGTGAGGCATACATCTGGACCAGGGAAAAGTAGAAAAATTTGTTGTTGTTGTTGTTCAGTCGTTAAGACGTGTCCGACTCTTCATGACCCCATGAACCATATTGAGCCAGGCCTTCCTATCTTTCACTGCCTCCCTGAGTTTGCTCAATGTCATGCTCATTGCTTCAGTGATGCTATCTAGCCATCTCATCCTCTGCCGTCCTCTTCTCCTTTTGCCTTCCATCTTTCCCAGCATCAGGGTCTTTTCCAAAGAGTCCTCTCTTCGCATTAGGTGACCAAAGTATCTGAGCTTGAGCTTCATTATCAATCCTTTCAATGAGCAATCAGAGTTGATTTCCTTTAAGATTGACTGGTTTGACCTCCTAGCAGTCCAGGGGACTCTTAAGAGTCTTCTCCAGCACCACAGTTCAAAGGCATCAATTCTTCGGCATTCAGCCTTCTTTATGGTCCAGCTCTCACAGCCATACATTACTACTGGAAAAACCATAGCTTTGACTATGCGGATCTTTGTCGGCAAGGTGACGTCTCTGCTTTTTAATATGCTATCTAGGTTTGCCATAGCTTTCCTCCCAAGGAGCAAGCGTCTTTTAATTTCATGGTTGCAGTCTGCGTCTGCAGTGATCTTGGAGCCCAAATAAATGAAGTCTGTTACTGCTTCCATTTCTACCCCTTCTATTTGCCAGGGATTGATGGGTCCAGATGCCATGATCTTAGTTTTTTTAATGTTGAGTTTCAAGCCAGCTTTCGCACTCTCCTCTTTCACCCTCATCAAGAGGTTCTTTAGTTCTTCTTCACTTTCTGCCATTAGGGTAGTATCATCTGCATATCTGAGGTTATTGATGTTTCTCCCTGCAATCTTAATTCCGGCTTGTGATTCTTCCAGCCTGGCATTTCTCATGATGTACTCTGCATATAGGTTAAATAAGCAGGGTGACAGTATACAGCCTTGTCGTACTCCTTTCCCTATTTTGAACCAATCGGTTGTTCCATGACTGGTTCTAACTGTTGCTTCTTGGCCTGCATACAGATTTCTCAGGAGACAGGTAAGGTGGTCTGGTATCCCCATCTCTTTCAGAATTTGCCACAGTTTGTTCTAATTTTTAATTAGTCTGAAAGGTCATGGGAATGCATAATAGAGAGGATTCACAAACAGTATTTAACTGAGAAAAGTAGATAGAAAACATCAGCATACAGGTGTTAATGGTAATTTGTAAATGAACAAGACCATCTCACAAGAGAATGTAGATTAAAAATAAGAGCCATGCAATTCCTGTAAAATGATTAACATAAGTAAGAAAAGACCTGCTGAATGATACCAAAGGATCACTTAACCCAACATCCTGTTTCTCCAGGATGGAAAACTAGAAGCCTTCTGAGAAGTTCACAGGTAGAACATCAAAGTACAATCCAACCTCCCTTTAATTGTTTGAACTCAGTGTCATAGTACATGTAATGTTTAATACAAAACAAACAGCATCCTTTTTAGCTTTGTTTTACACAAAAAATATGCTTGGGAGAAGCAGATCCAGGTCACATACACACCATTTTGAGGGGGACTTTAATCCTTCTAACTAGCTCTGACTCTTCAAGCTGAAAAATCAAACACCCCTGCAGAGCAGTTACCTTTAAAAAAAATATAGTGCCAATGAGGTTTTTTGATCAGTTAGAAATTGCTGTAAGAAACATTTTTGAGGGAAATTTCAGGGGAACTAAATCTCCTCTCCTAATGTCCTGTATGTCCAGTATTGATTGAACCCTCGGTCTTCCAAAGCAGTTTGGAATAAAATAAAAATAAAAGGGGAAACTGCACATTATTTAGCATTGTCTTTGCAATTTAGACTTCAGAAACATGCCTATCAGAATCTTGGATTTATTTATTTCAATATACATCTCATTACAAAAATAAAATTTGGGGGGGGGAAGCTTATGTAAGTAATAAACCATTAAACAATTGAGATAATTAAAAATATAAACCTACTGAGTTTCAACAATATACTAACTACAAAACAAAATGAGGAGCAGAAAGTATAAGAAATAAGCAAAATGCAAGACAAAAAAAAAAAGAAACAGATTGATCAGTCTTCCCCAAACTGGTGGCCTACAAATTTGTTGAAATACAGCTTCTCTCATCCTCAACCATGGAGGTGCTGGCTGGGGTGATCGGTCATCTTGAAGATCCCAGATAGGGGAAGGTTGAGTTAGATATCAGGGCCCCAATATGATTCCACTATGTTATGGAATCCCAAATTGCAGATGGCAATAATAAGACTACTGGTTTTGGAATTCTTTAGGAAAACCATGAATGAGATTCCAAAAAGAATTGCCTAGAGTTGGCAAAAGTTGAAAATCCTCCTTGCCAGTAATTTTAATTTGCATAAATTTGGCCAAAACTTTAAAAAAATATCAGGGAGACAGTTGAAGAAGAGACAAAGGATGGTGGACATCCAAGTAAAGATCACGTGCTTGAAAAGATTAAAAGAGAGACATGGGAAAAATAGAAGGGCAATGAGATGAACTGGGGGAAAAAAGAAAATATGAATATATTTACATATTAAGAGGAATCTGTCAATGAAGAAGATGGTAAATGAAGAAAAGATAGGGAACATAATCAAAAGAGCAAGCTAAATAATTATATCAACCAGATTCAACCTTTTGCCCTCCAGGTGTGTTGGACTTCAAGTTCCATCATAGTTTGTTTAACCAGAGAAACTCCCTTTATTCTATGAATTGAAGGGCAGAACCTTGGGGAAAACAGCTTTGATCACACGACCCAGGGTACCAGTTGGGAAAGGCTGGATTAAGGATTCAAATAAGAAAGGACAATATCAGTTAAGAGGAGAAGCTGGGAGATCCAAAATGACCGTATGATTGAATGAGCTTGACACATGAATTGTATACAAGTTTAAATGCCTATGAAATATTAACATAGAAATCAATTAGATCACCATCTGTAGAAGCAAGCTGGGATGGCATAGGGGTGCACAAATCTCTTAACATGTTAAGCATTACATTAAACAGTACTTAAGCCAATGAAAGAATATTGTATTTCATTGACACATATAAACACACATGGATTAATACTGTAAATCCTCTAATTCTTAAAAAGAATTGCAGCACCTGCCTGTGACTGCTTTTCTATGAACCTGGTTAGCCTTTAGACTGCAATCTGCATTGTATTTCAAAGCAGGTTTTTAATTAGAATTTTCTCTTCTACGTCTGCAACTGGCAATGACTATCTTGCTGAAAAGTGACAGCTGCTTTGCTTGGCACTGCAGTAGCAGATATTATTAAACCAATATTGCAACAGATTGAATGTTATATACTGTTAGTGTGTGTCTCCATGATATCACTGACAATAAAAATAAATAAATATTGTAGGATATCAGAATGTATTCTGGTAGCTAATCATTACAAAACTCTTCTGTAATACTGGACCCAATTCTGAAAAATTGACACCTTACTTCTATGGACATATATGGAATTTAATATATTTATTATTTTCTCATACTGACTGCTTCTTAACATTTAGTTCAAAAGAAACTAAACCCATCATTTTAATTTCCATCTGCTCCATGCAGTTTCCTCACACTCTGCTTCCTCTTGATTGCAGCAAACAAAAATATAAAATTGCCTTCATATCAAATGATATATATCAGATCTCCCTGCAATCAATTCAATATCCTCTTCATATTTGTATTCCCCCTTTTCATCCAAGATTAGACAAAATTTAATTAAAATTTAGTTTTCAATTAAAATCCAACAATGGAGTAGATACAATGAGGTACAACCAAAGTTAACTATGTTTAGAGCAGAGCAATTTCAGTGAAACTGTTTTAAGTATGAATAAGTCTAGATTCAATCTCAAGAAAAGTATGTGTGCATATATTGTATGTATGTATGTTTAGGAATGAAGAATACATGATTATATACACGTTCTCTTGTACTTAGCACTTGTCTTGTTTTATTTATGTCAAGGATTTCTACATGGCTTTTCTAAGTTACATTCAAAGCGGCTCTGGGCACACCCTGTTTGGCTAGTTCATTCCTTATGTGCATTTAATTAAAATTAATTGCTGAACTTTCCAAAGCCAAGAATTTTGACAAGCACAGATAGACATACAGCTCCGATTCTTTTCTGCACAATGAAAGAAAATTCAGCAAAAGACCCATTTATGTGGTCCTAGTAGCAAGAGGGCAAGGTGGATAGACTCAGTTACAGTTACAGTGGTGATGAGGGCACCATTGGAAGACCTGAAAAACCAGGTTAGGGATAGATTGTCATGGAGAAAATCTATCTATGTGGTCGCTAGGAGATGAAAACAGCTTGATGGCACATAATCAAAGTAGCAGGATGATATTGAGAAGCTGCATGTAAGGTGCTTGTAAGGGTAAAGAATGAGCTAGCAAGACAGGAACTAGGGAGGACCATTCTGTCAACACAGATGAGGTGTCTTCCAAGACCATTAAGAGAACAGGCAAGTATCCACTGAGTTGGAAGGGCAGGAGGGAAAAGTCTAGCATTTAAACCTCAGAACACAATTCCACATACAGACCTTGATTTCTGTGTCCTGCAATAGGGAAATCTTCTCTGTGTCTATGGCTTCATTCTTGTCTGCAATGAAGAGTCAGGTCTTGCCCACAAAGTCTTCGAGCTGTTTGCTGAGTAAGCTGAGTCCTGAATTTATATAGCCGTGCATCTCACTATTATGTGGCTCTAGACATCTTACAATAAAATACACAACATACACAATATACACAATATAAAAATAAAAAATAAAACACATAGCAGCCAGGCATTATCTAACCAATCATCCACCCAGCCAGAAGAAGGGCTCTATCCCATACCCAGGGCCCCAGGCTTGGGCACAAAACCAAGTTTTCAAGGCCTTATGAAAGGCTAACAGGGATGAGGCCAATCTAATCTCTAAGGGGATGAAGCTTGGAGAGTTGAGATTTACAACCATTCCTGGTGTCATTCCTCAGAGTTAGTGTATGAAAGAAAGAGAGAAGGTTAATCGTTAGTTATCTCTCATTGACCCTCATTCACTCATTCACTTACAGCTGCTGACTGCTGAACTATATAATATCCAACTATATAATATCCATCTTCCCATAAATGGATTGTAACAAAACATTCCAGACTGCATAGGTGGCTGATCATAAGGAACTCCATGCATGTAATGTAGAGATTGCAACAGGATGCCATAACTCAGAGAAAGGCCCTATTTTTTACATACTAAAGGTGTCAGCACCACCAGGTCTGTCTGGGAAAGGCCCCTGTCTGAAATCCAGAAGAGCTGCTGACAATCACCCTAGATAATGTTCAGCTACATGGAGCAATGCTCTGGCTTAGTAGAAAGGAAGCCCGCCTATATACCTCCTAGTAAATTCAGTTGGAAAGTTCTTCTTGTTATATCAGACTTCCCCTTCAAGGATGCAGAGAATGGTCTTGTTGAAACTTTGGGCACTTCCACGCTGCCACCATTTTCCCATCTCAGATCATCAGAAATACTTGGAAACTAACAAAGCAATTTGTGATTGCCCTCTCTGCAAGTGACTTCAGAATGCTGAGAACACTACAAGAGCAACCAGTGCTCCCTCAAAGTGTCCAAAGGCATCAACTTTCGCATCTAGCCAGTACCCCATCCCGTCCCATCCTCATCCTCCATTCAGGTTGCTTGTTGCAGTGCTTTTGTTTAAAAAAAAAACCAACTGTCCTGTTGCTGTATCGAGGAGCTACAAAGCCACCCCTGTGCTTAATAAAAAGGATCAGTGAAAGGATAGCAGAGCAGCAGCTACAGTGGCTCACCCATTGCAGGCAGGGAAGAAAGCTATGATGGGAGCCGGGATAAGGCAAGAATTCTCCCCCAAGCTCCAATGTTCCTAAGGTAGATACACCATCTTAATAACTTCTCTTGTGCCACAACTGAACAGAAGTAAGTTGGTCCAGCTGCCCAACAGAAGCAATGATGTGGGGGCAAAGAGGGGCAAAGCCATATGAGAGTGATGAAAATAGTGCATAGGCCAAAGAACTTACAGCACTCTTCTTTTGCTTTGTTTCCATTTGGGTTTGTTGTTTCTGCCATCTTTGTTCCTTTCTGTGTTCTTTTTTGTTTTTAATGAATTTAACAATTTGTAAATCACCCAGAGTCAGTGGGAGTTGGGCACCATATAAATTATTGTTGGTCGCACAGTCAGCCTGTTGTTTAGACTGGATTTGGCATTTTTATCCACCTATTGAGTCCTTCCTAACAACCTGGGATAGGCATGTTGTTTGATGGAATTAAAGGTTTTGTCGCAGGATGTAAGCTGTGAGCTATTCCAAGTAAAGCTGCCTTTTGCAATTGACTGATGATTTTGTCAGTGCCAATGGTGTTCAAGTGGTGCTCCAGATGTTTTGGGATTGCACCTAAGACACCTATTACTATTGGTACTATCTTTGCTTTCTTTTGCCACAGTCATCCTATTTGCAGTTCTTTGTATTTTGTGATTTTCTCCAGTTCCTTCTCTTCTCTTTTGCTGTCTCCAGGTATTGCAATGTCCACTATCCAGACATTTTTGTCTTTCTTATCAACAATTGTTAAGTTTGGGGTGTTGTGTGGCAGATGCTTGTCTGTTTGAATTCTAAAGTCCCAGGGCACTTTAGCTTCTTCATTTTCTATTACTTTGTCTGTTTTGTACTCCCACCAACTCTTGTTTGCAGGCAAATAGTATTTCTTGCAGATATTCCAATGCACCATTGTTGCTGCTTTGTCATGCCGTTGTTTGTAATCAGTCTGTGTGATATTCTTGCAGCAGCTAACTAGGTGGTCCACTGTTTCTTCAGCTTCTGTTTAAAGGTGGCATTTGCTGTCTGTTGTTATCTTCTCAATTCTGGTTTTATACGCATTTGTTCTTAAGGCTTGGTCTTGTGCAGCCAGAATTAGCCCCTCTTTCTTCAACTTTCCTGCTCTTAACCATTGACAGGTCATGTTGTTATCTGTTTTGCCTGCTAGTTTTTTTGTATATTGGCTGTGAAATACATTGCCTTGCCATGTCTCTTTTCTATTCTTCATTTGGTCTTTCTTATAGGTCTCTTTGGTATTCAGTAAGCCTTCATGGTGTACTAGCTTCATGCATCTTCTTCACTGTCCTTCAGATATTCTTCCAATGCCCTTTTTTCTTCTTCAACTGTCTGGTGTACTTGCAACATTCCATGCCCACCTATGCTCCTTGGTAAATAGAGTCTGTCAACATTGCTGCATGGATGAGGGATATAAGTCACCCTCTGGGGAAGATGGGCAGCATATACTGTAAATTTAATATAAGTAAGTAAGTAAGTAAGTAAATAAATAAATAAATAAATAAATGTCATTATTTTTCTGGTCTTCCTATACAGGGCTTCTAGTTTTGCTCAAGTCCTGGCCACTATTCCAGCTGTGTATCTAATGACTGGAATTGCCCAGGTGTTAATTGCCTTGATGGTATTTCATCCACTGAGTTTGGACTTTAAGATCATCTTCACTCTCATGATGTATTCAGTACTAACCTTTTTCTTGACTTCAGTGTGCCTGATGTTGTCAGCTTGAAGGATGCCCAGGAATTTGTAGTGGTCTTCTTCGTCCACATTCTTGATGTTATTTCCATCAGGCATCTTGATTCCTTCAGTTTTCACTATTTTCCCCCTGTTGATGGTAAGGGTGGCACATTTGTCCAGTCCAAACTCCATTGCAATATTTTGGCTGTATATTCAAAGTGTTGAGCAACAATTCTATTTCAGATGGTGTTTTTCCATGCAGCGTCAGATTGCTCATGTAAAGGAGGTGGGATAGCCTGGCAGATGTTTTTGATGTTTGATAGCCACAGCCTGATTTGTTCAGTATTGTTGACAGAGGAAACAGCACAGTGACAAGCAGTAGTGATGATATTGAGTCTCCCTGAAAGATTCCTTTCTTGATGTTAACCTCTCCCAATCTATCATCATTGATCAGCAACTGTGTCTTCCATTCAGCTATCACCTATCAACTTCACCTATAAAAAAAGAAATTAGACAAGTACTGCCAGTGGGGGGGGGGGGGGGGGAACAAATCTGCAACATTGCCCCGTCCTTTTGTACACATGTATAAAAGGGGTGAGGCTTTGATTGCAACGTTATGCTATCTTATAGATTTGGACACACAGCTACAGACACAGCTTTGGACTCCCCTAGCTGTGGCTTCTGTTCCTGCCTGATCAATGCTTTGTGGAAAGGAAAAAAAAAAATCAGATGCAACTGTGAGAAAATGCACATGGATAAAACTTCCAAGAGTTGCAAATATAAGATAATGATGTCTGGAGGCATGGCAATCATGCAATGAAAGAGTGATGCAATGTCTTCACTGAAGATAAGGCAAGCAAACTGCACAATAAGAGCTTTGTTGGAACTCAGGAACTGGACTTCTGCTATCCTTAGATCCCTAAGGTGTTCCTACCCCTACCCCCTTTTTCCCCTTTTCCTTCTATGTTTTGTTCATAAAAGTGTTGGGTATCAAAATCTCTTACTCTTGATAATCACTTCGGCCTTCTTCTGGGAATAATTCTACCAGACCTATTCTTCTTTCTTGTTTGCTGCCTCTTGCAAAGTCTGAATAAACCAACTACCAATATAGAAATGGAAATGTGTACAAATCTCAAGAAGCATCGGTGGATGGGTTTTTTCCCAGTGTAAATTAGAAAGAATGTGCTGCAAAAGAAGAGAAAAATGGATCCAGTCGGATGCTGAGTAATAAATAGCAAGGCGTTTAATTGCTTGCAGTTTCCTGGCTCTTTGGGAACAGGGAAAGAGTCAGAAAACACACCCAATTCTTTGTAGTGTAAATAAACAAACAAAAACAAAGCCACCCCCAAACTGAAATTAGTAGATCAACATAACCTGTCCTAACATGCCATATGAATCAGAGACAGTAATTATTTTTCTTTCTACATTTTGGAGGGCATAAGGGTTTTAAAACAGACAAAGGTCTCCTGTTCCTCTTTTTTAAAAAAGTAAAAGATTAAACTATTTTTCAGTCATCCTTAGCAGCCTTTGTAAGGAAAATCTGGAGATAACAGACAAGTTTTAATTCTAATTAACTTATGCAGAGTCAAGCTGCGCTTCTCTTGGTTTTTGATAACTAAAAAGCATTTCTCTTGTATTCACCTCAGATGAAGTGATGCATTCTTTCACATTTCAAAAGTACCCTCAAGTCTCAATGTAAACTTTCCAGATCTGACTACAGAAAAAGTTTTCAGGAAAGGAAATTAAGTTCCCAAAGAAGTGCAAGAGAAGGTAAATTCTCTTAGATAGAATAACAATTTTTATTCTATTTTTACTGTATTTTATATTGTTTTGTTGTATTTTAATATTTATTGCTGTTTTATTGTGAACCACCCAGAGTCACTTTTTGTGAGATAGGCGGTATCTAAATTTGAAAAACAAATAAATAAATAAATTCAGGGGTGCGCTTGGGAAATGAACATATAGAAAACACCCCAGTTTTGATAGACATCCCTTTTATGATGTGTCTTCATGTCATCTTGTCTAGCTGAAGATAATATAGCAGCAATATAAATGCCAGAAAAGGAAAACAATACTAGGAAAATTCTCCATTATATGAGAATATAGTCTCAGTTTAACTGAGAATGTTGAGCAAGGCAAGGAGTGCTAGTGCTTCATGAAGAAAACATTGTTTGTTTTACACTGAAATAAAATGGAAAGAACTAATCTTCAGAGTGACCCAAACCTGAAATTCTGTGCCTAAAAGTACTGCAGCTCCTTCAAAGAAGCAACACTGAATGAGTGTCATCCTATTGGTTTCATCTGGGGTGGGATTAGGTAGAACTCCTGCAAACAGCAAAGAGGCAATAAAATTGTTTCTGGACTGCCCCATTTCTTAAACATGAGTGCTTCCTTTAAAAATTAGATGGGAGCCGATTCTCTAGGTGTGAAAATGTTCACATCAGGCAAAGGAAAGTCCACGGGAGCCTTTGGCATCAGATTCCAGCTGACTAATTTGGGAGTTCTGTAAAAAGACCAGGTAGACCTCATAGCTCTGAAATTTCTCCAATAAATAGATGAATCTTCACTGTTGCTGAAAGGGAAATCTCCCACTTCCTTCCCAGATTGTAGCAAAAGGCTTCGTATCTCCCCATTCACACTCAAAATGGCTAGATAAAATGCAAATCAAAATAGTAAGTAAAATAAGTCTTACACATATCTGATGGGGAAGTGAAGCTGAATTTGTAAAGGGATCATTTCAGCATGTATTCTAGAAACTAAGCAAAGTTGTCAATAGTAATTTTAGCTGCTTTTGTTTTGCTTTATAGAATCTGGGTTTGAAAAATGAGGCAAATTCCAAAATCAAGAGATGAGCTTTAATGTTTAGAAGGAGGAAAATAAAAATAAAGGCTTCCAGAAGGGAAATAAATGATATTTGTAAGTTATATATCTAAAAGATAAAGATGAGAAGCATGATAATAACCATTTGCGAGACCCAAGCATCAAAATTAGAAAATTCTCTCAACTTACTTGCCCTCACCTTTTATAGCAGATTCTTAATGGAAAAGTAACGTGTACTGGTCTTTGACCTCAATAAAAATGTATTTTTCTACAACAGCAGCACATGATTATAACAATTTGGAGGATTTGAAGTTTGGATCTGTATATTTGTTTTTATTTCTAAATTTTAATTTAGTACTAACTGCCAATATCTCTGAGCAGCTTACAATGAGAAAAGTAAAAGCAGAATTAATCAAAAATATCAAGATAGCAAAATGTAATTAATAGTAATAACCATTCAAAGCCTTTAAGGCCTTTTAAAAGGCCAAGAAGAAGTCATCCTCTTGATCTGAGAGGTAGCTCTAGAGCACTATTTCTCCACCTTGGCAGCTAGAAGATGTGTGGATTCTGGGAATTCTGGGAGTTGAAGTCCACACATCTTCAAGTTGCCAAGGCTGAGAAACACTGCTCTAGAGAATGCTGGAACCAGAATTGCTACATGTTTGTGACCTCCATAGGCAAATCTCATACACTGGAGAATCCCAACCAAGCTTCTTTGCTGCAAAGTAGTCAAGGGAACAGGGGGTGGTAGGAGGGTGCTTCACTCCTATTAACTTCCAGATCAGCAAGCAATGAAAGAACATCCAAGGAGGTTGTAGAAAAAGGGGGAGTTGATGGCAAAAGGTTTAAGCATTCCTTCCGGGTATCTTGTTCTTCACAGTTGCTTGCTGCAGGGAAGCAGCCTCCAACTTTCCAGGTAACTAAATACTGGAAAAACCCTAACCCCAAGAAAGATTGGGATCAATATCCAGGAACTGCTAGTTGACAAATCATTTCTAGAGCTAAGAGTGTTAAGCAAGGATTACCAGCTTCTCTATCCTTGGAAGGTTGCTCTGCACTCTAAACTTAATCTAGAAGCCAAATTATCCAACCCCACCCCCCACCCCCACTGGTGAATTGGCCTCACCTTCCAGGAAGACCTTCACAATACAAAGCACATATGCTCAGAGTGCGTAAGGCCACTGACAGGAGGAGAAGCTGAGGAACCTGCAGAACAGGACTTTTATGAAAATACACAGGAGTCAGGGCTTCCTTATCATATGACTGAAACAATAAGGAAAATAAACTACTTTAAATTATAATTTCATTAACATATCATAAGGCCAAAAATCTAAAGCTTCTAACACATTGCAAGCATTACCTCCAGCCCATCCTCCAAATCCTACAGTCTCAATAACTACTGCACAAAGCAAAGACATAATGAGTTGAGAATCATTTAATTGTTTTTACTTATATTTCAACACTCACAGGGATTATTTGTTCCTCTTGAGCCCAAGAATGACAGGAAAGCAATATTATGTTTTATCAGGGTTAATTCTCCCTTGTGGTATTCATCTCCCCATACAGGCTCAGATGGCCCACAGAGACATACTGTAATTAAACTGTGAACAATGAGATTGATTTGATGTGGAAGTCTAGTTATCAATTAAACAATAGAACAATGCTGAACATATGTAGTGATAGCCTAAAGAACAACTGCAAGTACATTGTTAACTACAGTATTTGAAAATAGATGGAAAGAATCCTTAATCCATAAAGCTAACAATTACTATGTTTGTACTATAGATCATCATGGAGAAAATCTATCTATGTGGTCGCTGAGAATTGAAAATGACTTGATGGCACATAATCAATCATTGTCACAAGATGTAACTGGCTGGAGAAAACAATATCTTCTTGAGCAGGAGTTCTTAACCTAGGGCCTACAACCACGGGGGTGGGGAGGTGGGGAGTGGTCTGTGAATTTGGGGAAAACATACAATTTTATTTTCACTAACCTCTAACTGAAATTTAACTTTTTGTTCAATAATGAATGTAGGCAACAACATAATTTATGGCCTCTGGTCTATAGGTTTCACCAGACCCTCAAAGGGGTCCATGGTACAAAAATGTTAAGAACCCCTGTTCTAGAGTGTTGTTGTTGTTAGAATTATATTTTGGAGAATTTCTTTTCTGCAGTGCATGGAAGACAATCACACCCCTAAATCAATGGCTACAGTTTTTCAGCCTAACCAGAAGTAAAAAACTTGTGTCCTTCCAAAATTGCAATTCTCATTGATTCCAGGTAAAATGGCTAACAGCCAGGAATAATAGAAACCGTAATCCAACCACAATGGGAGGGCCACAGGTTCCCCAGTAGTATAATTGTATCAGCAGTTCTCTCCAATCTGACTGGGGGCGGGGGACAAATAATGTGATCAGACGGTTGCAGTAGAAGAGTGCCAATGTACTTGCTTTGAATGTTCAAAACAGGCAGGATTGCTAAATTAGCAAAAATTTGAGTTGTGAGCGTTTCTATGGGGGCTCCCCTCTTTGTATCCATGCAAGAGTTTTAACTGACCCTAGTCCCATAAAAGAAGAACCATCATCTCTTCCCTTCAAAAGTATTATTTTTCTTCTATTGCAACATTATGTTCCAGCAAGGATTACTAATTTATTCTCTGTGGAACAGTACAGGACTCATTGAGTGCTATGTAACATTATCAGCGTGTGGGAGACTATACATCATATACGTTTTCAGCACGCCTTTACTTCAGATTTGTTTGATTTTATAAGTGCCAGGAGTAAAAACAGATGTTACGCTATTCAATGTTTGGATATCAAACTCTACCCCAGTACAACTTATACGTCCCACAAGGCATGTGGATAATCTAGTAGGTTTGGGAATAGATGAAGTGGCCAGAAAATGTTTGGCTTCAGCTTTTTCATGCCAAGTTTACCTAAAAGCTTGACATTAAATATGAATCAAATCTAGAATCCAGCAGTGTAGCCAAGAGTAGGATTCAACTTTGCACACAAACTCAAGAAATCAAGGTTGATCTGAAATATCAGTAAACTCTTGGAGCAAGTTTATGTAGGAGCATTTCCACTAAAATCCAAAAAGAAAGTACAAATACTGCTTAAGGCAACTGGGGCTGAATCCCTTTTGATCCATAGGCTTGGTAAAAGTAGTAACTGAAATTTCTTCCAAGGCTGAGGTTCTGTTATGGGCACATTCCATTTCCCATTGCTCAATTCAATGTAAAATTACAAAATGTAGCATAAACAACCACTTCTTGTTAAGTAATTAGGATCAAGTGACAAGGTCATCACCACAAATGCATACATTTACTTGTGCTACACTCTTTCCGGTCTATAATTCTAGAATAGGAAATGTGGATGTATGAACTGTTTTAAGGGTAGAAACAGCAAATTTGTGTGAGTATGATGCAGCAATATTAGCACAAAAAGGCTCAATAACCAATACATTTTCACACAAAAAAAATTCCTCTTGCTCAGAGTTGATATTTCAGATTAAATACAATAAAGTAACAAATGTAAGACAGGGTTGTAAGAGCAAAACAACAAAGGTTCAACACCAAACCAGAACATTAAGTTCATTTATGAGGAAAGGTTCCAAATCTGAGGATGCTTTAGATCTTTAAAAAAGCGAGGAACATAATAGAGGTGCATAAAGTGTAGCAAGTTGTGGAGAAAGGTGACAGGGAAAAGCTCCATCTCTTCACAAAGTGCATAGTTAACTATGGAATTTTCCCAAAGGTGATCCAGTCCAGTTTTATCTTCCCAAAGTGGCCAATAAAATGCTTCTGGAAAGTCCACAAGCAAGTTAGGAGTGCAATCTCCTGGCATTCTCTTCCTCAGTGATTAGTATAAATTGTGGGATGTTATCACAATATTGGAGATAACATGCTGACATCACAACCAGGAGCCATTCGAGGAACAATTGCCATGAATATGTTTAACCCCCTTTTAAAGCTTCTTAAGTTAGTGGTTACCACCACCTCCTGAGATGGCAAATTCCATAGTTGAAGTATGTGCTGTATGTACGTTCTTTTGTCTGTCCTGAGTTTTCCACCATTCAGTTTCATCTGGTGGTTTAGGATACTAATAGTATGGAAAGAGAAAAAAAACCTTCTCCATTCCTGATTTCTTCCTCAACACACGTACTGTAATTGCATGCAGCTATTTCATGACTTCTTGTTCAACCTTTTTTCTACACTAAAAAACCTTAAAAGCTGTAGACTTTCTATACTGTTCTATTCCCTTGAACATCCTCTATACCTCTTCCAACCATGCAGTATCTTTTTCAGAGTATGATAATTGTTACAATATTCCAAGTATACTGTAGACTCATCACAGATTTGCATAAAAACATTGTGATGTTGGCATTTTTACTGGCACTTTTGTCACCAGTGGCCTCCAAAGCCAAGTGCCCAGTGATGTACAAGTGTTCACTTATCCCCAGGGTCTTCAGAAAGTTGGTTGGCTGCCATCCAGTTTCAGAGGTTTCAATTTACTTTATATCTGTAAATAGCCTTTCCCAATGTGTGGCTTCTTTCTTATCGCTTCTATTTCTGGGGTCCTTAGATCAGGATAGGCAACACAGTGCCTTCAGATATTCTGAACTTCAGTTCCCATGGCTTCCCACCAGCACAGCCAACCACTAGAGATTAAGGGAGCTTTAGTTCAAACATTTGGACAGCAGTACTGAAATATACTTATTTTATTCCCTATTTAGAAATATGGAACTGCCTCCTTTGTAAGGCTACTGGATCTGGGCTGAAAAATCCCCAAATTAAGACTGAAATTTAAAAATTAAAAACCTAGGCAACCTCTAGATAGCAGCATTTTATGAGTTTTTATGCTGGTTTTTATTGTTTTTATTATTGTTCATAAGCTGCCCAGGGTTATGCTACATAAGATGGGCAGCTATATACATCTTTCAAATAAATATTTTTTTCTGTATTGCTTTGCTGCCATCTACTGGCCATCCATATTTCTGCATCCAGATCTGGTCGTGAACGCAGAAATATGGCCCATATAAATTCAAACTGTAAGGTTTTTGTTCATTTAGCCAGGCTTTGCTCATGGTCACTCACACCTTGGTCACTTCCTATTTGGATTCCCCATGGGGCTATCCTTGACGACCACCCAGAAACTACAACTGATCTAGAAAGTAGAATTAACATTCTCCCTCAACATTTTATAGTCACCATGTTATTATAGAAGTATGAAGCTTCTCCCTTCAGGATTAGTTTTTGGTTGGTTGGTTTACTGTATTAGACAACAGATGGATGTTAAATGCAATATTTAACATTATCCTAAATCTATCTTGCATAATAGGGCCATGCACCATTTGAAAGTTATTAGGAAGAAGTGCTTCAGATACACCACAGCACCTCTCTCATATTATCAAAGCATCCTGATGTTTTTAAAGTTTCTGCTGGCGCCTTAAAAAGTTGCTGCTGCTTTAAGAATTCTATCCATTAATAATAAGGCAACCTTTAAAGCACTAGGTCCATTTTTTCAGGCTTGCATAAAAGCCTGAAAATGGTCAGGTTCCTTTAATAAACAGCAGGGAGGTGCTGTGCTTGTGCATGGTTCAAAGCACTGCTTTTAAATCATTTCCAAAGGGTTCTACAGAGCAAAACCACAAAGTAAAGCCCTGTTGCATAATATTAATCTGTTGATGAAGGCAGGAGAGATCTTAGATTCGTTAATAGTTTACTGAAGGCATCTCCAGGAGCGTGCTAGCAGGTGATGGGAAAGACTTCTGCTTAAGCCTCTGAATAGACAGTTAAACAGAGCAGTCCTGGAGCAGAATGACTACTAATGTAATGAAAATGCATATATTTGTGTGTAACAAATGAATCGTAGCTTAGCCGGCCAACCGATTTAGGATGATGTATTCAATCCATCTTATATACCATATTGCATTTTATACCCTTTGGGATAAAGTTAGTGAACATCTTTGGTTTCTTGGGCAAGGGGAAGCTGCGTAAGTTCCAAATGTTCTCCAGCCGGTTAGAAATGGAGAAAGGCACGCGGAGGGCTTCGGTCTCCATCCCACCCTTCGGCCAACAGCTACCCCTAGTGGCTGCTGCGAGACGCAAAAGTTATCCTGCGCGTTTAAATCTCGCTCGTCGGCTTCGCTGCGGTCAATAGGTTTAATTAGCGAGGTAGCTCCGTGACGAGGTCACTAACCGAGCATTAATTCCTTTGTTTCCGGATAATGCCGGCTATCCCTCCCCGACCAGGTGGACGGCGTACCAGCACCCAGAGGCATCCATTTCCCAAACGAAGGAGGACCGAGGGGGTAATGTTAACCAACCAGGCGTCTCTTCTCGCGCTATCCGCTGGCAAAGGGGGAGGGGCGGGTGGAGGCAACCCTTGACGGAAGGTGGGGGGTCGAGTCCGCTCTTCCGAGACTTAGACGAAGTTTGGCGACGCTACTCGTTGGAAGGGTTTTGCTTCGGAGGCGTTCGCGTGCACCGAGCAGGGGGAAAAACCTCTGGTAGAATTTCACTTCGCGATCTCGCCTTCCATCCACGTGGGGGGCGCGAGGCTAGAGA
The DNA here is from genome assembly GCA_030867105.1 of Liasis olivaceus. NCBI lineage: Eukaryota > Metazoa > Chordata > Lepidosauria > Squamata > Pythonidae > Liasis > Liasis olivaceus. Next base: position 31,598,990 of record CM061349.1, on the reverse strand, counting down.
GGCAGGCGAGAAAGGGGTGACTACTTGCCCGAGGGTGCTTGGGAGGGGGATCCGGTATTGGTCGGCGCGGGAGCCCGTCGTCGTCCCGAGCGTTTCATAGACTACCCTCGCTCGCTCCCCACATTTACACCCGAGCGAGCGGCTGGAAAGAGTGGAGGAGGAGGAGGAGGAAAAGGCGCAACTTTCGCCTGTTGCGTCGATTACTCCCGGCACGCCCGGCCTGCTTGCTCTCTGTGGAAAAGCCCCGGGCGTGCCCTGAAGCTTCCTGGCTGGCTTGCTGGCCTGAGAGCGGCCGTTCCCTGAGCCGTGGCACGTCCCCCGTACTTCCAAGCCGGATTGGGGCTGGCTCGCTTGCGCGTTCTCTCGGTGCGCTCCCCCCCACCCCCGGCTTCTGTCTTTCCTCTTCTCTTGGCCAGTATATTTTTAGGTCATTGGAGTGGAGGGGTAGGTAATCCCCGGGCTCAGGTTCCAAAGGAGGCGGGTTCCGGCCGGAGGTGGAGTCACTTTTTCATTTAAATCCCCGACTATAAAATGGGTTTAAGGAGAAGCGGGATCTCATCAACTGAGCCGCCGAGAGGAGTGGTGGGAGTGAGCGGCGGCGGGGGAGGCGCGCGGGAGGCTCGGGACCACAGCGTGGGTGCCCAGCGGAGCTGCTACTCCTGCCGCTGCGATGCTACACTCCGTGGGCGCCCATACCTTGCAAACGCTCAGCCAGGTGGCCGCCTTCGTGCTCCTCCTGCCGCGCTTCCTCCTGACTGCTGTGATGCTCTGGCTCCTGGATTTTCTCTGCATCCGGAAGAAACTCTTGCTGACCGCGGCGGCGACGACACCCGGTGAGGAGCAAGAGTTGGCGGCAGAGGACGGCGACTCGAGCGCGGGGAGCTGCCCGCCGGACGACCCTCCCCTGTGCGTGTCAGACTCCAACCGCATGTTCACGCTGGAGTCCCTCAAAGCCGTGTGGCACGGGCAGAAACTGGACTTCTTCAAGGCGGCGCACGTCGGCGGGACGGCGCCCAACCCGGAGGTCATCCAGCTGGACGGGCGCACGCGGCTGCGCATCCTGGACTACGCCCGCGGCAAGCGGCCGCTGATCCTCAACTTCGGCAGCTGCACCTGACCACCCTTCATGGCGCGCCTGCGCGCCTTCGAGCGCCTGGCCGCGCATTTCGTGGACATCGCTGACTTCTTGCTGGTCTACATCGAGGAGGCTCACCCTTCCGACGGTTGGGTCAGCTCGGACGCCGCTTATGACATCCCCAAGCACCAGTGCTTGCAGGACCGGCTGCGCGCAGCCCAGCTGATGAAGGAAGGCGCGCCGGGCTGCCCGCTGGCCGTTGACACCATGGACAACGCCTCGAGCGCCGCCTACGGGGCGTACTTCGAGCGCCTCTACATTATCCAGGAGCGGAAGGTGATGTACCAGGGCGGCCGGGGCCCCGAGGGCTACAAGATCTCGGAACTCCGCCGGTGGCTCGACCAGTACAGGAGCAGCCTCCGGGCCGGGCCCAGCACCGTGGTCGTCCAGCTGTAAGGCAGAACCCGCGGCGGACGGAAAGCGGGAGGGCGGACGGGAAGGAAGAGGGGAGCTCTTTTCCCGCCCCTTTCCGTAACTCCCAAGAGGCTCTGTGTGAGTTTTCATGCAAGACGTGCCCGAGACTCTTCGTTATTCAAATCATGTTGATTTGCCGAGCATTTGTTATTGACATCCATTACCACGTGCAGTTCTGTTTTCCTTCATTTCCTTACTGCGTGCGTGAACGAATAGATCTCTCTCTTGTGTGGGGGGAAAACGCGTTTACTGTTTTTTGAGGGCCTGTTTCTGAGCGTGTGCGTGCACGTGCGGGCTACGGGTACGTGTGCGCGCGTGTTTCCGATGGGAACGGTCCTCTGCCGTGCACGTGTGTCTGTCGGAGAGAAGTTTCGCGTGCCCGAGCGGTGTGTGTCCTCTCTCTTTTTCTCTCTGCTGTCTTGGCAAAAACCTTGGCTGGAATTTCTAGCGTTTCTTTATGATGACCGGTTTTGAAATGGTTTTGGAGCGCCAGGAAACCGAGTCTGAAATTGGGAGACGCTAGAATTGCCACTTTTGTTTTTGAGGAGAGCAAACAAAATACAAAAAAAAAAAAAGTATTTATGTGATCTCTGAGCTGGGTTGTTGAGCTTCTTTTCTCTTTTTTGTAAAATACCCGTTTTTTATGAGCTTTTATAACATTATTAATAAAGATGATTGAATAAAGTACGCCTCATTTGAATCTTTCTAACTGAAAGGAGGAGGAGGTAAGGCTCCAAACGGTACTACAATTTACTCCACTTGGGTCTGATGAGGGTCGCAACAGGCTGGGAGAAACAGCCCAGGAGGGACCCACATTGGGGAAAGATGGTTTAAAGTATTACCCTATGCTTCTGGGTAGGTAGTCATTTATAAAAGAGCTTTGAGGAATATTCCCAGGGTGACTCAAACCTCTGATTTGGGGAACCTGCTTCCAAACAGGTGTGATCAAAAGCCACTCTTAAGCAAAGGAGAGGGATACCTTGATGGGTGTGAAGAGGTCAGTGCTCTAGCATCACCTTCCGTTGTGGGCACAGCTGCATGATCTGGCATGAGCTGCCCCCTCCAGTTTGCCCATTGCCTTCCGATAAGGTGGAGGATTGGCACCACTGCCAAAGATTTAACGGGGGTATGCAGGTTTGTCTATTCCAGAAGGCAGGATACCTGGCGTCACCCCTGGATATGTTGGGAGAGACAGCTTGTATTTTATGACAGGAGCCTTTTAGGATTTGCCCATTGTGCTAAGCCATTGTTTGTTTTAACCATGGTTTCTTAAGCAGAACTTGCTGGCTTCACGCACCATCCTGAATCATAAACAGAGGTTCACAAATCACAGTGGCTGAGTTTATGCAATACTTAAACCACATAATGGTTTAGTATTGTGTGAACCTAACCACTGTTTTATGAAGGCTGTAGGAGCTTAAAAAAATGAAATAGGGCCCCAAACACTTTCCCCCTTCCCATTCAAGTAAGGTTTACGCAATTAGAATTCTACACTCGCTGTGCATTGAAGCCCATTTAGCATGCAACATACAGGGTGGGATTAAAAGTCTAGAAATTAGGTGCCTCTCTTCTGTAAAGGTTGTTTATTCTTAAGGCATTTGGGGAAAAAATGGACTTCAAGGGTTTGCTACTATTATCCTATGCTGAATATGTAGATGTGTAGAGAAGGAGCCAAAAATATCCCCATACGCACCACTGTGTTGGGTATATTTGTTAAGGGAAAAGATTGTGAGGCATAAATCATTTTAACTTGTTGGGTGGGCTGTCCTCTGAAGCAAGAGGAATAGTTGGATTCCCAGACAATGCCTCTTAATATCTGTGGGCTATCTACACCCCCGCCCGGAAAAGAACTGCACACATCCAGTAATCCTTGAGGCTTTGGTTACATCACACCTTATCAGCATATTGTTCGTTGTGGTTACTGATGAACAGTTACCTGCTCCACGGACTTCTGCTACTAATGAGTAATCTTTGGAAAGAATTGAGTAAAAGGGTTGTGAAAAGGCAGGTGACCTTTTGGAAGGGAACTAATGCCAAGAGAAAGGAAAGGATGCTTCCATTCTCATTTAGGAGCAGTTTTCTCAGTTGCAACCCTTCCCTGCACAGCTATGGTATGGATAGGTCTAATCTTATGCAGCACAACTTCAAATATTTGCATGCGGTTTCAAGTATCAATAATGTGTTGTAGCGGGGAATTGCAGAGTTTGTTTCTTAGCTAACATTGCACATACAGGTATGCTCAGCAGATGTTAAAATATTTTAGAAAGAGTACAGAATTGTGATGTTACCTGTGTGGTCCTTACCTGTCTCCCCGCATCCACAAAAGAGTTGCCTGCTCTGATATACACAAAGCCTTTAAAAATGCCTAATAGTTTTCCACTTTCCTACCATTCTAGATTCCTTAAGTCTATTCTGATCATTTATTGGTTTTATTAATGAGGGAATCTGCCTGCTCTACCATAATTTTCCACATCCCATAAAAAAACTGCTTTATTCTAAGCAATAAGACCTTAATAAATCTGGGCAGCCAACTGCTTACAGCTGGGCTAAGCTATTATCTGTACTTGTTTCATTATTGTCTTCAGGGTACTTTGTTTACTTGAATTGAGCAAAGAGATATTACTCAAACCCAAGTGCTAATTTATGTATTATTTATAATTATTGTATAGTTAGACGTTATATAATAAAGAATACCAGCCAAATACAGTCAGACCACCAACAGAACTGCAATGTTTGAACATGTAACCTATAATCCAAAACTCGCATTTCTAAACATAGTGGTAGGTTATGTGGCTTTTGAGTCACCCTGAATTCTCATACTACTGCTGGCTAACCATTTCAAAAATTGGGTTGCAGCCTGAACATTTTGAGGTGAAATCTTCCTTGAATCAAGCTCAACTCCTGGAAATACAGCTCCAGGAATCAACATCCTGGGAATTCCCTTTCATTTCTTGACAACAGTACAGAAGTAGTTTACTCAGCAGTGTCCATGGGAGCAGAGGATCAAAAAAAGGATTTTTTTTTCATTGCATGAACAAAAAGTGTGGGGTTTGGACTGTGATGTTACTTCCAACATCTTGCCTTTTTGGGACACACTGGCCATCTGTAGAAACTGCTTTATTTTGGGATTGTTCAGTTCTCAGTCTAGCCTGGTACCACTTTCTTGTGGTCTCCCATCCAGATACAAACCAGATCTAACTCTGCTTATAGCTTTCTTAAGATTAAGCAAAGTTGGTTAGGTGCTGCCACATGATGTTAGGCTTTTCTACCAGGACTTGACAGTGAATCACAGACCTCCTGACTTCACAGGACTTAACATGACTCCTAGGTTAGGACTTGGCAGAAATCTCAGACATGGCTCAGCTCGAGAAGACTGTTTATTGCAGACATCAATGAAGCCAAAATGAAACTCTTGATTGTGCTTCCCAAATGGCAATGGGCAGTCTTTCTCTTGCACTTACAGTGGCTTAAACCCATCACTTTTTTTCCTGCCCTTCCCATGAATTAATAGACTCTTTTTGGCCCTTGATAGAGGTTGTGAATATTTACAGAACTATCATCTGTGGCCTGAGAACCACTAACTCTTGCCTTTAACTCACATATAGCGGCTACATGGACACATCCATGTTGTTTTCTTCACAACTGTGTGGAAGTAGTTAGCCGTTACCTTCTTCCAAAGGTGCTTTTAAAAAAAAATTCCAGTTTAACTGAAAAATGTTAGTGCCCCTTTAAAATAGCAGCCTTGTAAATCTGCGGCTATGCTGGTTCTGCCCCTTCCCGTGCCATCAGGAAACAGCACAGACTGGTTTGTTCTTCCAGCCTCAAGTCCTGGCTCATAAACCCCACAGGGTGGCCAACAAAGGTGACAATCCAGTCCAGCCTTTCCTAACCGTTGTATGGTTTATAATAAAGCACAACTTCTATCAAAAAAGCACATTTGAAAAGTAACCCTAAGCGATTTTTCCAGCAAAAAAAGAAAGAGGCACATGTATGTAGCAATGTTTAATTTGGCACTTACATTTTAATCAGAAAGTTAGTGGTAGTGACAAAATAATTCAGTTACTAAATATTTACCTAGTTCTAAATTCAGTCCTTGAATCACAGTAGGCCAAAATCATGATTTGGTCTTTCCCATGATGTATTTAAGGGTCCTTGAATGGCCCACAGGTTATGTCTGTGGCCTTGAACCTGGCTAAGGAAGACATTCTGGATTCTAGCTTTATTCCAGCCTATGAAACCTGGATGGTAGGATTTCTTCATTAATTTGCTATCACTATACTCCACTGATATGCCCAGCTTTTCTTCCGATGCATTCACTCTTAAACTGAAAAGAAGCATGCCACCTGGTTAGTTAGAAGCACATCTGAGAAAATTGAGATGAAATCTGCACTTGAAAACAGCATCCAAGCAAAAGTCTGTTGATTTCATCACTGAGCTCAGAAGCCAGGGGTGCCACTAAATGTATACATCAGTGACCTATAGCTGGTCCCAATGTTTAAACCAAAATAGACATTGAATTTGTGAGTTTTATACTTTGAACTGTTGGGTACACTTTAATTTTCTTTATTATAATTGTATCTCTATCTTTCCTCCATAGAGCTCAAAGCAACACATCCTGTCTCCTTCCCTGTGAGGAAGCTTCCCAATGATTTTGTGAGAAAAATTAGGCTAACAGTGTGGTAAGCAAAAAAACAGGAAAAAAAACCACAGCTGTTATGTTATTTCCAAATGTTCCATTCCCAGCGTGTTTCAGAAAATAATTTAAGAAATTTAAAATATTTTTTCTTAATTTATTAAGGAACACACATGGCGGACAGTGCTTTAGTCCCCAGCGCTTTTGTTTTTGTTTTATTAAGAATGCGACTGTCCCAAAGTTATCTAGCAAATATAAGAATGGAATGAGGACATTGGATTGATTCTGGTGTCTTCCGAATATATTGGGCTTGTTAACTTCAGCCATGCTGGTTCTGAGGATTCTGGAGGCTGAAGACCAACAGATCTGGCATAGCCAAAGGGCAATAAATCCAAGAAGGCTGCTGTAACCATATACCACCACCCACTCCATTGCATTCCTTCTGCTCTTGTGGAGGAGACATTTTATTTTAAATCCAGCGACACCTCTCCAGGTTGTTAACACCACACCAGCCAGAATGGCTTGGTGGAGAATCTGGATAACAAAATTGTGCTGCAGAACCTCAGGAGCTGCCGCATGAGACGATGTAAAGTAGCTGCTTCCTGCAATTTCTGTTTATATCTCCAATCCTGAATGAGAGGAAGGGCCAGAAATCCATGTAGAATTTCCCAGGAAGCATAGACCTACTTCCAGTGTAGATATAATTGTACTCATATATTTAGCAATTATGTGAATAATTGATATTAAATAAATAGATGCGAAGAGCTCAATGTGTCTTAGAACCTCTGTTTCTAATCCAGCTTGCATCTATTATTTTAAATCATTAATGAAGCTGTTAATTGCATGAATGATACTACTTCTGTTTTGGCCTTCAAAGTAGCATTATTTATTTGGATTTATTAGATTTAGATGTATAAGCCACTTGATTCCATCATGTTGGTGGGGGGATGGAATAAATATTCCACCCAATAGGCTTACATCACAATCAGGTTTTGTTGCAATGTTTTTATATCTTAGCAATGCCAAATAAAATAGCTTTATGCAAGCTGGTGCTTTGCAGATGTTTGGTTTACCACTGATAGGATCCCAGCCACCAGGGCAATGAAACAATGATGGCTGTATGAGTAACATCAGCAGTCTTCCATTCCACTGCATTGGGACATTTTAGTTTAGGCCTCACTTAGACTAGCAAAGATGATAAGGCTGGACTTCTTCATTTTGAATATAGAGTATATTCTATATAGACTATAGAAGACTGGGGGTTAGCGTTCCCAAAGCCACAAGTGATTATCCTGTCTTGATAGGCCACAATGAGCTTTTGTTGTTGTTTTAGTTTGGAAATATATTAAAAGCTAAGTAGTGTCAGCTGTCATCAATTGTGGTTTGCTGTGCTGTCTCTGGCACCTTTGCTGGGTAAGTGCCAGCATCATGGTTAATGTTAATCCATGCTTAGAGTGTCCTGCCTGTGCAATAATTTCTAATTATTCTTATTCACCATGATACCCAGCCATAATACCATACAGCAAGTGACAAATTCAAACATAGTAATCATACTGATTACTTTTGCAGTTTGTTATTATACTGGATAGATTTACATACCACATACTACATACTAAATGAAGAACAAGCCACATTATGGCTCACTGTGACTTATGAACCCAGTCACCATGAAGCATCTAACACTTGGTTTTAGTACAGCAAGCCTCTGCTAGAAAAAGACATTAGAAGTTCTGCTTCCTTTACATATGCCTTTCAAAATGCCTTCCCTTCATTTTTAGGATCTGCTAGAGAAGCAAACATAAGCAAAAAAGCACCAGCTGAGCACATAGATCTGAGCACATGTGTCTATGGATAAATGCCAATGGTTACGATATAGCAAACGTGTGCCGCGTTGGCACATTTCTTTCTTTTATCAACAGCACACACATACACTGAGCATGATAACACATATATTATCAGCATTAAACCTTTTTTTCTTGAAACAAAACAATGACAGCTTCTTGCTCCACATAGAGAGATTAAAAACATGATCTCTGTTTTAATGAGTTCAAGAATGGAGCCAAAGTAGTTATTCCTAAGATTTACATAGCACATTTCTGAGCACTGAATGCATTTCATGAATAGGTGGATGGATGGATTTCAATGAGCCAAATGTGGCAGGGGCCACCTTCCCAACTTATCTTAATCAGAACCCCGCACAGTACATTAGGCTAGATTAAGAGACTAGATTTATCCATGGCACTAAGACTACATCCAACTCATAAACTATCCCAAGGGAATTCTTTTACATGGTTCACACAATATTGCAAACCATTATAGGTTTTATTTGATTTTGTCATAGTTTTATGTTACCGGAGCCATTATGGATATATCTGTGGTTTATGGTTGAGTGTGACATGTGCATTTATTTTTTTATCCCTCACATTGATATAGCCAACCAATGGAATGTTTAATCAACCCACAGCTAATTAAACCATGCCTTAGAATAATGTGTAAATCAGGTTAACACATTAGCCACACTAACTGCCAAAGACATGATCTCAATGAATTTCACAACACCTCTAAAAGATAAATTAGATCAATCTCATACTGTTGATGGAAAGATGAGACCAAGAGAAGGATGGATTAACTGAGGCCACACAGTGAGTTAAGTTAGCAGAGAGAAGAAGCAGAAGTTTTACAGGTCACATATTTAAGGCATCCTGGCATGGAAGATTTAAAGCATGTTGTGCTTTATTCACTAAAACACTGCCATTTGTTGTTTTAGATCTGAATACCACATACTGAGTGATATGTAACCAGCTAACTTAAAGAAAAATTGCCCAAGAAGATGATGTCTAAAAGCATGTTTAAACAGTTTTTAAAATCCCATAGCAAACCATGGAAGCAACACTTAAGCATAATTTTTGCAGCTAGCTTGCCTTTACATGCAGCCATAGAACTAACCTCAGCAAAGAAGCAAACCTATAGATTCACTTCAGCATAGTCCATGAACAACATAATGGCAAAAAATACATTTCTCTGGATATTGATTTACAGTTTTTTCCTAATACTCAAAGCACATGTTTTATATCTGACAACCAAACTGCCAAGCTCAACAAATAAAACAAATAGTTTTTATATTTGTTTTGTTTAAAGCTCACTTAAACAAAAAACGGTTTTCCTATGTGGCCCTCAAGCTACAGAAAACACTCCCAAGGAGGTGCCTTATGAAAACTCATTTCTTTTGCCAAACTTGTTATTGTTGACCTAATTGTGATTTTATTGTTTTTATTCTTATGTTTTATAATTTTTATTTTTTAATATCTGCAGTCTTCCTTGAGTATTGTATAAGCAGACACATGGAGTATAAATCTAATCAATAATTTGGCAATCTGAAAACTTAACAGCATAGCAACTTTATCTATAATGCATGTTTTTACTTTTGGCAATTGGTTGAAAAGGAAAGCACAGCACACACAGAATATACATAGGGACCACAACATTTCAACCTGCAAACTCTAACTTTCTGATAGCAAAGAGTTAAAATAACAGTAAACTTAATAACCAGACTGGAATATATCTATTTTTTATGTCCAAAATGATTTGTCCCAGTCTCTGAACATGTGATTACCTTACTCACCTTTGTCCTATCTTCAGACCAGAGTCTTAGTTTGTCCTTGTGGCTTTATTGGCTAATGCTCTTTCCAAGTCTCTGCGGCTTGGAACAATTTAAAAAGCCAACCATAAACCATAAAACATTGGAACCTTTGAAACAATGTAGAACAAAACACTCAATTTTTGGACAAAAATTTGAAAGGACAGAACTTCCAAACGTAGAACTCAGAATATCAAAATGGTCACTCTGAGTTTGGAATATTCAAACTGGGGGGGGGGGGGGGGGGGTATATTTCTACTGTATTCAAAAGGTTTGACAGCAGACTTTAAAAAAAAAGATTTTCCATTGCCTCCTAAAGAAAAAAATAGCAGGCATTAGTTGACTGTCAGTCAGTCAAGCACCAGGTAAAAATAATTCTGGGATCACACAGCAAGTATATAATTAGGAAAAGGTACTTAAATAAGAATGTATGTTATTGTAATATCTGGAATTGGGGATGACCATGTTTTGTACTCTTCTTTGGTCTCACAGAAAGTTGCTTATCTGAAGTCAGATTCATAGCCCAGGTCCTTCGTGTCTACTCCAGGAACGAGCAACTCCGGCAAAGTTGGTGCCTCTTGACCTACTTTCAAATGGGCTCTGCAAGCAATTCCAAATATCCAAGAAGAGTTCGTTTTCCACTAGTAAGAGAGAAGAGAGTACAGTAAGAGGAGTTCCAGAAGGAGGAGGTGGGGTGGGGAGCACCAGAGAGGTATTTTTGGCTTCAGTGTAACCTACCTTGTGTCCTCCTGCAAAAGAAATGTGACCCTTAGAGAGAAAAAAGTTTGCTCACCCTCAACCAATACTGATGGTAATTATTCAGAGTTTCTCATACCTATCCAAAAATGGCCAGGACTGAACCCGAAACCTCTGCATCGAAAGGATATGTGCTGTCACACAGTTGTGCAGAGACCTGGAAACACACTGGAACAACAGACTTCCAAATCTTAGGAAGATAATTCATTGAACAAATATATTATCTACAAAGACCCTAAAGAGAGGCTGATTGATACAGATGTAACCAAGAGAGGCTTTGGGAGAAGTCTGGAAGCCATTTCATTTCTCCATTATTGCATTTATATTCTGCCTTTCAGAGTTTCCCCTCATTTCATCCTCACAACAATAACCCTGTGAGATAGGTAGAGAGGCCTATTTATTTATTTACACATATAGCATACAGTCCAATAGCTAGGACTGAAAGACACTGACTGGCCTTACTCAATCCCAACATTCAACATCTTAACCACTACATCACCCCATTGCATTTGTTCATTTAAGGTGGAAGTATTTAATTATTGTCAGTTTCTTTTATCTGCGGAAGACCCCCATACCCATAAAATCAAAAGGCCCCGTGCTTTGTAGCCTGGGGGACCTGGTACAGAATGATGTAGTAGGTAAAAAACACTAATAGGTCAAGTTCCCCACCTTGCAAAATGAAAGTGTTTTCTGCTAGCATAAAGCCACCATAGACTTGGTGGCCATGGTTAAGCAGTCATGGGTTATTTTGACTATGTTTTGATAACTAGGCCACAACAGTAGAGTCCACAGATCATGTGAAATCATAAGCCATGTTTATAAACCATCAAGCCTGGGTTGTTACTTTAGGCCAGAACCAAGGCAACCATAGTATAACACCACTATGTTACAACATAGTGCATTGTGTCAAGCCAAACCAAGTGTGAAACTTTTCTCTTGCAAATTGAAAATACTGATGTTCATCCAGAGAAAAACATTGGGTGCATCTTTCATCATGCCTTGCATCATATTTAGTAGGTCCCTGAAAGGCAGCAATTTTGTATAGCCTGAAGCTTACTGCTTGTCTAATCCTGTTAAAAGATTCCTTAACAGTCAAATATTTCAATTTTATTGATTACAAAATGTTTCCCACCAATGAAAAAGAATTAACTGAAAGTGTTGGGAAACTCCCTTTGCTACGCAAATCAGGGTTATCTGACCCCAGCATTATCTCAGCTTCTCCTCCAAATGAATCATTGCTGCAATTTCACCAGGCATTGGGCATTCTTAGAGATCACTTTCAACATGATTAGAATGAAGGACTAAGGCTCTGTGCACATCACAGAGAATCTTTCAGCTAATAAGAAAATATTGAGATGTCTCTCAGTACTAAAATTATGTTTTTATTTCTTCTTTTCTTCTCTTTTTTTCTCTTGTACAACTCTCTCCCCACAAATTTAAAATAACATAAATATCATTTTTACATTCTGTCATTTTAGTAGTTAAATACAGAAGGATTTGCCCCTACATAGATATGGATAAGGCTAAGATACATACCATACATGAAATAGCAATCCATATCAGTCAGATAGTTATCGATAATTAACACCATGTTGTGTTCTAGCATGACTCTATGAATGTCTATTTAGAATATATCCCTTTTTTTAGAGAAAAGATCAGCCTAATCATTTACATTTATTTATTTATTGCACTCCTTATTTTATACCGCAGTATAAAATAAAACAACAGATACATAACAATACACCATCATAAGGAGGTACCTCCTTCCCACAAATATCTTAACCATTGAAAGTTCTGTTGACCAGCTTCCTGAATATCAGTGAAAGGGCATTATACCAATTTCTACAAGAAAGTGAAGGTCGTTCCAGCGGAGTGGGGCCATCACTGAGAAGCATTAGTTCTTCCCCTACTAAATCTCCTACAGGGGAACCCTCAACATCTCTACATAAGGCATGTGGACTGCATGAGTAAGTTCTACATGAAGAAATGATTCTGCAGGTACCTGGGAGCCAAGTAATATAGGGGTTTAGAAGTTAAAACTAGTGGTGCTCAATAAGTCAGATTTAGATACCCAGAAGCCTATTGGCAGTGTCAGATGTGTACAGCAGTTCCCACACAGCAGAAGGTGGGCTATTGCATTTTATACCAATGGCAGCTTCCAACAGTCTTCAAAGGGAACTCCATGTACAAGGCTCTGCAGTAATCTACATGAGACGTGACGGGTATGAGCCTGTAGTTCTCTCTATTACTTTCTAGGTAAGTGCACAGATACCTTCTCACAGCTTATACTGAATTATTCCCAAAGATCATCACATGGTAAAGAATGGAATGAGAAAATATTACACGTTCTAATCTTCTATCATAGTTTTGTTTATTAAATCCACACACTTTACTGGGGGCATTATTTTCCCTATTTCATTGCCAAATTACATAAGGCAATGAAAATGAAAAGGGGAGGTTTTAATCAAGGGAATGGAAGTAGCAGAAACATTTGGCAGAAAATGATCGTATAGGAAGGTTTTTATGGGAAAGTTAAACCCTAAGATTTTCTTTATCTAAATTATGACAAGAGTTATAACTTTCATGACTTTTGGCTTTATCACTGGACATGTATTTTGACTTCATTCCTTTATTTAATCCAACTGATCAAGTCCCAAAACCGTTATGGGTACAATTAAAAAGTGATTTTATAATATCTTGGCACTGAGGTTTGGTTATTTATTTATTTAAAACACTTACATAGCTACCAATAGAGGTGAATATGTGTAGCTCAGGGTTGAACGAACCCCAAGGACTCCACACTTACATAGCTATCCATCTCCCATATAACTCTGGGTACTTAACAATTTAGTTAATAGTCTACCATATTTGCAGTATTAAACACTGCAGGGCATATTTGAAAGAATTTGGAATGGAAGTGTAACATTGACTTTTATTCATGTGATAAACATATGCTTTGGAATAATCCCAGTCTGGAAACTGCAGGTAAAACTGTTCTAATTCATAGACTAATAGGAGTAATAATACTGCAGTTCTAAGTTTTTCAAACACTCAAATTACTGCGAGAGGAATTGGGGTATCTAAAATTATGGAATCACAGTATATCCAATCAAAACAACTGTTGATTTCATAGGTTAATCCAAATGCATTAACAGGATCTAAAGCTCCTGAGTTATTGTAAGCACTGAAATGTGTTCTGGATGATTCCAAATTAAAAAGTATTGTTAAAATGGACATGAGTTATTCACAAGAATTTTAGAATAAAGAATTGGAATTCCTCATAATAACAAATAGGGGTTAAAGGTCTTGAATAATGTATGTTTCCTATTATCTTAATATGACATTAAGTCAACAAAAACACTTTTTCACATATTTATTGGACAATTCAGAAAATATTTAAAAAGGGCTGGCTCCCAGCTTCACTTATACTGGAAGTACAAATGGAGGGGAACCTTATGCATATGCTAAGGGCTTGACACACTATCATCCTCTTTTGGTTTGATAGCCATAAGTTCTTTCATAGATTTTGCAAAGAGTTATATATTTAAAGATGTGAATGTGATTCCAAATCGTATACTAAAAAATTAGAATCTATCATTATATGGACAACTATGGATCCATCAAACATGGGGCATAGAAAAATGATTACTCTTTTATAATAGAAAGACAGTGCCATCCTAAGATTTATCATTTTGGATTGATATGTATTCATGTTGTGCTTACAAACTGGCTTTTTATGGATGTAATGGAAAGACTGATCGATATTACTCAGTGTAGTCATGGTTTAATGCTGTGATTAAGCACCAAGAAGCTGTTTTCTATATGTATGATTCCTTTCCTTTCCTTTCCTTTCCTTTCCTTTCCTTTCCTTTCCTTTCCTTTCCTTTCCTTTCCTTTCCTTTCCTTTTTCTTTTTCTTTTTCTTTTTCTTTTTCTTTTTCTTTTTCTTTTTCTTTTTCTTTTTCTTTTTCTTTTTCTTTTCCTTCCTGCCCTGCCTGCCTGCCTGCCTGCTTGCTTGCTTTCTCTCTCTCTCTCTCTCTCTCTCTCTTTCTTTCTTTCTTCTCCTGTATCCTTTTCTTTTTCCCCCTTTTTATTATTTCCAACCCAACATAATGTTGGAAAGAAATCATGTAAAGGGGCTAGGATCCATCAGCAGGATAACTCTCCAAAAATTGAACACAACAGGATCAAATTTGGTGTAGTGGGAAAGCCAGCAAAAGAAATACCAAGTTTGAAAATGGCCCAGATCTGGCTGAGGGTGCAAAGGAAAAGATCCCTGGAGGGGGGAAAAAAACCCCAGGGCATCCCTAAGGGAGAAGCAGTTTGGTGCTAGCTTGGAATATTGCTAACTGCTCAATTCGAACCCCCCACCTTCTTCCTCCATAGTCTTGTGATCCAGAATGAAGTGTATGCAACTCACCACAAAATACAGATGCAACATGCAGGGAGAGCAGAAGCACACACAATGGCAACACGTTTGCATCCACTCTGATTAGATATGCGTGCAAACAGAGAGAGAAATAGAGGCAACCCGTATGCACTGATCTTCAATATACCTTTCTCTCTCTCTTTCCTCCCCTCCCTCACACACATTCTGTTACACAGAAAATGTGGTCCTGGTGCTGGCTGCCAGTTGCACTGGCTTCAAAAAAAAAAAAAGTTGGACCAATTCATGGACATCATAGGGGTCAATGGCTATTAGCCTTGATGGCCATCCACCGGGAGACTAGGGGCCTTCCTTGTGCAGTTGGTTGGCCCCTGTGAGAACAAGACTGCTGGACTGGATGGGCCAGGGATCCAATCCAGCAAGGCAACCTTATGTTCTTATGTTTAAGAAAATACGGATGCCTCCTATGTCCCCTGTGGTAAAGGAGTTGGAAAGAATTCTAGAAGCCTATTCTGCACACTTTCCCTATTTTGTTATTCTTTCCACTCCCTTGGAATGTTGGAGAGAAATATTTGTTTAACTCTGTCTTTCTATCAGCAGGATAACTGTTCAGGATAACTGAACAGAATGGGAGGAATTAGATGTGGCAGGAGAAGACAGCAAAAGAGAGGTTGAGTCTGAAAATAGCCCAGATGAGGCTGCTGACTGCAGAGAAAAAAATCCAGAAAATCCATAATGCATTTCTATGGGAGATGCAGTTGAGCAGCAGCTTGGAATGTTGCTGACTGTTCCATTCTAAGCTCCCTGTCATGTGACTCACAGTAGAGCATACATCTTGGGCACAGTAACATGTGCACACATAAGCACACAGAAACACACTTGCAATACAAGGCAAACACACAAGTATTACGCCACATTTCCTTCATTGCACAAAAGAAAAAACTGATGCTTCCTATGGCAACTGCTAATAAAGGGGTTGGAAAGAATTCTGGAAATCATTCTCAGCATGCTTCCCCTACATTGTCTTCCGTTCATTTTGGTTCCGAATCGTTTTTCTTTATTTCTGTATGTTAAAGCATTTTTTTAAAAAAGAAAGTGATCATGTAATTGATGTAAAAGGTTAGTAAACTCTTGATTTAAATAAACCATTGATTTAAAGGGTTAATTAAAAAATTAAATAAATGGAAAGACTCTCTATACCAGCCCCCCAGTGAAGACAGCAGAATGCTAACAGGCAATAATAAAAAGGGTTAGGGTTAATGAACTCTTATTTTTACTCAGTCTTCTCCAACAAAAAGTTACATTTCACCTATGTGACTATAAAGGCAAGATGAAACAGGCCTGAAGCTGGAGGTCAATAGAATCATGTTCAGGAAATATCCATTTATCTGAATAAGTTTAAATCTCCAGGGTAGATAACAAAGGAATATATTCATGATCCAAACAACCCTTTACGTATTATATTTGAGAATCCTGGAGAACTGGTAGTGCCACATTACTGAAGGGGGGCAAAGGTTATCTGTATCTTCCAAAAGGGGAAAAAAGAAAGATTCAGAGAAGTACCATACTATTCATCTGACATCAATACCTGAGAAATTTGTAAAGTAAATCATAAAGATATTGCTCTGTAAGCACCTTGAAAGCAGTATGTTAACTATCAGTAGTCAGCATGGATTTGTCAAGAACAGGTCTTGCCAGACTAGCCTGATTCCAGTTTTTTGAATGGGTAGTTTCTATGGGAATGCTATATACATGAAATAAACCTGACTTCAGCAAAGTATTAGATATCTCATAGTATTCTGATAGGTAAGCTAGTTAATGGATACACAGAAGGATTGAAAATCATCGTTTAAAAATGCTCATCAATATTCCTTGTCAAACTGGAGTGAGGTATTAAGTGGGATGCCACAACTGGGCCCTATATTTGTCACCATTTTTATTAATGACTTGGTTGCGGTAGAGGGAATGCTTGTCAAATATAGGTGGAACAACTAATTTCCTAAAAGATAGAAATAACTTTTAAATGGCTTTTGATAACTTAGAGAAGTGGCAGAAAATTACAGATGGCAATTTAACTGAGACAAATGCAAAGTTCTTCACTAAGGAAAGAGAACTCAGTGGGCAGTTATAGGATGGGGAAATTCATGACTTGGTAGAAGTAGCTGTGAAAAGGATTTTGGACTAGTAAGTAATTGCAGACTGAATAGAAATCAGCATTATGAGATACCTGCAGAATGGACAAATGCAATTTTAGCCTGATTCAACAGATTTGCTACAATTTCCAAATCACGGGAGGCAATATTCCACCAAAGCTAAGCTACTGCAGCAGTTCGTGGCACTATAGTTTAAGGATACAGACAAAATGGAACAGATTCGGAGAAGGGCAGTAAAGATGATTGGGGGACTAGAAATTAAGATCTATGAAGAAAGACTATAGGACTCAAAGATTCCTATAAGGAAGGAGCTGAGAATATTTAGCATTGAGACGGGAAGAATTAGAGGCAAGGTAGAATAGAAGTTTTGAAATACCTGAAAGGA
Source organism: Liasis olivaceus (assembly GCA_030867105.1). Taxonomy (NCBI): domain Eukaryota; kingdom Metazoa; phylum Chordata; class Lepidosauria; order Squamata; family Pythonidae; genus Liasis; species Liasis olivaceus. The sequence continues at coordinate 31,581,491 of CM061349.1, read as the reverse complement.
TGTCATGCAGAAGAAAGTCAAGACCTGTTATCCATTGTTTCTGAGAAGAGAACATGGAATAAGGGACGTTTGTGATAGGAAGGCAGATTCCAGCTGAAAAATGTTAGAAAAGAAAAGACCTAACAATAAGACCATTTGGCAGCTGAGCCAATTACCCAGAGAACTGGTGGAATCCCCTTCACTAGATGTGTTCAAGTGGAAGCTAGACAGTTATTTGTTGGGAGTGATTTAATTTGAATTCCCACTCTGAACAGGAATAACTGGCTCCTTCCAACTGCGTAACTGTATTTTGCTGTGAGGCTGTGCAAGCAAAAGAAATTAAGTCCCATTCAATTCATTAAGTTTTGCCCCAAATACGTATACCACTGCAGTATAAGCTTATTTACCCTTCATTCCACTGAACACAAAGGGGCTTATTTCTGGGTAAACATTAAAAGCTACTAATTATTATAATACCATTCTACATGCCAACAAAAGAATATGCTTGCTCTAAGGATCTTACAGTCTGGATTTTAGCCCTGGGGAAGATCACAAAGAGCAAAGTAAAGGGAGGAAAAGATTAGAGGGAAAGACTTGTTTAGCCATACTTACTGAACACTGCACTGTATCCATAGGGATTAAAGGAATTTTAAAAATCTTTTAAAGAAAAGAAATAATAAACAGTGGCATGCCCTACTATAGAGCACTTGGTTGAACATCTACAAGGGTCAGCGGTCAACAGTTCCTGACATGCTCCTAGCCTTACCTATGATTTCTCCTACATCTAAGTAACTTGGCTATCACCAGAGGTCCTGAACTTAATTGTTTCCCAGAATCACATGGATTTTTGTCTCCTGCCTCCAGAACTGAACCACTGAGTATTCTGAGGTGACCTTTCCCTCCGACCCTACCAGGCCCATGACAATGGATAAAGCTGTTCTAGAAACGACACTAGATTGAAGGGGGAAAGAAGTTCTTCAAAAGTCTCAAGTTATTTGATTGCACATTTGTTATGAAGGACAACCAGGAAGTGCAAGGCTGTTGTCAACCAGATTTGCAGCACATGGACGATAGAGAACAGTCTGTACTTCAGACACATGCATACAATTCCAAACAGAATCAAAATAAGTCCAAAAGTAGGGAAGGCGGAGGAAGTTACGCACACTCATGCTTGCCACAAAGAGAACAATTTATTTGGGAAAACAACAACTGCTCTCAAATTGATGAGAATTACATCTATATTACTGTTCCCCTCCTGTTTCCATGAATTAAACTTTTAACCTGAAGAATAGATTATTTATTATTGGGGAAACCTTAGCTTTCCTCAGTCTGGTGCTCCCTTGATTTTCACCTAGGCAGGGCAATGGCCAATCTAGTTGAGAATTATAAAATGGGCAATCTATCAACTTATTTGTAGGGCACCACATTCCTAAGGTTGGTAAAAAGTTGGTAAAAAATTGACTTTGTAGAAGTTCATAAGAACTAGAATTATCTGATTTCTGGCTAAAATACTGCTTCAGTCAGAGTTCTGTATTAACCAGGAACAGGCAACATACTGCCATGAGAATCAGTGTATTCTCACACACCTCCTTTGATGCTTATCAGGATCCTCCCTAGTTGATCTTTTCTAAAAGGCTTTTTTAAAAGATCTTTTTAATAAAACGTGAAATAGGAAACTGATAGGCTGCAAAGCCAAGCACCAGCTTACACCAGCCCAGAGCACTATATTTGTCTGTAGCAATGCCTTTGGTTCTTATAAAGGTTCCACTGATGGATGAATCCAGTCTGGGAGGCTAGTTTGCCTTCAGGCAAATGGGTGTTTTGTGACTGACCATGCCTGTCATAGCAGCCTTTGGGTAAGCTATGTTTTCAAAATTCCAGTTATGTCCCCTCTTTACACACAGAAAAATCTGACCCAGATTTGGCGGGACACATCAAGAATGCCAGTACTCAGTTTTTTCTTTGAGCAAATGACCTACTACCTCCCCCCCCCCCCCCATCTGTCTTCTTTTTAATGCTGGGGATTAGGAGCATACAATATAAATCCTCTCCACACCAAGGGACACAATTGTTGCTGTTTTTTCATTGTGAGTAGCTGATAATCTATCTATGATTGCAGTAAGGTATAAATGAGATCGATCAATATTTGATTGCTGGCATCCTTGCTTCATTGGATCTCTGCTAGGAAGTTTGAGTCCAGTGATCACCAGATTATCAGGCAGGAATATGAGCCAATCAGTGGAATTAAGTCTACAAAACAAGCATTAAATTCTCAGTATAAAGGAAGCATTACCTATGCTGTTTCAGTCCCTTCTCATTCCAAGATCTTGTCTAACAAAACACCTGTGCATTTTAAAAATTTTATTCCCAAAGCTTTGCCTGACTTTCCTTCTCCATTTTGCATTTCTGGCAATAAATGAAACTTCCCAGAATCCCTTACTTTGAAATATTAAGTATGAGTCACACTGTATCCTTCAAAAGAGGCTGCTCTTAGAGATGGATCTTTTTTTTCCTCTGGAAAAAAAATGAAAAGATTAGCATGTCTACCCAAGCAAACATTTATAAGAAGGGATATTGGAGAGTGATAGGAATTAAAGTAAAGTACTACGTTTCATCATTCTAATTGTAACACGATTTACCCACGCAATAGAATGACCACACTATAGAAGTGAAGGAAATTTGAAAGTGATCTAATCCAAGTTTCTGTTGACAGCAGAATCTACATTCCTGAGATGACCATCTTCTGTTTAAACATTTAAACATTTCAAGATATTCCACTGCTGAACAATTATAATTCAAAAGGAGATTTTCCCCCCTAATATTCAACTAAAATCTGCTGCTCTGTATGCCCATATGATACCACTGCTATGCAAACTGCACTAGTTGACAATATGCTTCTGGATGAAATTCAAGGTTATCACATATAAAACCCTACATAGCATGGGATCCAGTTATCTGAGGGACTGCCTATCTTCCATGGTATCTGCCCAACCAGTAAGAACTGACAGAGTGGGTGTGTTCCAGGTCCCCTCTATGAAGAAGTGTCATCTTTCAGGACCCAGGACTCCTTCTCTGTTGCAGTGCCTGCCTCTGGAATGAGGTCCCCCTGAGATCTGGATGGCTCCCACCCCAATGTGTTCCAGAAGGCCTTAAAGACTTGGCTACTCTCCCAGCCCTTGGGGTAGGATGGCTTGGAACTCCTTGTTAGATGTGCTTGTTGTATCTTCACGTATTTTGATACTAGTGGTCCAGATTTGCCATTTTGTGTATTTCCCTTATTACATTTTTTATTTATCTTCTCATATTTGTATTTGTTTTTTAAATTGTGAGCCACCCAGAGTTGGTCTGGAGTTGGGCGGTGCCAAAGTTGAAATAAATAAATAAATAAAGTTCATTAATTCTACTCTTGCCCTCTTGAGTGACACAGAACCATTTCACTCTACCTTGAACCTGACGGTCCTTCTGATATTTAAAGACTTCCATCATGTCAGTCAGATGCAGTTAAACCTGCCCTGTGTTCTCAGCTATTTTTCAATCATAGGATTTGAGTTCCATCACTTTTCTCTGTATATGTCAGCCCTACAAGGTAGGCCAGACCAAGAAACAGATGCCACATATGCCTAAAACTACTTTTATTCAGATTGGCAATAGTAACAGAATCTTGCAAGTCTGAATGTGCTTCTCCTCCTCTCTTATCTTCATGTGAATTTAGGGGTGAATGTCTGAGACCCTTCCCCCTCATCTGGGCTTCTATAATGTTTATCTACTCATTGTCTTGGTAACAGATCTTCCCTCTTTCTGTCAAGGTCACCCTATATACTCTCTACAGGATATGACCCAGTTTATCAATATTCTTTTTGGACGCTATTTTTCTTGACCAGCACAGAATAGAGACCTATTGCTTCTTCTAACTTGAAGATTATGATTCTGTTAATGCAGCCTTAATATCTGTGAACTAATTTTACCCATACATATACATCACTGATTTCTTTACATTTGGTTACATAGATTCTTTGGGGCTGAGGGCCATACTTGGTCTTGGAAACCAAGAGAATCTCACTCTAAACTGTGTATGGGGGCAAGCAAATAACTAAATTTCATTGAATATTAATGTATATTCATAATTACTTTATATACAGTATATTTAATATCCTCTTTTCTTCACTAAAAATGTATTTTTAGCACCATTCAATGCAAATTTGGGAGGAGTTTTGTAGGGAAGGCACATCCAATGGCTGCAGCCTGTTCACTCCAGCTCTGAAATAAGGACTGGTTTATATATGCATGTGTAGCACATGACGACTGTTTCCTCAAGTGCATCATTGAATAGACCAATGTTTCTCCACTTTGGCAACTTGAAGATGTGTGGACTTTCTCCCAGAATTCCCCAATAAGCATGCTGACTGGAGAATTTTGGGAGTTGAAATCCACACATTTTCAAGTTGCCAAGGTGGAGAAACAATGGAATAGACCATTACAGAATTAACATTACAGTAAATCAATATGTCCTCAAAGCACTTTAAGCAGGGGTGGTGCTATCCCATCAAGAAACAACACCAGAGAAAACTGTAATGGATATATAGTAGCTTCATCTTGCTTCTGATTAGTTCAGCTTGGTTCAGCCTGTTTCATTCCATCCAGACCCTTACAGCCTTCAGACACTGGATCAAGATGTTGGCAGCGTCCCCAGTGTGGCCAGGAGTAGTGATGTAGTATTGTCAGCATTTTGATGATATCAAACCCCAAACTGATGAATGACTTTATCCAATGGCTTTATGTAGATATTAAAAAGCAAGGGAGAGAGAGGACAGAGTTGTGTGTATCATTCAACAAAGGAAAGGCCACCTGAGTTATCTCTTCTTCCCTACTACCAGTGACAGGAACTGCCACGAGGAAGTAACAGAACCATTGCAAAACAATGTCTCCAACCCCCAACCCCTGCAGGCAGTCCAAAGGGAGACTATGGTCAATAGCACTGAAGAGATCCAAAGGGCCAGGAGGGATGCAGTTCTCCCATCCAGCTCACAACATAGATTATCCATAAAAGCAACGGAATCCATCTCCATCCCATGCCCAGGTTTGAAACCTGATTGGAAAAGGTCCAGATAATCTGCTTTCTCTAGGGTACTCTGTAGCTGTATGCCAACAATAGTCTCAATAATCACTGCCAGGAAACAAAGATTAAAAACAGGCAATAGTTGTCAAAAACAGATAGATCCAGGCAGGGTGTCTTAAAGAGATGCACTAGAGGCTCTTTCAAGGCTGCTGGCACCAATTCCTCCTGAAGAGAGCCATTGACCGATATCTGGAACTAGCCTGTCATACCCCTACCAGACCCCTTAAGGAGCCAAGAAGGGAATGGATCAAGCTTGCAAATGGTCAGGAACAGTTGGGAGAGCATCCTACCCACTTCCTGAAAGTCAACAGGCCAAAAATGAATCCCAGATAACATGGCAAGATGTTGCTCCATTGTTACCACAATGAATCTGGACTGTGGTGGTCAAGAGTTTGGCAAATCTCAGCAACTTTATTAGCGAAATGCTGTGCTAAGTGGTCACAGCAGCCAAGCAGATCTTCTTGTCCCCTCCTAGGAAGGGAGTTAGTAACCATAAACAAGGCTGTTGGCTATCAGCCTGCCACATAATAAAAGAGGAGAAATAAAAGTGCTTCCTCATACACATGCTTTGTCAGTTTCTTTTCTCACCTTCCTCCATGCATTTCATTAGCCACTTCATCTCCTGGAGATCCTCAGTAAACCAGGAAACTGCCCATCCATGAGCCAACAGAGAGAGGATATTATGGGGCAATCTTGTCAAGTGCCAATGACCAGGCATTCAACAGAACTGCCCACAAGATTGCTGGGAAGATGTCTAACTACCTGCCATAAATCATCCAAATCCATAAAGCACCTTAGGGAGACCATCCTAATTAGCCTGTTTACCCTACAAAGGTTCATGGCAAGCATCAATCTCACTGGGCTAGGAAGTAATCTGCCTGTGGCTGTAATGGTATGTGGGAATGTTCTTGGGAGACGGGAGGAAGAGCCACAGCCTAGACAACAGTCTGATAAACGAAATCTGAGTCCGAAGGAGGAGGGATGGTGAAAGCATCTCAGAAGGCATCCTCCCTAGCTTTCAGGAGAGTAAAAGCGAAGGGAGGGAGGAGTACTTTCAGATTTGCAAGACTGATGTTAGCTTTGCGAGGTAGTCCAGACAAGAAACACAACCAGAAGTACTAGCTCTGTTGTAAGGTTACATTAACAGAATCTTGCAAGTCTGAAAGTTACTTACATATACTTAATTGCAACAATACAATTAATACAAATGAAGGGGGGAAATTGCATCATCACTGGGAAGAAGGAGATAGCTCATTCTGCCCCTGGGCTTCTTCAACTCTTAAATTTAAGATGCCTTAATCCAATAGAATTAGAGAATGGTCCAAGACAAAATGATGCTCATGCTTTGGCCAGGCAAAGAGAGACAAGGAAGAAGGTAGTTTGTAATACAGAATCTGTGATATAGACTCCTTACAGATTGTTCAGTAAAGAATTAGCTGGAGCAGGATCTGTGCCCTGATTCCATTTCAAGCTCTGAATCCTCTATTGCAGGGTGAGGTGTGTCAGAGCTTGGATCTGTTCTTTCTCTACTGGTTATTGACGTAGCTTCTCAGTTTCTAAACTGACTAGTTTACCTACTTATTAATTGTTCAGTGAAAATTATTAGTCCACCTAGGCTCCAGCTTAGCAATTATTGCATTATAATTGCTACATATTTTAGGGTTAGAGTTGTAGGCCTAAATTCCACCCCCGCTTCTCTTTTGCATGTAAGAATGAAGTATTGTTCTAACATTTGTTAACAACTTGTGCCTGAACTATAAAATCTTTGCTGAGATGGCATTAGCTGGAAAAAATGCAATCATTCTTATGGCTTCCTAGGAATGAGAATGCCCATTCTATCAAAAAATAGTTTGAAAATATTTCAGAGCTTGAGATAGCTCAAAATCAGGCTTCTTAATCCAGATTTAATTTTCTCAATTAATGCCACAATTGGACTGTTTTTCAATTAAAAAAAAAATCTGTCAAAGCCCTTTGAATGCCATCAGAGTAGTAGGTACTAAGCTCCACTGAATAACATGTCAGTTTTGTTCAATTGTCTAACCTAGTGCTGATGAATTTAAATTTATCAGATTTCAGGGGGGCAGTAAGTAAAGTAGCAGACGGGAGGGATTTGGAACTTTGGTGGCCTGTGTGTGTTCATTACTACCAAAATAATAATTTGTTATTAGCATTACTTTCTCCCAGCTTACAATGATTCCCTTTAAAAAAGGTGCTTAAGCCAAGTATTACCAATTTTTAAACCATGAAATGTTAAGAAAGTCTTAGCTGTCTTATATACTAGGAATATTATGCAAGTCCGTGCAGAACAAGGTGAATCACTTATTGACATATTGAATGGATAGTCAAGTTTTTAAATTTTAGTTTTCACATTTACAATATATACTGACAGGAAGGAAGGAAGGAAGGAAGGAAGGAAGGAAGGAAGGAAGGAAGGAAGGAAGGAAGGAAGGAAGGAAGGAAGGAAGGAGAGGTGATATAGCAAATACTTTAGAGGACAGTATCAAAATATTCAGGATAATCTTCACAATCTGGAATATGGAACAAAAAACAGAAAAATGAATTTCAACAAAAATAAATACAAAGTCCTATACTTGTGTAGGAAAAATCAAAGACAAGAGTATAGGATAGGGGAAATCATCAAGCAACTTACATGAGAAGGGCAGTTGCTGCCTTCTTCCCTACAGTGGCCAGCTTGCACACCTTGACCTTCTTCTTCCTCTGAGCCATCAGTTGCAGCTAGCTCTCCACCTTTCAGCACAAGAGGCCTGGTTTGGATGACAAATAATATGGTCATCCTACTCGTACATGACTTGCTAAAATGAGAATTCTAAACTTACAGAGTCATAACTAAAAAGCCATTGTTTCTTGTACCTGCTAATATTATCTAACATATAACAAGGTTCTATATTTCTTGCAGCTTAAGAATACCCACTATACTCTACTAAAAACTGAAATCTCTTTGCCTGAAATGGCAGCCAGACAACTAGTTGGCATTTCATATCAGTCCAAGATTAGTTTATTCAAGATATGCTCCGAATATAAGGTAAGTAAAAGTGTGGTAAAAAAGTTGTTCACAGGGGCTTCCATTAGACATCAAAGCCAGCCATTATATTTGCTCTAGAGAAACTACTAAGCCATTCAAGGCAAAGAACATTTCCTCCAATTCCTGTTAGATCTCCTTTTTAACAAGTCAAGCCATTTTTCAGTGGCATCAACTCAGGGAATTTAAAGGAGCTATTTATCTTGTAATTATCAGGTAAGAAATTAAAACATCACAAAAGATGTTTGTTTTATGCCAGAAAGTGTTTGCAGAGGAGGGGAGGGGAGGGGAGGGGAGACAAAAAGGCAGAAAAAGAAAAACATAAGGAATAATGACACCTATAACAAACTGCAGTGCAGCCAAACTGATAAGAGTGTGTGACGATGTCATCACACAAATGTCACAATTACATACTCGTGTCGCAATGTCTGATACATAAGTTGCAGCATTTGCATGATGAAGTCATCAGGCAAATGTTGTCATTTCCCTTGCCCTTGCCGCCCACTTGTTGCCCATGATGAGAAATGCAAATATCAAACAAGCCACAGGTATTTGAAGGTCAGGTCTATACGGCAGTCTCTCTGCAAGGCTTAGAAGTAAAAGCAATGAACAAACTCTGGTTCAGAAAATAACCTCCACGCCTGCCAATACCAATGCTTTGCTTTTAAAGTAACATATTATTGTACATGAAGTATAAATAAGCACCATATGATTGTAGTAATGCATATTATTGTACTGTATTTTTGAAAATAAAAAATACCATTACTTTGGGTTTTTGTGTTGCCATTAGTAAGATTTTAAATAACTCAAATTGCTGGCCCAAATTTCACATTTCCTAGATTTATATATTTTTTTCTCTTTTTTTTTTTTTTTAACTTTCCAGGAACACTTTTCCATTAAGCACTTGACTTGTCCGCCAAGAAACATCTAAATGTCTGCCATGAAAACTCTATATCTGTAAAAGGGCTGGGACACAGTTCACAGAGGGCCTAAAACCATCAATGCAGAATTTGCCTGTTTTGCCTGCTTGCTGCCATGGCCATCTGCTTTGCTGTGTTCATTTATCTTTACCTCTCTTTCAGAATCACTCCCAAATTATTTCCCTCTCACAGTAATTTCCTACCCTTTGCCTACTAGGAGGAGCTCTCCAAATAACTCCTTCTCTTGTAACAGGTTACTTGAAACTCAAATATACTGATGTGCATTGCAATAACATAATTGGCTTTAATACAAATAGGCTTCTGCAGGTGCTGGTCAAAAAGGTCAAGAGGTAAATGAACATGTCTTATTAACAATATGATGTTTAACAGCTAGACCCTTATTCTTTCAATATTTGCAAATTATTATTTACAAAAAAATATCTCTGTTGGCTCCACCCCTATCAACAGTGTATTCCAAATTACACTCAAAGACAAGAGAAGGAGAAGGAGAAGGAGAAGGAGGAGGAGAAGGAGAAGGAGAAGGAGAAGGAGAAGGAGAAGGAGAAGGAGAAGGAGAAGGAGAAGGAGAAGGAGAAGAAGCTGCCGCCGCCTTAAGAATCACCTTCTAATATACAAATGTCTCACTTTCTTTAATAGAAAAAATGAGATAAAATGCATGGGATGCATGACTCAGAATAACAAAGGAAAATAATTTTTAAATATGTTGCACTCTGCTCAAGATGAAACTGGAACAGTCTGGCCTGTCTGTAAACTATTGGAATGTTTTTTGTTATTTTATTGAGATAACTAAAGTATATACTACTTCTTATATAAAACGATGTCTAAAAATTATTTGCAAAATGAAACATGAAATAACATTTTTTAAAAAAAGAATTAGCATTCTAACATCTGAGATCATATAAAATAACCTTTCAATAGTCTGAGATCATATAAAATAACCTTTCCCAATCTGATGTGCTTTGAATAAACTGGAGCTATAGTTTCCCCAAATTCTCAACCCACGTGCTATCCCAGTCTGGAATTCTGACAGTTCTAACATATCTGGAGGGCACAGGCTGGAGTTAGAGTGAACAATAAATATATATGGCAACAAATATGGTACAATCCTGACCCTGAATATCAGGGAGAACAATCTTGGGGAAGTGTTGAACCCCAACCCATGACACTGAATCTAAACTAGACTGACACCTTTTCCAACAAAATTTATTGAAAGATATAAGCTTTTATGAGCTGTTAGTTGGAAAAAGTGCTGACTCCTTCTGATTTGGGACTACCATAAACTAACTTGGCTGTCCTCCTACAATGTAAACTAGACTCTTTGTCAGGTAGGTGCTCTTTTCAGAGGAGCCCCTGAAAGAAAATCCCAGAGGAGTGCTGGGATTTAAGCAAGTAAACTATATATTTCAAACTTTTCATTCTTGAAGTGTGGGATGGAGTCTGCAACTTGTATTTAATCTAGCCCAGGAGAGATAAAAAGCCTTTGTTAAGCTACAAATCTTATGACAACTATTGTACTTGGTGCTCTCCAAGGTTCTTCAATTTCAGCCTAATTGAGCCACAATTAGTCATTCATCATGCCCCTTGGACTCCCACTTGTGGTCAAGACAAGATAAACCACCATTTGTCTACAAAAGCCCTGGATGAAAAAATTTGTCTCACTCCACATTCCATGGAAGAGGCATAACACCTGAACATGCCCCCTCCACTAGTTTTCTCTTCTAAGCTCAAGCATTCTAGGGCCTAGAAGGAATCCTACCAATATCAGCCAGATGTTCTAAGAAGATTCTGACTCTAAGATTTGCAAGATGACTTTCTTGATAAGGTCATTTTCTGTTTTCAAATTGCTCTCAATTTTCAGATTCTTATTTATGTACATTGTGTGGTTCTTTCTGCAAAAACATACAAAAGACAAAGGATCCATCCTCTCACTTAGTTTGAACAGATAGAGAAATGAATCAGAGGGTGCCTACTTTAAATCATCCTTCTACTAGAAAGTCACCACCAGGAGGCAATTAGACATTCTGTCCAGAGCAAACTCGTCATCACAACAGCAGAGCATTTTATGTTAAATCCAAGATACAAAGCAAGAGGTGAAGATGGATTTGTACTGCAAGCTGCGATACTGGATTCTTGGAGTTTCTCTTCCCACATGATGCTTCCTGACAACACAGAACATGGAGAAATGCATTTCCCATGTTCTGCTGCTCTCAGTTTCCCCTGACAAGTCAAGAAGCTAGTGGCTAATTCATTTGTTGGTCTTTGGGACTTTCTTCTCCCACATTTTTCAAGTTTTATTTGTGTTGCTGTTTTTCAAATTGCTGTTTTAAATTACTGTGGTAGACCTTTATATGTATTAGATGTATGCCACTTTGAATACATAGTAAGATGAATATGACTATTTAACATAAGTGAATCAGAACTGGAAGAAGCCATTGGCCATCAAGTTCAACACTGTGCTCAGTGCATGAATCCAGACTTAAGAATCCATTAAAAAAAATTACCCATTCTCTACTTAAACATATCCAGTGAAAGGGAACCCACTAAGGAGAGTAAAGGTGATGCTAAACCCCTCTGCTTGCTTGCTTTCTTACCCAATTGTCTTTCTTCTCCCACAACTGATATTATAAATGAACTTATCTGAGAGGAAATAGCAAGAGACTGCCTGGGAGGTAAAAGATAGGTGTATAGCACAGAATCCAGTTTAGAAAATACTCATACATGACTTTTTAACTAATTAAAGCAAATATGCTTGCTGCCATCACATCTAGTTTGCTTCATACCATCACCTCACGATCGCTTCAATCTACAGAACTGGATAGTAATTTATGCTAATTTGCCTTGTTTTGTGGATTATCTGGATTATCTGGATTAAGTGCTTTGAACACTTCACTTTATATAGGCCGTAGCTCACTTATCTATTAATAAATTTACCACCTAATGTCAGATTTAGTTCAGAGAAAGATATGTACTAGATTGCACTGCAAAAAAAACCCAAACAAAATCTTGCAACTTTTCCTCAAGTTTTTCCCAACCTACATACTTTCAGCAAACACAGCTCTCTTCACAGTGTCATGCTTCTTTATTTTCTGACTGTTGCTGTTGCTTTCTTTAATGCTAAAACAAACCACATGAGGTAGTTTCTGTGTGATTCTGAACAGCCACAAAGGAAAAACAAATATAAAATACCTTTTCAACTTTTATTTAGCAGTTTTCAAGACATATTTCTTCCATCTTTGGTGGGGGGGAGAGGGGTTGCGAAGAGATGACTCCATTTAGAGAGTGAATATTATTGCCATTTCTTAAGAGAAAAAGTAGAAAAAGTGAATTGTTTACACAGTGTAAAGGTATACATGCAAACAAACTTATAATTCCTTAGCAGGACTTTCCCTCCCTTTCTTCCACCTTTGCCCCTCACACAGCATCCATAAATTTGTTTTACAGATTCCCCCAAACTCTTGGGGAAATTTGAGGTCACTTAGCAGCCTCCTCATAGAATCAAAAATGTAAGGCTTGGAAGGGACCACGTGGTTCAACACCTTGCCCAGTACAGGAATCCCTGAAAAGATGGTCATCTGGCCTCCCTCGTGGATTTTCTGTGTTATCCACCAATTTCAGCAAATCTATAAGAACCCACCCAGCATACCATTTCTACACTTAGTGCCCAGATTTGTGGTTTATTATTTAGAACTGTCTATTTTTAGCATTAAAAACAAGAATCTTTATTTTTACTGGACTCTTCAAACTCCAACTAACTTTTCATGGAAAATGTTGTAAAACATTTTGTTTTGAAACAGTCTTGTTTATCCTTCATTCATGTGCTGGAACTCTTCTCTTTATTCACTCATCTGCTCCTGCTGATTAATAGCCCCCCCCCCCCAACTGAAAGTATCATTCTTCTTCTGAACCCAGTCTGTGCTGTACTGGGCACCCAACACATCCTACAGGATCTGGCATTTTTAAATGGTACAATTGACTACATTCCAGCTAAGTAGGATGTCAGAAAGCAATGTGGTTTGAGCAATGTGGTTATTTCAGGCTCCTGAAGTTTTAACTAGTAACAGAATGTTCGTTTGTCCGGCTGAATCATCCTCTCATCACCATTATTGCTCTTTTCAAGGCCTGCAACAAAATTGAGTTCAGGATCCCATAGACCCTCCCCTTTATCCAGTTTTCCTTACCTACAAGAGCCAAGGAACATTTTATGGCCTATAAGCATATCTAGCCCTTACTGCACTGTTTTCAGTGTCTTCTCCTCCATTACTATATCCCTCTAAAGACAGAATCTCCCCCCAAAGATTAAAAATATGGTTTAAAGATTTTTTTCTCTCATATTTCTATAAACTATAAGATGTGAGGAACAACTTTATCTTCTTCTTCGGCAGTGCCATTTTGTCAACATAAATAATAGGCTATGCTATGGCAATATTTTATGTTAATATTTTTATATTAAAATATCATTATTCTATTAAAATGGTACATTATGCATTACAGAGTAATATGAAATTTAAAAGAAAAAAGTTTCTAGTTCCTCTTGTAAGACCCCAACTCTTTATGATTTGCAACACCATTGCTGCCAAATCAAAAAATTATCATCTGTCACTTTCCCATCTCCCTGATTCAGAATGAGAATGTCGCAAAGAAGTATGATTCTTACGGATTTCTGTTAGTTTGCTGTAGTAGTGAGGGATAGGGATTGAAAACAGATTTGTGTAGAACTTGAGGTTTTTGATAAGTGATTGAGAAAATAACACCTTGCCCTGGAAAAGCTTGTATTTCAATTAACTAAGATGTCAAGCAAGGATCTCTTTTTCAGATAGCCAAAGGATTAAGAGACCACCAAAGCGGTGGTATTTTAAAAAGCTGACAGTGCACTCTCTGGCCTTTATCATCTGAGGCTGAAATTGTTGAACACTTTAAATTTTTTTTGTTGGCATTTTTCTTTTCCCCCTCAGAAGAATCAAACAGAAAAAAATACTCCAAGTAATTAGTTATGATATGTAAGACATACAAGCTCTCAAAAACCATTTCTTTGTATGTTTTCATACACTTACACGGAGAGAGGGAGATGATACTTCAGTAATTTTTATGATTTTGAAGGGGGAAATTATTGCTTTCATTTAGAAGTAATTTCCTGTTCAGTGTGCTGAAAAGGAAAAGGAGAATCTAAATAACATGTATCAGAGCATAACGCTAGTTATTTTAGAGCGTCCTTGGTTTCACATGGTTTGAAAACCCATACTTTTGTCTGAATTGTGACCTCCAGGTATAGAAAAGTATGCTTACCTTAGGTAAGTAGAAGGTACAACACCTTGTGCAAGAGGAAGTCACTGAGATTCACAATTTGGCAATGTTCTTGGATCCAAAATTGCTTCCAGATGCTCAGGTGACTCTAGAAGCTATCCCACTATCAGCTGATCTGAAAGACGTCTTGCTCACTGCCTAATTAGAGTCTAACATGAGATTGCCATGATTTGGAAAGTACAGTGTTGCAAAATTTCGCCGTCAGCTTGCTTTCTGATTCTTAAGGTCATATTAATACTGATTGAACAGATTTCCATTTTGTTTCTGGGCCCCTTTAATGTACTGGTAGTTTTCTATATGTCGTTAATGGTTTACAGCCAGAAAACGTCTATGCTGAGGGATCAAGAGATATGTGCTTGGTGAGATCACATAAGGTTGTTTGTTTGTCTTAAATGGCATCCCAATTTTTTTGTTTTTTGTTTTGTTTTAGATGGCATCCCAATTTTCAAATTCAAATTCTCTCTCAATAAGCATCAACTAATTCTCTTGTCCTGACACTGGGCCAAATATTCCAATTCAAGTTACTCTAGAAATTCTCTTAGGAGTAGCCTAATATGCACTTGAGTAGCCACAGAAAGGGAGAATCCAAAAAACCACATTCCACAAGCAGAAATCCATTTATTGTGGTGAAGACCCAACCCAGTTTTATCACTGAGACATTTCAGTGTAGCTATAGATTTCATTAGACAAACCCAGATGCTCAAGGACCCCAGTGAGGCCTTGTAATTATTGCTTGGTAGGGCCAGGAGGATTTGAGTTCTAATCTCCATTGGCTATCATGTTTCAAGACTGATAGGGCTTATTATTACTTGGAATAACACTTCTGAAAGGGAAGTTGCAAAATAAAATGGCTGAGCAAAAATTATCTATGCTTTGGAAGAGATGTGGAATTTTTAAAAAACATTATGGGTAGTAATAATATTGGGTTCAAAAATTTCTAGTACGGTACTTGGCCACATAATTTATGGTGTGGGATTGAAGGACTGTAATCCTTTAGTTCCAAGTATTGCAGCTCTCTAGACATTTCCTTAGACATTTCTTTCAGCAGGCCCTAGAGCAAGGGTGTTTTTTTAAGACTACAAAGAAAGGCGTCTTAGTTTACCACTTACATTTGAATTTTATATTAAGCCAATAACAGAAGGAACTTTCTTCCCTTGGAAGAAAGCTCATGGAAAACTTGCTAAATTTTCATAGATACAAGTCAAGAATCTTAAAGAACGTGTCTGCGGCAGAGACACTAAAACTTTCATCAGGATATTTCTGATTTGGAATGGTTGTGACAGCATGTTAATCTTGGACCATTATTTTTCTGATTTTTTTTTTAATTTGTGCTTTATGATGCGCATTAGATTACATTTCCATGTGCCATTT
The DNA here is from genome assembly GCA_030867105.1 of Liasis olivaceus. Lineage (NCBI taxonomy): Eukaryota > Metazoa > Chordata > Lepidosauria > Squamata > Pythonidae > Liasis > Liasis olivaceus. The sequence continues at coordinate 31,565,743 of CM061349.1, read as the reverse complement.
GGCATGTTGTGAAACGCTGAATCACTTCCCATGAGGAGTTTTGCAGGGCACTACTGCTCTTCCATTTCTGCTGTTTGGATAACTAGTTTTATTTTGTTTTTTCCCAGAACTTTGCTAAACTCATCCTGATTTTTGTCATGCCATATTGGGGAAGGAAGGAAAATCTCATTAGCCAATTCTTGATGCATGTATACTGTGTCAAAAACAATTTCATTTTCTACTGAAAAATAAGGTAGGTCAAATTTTGTCCATGGTACATTTTAATGTTATGACTGCTTGCGGACTATTCTCAGATTGTATTATGCACATAATTTGCAAGAGTTAGGGTTGGGATTGTTTATTGAGAAGCCTTAAAGATTTTGTAGAGGGGTGGGCACTGGTGCTGGCTAACACACGTTGACCAATGCCTTCGTTCCTCAGTCCTTAGTCCAGCCAGCTCTGCAGAGAAGACAGAAATTAGCTTACCTGAGATTCACATTCAAGAAATACAAAGCTGGGCTTCCAGCAACTTTGCAGAAGAGCTCACCCACTTGTCAGTTGAGTCAAATCTCCTCTCCTTGAGAAGGCAATTATATGCCCCTCATTAATTGTTGGTTGCCAGTGTTATTACTAACCAAGTCAACAGAGGTAAGTAGGGCAGGAAATTTCCCATTGTGCTTCTGCATTAAGATAATCCTACGAGTTGTGAGACTTTGTTGCAACAATACACCAGTAAATGGCTTTTGTAAAAGCAATGGGATGACTAATTTCTTCTGGAAAAATCACAACCTGGAATTCACAGAAAAAAAAGCTATAACTGAATATACTCCAACTGCAGTTTCACCATTACATTTCACACAGTGAGTAGAAAGGGAATGTTGGGAATCTGTGTGTGCCTAGGTATGTGAAAGCTACCTCACAAAGGTAAAAAAATAAAAATAAAATGTGAGTGAAGCTATCTAGACTAGTACACAAATGTCCTTCAAAGGATCCAGTAGTATAAATAGCAAAGAGATTTGTGGCATTTTAAAGACAACAAAGCTTTATTTATAAGTTTTTGTGGATCACAAATGTACAGCATACAGTCCTGACAACCAAGCTGTGTCCCATAAAAGTTTGTGATAATCAGTAGGGCTGCCCGCACTTTGAAAAAGATTTCAGCATAAGCTGAAGATTTCAGCTTTGGACCTCATGCAAGTGCAGCATCTTTCTGCTATTCATTAAAGGAGTTTGACATTTTTTAGGATTCTTCGTGAGCCTAAAAAGAACACTGCTGCTTTAACAATTGCATTAACTTTAATGGATTCCTGAAACTAATGATATCTTGTTTTCAGGGCTAGATGGAAGCTAGAAAAAGGCTAGCTTTGTAATGAATAGCAGAGAGGTGCTGTGATCAAATCATTTTTAAATATGGACAGCTCTAGTCAATATTTAAGATGCACAAGACTCTAATATTTTAATTGCAAAACATTCACATGCTAATATTCTAGAAGAGGCAATTTAAATCGGATTGTCTTCCTTCCTTCCTTCCTTAGGCTTACATGGCACCCATCTTCAGAAACACAACTCTGGGTGGCTCACAACAGCAATAAAAACCAAAGAAACAATAAAAACAATACAAGGAAAAAACAAAAACCTGGTACTTCAACCATTCTCCTCTGATGCATCCAACACAACCTCTCCAGGTTCCAACCTCATCCTATCCCAGCATTTGGGGGAACAGCCAGCTCTTTACAGCTTTCCAGAAGGCTAAATGGTCAGGGGGCTACTGGATCTCAGAGGGAAGGGTGTTCCACAGGGCAGAGATTGTTATGGAAAAGACCTGGAACAAGCCCATTCTATCCAACTTGGTGGAATGAACAGATACCCTCAGGAAGAGTCAGTCCCACAAATAACCTGGTTCCGTGCTATGTAGGGTTTTAAAGGTGATAACCAGCACCAGAAAAAAAAAACTGGGAGCCAGTGCAGCTTGCACAACAGCAGTGTAACATGGGCAAGCCAATTTTATTCTCAAAGAACCCAAGGAGGTATGATATCTAACCACTTTTGGCCTAATTACTATTTTTCTTATTGCTTTTCCTAGGTTTCTTCCAGTGGGTTGTCATGCTGGATCCTGGTGCTGGGCCTGTGCCCCTGCTCCAGTCAGCTGTTGCAGGAAGAGACCTGGCAATGGGAGGCCAGTGTGCAAAAGAGCTTTCAGCCTTCTTCTAGTTCACTGTGGGATGGGGACAGTGAATCAGGACTGTAGCCAGTCTTGGGTGTAAGGAGACTGACTTTGTTTAATGGAGGGTGTGCGTGTCCATGCTTGGGCAAAGTATTGTTTTGCTAAAAATGGGGAGGGGGAGGGGGGGGTGGAACGAAGAAAAAGATGTTGGAACTAGATGTTTACTGGTTTGGGGACAGACATAGAATTCTAAATTTGAAATCCCCCATCCAAATCCAGAACTTCATCTCTTACAACCTAAGAAGCAAAAACCGTTTTAGCCAGAGATTCCTATAGATGCCTTTTTTGAAGATACCAGGTCAGGACATTAGTATTTGTTCTATTTCTTATGCAATGGAAACACAGGAATTGATTCAATCTCTGTGAAATCTTCCATTTATTTGCTCTATTTACCTGTAATAATAAGCCGTATTTGCAGTTCTTCCCTCCCCTTTCATTTTATCTTCACAGCAGCACTGTGGGGGAGGTTAAGTTTGGATGAGAGATGAAACAGGATATGTATAAAGTAAGGTATCATGTGGTCTATTTGGTTTTGTTTTAGCATGTTGCCTGAATCTAGCCATTGTAGTTTGTAAAACATGGTTTATGGTTTAGCATATTGTGGGAACCCTCCCCAAAAAATAATCTTTTAAACAAACTATGGCTTAGCATGAACCAAGCTGATGACTGGCTCAAAGTGACCTACTGAATTGCATAGGTGGAGAGTAGAACCTGGATTTTCCTAGCCTTAATCCGGCACATAACCAATATACTCGTGTATTCTCCTTTAATATTAACATTCTTATATTTTTAATTTAGCAGATTTGAAAAACTGTTTATATTATGCCTTACTTCTTAGTGTTATATATGATATTTGCAGTTCTTCCCTCCCCTTTCCATTTTATCCTCACAGCAACATTGTGAAAGGTTAACTTTGGCTGAGACATTAAAAAAAAACCTGGTTTTTCTATTCACAAAAAGTTGTGTTCCTCCACAGTCCTTCCCCTGAAAAGATAATCCTTTCTGAGACAGAAGGGACAGTGGTATTTTAAGTTATTAACTACAGTATGTGATAAGTCCTGTGTGTGATTGTTTAAAAACAAAGTCTGTTAATTTTCTTTTTGACCCACTGGTTTTTGCTTATGTGGACAATCCCATGCTAAAGATTGACCAGCAGAGGGTCTGTCAGATTTTGAAGAAACAATGCTGTGCTAACAGAACAGGAATGCTTGTTGGAAGTGCCAGTAAATTGCTGTAAATTGTTTTTAACAATTGTTGTATGAATCATAAATCCGTCTAGTCATGCTGGCTAGGAATTCTGGAAATTTCCAGAATTCCTAGCCAGCATGACTTCCAACTGATCTAAAGGGTGCCAGCTTGGAGAAGAATTGCTAGACCCAAAGAAATGTAGGCATATGATTACTATGCGTATCCATTCATTGACTAATTAAGTGACAGTTCTAATACGATTTGCAATATTTTTACTGTCACATCTGAGAATAGATTATGGCAAGTTTTGAAATTGGAATCAAGATGAGGCTTTCATTCCAAAGAGAATATAAGGAAAATCTAGTTTAAAACAAAGTGTGGCTGCTTCTTCAAAAAGTTATAGTTTCTGGGCATCACACTACAATTTAAACATTGCCAAGCATCCACCTAGCAGAAGTGTTGTGAATGTAACTGGAACTATTTTATAAACTTAACGAGAGAGAGAGAGAGAGAGCGCTGCTTAGCCTCAGATGAACTTTCACCATCAGTCTTGAGACTAACATTGCTAGCGACTCAAGAAAAAATATGAGGATTTGTCTGAAGGTGAGTTATTTGGTAAAATGTAGAGAGCTCTGTGACTAGTGTGGTTAATACCTCTTTACACAAGATTAGTGAGTCACATTTGCAAATCCTATGGGAATTTAGCTTAGAAGTTCACGCTGATATTTTTAAGGGGGAAAAAAACTTCAAGGTGCTGAAGCAGACACAATGACATAAACACATTCTGGTAAGAGATTTTCAAATGCATACTTTGAGGATCAAGTAGAAGAAACAAGCTAGGTGGTGACATGCAAATTCAAGATAACTGACCTTAAAGAGATTTGACCAGTTAGGTGGCCAGAAGGGGAGTGACAGAGAGGACAGGACTTTGGGGACTTCCAAGTGAAGATTTTTTAATTATACAATCACTCTGCTTCATTCCAGAGACAGTGCCCCTACACATTTGTTATAAACTCATGTGCTACTAGCTATACAACAGCTAAAAGAAAGGGAACAGAAGTTTCATCTCCATGTGTAAAGTTGGCAGCAAGAGCTAATGTCTTGCTAATTCTTGTTATATCACTACAGGACTTTTTAACATTGGTGCACATTCAGCAGATAGTGTAAACACATGTACCTCACAACTAATCATTTAATGCTTACAGAGGTAAATCTTATGTGTACACACAATATATAGGAACTGCAAAATCAGTTACAATTGCAATTTAAAAAAGCATACCCAGCAATTAACAAAAGAAGGGAACATTAAAGACATCCTTTGTCTGGGGTGTCATCTCTTCTAGGGTAAGCACGGCACTTGGGAAGCTTATCTGTACATACCAAAATGGCCAAAAGGTGAAAGAGCAATTCAATTTAAAAATAATATTTGTTTGCTCATTTAAAAAAAACAACTAATCACCATAATTGCAAAAAGACTCTGTAAGGTTTAGGTGGTTTAATTATATTTTTACTATTATTTATAATTCACTCATGCCAAAGTTATCTGGCAAATTTCAATGGTATGTAAAACATTAAAATTCCAGAAGTAACAAAAGAGAAAAAGTAGTAGAGCCATAAAATAGAATTAATTTATAGCACAGGAACCCTAAAATTAAATACTCAAATGAAACCCAATTATATATTTGAACATCTAGTAGGTTGAAGCCACTATCATAATAAAATACTCTCATTTTTTCAAGGATATTCTAGGGGCTTTCACCTACCATAAAAATAATTTATCTATCTGTACAAAGCATCCAATATGGATTAACACTGGTATCCCTCTTCAAACATACAATAATCTCAATGTAATAATCATTTTGATAACAGTAATCTTGCCCCAAAGCCTTAATGGGAGTTTTAACCATCGAGTTATATTTACTGAAATTGCATCTATATTTAATTAGACATGTTTAATTCAATTTATTGTGATATACAGTACTGTGCAAAAGTTTTAGGCAGGTGTGAAAAAATGCTGTAAAGTAAGAATGTTTTCAAAAATATATATTGTAACGGTTTATGTTTATCAATTTACAAAATGCAAAGTGAGCAAACAGAAGAAAACCCAAATCAAATCAATATTTGGTGTGACCACCCTTTGCCTTCAAAACAGCATCAGTTCTTCTAGGTACACTTGCACACAGTTTTTGAAGGAACTCGGCAGGTAGGTTGTTCCAAACATCTTGGAGAACTAACCACAGATCTCCTGTGGATGTAGGCTGCCTCAAATCCTTCTGTCTCTTCATGTAATCCCAGACAGACTCGATGTTGTTGAGATCAGGGCTCTGTGGGGGTCAAACCATCACTTTCAGGACTCCTTGTTCTTCTTTACACTGCAGATAGTTCTTAATGACATTGGTTGTATGTTTGGGGTCGTTGTCCTGCTGCAGAATAAATTTGGGGCCAATCGCACGTCTCCCTGATGGTGTGGCATGATGGATAAGTATCTGCCTATATTTCTCAGCATTGAGGACACCATTGATCCTGACCAAATCTCCAACTCCATTTGCAGAAATGCAGCCCCAAACTTGCAAGGAACCTCCATCATGCTTCACTGTTGCCTGCAGACACTCATTATTGTACCGCTCTCCAGCCCTTCAGCAAACAAACTGCCTCCTGCTACAGCCAAATATTTCAAATTTTGACTCATCAGTCCAGAGCACCTGCTGCCATTTTTCTGCACCCCAGTTCTTATGTTTTCATGCATAGTTGAGACACTTCGCCTTGTCTCCATGTTGGAGGTATGGCTTTTTGGCCGCAATTCTTCCATGAAGGCCACTTCTGGCCAGACTTCTCCGGGCAGTAGCTGGGTGTACCTGGGTCCCACTGGTTTCCACCAGGTCTGTGCTGATGGCACTGCTGGACATCTTTCAATGTCAAAGGGAAGTAAGCATGATGTGTCTTCCATCTGCTACATTAAGTTTCCTTGGCCAACCACTGCATCTACGGTCCTCAACGTTGCCCGTTTCTTTGTGCTTCTTCAAAAGAGCTTGAAGAGCACATTTTGAAACCCCAGTCTGCTTTGAAATGTTTGCCTGGGAGAGACCTTGCTGATGCAGTCTAACTACCTGGTGTCTTGTTGCTGTGCTCAGTCTTGCCATGGTGTATGACCTGTCACATGAAACTGTCTTCCACAACCTCACCTTAGTAGCAGAGTTTGGCTGTTCCTCACCCAGTTTTAAGCCTCCTACACACCTGTTTCTGTTTCAGTTAATGACTGTGTTTCAACCTACATATGAAATTGATGATCATTAGCACCTGCTTGGTATAATTGGTTAATCATACGCCTGATTCTAATCCTACAAGATCCCTGACTTTGTGCAAGTGTACAAAGTGTGCAAGTGTAAGAATTGATGCTGGTTTGAAGCCAAAGGGTAGTCACACCAAATATTGATTTGATTTAGATTTCTCTTCTGTTCACTCACTTTGCATTTTGTAAACTGATAAACATAAACAGTTACAATATATATTTTTGAAAGCATTCTTACTTTACAGCATTTTTTCACACCTGCCTAAAAGTTTTGCACAGTACTGTATTTCAAGAAAGACGTAACCCCACATATTTTGTAGAATTTGTTCAGATTGTAAATCCTAATCTCTTGTAGTAGTCCATAGATAGTGGATCCCAAAAGCAGCAGATTAGACTTGTTCCGATTAATGGTATATCCAGAATACAAGCTATATTGCTATACAGCTTCGATAAGCTTTGGTAATGACATTGCATAATTTTCAAGGGGAGATAATAATATCAGCATATAAGAACAATTCAGTATTGGGTGCCATCACATAACCCTCAATATCTTGAGATTGTCTAAACAGAAGAAGCCAATGGTTTGAGAAGCAAATTGAAGATTAAATGAGACAAGTGACATTGCTGAATAGTGCCACAATATGACTTGATAGCTTGAGAGACAAATGTAATAACTAGCCAGTGGATGAAGATACCAAGTTGTAATCCGATGAACAAAAGAGGATGAAAACCCACCTCTTCATAAATTTAATCTGAACCATATCAAAGCCTTTTTCAGCATCTAATGAAATTAGAACAGCTGGTTCCAATTTATCAGCCGCAATAACCAAAATGTCAATCACCAGGCAGATATTGTCAGATGCTTGACTATTTTTATAAATCCAGATTGAGATAGGTAGATTAATAACTACCTGCAGCCCACCCAATAATATAGGCTGTGGCTTCCCATTGACAATCCCATTTTTGCAATCCCACTGAACAAGCAAAAAAAGAACTTGACAGACTCTGATGTCCCCATACAACACATGATGATAATTGTAGATGTAAAGATATCATTAAAGAAAGAGGAGACAACTTTATGTGAAAAAGGAATCCTTATAACTTCTAACCTATAGGAGTGAAAGTATCTGTTAACTGATTCTTATACCAGTTTATAGGCCCATTTTATTGAGTTAATAGTAACCATTCTTTCTGGCAAAAATAGTGGCATAGCTAGATAGTTGCCTGATTTTGAGTAATCTTTGGAAAATTTATCGTATCCAAAATTGCTAATCTGAAAGCACTGAATCAATTAATAGGCCAAGCATAAAATTGAAAAAATAACTAGTTTAACAGACTGGAATCATTCTAGGATGTATAATCCTAGAAAGCCTTCATTCTAGGAATATTACTTTGCTGATATAGTTTTAGTCTGAAAGCCACTTGTTGATTGGGAAGCCTGCTTTGGAAAGTGCATTAAGCTTCTTTTTAGCAAACATAAAAGTGGTAAGAATTGTGTCACATATTCAGAAATCCTTACTTTCCGAAGTTTTACATTCTAGCTTTTGTTTTCTCTCTCAAGTAGCAAAATCAGTCCAAATCAGAGCCCTATACAATCCCTTAATTCACAGAATCTTGATTTTAGAATATCATAAAACTCTTACTTCATCTACTTCATGAAATGTGAGGGGTTTTAAAATAATATTTTTAAATATGATCTTGAAATAGATTTTTTTCTGTAAAACAATTGATAGTATAACTGGACTGCGGCTGGAAACGATATAGTAGTTGATTTCAGTGTAAACTATATCTGCTATCCATATCCTGCTGCTCAAAGTTAGAGTTGTCTGCAGAAGAATTACTGAGATGTCTACACCAAAATAAACCAGAAAAAATATGGAATGGGGACTCTAAATGTTCCCAGCAAGCAGAAATGGCATAGTCCTCTTTCAATGGGCTGAGAGGTTTCTGTCTTATTTAACACCCCTCCTGTTCAGCCCCAATTGGTCAGCTGGACAATATTTGGACATGTTTTCCAGATCACTAGTCCCATGTTAAGAAATAATACAAATAATAGATCACCAGCATGGCTAATGTCTCTGTTAGTGACCTATCATTTGGGAAACATAAAGGATGCCTATAAGCCTCCATCCAAAGCACTCACATGCATTCGCCTAAGCTCTTGACACCACATGTTAAGAACATTTATTGATGGGGGGTTTTTTTCTACCAGCAGTGACACTGGATGGGAGAAGAAACATTGCCAGAAGAATCCAATCATTGCCCTTAATACTCCCATGTTAAAACTATAACAGCAACATCAGTTGCCAATCACATCACAGGAGAAGAGTTTGGCTATCTGGGAAGCTTACTGTATATCAGTGTTTCTCAACCTTGGCAACTTTACGATGTGTGGACTTCAACTCCCAGAATTCCCCAGACAGCTATGCTGGCTAAGCAATTCTGGGAGTTGAAGTCCACATATCATAAAGTTGCCAAGGTTGAGAAACACTGCTGTATATAATGGCAACATATTTTCTGTTGACTCAGGGATGGGAAGAATGCACTGTGAGTATCAGCAATTACCGTATTTTTCCGACTATAAGACGATACTTTTTTCTAAAATCTTTACCCTAAAAATTGAAGGGTGTCTTATTCAAGGAAGTCAGCCGAGAATCGCGCGGTTGCAAAACTGCCCATACTTTGTTTCTGCAGAGAGGCTTCCTCCTATTGCCAGCCTCCAATCACGAGTGAAATAGCTTGTCTCCCAAACAGACTTCCTCCAATCACAAGCCTGATGTAACTGACGTCAACTGATGCTGAACAAACCAATTAGAGGAAGGCTGTCTGCAGAGACAAGCTATAGGCAGTTTCACTCGTGCTTGAATGTAATCAGTTATGCAAAAGAGCATGGAAATAGAGCTGCAGAGAGACGGTTTGGACCTCCTCCCACCGAGTGTAGCAGGTAAATGTTAACTAATTACTAAATAAAAATGTGTTCTGCACTATCTTTAAAATATTGATTTCTTAATTTGGGGTTGGAAAAATGGGGGTCGTCTTGTACATGGGGGCGTCTTATTGTCAGAAAAATATGGTAATGTGTACTTTATTCACAAGAAACAAAGCTTGAATTGTGCAAGAACAAGCACTTGTCACTAGAGGTCAGTGTTAAGAAATATTAGTACCACACAGACATTGGTTCTCTACATATATCCATAAATCAAAGGAACGGTTAACTTACCATTTAATACAATGACACCAAAACTCGTTTTTTTAATGGAAGAAATGTCAAGCACAGCAAAAATTACAATATTTTAATCTGAAAACATGAATGCCACATACTACCTAATGGCATGTGAGTAATCTTCTATTTTAAAACTGCTTCTGCTATATTTAAGTTAAATGCTGCTATGTTAAAGTTAAATTTCTCAGTCAAAGCTGCAGCATTGGTTATTCTTTGATTAAATGTTCTGGATGAGCCATATGGCAAATAATATCAACTAATTATTTTGTCTGATGAAAGTCCAGACAGATTTCACACACACACACACACACACAGAGAGAGAGAGAGAGAGAGAGAAGGTTTTGGAGTCCTAAGAATTAAGTTTAGCAGAAGGAGCAATATTTCCTTGAAATATGTTGGAGTACATAGGCTAGTGGGAGTAAGAGTTATTGTAGTGCATGCAACACAGGCAGAAGCTATTTGTTTAGGGAAGATTGTTATCAGGAGATTTGACATTCCTTGGCAAGGAAATTACTGTAGACTGTGGTATGTTACCATTGCCTTGGACACACACACATTCAGTCGGAGTAGGAATTTCTGTTGAGGTTCTGATTTAGGTTAGGGTATACAGGTGAAACTCGAAAAATTAGAATATCGTGCAAATGTTCATTTATGTCGGTATGGCAACTCAAAAGGTGAAACCAATATATGAGATAGACGCATTACATGCAAAGCGAGATATGTCAAGCCTTACTTTGGTATAGTTGTGATGATTATGGCGTACAGCTTATGAAAACCCCAAATTCACAATCTCAGAAAATTAGAATGTTACATGACATCAATAACACAAGGATTGGAAATAGAACAATATCGGACCTCTGCAAAGTATAAGCATGCATATGTACTCAGTACTTGCTTTGGGCCCCTTTTGCAGCAATGACTGCCGCAATGTGGCATGGCATGGATGCTATCAGCCTGTGGCACTGCTGAGGTGTTATGGAAGACCAGGATGCTTCAATAGCGGCCTTCAGCTCCACTGCATTGTTCGGTCTCATGTCCCTCATCTTTCTCTTGGCAATGCCCCATAGATTCTCTATGGGGTTCAGGTCAGGCGAGTTTGCTGGCCAATCAAGCACAGTAATCCCATGGTCATTGAAGCAGGTTTTGGTACTTTTGGCAGTGTGGGCAGGTGCCAAGTCCTGCTGGAAAATGAAGTCAGCATCCCCATAAAGCTTGTCTGTGGAAGGAAGCATGAAGTGCTCCAAAATCTCCTGGTAGACGGCTGCATTGACCCTGGACTTAATGAAGCACAGTGGACCAACACCAGCAGATGACATGGCTCCCCAAATCAACACAGACTGTGGAAACTTCACACTGGACTTCAAGCATCGTGCCTTGTGTGCCTCTCCATTCTTCCTCCAGACTCTGGGTCCTTGGTTCCCAAATGAGATGCAAAAGTTGCTCTCATCAGAAAAGAGGACTTTGGACTACTGGGCAACAGACCAGTTCTTTTTTTCTCTAGCCCAGGTAAGACGCTTCTGATGTTGTTTGTTGTTCAGGAGCGGCTTGACAAGAGGAATACGACATTTGAAGCCCATGTGCAGGATCCGTCTGTGTGTGGTGGCTCTTGATGCACTAACTCCAGCCTCAGTCCACTCCTTGTGAAAGTCCCCAACACTTTTGAATGGCCTTTTCCTGACAATCCTCTCCAGGCTGCGGTCATCCCTGCTGCTTGTGCACCTTTTTCTACCACACTTTCCCCTTCCACATAACCTTCTATTGATGTGCTTTGATACAGCACTTTGGGAACATCCAACTTCTTTTGCAATGACCTTTTGGGGCTTTCCCTCCTTATGGAGGGTGTCAGTGATGGTTTTCTGCACAACTGTCAGGTCAGCAGTCTTTCCCATGCTTGTGATTCCTACTGAACCAGCCTGAGAGACCATTGAAAGGCTCAGGAACCCTTTGCAGGTGTTATGGATTCATGAGCTGATTAGAGTGGGACACTTTGAGCCTAGAATATTGAACCTTTCACACTATTCTAATTTCCTGAGATTGTGAATTTGGGGTTTTCATAAGCTGTACGCCATAATCATCACAACTATACCAAAGTAAGGCTTGACATATCTCGCTTTGCATGTAATGCGTCTATCTCATATATTGGTTTCACCTTTTGAGTTGCCATACCGACATAAATGAATATTTGCACGATATTCTAATTTTTCGAGTTTCACCTGTATTGTAATGCTTTTCCTGAGAAGGAAAACATCAGCTGAAATAATGCCTCTTCTAAATGACTGCCGAGTTCAACAGACATTTCCACACACATATACATGCATGCCTATCATGCCTTCTTTTGGGGGTAAGCAATGCTGTGCAAATTGCAGAAAGAGAATAAGAAATAGTAATTCAGAGAAACTACAAGCTTGAGATAAGATGAAATATAGCTAAATCTAATTGATGACAACACTATTCAGTATACTTCTCAATATTTCCCTATCCGGCATAACTGTCCTGCTTCCACCAGTCGTATGAGTAAGTGCCAGATACCCCAGTCAAATTCTGTGCTTCAATTAATCCCTAAGTGAACAAAAGACATTGCGACTTCTACAATAGTATAATACCTTTCTGCAAATGTCAATGTGTAGTTACTACTGATTGCCTTTTGTTCATTAAATTTCTTAGCTCTTTCTTTTTGAGAATCCCATAGGCTACAATTATCAAAGCGTTAGAAGTTATTCTTTCTTAGCTCCTATTGACTCCCTAGAGAGTTCAGTTGGGTGCCTTCTCTCTCCTTCATACCAGGAACATTTAGCTTTCCCCTTACCTTGGGCCCCAGACAGTCCACTCTGTCCACCTAGAGTCTCTACCTCCTCCCCACATAAACAGGCTTTATTCTCTGCTCCCTGAAGATTTTGTTGGATCTGAATCCCACTCCTCCTCACTTCTAGTCCCAGTGAAGTTCAATTCTGCTCTTGTAATATGTCCTAAAACAAAAGGTCTTGCTTGTAAGGATAGGTTTTAAGACCACCTGTTGGTCAAGGCTGGGGAAGTTTCTCCCCAACCCCCACCCCAACTTGGATTTTTCAGTCAATATGAACTCTCCTGCCTGCCTACTGAAGTCTGGGATTTTAATCAGCTGTCTGGTTGAATCTCATTTATTTCATTTATTTTATTTTCTTCTATGTCCACTCTTTCTCAGGATTGGCTCTTGACAATACCAAAAAAATGGTCTGTTTCTGTTTCATCATAAACAGTCAAATTAATCATGCTTTTAGTTTGATATTCATTTCTTTCCTATGCTTACCTTGTGAATGAATAGACACATGATTAAATCACCAATTCCAAAGAAAGATATCTTTTTTCTAAGAAGATATTGACCAAGCAATTACCATTATCATTCATTTTTGGGTCACTAGTTGCCTAACCATTTTTCTGTACAGGTAGTCCTCACTTATCAACTGCAATTGGGACCAGCAACTCCATCCACTAAGCATCACAGTTGTAAAATGAAATGTCACATGACTGACTTAAGACATCAGTTCCAGCTGCAGTCGTTAAGCAAATCGCCCATGGTTGTTAAGTGATGTCATACGACCACAACTTGCGACTTCCTGTCAGCTTCCCCATTGACTTTGCTTGTCAGAAGCCAGTTGCCAAGGACCCAAATCGTGTTCACGTGACTATGGGGGGACTGTGATGGCTTTAACTTTGAGGACCAGTCATAAATCTCCGTTTTCAGCACCATTGTAACTTCGAACAATCACTGAATAAGCAATCAATAAGCGAGGATTACCTGTACTCTCTCATCATGTTCCCATCCATCCATTCATATCGTCCAACAGAATATTTTCCCCTTGGATTGGTTTCATTACGAATGTAGTACAACTTTTCCCAAAATTCTGCTTCTTCCCTTCTGAGGATGCCACTATTGCCAGCCTATGGAGTTATACTTTCATATGTACTCAAAATAACCTAGATGACACAGATTCATACTTTCTGATATACAGTTGAATCCTGTCCTCATTGTCAGGGCATTATTACATCTTTTTCCTTTGTTTTTTATTTTACAGACATGCAATATAGCTATTTTCTTTCATTTTATTTGTTAATCCATGCTGTTTACCAAGATTCCAAATGTGTTTTCTATATCATAGAATCATAAAATATGAACATTAGAGAGGACCTTGATGATTATTTAATCCAACCTGCTGCCCAGTGCTGGGATCCAGTACTACAGCATCCCTGAAAAGATAATAATCCAATTTCTATTTAAACACATCCAGTAAAGGAAAGTCTCCCCATCTACCAAAGGTAGCATGTTCCATTATTGAACAGTCCTTACCATAAGGATTTTTTCCTGATGTCCAACCAAAATCTACTTCCTTATAAATAATTTGAATTCACAGTTTCTTATTCTGTCTTCTAGAACAATTCTGAAAAGTTCTACCCAGTTTTCTACCATATGTATGTGTATGTATGCATGTAGACAGCTATCATGTCTCCCCTAGTTTTCTTCAGATCATCACCAGATGGTTCCAAAGATATTATTTCTACTGTTTATCATGGATTTAGTCAATCAAGACTGTCACATAATCCTTTTAATAAACTAGAGAAAGTATAGATTAGCCTTAAACTGTACCCACAACACATTTATTTATTCATTCATTCATTCATTCATTCAATTTCTCCCCCACCCATCTACCCCCAATGGGGGACTCTGGGGGACTCACACATGCAGCATTCCCTGTTAAAAGTAAGGATATACAGATTGGACAGTTCTGTCACAGTATGCTAGAAGCAAACTAAAGCCCAGTTTTACTCCAAATATGTTCACACTATTCTCTGCTAGCTAGGATCTCTAATCTAGAGCCCACATTCCCTTAACTAGAAGGTAAATGCAATATACTGACACACAATCAGGAAATGTAATAGGTTGTAATAAGAACACAAAGAGTGAAATCAATTTACAATACTCTCTGATGAGCTTTTAAATAAGTACTGCACATTGATGTTTTCATGAATATTTAAATGAAGCATGCTAGTTTGGTGGAACTTAATGTTTTTATAAAGCTTTCTAATTGCTAGGAAAAAAGAGAAATGTAGATTTAATTAACATGGAAATTCTATCTCTAATTTATTGGAAGAAGATATGATCGCTAGTCATGAGATTATACAGTGTACAGTCACTAGTAAACCTACATTATCTCTCCTAAGCAAGAGAAAACCCACCTGAGAAAAACAGATAGAACTAAAGAATGCTGGCAAAGGAGGAGAAAGTTCTCAAATTCTCCAGTATCTGTCCAGTTCTCCACAATGATGTACAGTATCTTCTCCTTCTAATGGCCTGTGGATATCTTGGTCTGCAACTTCCATCATTCCCAGCATCCCCATCATTCTCTTACAGAGAACATGAGAGTTGTACTTCAGTATCTGCCAGGCACCATATTGGAGAAGATGAGGATACGTAATATTTGCTAAACAGCTTGCTAATTTTTACACCAGAAAGGGTGCACGACAACATACTAGATAGAATAATACTATCAAGACGTGAATTGTCACACTTTAAGCTAGACATAGCTATACTGTAGATCTTTACTTTTCCAAAAAATATTTCCCCACATTAAGGAATGAAATAACAGCTGAAATTTTAAGGGCATGATATTCCTGGATAAGTTAGTTTATAGCAGAAAATAAATATATGCAGGAAAAATGCCTATTGCAAAACACAGAAATCAAGCCTTAGAGTTTAAATCTTAAGCTTTTCCCTCCTGTCCTTGGAGTCAAAGGCAATTGCTCCATGTTTACACAAGTTTTGCCCTGCCCAAGGCACACCATTTCCTGCCTTGCCAACTTCAGCCTTTACAATAAGACTATTTCTCCTCCAATCTAGAGTGTGTAGGTGGCCATGGAGTTTCTGCACAAATATAAGATTATTGAAATATTTTAGAGGTGTTGCAGGATCCTAAAATATATTATTATATGTTAGTTTGAAGAAGAGGCATGGACCTACAGTATATTAATAAAATATCCCCAAATGTTCTGAATGTTTATAATAATGATAATGATAATGATAATGATAATAATAATAATTGAAGAAGGTAAAGTGCTCTGGAACTTTAGAATTCAAACAGACAAGCACCTGCCACATAGCACCCCAGACATAAGAGTTGTTGATAAGAAAGATAAAAAAGTCTGGATAGTGGACATCGCAATACCTGGAGACAGCAGAATAGAAGAGAAAGAACTGGAGAAAATCACAAAATATAAAGACCTGCAAATAGAAGTAGAATGACTATGGCAAAAGAAAGCAAAGATAGTACCAATAGTAATAGGCACCTTAGGTGCAATCCCAAAACATCTGGAGCACCACTTGAACACCATCGGCATTGACAAAATTGCCATCAGTCAGTTGCAGAAGGCAGCTTTACTTGGAACAGCTTAAATCCTGTGACAGTACCTTTAACACCGTCAAACAACAACATCTGCTTATCCCAGGTCCTTGGGAAGGACTCAACAGGTGGATAAAAATGCCAAATACAGTCTGAACAACTGGCTGACCGTGCAACCAACCATAATAATAATAATAATAATTTCTCTACTCTAGCACTGTAGTCAGCTTACATACATGCTTCCACTTCTTACTGGTCAAATTCCTTACCCATCATCCTTCCAGTCCTACATTCCACCTTCTTACTGCCTGTCAATGCCTTATTTTACCCTTTTCTCATTAGAACAACCCAGGTGGTTTCAAATCTGATACAACATTATTGCACCTGTTGAATGTATTTCTCAACCATCTTTCAATACCATGGTCTTCCCAAAGTAATTTACAGCATGAAATCAACACAGTTAAATATCAAAATAAATCACATGGAATATATTTAAATTAATCAGGTTTAACTACCTAACTGCCATGAATACCATAATATATTCAGTTAAAAGCCAGGGCAAAAAGTTGAGCTTTAACACATACACACCAAAAGCAATCACAGATGACATCATGATAAATCTCTTCACAGGGAATTGGGTAGGAGCCATCACTGAGAAAATTCTGTTACTAGTGCGAGTGATACATGTGTATGCGTATACACATCAGCATTCCTACGTAAGATAGATTGCTGGATTATCCTTTTTGTGGTATTGTCCTTCTCTAAGTACATGTACTCTTCAAACTTACCTTGTTTTTTAGTTCCTTTGACCTCAGACCACTCAATGGGTCTTAACAGCTCTACACATCCTTTAGGTCAGCATGGAATCTCACATCAGTGGGACTGATTTGTGAATGAAGCTGTCAGATAGTTAATTTTACATGGCCTGCTGTCATAAAGTCATTTTCATAAGCTAGTTACTTAGAGACAGAAATCTCTGTATCCATTATCTAGAGTTCCCCGAGGTCTGATTTGCAGATCCAAGAATAAAATGACATCAATAATTCATTTGCAGTTTGCAGACTGATCTCATTTTTGACACAAATCCTTTTTTGTTCTGCACAGCTGCTTACCCATTTTTCTCATGTGTATTTGTTATGAGGGTTTAATATTTCAATCAGATTTAAAACAATAACATAAAATGTCTACCCTTTGCCTGAAAATATATGTTAAAAATAAATGCCTGGCATGATGTCCTAGCAACAGGCAGGATGTCAGTTTTCTTTGCATTTCATGCTGTGAATATATGATCAGGAGATAGAAATAAGTACGCCATATCAGCTTATAATTTCTGCAGAAAAGGAGAGGGGAAAACACTCCTTCAACATTAATTGGTGGGCCTGAAAAAAATTACGTTTTATTCAACCTGAATATTCTATTATGCCAATAAGAGCTTCTTCAGTAGCTCCACTCTAAAATCTGTCCTTTCTACCGCCTACTGTTGACATAGCCAAACTATCATAAGTGGACCATCTTCTCTGAGTAGTCTTGCCTTCTCCTCACCACTGGACAGGTGTTACAGAGTGGGAGTGCTTAGATCCTTGAAAGATTTGAATTCTGGAATAAGGATATAGAATAGATCTTAACTCTTGTTTGTAGAATAAACTGCAATTGGCTGGATTGACATGGCATGCTAAGGTAAAACCAAAGAGGCCTTAGAATGGCTCAGGTAGTGTGAAGTATAAACCAGACCTCAGTTGGAAGGTGAAAAACTGGTGGCCTAGGGTACATTATTCAGAACCAAGTCACAGTCAGGAATAGTAGCAGCATGGTGATCACATTCAACAAGTTCTTCTTCCAGCTCTGTCTCTGTTGAGGCTGATCTAAAACTTGCAGTGGCACCTCTCAGAGCGGTGGTGGTAAGCTAGAGAATGAGGCCTGGGGTATGGCCTGGTGGTGTGATGAGTTTGAGCTGGTGACTCCTGAGGAAGTAGACAGGGCTCTCTCTGCTGTCAGCTCCGTCACCTGTTTACTGAATCTGGGTCCCTCCTGGGTTGTGAAAGCAGCCAGGGAGGTGACCTGTGGTTGGGTCCATGCAGTAGTGTTGGCCTCTTTGATGGAAGAGGTAGTGCCCCCAGCCTTGAAAGAGGAGGTGATGCACCCCCTCCTCAAGAGGCCATCCTGGGACCCAATAGTTTTTGTTAACTATCAACCAGTCTCCAACCTTCCCTTCTTGGGGAAGGCTGTTGAGAAGGTGGTCAGTCTGCAGCTAAGGAGAACCCTGGAGGAAACAGATTATCTAGACCTGTTTCAGTTAGGTTTCAGACCAGGATTTTGTACTGAGACAACTTTGGTCATGCTTGTTGATGACCTGTGGCGGAACTGGGATGGTGATGGTACATCCTTCCTTGTGCTCCTTGATCTCTCGGTGGCTTTTGATACTGTCGACCACAGTACAGATAGTCCTTGGTTAATGACCACTTGTTCAACAACCGTTTGAAGTTATGATGGCACTGAGTGAGTAGTACTTACAACTGGTCCTCGAAGTTCCAGCCACCCCAGCACCCCCGTGATCATGTGATTGCGATCTGGGCACTTGGCAACCGGCTCACATTTACAACAGTTGCAGCAACTCACGGTCATATGATCACCATTTGTGACCTTCCCTGTCAGCTTCTCACAAGCAAAGTCAATGGGGAAGCTGACGGAAGGTCGCAAGTCACTTCAGTAAGTTGGTCCTGCTCCCACCACTTTCCTGCACACCCTCCTGTACTCTGCAGCACCCATAACCTGCCTAGCCACACTCACGCCATGCTGCAGCAGCCACCCGCACACCCTTCCAAGCAACCACCTCGCACTCAGCTGTACTCATGCATTGCTGTAGCAGCCACCTGCACAGCCTCCTGTCCCCAGCCTTGCTCACGCCAGGCTGCAGCAGCAGCCACCTACAAATCTCTCCACCCTCTGGAGCACCCATACCCCACCCAGCCACACTTGCACCATGCCGCAGTAGCCATCCCCCCACCTGGCCACACTCCATAGTACTCACCCGCCTGCTGGCTTGCTTGTGAGCCTCCTGGGACTTGCAACTTCCTGCTGGCTTCCCCATTAACTTTGCTTGTTGGAAGCCAGCAGGAAATCGCAAGTTGTGGTCACGTGAGGTCCTTGCTTAACAACCTGCAATCCTTGCTTAACGACAGCAATAGGGATTGCTGTTGCTAAGTGATGTGGTCCCAATTACTATCATTAAGCAAGGATTACCTGTATCTTTCTGAGCCAGCTCCCTGGGTTGGGGATACTGTTTTACAGTGGTTCTCTTCTTTTCTCCAGGGCTGGTTCCAGTCGGTGTTGGTTTGTGGGGAGAGGTCATCCCCTAGGGGGGTGCTGCAAGGTTCTATTCTCTCTCCCCTCCTTTTCAACATCTACATGAAACCATTGGGTGAGGTCATCTGCCGGTTTGGGATTAAGTATCATCAGTACACTGATGATACTCAATTATATCTTTCAACTCCAAGCCAGCCAAGTTAGGATGTCAAGGTTCTGTTCCAGTGCCTGGAGGCTGTGCAGGTTTGAATGGGGAGGAACCATCTCCAATTCAATCCTACCAAGACCAAGTGGCTGTGGGTGTATGGACTGCCCAGATCTGGGGATATTCAACTTTGACCTTGAATGGAGTTGCACTTCCCTCTTCAAGGATGGTGTGCAATTTGGGAGTCTTCCTGGACTCACAGCTCCTGTTCAATGAGCAGGCAGCAGCTGTGGCCAGGAAGGCTTTTTTGCCCTGCTTTATCTGGTGCGGCAGTTGCGCCCTTTTCTAGATCCCCCTCCCCTCCCAGACTGACTACTGCAACACACTCTACATGAGGCTGCCCTTGAAGACCACCTGGAAGCTTCAGCTTCAGCTAGTCCAGAATGCAGCAGCTCAGGCAGTGATGGGCATGCCTCAGTATGCTCATGTAACACCTCTGCTTTGTGAGCATGTGATCATGACTTGCGACCTTTTTTACAATGGTCGTTAAGCAAATCAGATATGGCAGCTTTATCACTTTTTTACAGAAGCAGCAGCACCATGTAAATGATAAAGCTGCCATATCTGATCTTGAAATCATTGCTGAGGGTTGCAAGACCCATTCTGTACTCTGACATTAAACGGTAATGCTTTATAAAAGGTTAGATGGAGAAATCAGAAGTAGGCAAGTAAAAATACGTGACTTTGGGTGTAGGGTTTGATGCACCTCTGGTGCCCAACTGCTCTTTGAAAATGTAATTGTTTTCTCAGAATATGTCTTCTGTTATGATTATCATTTTGCTAAAAGTCAAATAAATGCACAAATGGATTTTTGTATATTTTATACATGCAGAGGGTCAAGTGATTTCTCCCCCTGAAGATACATGAATTCACATTAGGATAAATTGTGTTACAATTTTTGAGATCCACCCAGCGGGCAAAATATGTCACAAGATGCATTGGGATTCATGTGTTCCATGACCTTTATTTTCTCTGCCAAAGCATACCTTTTAACAGTTGGCTACATATCTAAGGAAACGATGATTCAGTGATGTTTTGTGCTATATGCCATACTCTGTCAGGGCACTGTGAGTGGAGCTGTCATTGCCATGGGACAGTATGGTATTTTTGCATTGTTTTTGTCCATTTAACTCAATGGCACAGAAATTTCTTGCACCCACTTTCTCAAACCTGGCACCCTCCAGATGTGTGGGGATTACAGTAAGACTTTCCAGCCACTGCACTCCCTCTACAACTAAAGGATGTCCAACTGAAGAAGACTGTCTTTCCCTGTCCTGTCTCATCACACCCATAACTGCCTGTTTTACTATTTTACCTGCATTGGTGCACTATATAACCCACTAGTTTGTTCAGGGAGTTGCACTGATGGTGAATTTCATGGCAACAGTGGTACATATCTTGTCTCACCAGTGCAAAAGAGCTTCTGCTATATCTCATATCCTGAACTCTCTCAAGAAGATGACTTGGGGCTTAGTCTCCCAGCATGAACAAAGATCTCTGAATCAAACTATGTAACATACACAAGACTTCGAATTCTGGACTTGTTTGGGATGTTCTCCTTTTTTAAACCCACAAGAGAAAGAAGTTAATTTTCATTTAGATATTTAGCACAGAGGTTTCCCAAAACTGACAGCAAGCTGATCAAGATATAATAGGGTCTTCCATTTCCCCCTTCTTATATAGGGAAGCTATTACAGCCCTGTTCCATCCCAAGGAGATTAAACCAGGATTATTTATTTTAGTAAACAGAGTTGCTAATAGAGACCCACCAATCTAGGTTTTGTTTAGAAAGTTTGATGGGTGTATTATCCTGGCCAGAAGTCTTTCCAGATTTTAGTTTATTTTAAAAAGTAACTCAACAATCTCTTCCTCAGATATCAGTTCCCACTGTGGGAAGGTAAGCAGCTTTGATCTGATGTTGTTTGCTACATTCGTAACAGGCTGCTCCTGCTCCATGAAAATAGATTTGAAATATTTTATTTATTTATTTATTTATTTAATTTATTTATTTAACAAATTCAGATGGCCACCCAACTCACACAAGTGACTCCGGACAGCTTGCGGAGTAAAATCCCCAATACAAAAAAACCATTAATTCCCACCCCCCACAGCGACCAAAAACACAGTCAAAACAACCACTTGATTGGTTCCTTTTCAGCTTGGGGTCCCCAGGCCCGCTGGCAAAACAACGTCTTCAGGGCCTTCCAGAACAACATCAAGGTGGGGGCCAATCTCAGAGGGAATAACATTCCACAGGGAGGGGGCCAGCATAGAAAAGGCCCTTCTTCGTGGTCCCATCGGATGTACTTCCCTCAATGATGGGATTTGCAACATACCCAACCTCCCCACTCTGGTGGGCTTGGTAGATGTAACTGGGGAAAGGCGGTCCTGCAAATAACCAGGCCTCAAGCCATGTAGGTCTTTAAAGGTGATAACCAGCACCTTGAGTTGGACCCAGAAGCAAATGGGCAACCAATGCAGCTCCTGCAAAAGGTGACACATGCGCAGATCTGGACTTGTGCAGAACTATGCAGGCTGATGCATTTTAAACCAACTGAAGCTTCTGAATACTCTTCAAGGGCAGCCCCATGTAGAGCACGTTACAATAGTCCAAGCAGGAGGTGACTAGGGCACGGGTGACTGTGAGAAGGGCATGTTGGTCCAGCAGTTGTGCAAAGGCCCTCCTGGCCACAACTGCCACCTGCTTCTCGAGTTGTGAGTCCAGGAGAACCCACAGATTGTGCACTGGGTCGTCCGGACCAGTGCAACCCCATCCACAACCAAAGATGGTTATTCTCCCAGAATCAAGGAGTCTGGATCCAAAGCCACTCTGTCTTGCCAGGGTTCAGTTTCAACCTGTTGCTCCCTGTCCAGACCTTAACAGCCTCCTGGCACCGAGAAAGGGCAGTCATGGCATCGTTTAACCCACCATGTGCAGAAATGTATAACTGAGTATCATCAGCATATTGATATCTCACCCCATGGTGACAGATGAACCGGGTCACCTTAAGGAGGGCCACTGGGCAATTTTCTGCAGATGCAATTAGCACAGAAAAGTATTTCCACTTCGCCACATGAATCGCCATGAGGTAGGCTTTGATAGAAGCTCTTACCCATGTTCAGTCAAGTTCATTCTTTGTCTCCTGCTAGCGACACTCTAGACGTCTCTTGATCTGTTTCATTCCTCTCAGTTTCTCCGTATACCATGGGGCGTGGCCAGGTCCATAGGTTTTCCCAGATCTTAGATAATATACAGCCATCTGGGACTAGGGAGCAATAAAAGCCCTAGAAATTTAATTCCAAAAGTTTTAGAATCTTTATGCAAAGTATTTGTTTTTAAAAGGTTCTTGTAATTAAAAGAAGAGGGGAGGAAAGCAAGGTGAACCATCCAGTTTCATCTCTGAGTTCCACATACTGATATTCTTGGTGGGCGGGGGGGAGGAATGGGTAGGCATCTGCAGTCCAGTATTTTCTCAGGGAATGGGTCCCCCTTCCAAAATGATAAATTGGAAATGGGAGGGAATGTCTTGGAAGTTTAGAAGGGATAATGAGCCAAACTTCACTTAAGCCAAGCTGATATTTAATCCATTTTCAAACTTTAAGTCAATTACTTTGGCAACCCAGTTCTGGGTTTCATATACCATATTTTATTCTGACTTCCAGGATGATTGCCATCAGAAGATGCTTTCCATTTTCATTCCTTTGTATAATCTTATCAATGTTCTTCTCCCATAGTATCTGACTCTGTTACTCTCTTCCACTAATTGGTTGCATCAATTGTTTTTGATACTGTCAACTACATTTTATCCTGTAGTCCACAGAATTGCAGAATAACATCAAAGAAAAATTCCAGACTGTAGCTTTGATAGTCTGATGCAGCCAAATCAACATAAAGTCTTATGGCATCTTAAATAATAACAAATTATGATATAGCTTTTGTAGGTTATAGTCAACCATATTAGATGTCTACATACATATGGTTAGAGGTGGGTGTTGTAAACAGTGAAGTCAGAAGGTAATGAAATGTGATAATTTTAATATTGACAATTCACAAGTAATTGTTGGGTGATAACAGTCATCCTGGCATTGGTAAGATAATTAACATATGTAATGTGATTTTTTTAAAAAAAAGACAAATTTAAAATGATGCTATTTCTGAGGGGAGAAAAATTAACACCAAAGAAAATAGCATGATTCACAATAATACTAAGCTATTATGTTTGTTTGGAGCTTAGTACTTTTTGAACCAAAGTTCAAAAATCTGGACAGGTAACTGTAAGATGGACAGGTAACCATAAGATGTTATCTTCACTGGCTAGCTTGGGTTGGTGGAACTTGAACCAGAAAACTAATCACAGATTCTTACACATATAGCTGTGAGATGTTATGTAGCTATGTGTGAAGATTTTGGCTTGATTTGCACAAAGTGCAAATCTGTAAATGGCTTACTTGTTTTTGGTTTACCATGAGGTACAGTCCCACACCAAGAAAGAACTTTGTGAGTATCCTTCTGGAACGTAGTATCCCAAACCATATACGTATTCATTGGAGTCCACCAATGCAGTTACAGTAAGGATTTGGTTTTGACAAAGCCATGCAGACTCTTAGCAATCATGGCATTATCTTCAAGTTGCTTATTAATGGCTTCCCTTATTACCTACTTTAACGTCTTTTCAGGTATTGATGTTAGGCTCACTGTCAATTATTTATTTATTAAATGTATATGGCTGCCAATCTCATATATATGACTGTAGGTGGCTGACAATTAAAACAAAATAAAAACACAACCAAAATTATAAACACAAATAACATAAAATAACAGTCAAGAACACTCACACAATCCCACAATCAATGTAACCAAGCAATGGGCTCACTCACACCATCAAGGCCCCAGGCATGACGACAAAACCAAGTTTTTAATGCATTGTGAAAGGCAAGGTTGGGGCAAGTGCCACATGGCACTCTCTCTGGGCAGAACCCAGAGCATGCCTCTCCTGCCAGATCTAACAGGATAGGTAGACATGGTCCCATAAGTAATCCTTCCCCAAGCCATGAAGGGCTTTAAAGGTAACAACCAGCACTTTGAATTGTACTCGGAAGCATACTGGTAGACAATGCAGCTCACAAAGCAGAGGTATCACATGTGCCAAATGACCAGCATCCATAAGTGCCTGTGCCACTGCATTTTGCACCATCTGAAGCTTCTGAATACTCTTCAAGAGCAGCCCCCTGTAGAAGCATTGCAATAATCCAGTGGGGAGATAACTAAGGCATGAATGACCATGAGCAGGGCCCCCCAGTCCAGGAACTGGCACAACTGGTGCACAACACAAAGCTATGCAAAGGGATCCCCCCCCTTTTTTTCCTTTTTTGAAGAAGGAGCCCACATTGACTCTTCTCCAGTCCTCTGGCACCTCCCCAATTCTCCAGGATTCCACAAGATAATTGACAAATTTCCCAACAGTTCTTCAGTATGCTAGGGTGTATTTAATTAGTGGCTCCAGGGTATTCCACATCATCTAAATTAGCTAAAAAAAGCCTTTTCCACATTTTTACTAATCTGCTCCCTTGTGTTTGTTTGCAGACTATGCTACTCAAATCACCAATTCCTTTGGATATATAGAAAATGGCAAAATAGGAGCTAAGTTCCTTTCTCTTGGTCATCTGCTGAGATTTCTCCATCTGGAGTAAACAGTGAATCTACCACCTCCTTTGTCTTCCTCTTGCCACTGACACTCTTCATGCTGGGTTTTGCCTTTCTTGCTAGCCTTTGTTCATTTTCTGCCTTGGAGTTCCTCATGTGTACATTTCTAAGATGAAGCTCTGTAGACTTCCTTGGTCATTATTTCCAATGAGCATTATTTTTAGTCTCAGCTCCTTCATGACCTGTCTATTCAACCACATTGGCTCCTTCAGATGTCTCCTAGCTTTCTCCCTCATTAATACTGTTTGAAACTGCACTCTTCTTAATTTCAATAAATCCCAGCCACTACAAAACCTGGTTTCCTTCCCACGGCTTCACCTTTACTATTTCTTTTAGTTTATTAAAATTGACCTTTATAAAATTCATGGTTTGTGTTCCACTGCTTTTTACTAAGCTTTTTGTTAAAATAAAAAACTCTAACAATATGTGGTCATTTGCATCTGATATTTCCATCCTTAAATATCTTCAGTCAACTCTTTCCTATTAACAACAGCCCAGATCCAAAGTAGAAGATCCTCTTGTGCCTGCCTCAACCTTTTGAAACCAAAAATCATTACCATACCTCAAGAATTTATCTAACATTTTGCATTTGGCAGAATTAGTGCATTAGCTTTAGGAGCTTCAGGAGCTATCACTGACACTCAGTGGTTGCTAATGCACCTAAAGCTAATGCTCAGTATACAATCATCTAAAGTTTGTTAAGGTCCATGTGTTCAATTCTCAATAGAGGGTTTGATCCCCATAGAATTAACATGTGGCTACCCATGACTAATGAATCCCAGGGAGGATGTAACTAGTCATGTGGTGACCTGATGGTCGATGTAACTACTGTATCATTTGTGCCTTTGTGCTTCATGACATCCAGCTCATCTTGCTTGTCACTTATGCATTGTGCATTACTGTACAGACATTAAGATTTCCTATGTTCAATTTCCCTTTCCCTTTATGGACAACAGCTTTTTCGTTGTTCCTTTGTTAAACAAGTAAGTTCCAAAACACTTCACTTTGTTGCCATATTAAATATATTATCTGTCAGTTCTTTGCCCACCAGTGGTCTTACAGCTCCCATCCTGACCCCATTGTAAAGCCCTCCTGGTGAGGTTAACCAGCTGTTGTCCAAAGATATATTTTCCCTCCTTAGTGAGATGACTTCCATCTTGTCACTCAGGGTCTCAAATGAGCTTTGTGATTCAACAAAACAGGATATGTAGGTCTGTATTTATAAACACAGACACAAATATATAAAAGACTACACATTTCCTCTTTCCTACAGTGTGGAAAGTGAATTACAATTCATAAGTATCTTAGGATGGAAGAATAATGACTGGACAGCAGTAAGAGTTGCTAATTTGAAAGAACTTTGTTTACTCTACCCTTGTATAATCATCATGGCATATCAGACCTGGAATTTTTACTACAATTGTAGAGGGAAAAAACAATAATGAATTTTCAGTTAAGATATTCAGTGCCTTCTCTGAAAAACATTTACTTCAAACAATTTGGCTAAGAAAGGAATGAAATAGACGTATGCAACAAAAATATGCGGGCATCATCTTTCTGCCTGAAACATCTTAAAGGCATCCAGAACTGGGAGAAACCTGTATTCCTTCTACTGAAACTGGAAAGCAGAAGGTAGATAACTTTTATTGAATTCCACCCGTGCTAACCTGTTGCATGGAAAATAGCAAGTGTCCTGTGATACCTTAAAAGATTTACTGCACATATAATCAGATTAGATCATTAAATTCAGATTGCAATCCAGATGAAGGCATAGCAGGTAACAACCAAATTTACCCGTAAACTGTATTCCACGTATTTCCTGCTGCAGCATCCTCCTGAAAAGTATAAGCGTCTGTTTTCAAGGACTAGTCGTGCCAGGCCTTCGCAACAAAATCAAGACATTTTAAAACCTAACGAATTTATCTTCCCAGGCAGATATGGCGGGCGGTGAGAGAGAAGCATTACATCCACATGCAAGCTTCGTGAGTACTGTTTTTGGACGCTAAGATGCCCCTTTATTTTGGTCTGATTTCGTCTGCAAAAGAAAGAGGCCTGCCGAGACAACGCAGGAGCCGCGCAGAAAGAAGAGCGGGAATCGGACCGGCCGGCTTCCACCCGCCTCACGCTGGGACGAAACGTCAACGTCATTCCCTAAGCCACGCCCGCCAGCGGTGGGGGGAGGATGTGAGTGGGAGGAGGAAAAAGAACGTTAGGAGCACGTGATGCGGTCCAGCCAATGGAGAGGCGGCAAGCTAGCCCCGCCGTGAAGCAGGCAGGCGAGAGGACTCTTGGCGGCGGCTACATTCTCCTCCTCTTTCTGCCAGCGCTCCCGGTAGTCGGAGCAGGGGGCGGGGGAAGAGAGACGAGTCCCGCGCGGGGTCTGAAGGAGGGAGCCAGCCAGCTAGCAAGCAAGTGCGGGAGGCGGGCGGGCGGGCGGGCAGGCGAGCCGGCTGGCTGGCTGGCCGGCCAGCCGGTGGAGTAGAAGCAGCTGAAGAAGAGAAAGAAGGAGAGGGAGGGAAAGAAGGCAGAGAGGCAGCGGGGCCGGCGCCACTGCCACCATCATCACACCTCCTCCTCAGCTACCGTCCTTCCCGGGAGGCTGCGACTCCTCGGCCTGGCGGGCCCCCAGCCACCCAATCGGTCGGCCATGCCGAATAAAAACAAGAAGGAGAAGAGTCAGGTCAGGCCTGAGAGAGGCAGCGGCGGCCGCGAAGTAGTCCCAGGCAGGAGCAGGCCCCGGAGGGGGGGAGGTGTTCTAGCCGATTGGGTGGAGGCAGGCCGATGGGGCCTGGAGAGCGAGGGGGCAGAGGGAGGGTTATACTGCTCGGGGCGGGGGCGCCAGACTTACCGGAAACTGGCAGGGTCTGAAAAGATGACACCTCCACCCCGCACACTAGCGAAAGGTGTTACTCTTGGGAGTGAGTCCTTCCCACCTGTAGTACTTTATATGGCACTGTTCATGTATGCATATATACACATGTATTTCTAGTGTCACTCCCCCTTTCCAAACTTGGAAGGAGTGAAAAAAGCAAGAAGCACGAGTTTGTACTTGGCGGAGAACAACAAAGAGTCTTGTTGCCTTTTAGAGACAAACAGACTTAGTATGGCATAAGCTCTAAATCTGATAGTCCATTTAACCACAAGAGTCTTTGTTGCAACAAACTTAACAGAGCTGCCCCCTTTGCAAGTGGTTGCTTTGGGATGGTTTCTGGATGTCCTAAGTGTTCTCTGATGAAAGAAGGATGGGTTTATTTTGCAAGATGTCTTAGACTGTGGATGCTTAGGTGGGGGACAGAGGTTTCTTGCACCAGACTGGCAAGCAGGTGTGAAAAGCACAGATAGAGTTTGACATAGGGAAATCACTGTTGTGATAATAAACTCACTTCCAGATTCACTTGTCATTTTTCTTTCTTTGACTCTGACATGTGTTTATGAAAGTGTCATTGAGCAAGTGTTAAGATTTAAAGTACTATTTCCTGCTGAAGCAGTGTTCAGGCATCATTCTAAGCAATGGTGCAATCCTGTGCTTGTGTACTTTGGAATAAACCTTATTGCTCAGTGAGTCTTATTAACTCAAGTATGCATATCAACAGGCTGTGTATGTATTAAGGCTGTATCCTTTGTCTGCTAACTGACAGATAGGAGGCACAGATCTGGTTTCTTATTGTTTAGTATTATTGAGTGAAACAGGTTCTCTTCCTGTTAATTAATCCTGTAGTGTTGAATTCTATGGTAGCATCTCCATATATGCTCAGAAATGGAAATGTTTATTATGTGTATTTTATTACTTTTATTATAGTACTTTATATACAGTGGAACCTCAACTGGCTTGCTGTAGCTCTCCTTTGCCCTTATAAATCTCAAGAAAAAAGTATCTAGGGAAATTTTGTCTATTGGTTGACCCCCAGGTTCTTGTTGCCACTTGCATTCTGAAATATTTTAAACACATAATATGATATTATAAGGGTACAATTCACCACTTGGCATAACTTAGAAGTCCTACAAATGGCAAGTCCTTGGTATGATACTTGAAGTCATAAGATCTCTCCATATTACAAAGTTAACTAGGCCTTACAGAGAACTAAATGTTGATTAATCCTCAGAATTATAATAGAAGTGATACATGGATTATTTGCTATGAATTGATTTGTTCATGTCCCTTGATATTTCACTTAATCTACTGCCTTTGCTTCTTTAAAACTATTTTCATGTTTTCTCTCACATGTACAGTGGTTTTAAAACTGTACTGCTTGCTTGAAAGTAAATGCAGGCTACGTATTCCATCTGATGTAATGCACATGTTTTTTCAGTTTACTGAAGAATGACTTCATAAGCAAAATTATACTGTATGTTTGCTTGAAATTTTCTTATCTCTGTCAATTTTAGGAACCTCCAAAAGCAGGCAAAAGTGGCAAAAGCAGCAAAGATGTACAAGATAATCTGGATATTGAGGTAACTCTTTAAAAAAAAAATGCTATCCTGGAGAAAGTATGCTTATTTTCTGTAAGATTTGAAATTCTCTTCACTTCATACATTTGCACTACTACTAAGACACTCTTAAAACTATCAGTGTCTTCTGAGTTAGATTCATGATGTCATGTGTCTTAATGGTCTTAATTTTGTAGGAAGTGGTAACGGGGATGCTCAGTGTTTAGTAATAAAGTTTGTTTGTTTGTTTGTTTGCTTATACATCACATTAATATAGCCGCCCATCTCACACAAGCGACTCTGGGCGGCTACAACATTATTTATTTATTTAAACAATTACTAGTTTCTTTACTGGCCAGCAGCGGTAGCAGGGAAGTTGGCTCATCCGGTCTTTCTTCCTCTGCCCATCGCTTCTGAGCAGGCCCAGCACTGGTTCCTGCTCCCTGTGCAGAGCGCTGCCAGCGTTTCCTCCCTCCAAAATGGGAGTACCTATTTATCTATTCGCAGATGGTATGTTTTCGAACTGTTAGGTGGGCAGAAGCTAGGGACCAATGACGGGAGCTCATTCCGTTACGCAGAGCTGGGCCCGAACCACTGGAGTGTTGACCATTTCTGGCTGGCAAACTCCAGCGTCATTAAGCCACTATGCCACCGCCTCCCCCATTAGGTAATTTCTTATCCTCTAGGAAAACCTGTGTACTATAGTTAGGAAATTTAGTTTGGAAGTCCCCTGTTTTGTGACATCTTGACCTGAATTCTCTGGATAGCTTTAAGTAAGCCATTCCTCACATTTCCCTAACCTAGCATATGGATCCTAGGAGTGATAATATTGGCTTACCTAATTGGAGGAATTGTTATAATAATATACTTTAAGTGTTTTGAATGCTTAAGAAAAGTTACTGTATAAAAGCTAACTTTATTATTGAGGCTCTAGAGTCTCACCATATTTCAATATAACTGCTATAGTATCAGTTAATTCACCTTTTGAGAGCCAGTTTGATCTAGTGGCTAAGGCACCAGGCTAGAAACCCAGGAGACTGTGAGTTCTAGTCCCACCTTAGGCATGAAAGCTGGCTGGGTGACTTTGAGCCAGTCACACTCTCAGCCCACAACATCAGGCTCAGGCAACAAGCCAGTCAATCAGTTCCTGTCACAACCAATGGATCAACATTCAGTTGATCTCCAAAAAAGTGGACCCTGCACCTGCGGGAAAACACTAAGAAGGGGAAAAAAATCAGTTAATTCACCTGTTCATATTCTAAATTGCTTTTAACCTTGCAAATTGCAGTGACAAATATTTCTTAATAATTAAATTAAAATTCTGCCAAACACATCTTTTAGTAATTTGATTGATTTAAAAACTGATGTCCTGTTTTAACTAGTCAGTAATTGTCTTCCCTTAATTGTTTGTTTGTTTGATTGATTTATATAGCCGCCATCTCATGTACATGACTCTGGGTAGCTTACAGAGTTAAACACACAAACACACACACACCCCTATTAAAAAATAACCAAAATCATAACAACAAAAGACCATTAAAACATTAAAAACTATTAAAACCTAAAAAAAAAAAACAATTTGTGGGAGAATGCAGTGAACTTCAATAAATGTCTAATAAATTAGAATACCTATCCACAATCTGACCTTTAGAAACTACTAATGATCTAGCTCATCTAGAATTATGGCCATTAAAACAGACAAACTAAAACTTAATATAATGTAGAAACTATTCCTGTGGCACTATGGCTTTTTTGTTCACTGTCATTCATCTCTTAATTGTATAATCTTGAGAATAAAATGTAAAATCCATCTCTAGTATGCCTTTTATAAATTCTTTCCTTAAATCTTCAAGGCATATGTTTTTAATCTTCTCAGTAATATTTCTGCTCAAGATAAATATAAATGCATGTAAGCATAGGCAGATTGAACATACAGGTAGTCCTCGATTTACTACCACAATAGGGACTGGAAAATCCATTATTAAGTGGTGCAGTCATTAGAAGAGGCATCATGTGACCGCACCCAATTTTATGACATTTTTTGTTGTGGTCATTAAGCGAATCACAGCAATCATTAAGTGAATCGTCATTAAGCAAATCATGCAGTTGTTAAGTAAATCACGCAGTTCCCCATTGATTTTGCCTGTTGGAAGCTGGCTGGGAAGGTCGCAGATAGCGATCATGTGACCCCAGGACACTGCAACCATTGTAAATACATGCCAGCTGTCAAGCACCTGAATTTTGATCATGTGACCACAGGGACGCTGCAACAGTTGTAAGTGCAAGGACCAGTCATAAGTCACTTTTTTCAGCACCGTTGTAACTTTGATCTAATGTTTGGTCGCTAAACAAGTGGTTGTAACTCAAGGACTACCTGTATAGGTTTAGCCTGGAATTTTTATTTGTGCTAAAATACTAACTTCGGTATGCTTGTTAATATTAGAGTTAATGATGTTAAGAAAAGGATTGGGAAGATATTTCTATAACTGTTAAAACATTATTTAATAGTTTGTCATATCTGTATCCATACTCATTAATCATTCTGAAAGTTGCAAGATGTCAAGAAATGGTCAGTAACTCTAAAGGTTCCCTTAATTAGCCCTAGCTGAGCAAATAACATTTGACAGGAAATGACACAGTGCTTTGTACCTCCCACATTCTGCTTGTAACATCACTGCAAAAAGGGTCCTATCTAATGTCCTAATTTAAATTTGTTAATTAACTAATTTTCTAAGTTAAATTTGCTAGTGCTGTAGAGAGCCGAATGTACTCTTAATTAAATCAGAGTCCACTCAGTAGGATAAATGTTGTGTCATTGAGGAAGACCTAAGTCTACACACTACCAGTCATGCCTTGGTTAGACTAGCCTCAGTTGTACATATTGAAAAAAAAGTGAAACTTTTATGATAGCTACTAATGTTCATAAGACATACTATGAGTGCTGGGAGGCTTATTTTTAGAAATATGCTGCATTTCAACTATACAGTGGTACCTCAGTTCACGAACTTAATTTGTTCCGTGACTCTGGTCACGAACTGAATTGGTTGTGAACCGAATCAAATTTTCCCATAAGGTTCAATGTAAATACGGTTAATCCGTTCTGAACCATATGTTTGTTTTTTTTTAAACCGCAAAAATATGACACAAAGTACAGTACGAAGAGAGAGAAAGCTGACCTTGCTCAACGCAACTTCTGGCATGGAGGACAGGAAGGCGGGTGGGGAGGCGGTTACTGCTTGGAGGGAGAGTCCCCCTCCCTACAGGAAGCCGCGACCACGTGTCATGGGAGGGAAAATGGCCGCGGATCCTGTTCGTCACCCGATGCGGAGTTCACGAACGGAGGCAAAATTTTGCGACCGGAGCTGTTCGTGAACCGAATTGTTTGTGAACAGAAGCGTTCATGAACCAAGGTACCACTGTATATGACATCATGAAATAGATATTGAAATTAAATAAAATGCTATTACTTTATGGATCAAATAAAGTAATGATTCTCTATTCTAAGATGAAAGTATATTTTCTTGTAGAAAAAAAATATAAAAGGTAGAGATGTGCTGTGTCTTGGATTCAAAGCAGAAAAGGGGGTTTAGAGCAGGTGCACCTGTTGGCACCTTAAAAAAACAGTGTCTTTTCCTGGTTTCACACAGTAGCCACGCAATCCCATTAAAATACGTATTTGATGGAAGGAAGAGCCAGTAGCATGTGTGTACCCATTCAAAGCACTTTGTTGCACTTTTTCAGAGCCTCCTTAATATAAATGCGTATTTTCCTGGGATAACTCAGCTACCATGTGAGTCCAGGAAAAGATACAGCATCTTAAGGAGGTGCTGACAGATGTGTGTATGCCCACCCCTATTCCAAAGCAGTTTTTCTGCTTCAGATTCAAGTGCTATGCATACCTAGTAAGGATGAATATGTAAGTTTCTTCTCAGTTTTTTCTTTTATGAAGTTTTCTTACATTAAACTTTCCTCTGTTTTTGGTAACATTTTCCTTGTTGATTTACAAGTCTTATAGAAAAATCTTCTCTGTTGCTGAGGAGAGTAGAGTTAAGGAGATTGGAGCATTCACAGAGATCTGATTGAATGTATGTTATGGTTGGTTTCATAGCTGTTACATTCAATTGTTAAAACCACTGAATACTTAAGAATTTAGTATGTCATTTAGTATTGGCAGGGTATTGTACATGCTGGATTGTGAGAAGTTGATCAAGTGCTGGTTTAATATTAAAATTAAGCATTTTAAACAGGTACATATTCTGTACTTTGTAGAAGTACATTGGAAGATATGTACATGGGAATACCAATGGGGTAAGCAGATTGTCCAGTTTGAAATTAAAATTCTATGAAAATAGAGAACTTGCATACTCAAATGCAGTTTATGTCTGGATACATAGAGAGATAACCTTAAGAACCCTTTTCCAAGTAACAGATGTGTAGGATATACAGTGCAAAAGTTTGACCAGTGAGTGCTGTTTCTAATGGGTAAAGAATATTGGAATTTATTGAACCAGATGCATAGATAGTACTTCAGACAATAGAACTGAATGGTGTAATTAAAGAGAGCTTCTGCTGGATCAGGCAAAGGGCCCATCTACTGTAATATTGTGTGAGACCTTGTGATTAGCCAGAAGCATTTGGGAAGTAATGGTGCGCGAAATTTGGATACTCATTTTCCTGAGCTCAGGAAAAGGCACAGCTCCTTTAAGAAGTTGCCAACAAGTATAGCAAGGGTGCCTGCACCAAATCCAAAGCAGCTTTGCCTGCTTCAGATTTAAATGCCACTCACTTCTAATAATAAGCAATGGCCCTATTTTATAGTTGTTTGCCAGAAGCTTTAATGTTAGACGTGGTGGCTGTGATTCAGGAACTAGTATAAGAGCTGTTAATGCCAGCAGCATTATGACTTTGTTCAGCCCTTTTTTAAATCCATCTAATTCAAGGGTCCTCAAAATGTGTGTCAGAATCCTGGGGAGGGGTCACAAGCAATTTAAAATGGGGTTCCATTTTTTTTAAAGCTGTTCAAGCTCACACAGGCTCTCTCTTTGACTGGGCAACCCTGCAGTACACTTACATACACAGAGTAGAGAGCAGGGGCATTTGCAGAGGGAGGGCAAAAAAGTAAAGATGATGACCTCGTATAGAAAGAGTTGGGGCTTTGTTCATTTGCTCTTAGGCACAATGTTGACTTTTTGACACTCCCCACAGATGCCACTGGTAGAGAGCAGAGCCTTGAGCAAGTTTTGATAGCAGTCAGGTTTGTCTGTGCAAGGCTTGTGCAGACAAAGTGGAAGTTTGGTCAAAATTCATCCCTGCTTTGCCTGGCCAAGCCTATAATGGACTTGCATAGGCAAAGCAAGGAGCAAATTCTGGAGCAGCTTTTCAGATATGGCTATGTACCCCTGTCTAGCCATCTCTCAAAACCAACCCAACAGTCATAGCAGTGTTATTATTTATTAATCTATTGATCCAGGAGGTTACAAATTCATTTATCATGTAGTGGTGATGTTCAGTACTGAAAGGTTCAAAATCTCCTGATCTGATTATAAATTCCACCACATATGATGGCAACAAATTCTGTAGTTAAAGTACTGACATGTGTATTTCTACCCAGAAGACTCAGCATAGGACCAACTTCAGTCAGTCCAGTGTGTGTGATAATCTGTATGTGCTAAAGAATATGAGCATTCAGTTGGTTATAATGCCTGAAGCACGCAAAGTCATACAATACTTTTTCAAAGCACCATGTAAGTCTCTGTATGGCGGCAGGGATTGTATTGTTCCATGGTCCATTTTACCCTGCCTCCAGTGCTGTCACCAAACCAACCCCAAATTCAGTTTCTATTCTGTACAAAAAGTCTCCCTTGATTCCTTGTGACTACATGGATACAATATTTATACATGTTGTTTTCCATAGCATAATATGAAAAGAACTTTTGATTGCCAACTTCTGGGATCTTTTTTCTGATTTCCCCATCTAGTTTAGATCCCTGGCACTTCCTGGGGATCTTCCATTCAATTACTAACCATGGCTGACCCTGCTTAGTTTTTTCAAGATCAGCCTAGGAGTAGCCAGGTTCTGTGATATGCTGTGATTCTGTCTTATTTAATTTTATCTAATTTTTGTAAATGTAATCTTAAACCTATCTGTTTGGAAATGTACTAGCATATGTTGTTATTTTTTTCCAAATGCTTGTGAAAAATACCAGATTGTAAAGACTAGAGATTGTCCTCAATTCAAAGAACAGAAAGAACACAAGTAGCAGTAACTCACAAGTATTTTATTTATAGGTGCCTATATAAACTATCACTATATATCAATTTTTATATCACTTTCTTAGAATGTTTAATGGCAAGTGCACTAGTGAAAGAAACTATTTCAGACATCATGCACACAGTTATATAATCACTATAAAGTGAGGTCTCTAAGGCCAAAATTAAAGTAGATTTATTAGCCAAACTTGCAACTCAATTTGGGGGGGGGGGGTTGGAACTACGTATGATAGGATCTAATCCTATTAGCAGTAATAACCCCAAATCATCTTTTCTTAGCAATATCTAATATAACAAAATATAAGGCATCATCATATCTGATTGTTTCCAATACATAAGCAGCACTAATTAAGTAAAGCTGGGGTGGGCAAACTCACATGTTGCACTATATATTTTACATTTTTGTCAGAGCAGAGGAGATAAAGGGCTGCAGTTTTTGGTAGCAGTTGAGCAGCTACTTCTGTCCTGGTTTCATACTTCATCATTGATCAGCAAAGTTCCTGCATGCTTCCAATGAACATTTTAGTTGTCACTTTTCATGAAATGAGGGTTGTCATTACATTGTATGACTACTTTTCTGCAGTAGTCCAAAGAATAATATTTCTTCCTTGACCAGATATTTTATTGTATGGATATAAATATTTTTAATTGTTCGCAAAGTATGTAATGAGTTTGATTTCAGAGTTGTCTATCTGATCATGTCCATATGTAAGGTTGCTGTTGGAAGGTGTATGCTTTAAACACTGATTTTTTTCACAGAACTCTGTTAGTCTTCTACTTCACTTTGAACACTAAGGCCAGTGGATGCTATTTTATTTCTGACCTTAGCATAATAGGCTCTTAAAACTAGTATAATATCTTTAAGGGAAGTTGACAAGGTATTATAAATATAGAATAGTTAACTTTCATTTTCTCCGCATTTATCATTGGACCATAGACTTGGATCTCCATACCATTGATTGGCTTGCTTTGGACTCATGCTGTAGTTGAGATCATGCTACAATTTTGGCAGTTGTCTCCAAGCACTAACTTTGACACTATTTTTTAATAATGATGCTGCTCCATTTCTTCTTTGACTTTCTTGTCCAGAGAAAATCTGGTGTTCCTCCAATGTGAATTTACCCATTCCAATCCCTTTC
Source organism: Liasis olivaceus (assembly GCA_030867105.1). Taxonomy (NCBI): domain Eukaryota; kingdom Metazoa; phylum Chordata; class Lepidosauria; order Squamata; family Pythonidae; genus Liasis; species Liasis olivaceus. Next base: position 31,528,420 of record CM061349.1, on the reverse strand, counting down.
ACTTCAGCAATTTCCAGAATGCCAATGTTCAGTCTTGACATTTTTGCTCTGAAAGCATCAAGCTTGGTTCATAGTTCTGATATTCCACACACTAATGACATACATATCTTGGCAGCATGAATCTTTCCTTTTGCCTCTGGATACATCAGCAGGTGGACATCCTTTCAGCTAGGCAGCTGTCTGGAAATTCCAGCTACTTTCAGTAATAAACATTGTGCCCAATGTTAGCTTACACAAAATATAAAAGTACTATTGTCTTCTGGGTTGGCTGAGAAATTGCTTAGGTCCATATTGTCTGCAATCTTTCTTCCCTTGCAGTAGGTTTATTAAGAAGAAGCTGGTAATAAGAAAGCAAAAGAGATTCATACATAAGAGGCTACTGCCTAATTATGATAGATTACTTCGCAAAATATGCCTTTGCAGAATATCTTCCCATTCAAACTGCCAAACGCACCATTGAGATCTTGTGCAGAAATACTAAAAAATTGTGAGATTTAACATTCATGAGATAATGAGCATTTACATTTTTAAATGAAGCACTTATTTAATGTAAGGGTTCTGTGGGTTTCATCTGGAGATATTGATAGTATTCTGGCATTTGCAAGCATTAAGACATAAACCTCTGGATTATGGGTGCCATGCTTTACATATACATTAGTCAAGACCCTAAAAACTAAAATTAAATTCAATATTAAATTAAATCATTATTCTTATTTCCCTTTCGAGATAAGCACAGGAGAGATAAAATTGTGGTCATGTACTAAGACTTCAACATTAGAATTGGAATTTCAATTAATATGGATATTATTATGTCATTATTTATGTCAGTGAAATTGTTTTCATCTGGAGTTTCAGGTTGCTTCCTGCAGCATTTAGCAGGGATTGCAAATTGTAGAATTGGAAGGGACCACAAAGATCATCTAGTCCAAGCCTGTGCAATGTGTAGGAAATTAATTAAACTGTTTATGAGATATGGTTATCCAGCCTGTTCTTAAAAACCTCCAGAGATGGAGAATCCACAACCTCCATAGGTAATCTGTTTCTCTGTAGTACAGATCTTATCATCAGGAAACTTTTCCTTACGTTTCAACAAATTATCTTTGCTCTCCCTGAAATTCCATCCCCACACTGAACAGCAATCTGGGAATGGAACAAAACACTCCGTATTTTCTTCTATTTCCACAGTATTGTTTATATGTACAGAGAAAGAGCCTGTCGTTCTCTGTATTCAAGCTAATTAAGGAATCTTGCAATAGAGAAAGAAACAGGCTTTTGTATTTATGTCCTGGTTACTGTTCTTTATGGAGTAACTACTAAATCTACTTCTAGGCTCTGTGCAATCTCTCTTGCTGTTCAAGAACTCAGAATGGAAAAATAGATGTTCTTATTTGAAGAACTTTTATCTGCACCAGGATCCAGTTCATTTTGAAATAATTCAGTGTATGTTTAGCACAGGATGACATTATTTGTGGTATTTTTCTAGGCTGATATGATAAAGAGATACCTTTTTTTCTGGGTAGCTTTGGTTAGCAAGTTATTCTTCAACACTGGGAATTGTAAATATTTTACCATATTTTTTTATACGGTTCTGAACCATCAGTCATTTTATCTTTGGTGCTGAAATGCTCTTTCAACTTTTTCATCTGTTACATATCCATGATTATAGTATTGCTTTATTCAAGTACTTAATCTAAAATAAGTGTATTACTGTACAACAAATTGGTCAGAGTATAGTGCAGTATAAAATTGTAATATTTTGTTCTTTATTTTGTCCAACTCAAACTTAATCAGTAATCAGGTTTTTTTATATCGATTATCAAGAAGGGGGAAAATGTCACCTTCACTTTCAAACAGGAATTTTATATTTTAAATAGTCCATCCTATTAAAACTATGTAATGTTACCCAGTTTGATAGAAACGGTGGGGCGGTATTGAATTCTCTAAAAGTTTATCATAATAGTAAAACGAATGTTGTGATCGCTCATTTGTATTATTTGCTGGGCAGCATAAATCAGTTTTGACCTTGATAGGTGCAGAATTACACCTTTTTATGTAATTCTTTTTTTTTTTTAATAATTTCTCATTGTTATTCTCCAAACTATATTTTATACTTAGAATCTTCTCCATTATTTCCTTCAACTCAGCTTTGAAAGTATAAGCATAACTAGCACAGCTAAAAGGAAAATTAGGCAATTAGATCCGGGCATCTTAGAGTCTTCACTTTTGCTTAAATGGGGCTGTCTTTTTTTCTTTCTGCTCTCTACCAAGTTTCTGTATGTTTCACCCAAGGCAAAAACAAATCTGAGATTATGCTCTTGTGTGTTTAAAAGTAGAGGGGGAGGGGGGCAGTTATTGTTTCTTTATCCCAGAATGCAAGAAGAAAATTGCAAAGATACCTATGTTATTACAACTTACTATACTTCAACATGTCACAGCAAGTAGCAATGCCTAGCCATCCTTGGCTGATTTCAAGAATATGAAATAGGGTCAGGTCTGGTCAGAACTTGGATGAGAGACTACCAGGACATTCCAGAATAAGCTATAGATTAAAGTAGGATATCTAAAAAGAAGATCTCCAAATAAGGTAGTGGCAAACGATTTCTGTATTGTTGCATGCATAAATAAATAAATAAATAAATACTTGTTACCAGAAGTCAAGCTGGACTTGAAGGAGGTTTTATTTACTGTTTATTCTTTAACAATATGGCTATATATAATTTCTTGTATTGCGTTGGTATTGTTGTTTTAATAATCATCACTGTCTAGCACAGAAGTTTTCCTAAGATTCTCATGATACCCTTCCTTTGGGTCTGCCAGTTACATATTGGCAGCTAACCATGAAGTAGATTTGAGAAAGTATGCATATATCAGATAACAGTAGTGTTTCTGTGAGTATTAAGTGCTTCTGTATGTGTGTCATGACTGCATGTGAGATTATGAGAAAGAGAGGGGGTCTCATGGGTGCTGTTTTGGAAGCCTTTGTGATATTATAGGACACTATAATGGACGAGAAAGCTGAAAGACTGCTGCTTTTTTTTTTGGCTTTTTGAGTGCTTGATGTTAGATTTATAGTTGAAACAGCATTTTTGGTTAATTTTTATAGCGCTCTTTAATGGGTAACTGGCTGCCATTTTTTTCATATGGGTAATGATTCAGACCAGTCTTGTAGAATGTAAAACAGTGTATCAAGAATGTAGAATCTTGACTAGGATGAGTTCAACTCCATAATTGTCAGATTTGCTTTAGTATTTTTTACAATTTTGTATGCATAGATATAACTTTCAGTTATGGAAATAAATATTTTAAAGAATTGGACTGTGAATGATCAGTATCTGTTGTTTGTTTTTTAGAAATAAAGACACACACACTCTCAGTCTTTAAACTCATGTGAAATATCTTTGCTCAAATAGCTGAAGATTAGGAAAGAGGAAATGGTTATGGGAATAAATAATTTTTCCCAGCAATTTCCTGAAGGTATTCCTTTCTTGAGCATGTATGGAAGAAAAATCAACATTGGAGTAGTAATATTATTTCAGTACTTTGTTCTCCAGCTTGCAATAATTTTGCATACAAAATTAGAAAAAAATACAGTTTCAGAGTATGGAATTCATTTTTTACACAACAGTGTATCGACCTGCCTTCTGCCTTACGTAAAATGGCTATTTTGTGATTGGCCATGCCTTTCTTGTAATCTCACATGCAGTCATGACACACATACAGAAGCACTTAATACTCACAGAAACACTACTGTTATCTGATATATGCATACTTTCTCAAATCTACTTCATGGTTAGCTGCCAATATGTAACTGGCAGACCCAAAAGAAGGGTATCATGAGAATCTTAGGAAAACTTCTGTGCTAGACAGTGATGATTATAAACAGTTGCCTATATAGGTGATCAAATATGCCAAGATTTAATGTACTGTAAATCTAGTTGCCTCCATTGGCGGTGATTCAAATAGTTTTGTGGCCAGAGGACTATCTAGGCCTACTTTTGACAATAAAGTCATAGTTTTGACATAAGTACACTAATGCAGGGATCCCAATCCTCTTTGACTTATTGGGGCTTTTGAGAGTATGCTCTGGACACTGTTCTAAAATGGTTATCACGGAAGGCATGGCCAATCACAAAATAGCCATTTTACATAAGGCAGAAGGCAGGTCGATGAGATTTAAAGAAAATATAAAAACAAAAACTTAATCACAAGACAGAGATGGAATCTGAATTATAGAACACATACTTACAGTTTAGGATGTGCATAATGTTATAGCCAAATGTACTGTATTTAGTTCAAGGCCTAAAGATATTATTGGGAGAAAAGATGATTCTAGAGTCTGGTTAGCAGCAGGGGAGGTGCCTGTTGGCACCCTGGGTCCAATTGCACTGTGCTAGAAATTCCAACACTTCTATTAATGAGAAAATAATATCTATAGAAAGAAAATTTGTGCAGTTTAAATAGCACAATAAAAGGCTACTCTGAAAGTTAAAACTTGTATTTAGGAAATGTTAAAATACATTCTTAATCGAAAGGAACCTAATGAAGGCAAGAACCTTTGCTTTGGGAGGGGTAGAGAAGGAACGTCCTATGATTTCATCTGATTTTCCCCTTCAGTAGTAGAGCATGCATCACATCTTGTGAGATTGTAGAGGTTCTGTACAGATTGTCCTAGGGAGATCTTGCAAAGCAGTGGCAACGATTTCTGCTAGTGCAGTTCAACTTTTGACTATTAAACTAATCTATACATTTTCATTCAAAAGAGAAAGATACAAATATGTACTTTCAGTTGTGTGCACAATACATAGGTAACGGTATCTGTCCCCATATTTAGAAATAAAGATTTGAACATGACTATTATCATGAGTTTCAAGATAACTGAAAAGAATATTATTCTGTCTGGAATTAGGAATGTTATGTGTTATTGACTTAATGCTATAAGATCCATTTGTAAACAAAAAGCTTGGAAAACTAATGTTGGAATCTTGCATGAGCAGCAGACCAAGTTCTTGTAGCTTTAGTGCAACCATAATTTTTGCCTTCCTCTAAAGTTGTAACTTTTTTTCAAACTCTTTGAACCAGATATTGTAGATGTTATATACTTCCAGCAACTTCGGAAACTTCCTTGTCTGTTTTTAAAAATTTGAATAAAAGGGAAAAAGAAATCAAAATATATTAAAAACAATTTGTAGACATTTAATACACAAACTTGTGTGATGGTTTAATTTGTAGTGCTGAGTTGCAGATAGAGAAAGCTTAAAGAAAGCCAAACATAGAAATCATCATAAAATATACATTACAGCTTTTCTGGAGCAAAATGAACAGTGAATATCAATGTTTCTCAAGAGTCTTTATGTTATGAATTTTGATGACAATATGGCAGTTGTTAGTTTACATTAACACTTCCTGAGTCGGTTTCCTATCTGTGTACCATTCCCTTTTAGGCTTAGGCACAAAGCCAACTAAGTGACCTTGGACCAGTCACTCTTTCTGAGCCCTACAAAGGAGGCAATAGCAAACCACTTCCAAAAAACTTTGCCAAGAAAATCACAGGGACTAGTCCAGGCAGTCACCAGGAGTCAAAAACTGACTTGAGGACACACGCACACAGACACACACACACACACTGACTAAACAAAGCTTGCACAGTGGTACTAAAAGCAAAATTATCATTGCCTTCTTAACGTCCTTTTTAAGACATCTAATTATGTTTTGCTTTTTAAAAACAGGTCTCATGCAAAAAATCGAACACCGTATCACCTACAGCACAGTTATCTAAAGTCAAAGTAACCTCTACACCAGCCGTAGCAAAGAAGGAAAAACGTCAGAGTTCTTCAAAATTTAGTATTACGAGTAACAGAGAACTCCAAAAACTGCCAGCTTTAAAAGGTATTTGCTATTTTTTTTCACTGATTCTTGTCAAAGATGCATGTGGGGAACCCACGGGTGGGGGTTGAGAGGTTAGTCAAGTCTGTGAGATACTATTAATTTATTAAGGATTATTTTTTCCTTGGTTACCTTTTTTTTTTCTTTCTTATTTGTGTTATGTTTATATCTGTATTTTTTGTTATTTCGCTGATGTTTTTAACCTGTTCACCACCCAGCATCACTTTGGCAAAACAGGCAGACATGTAAATTGAAATAAATAATGTTGGTAATAGAAAGATTGGCAGTGTCTGGGGAATCCTGGGAGTTGAAGTCCACATGTCTTAAAATTACCAAGGTTGAGAAATGCTGCATTAAGGTCTCACAGCAAAGCTTCTGATCTTTGTCCCTCAAAGATCAGATCTTCACACTGTATCACAGAGCATTTCTTGAATTCTCATAGGTTTCAAGAGTGACTAGCCAGGTTGTTCATAAACTGCTGCTGAGGAAGTATGGCAAGAAAATACCAGGATCCTGCTGCATATGCAGCTTACCAGATGGCCTTCTAGATTATAGCCTTAGGGCACAAGCAGTAGATTATGTTCCAAAATTCGTATGATAATATTATGCTATGACAATGTCCAGAAAAAAATAGCTGAGAATTTATTTGGGTCTGCTCATCAAGGGCCTAAATTTAAAGGACTAAAACTACACGAGCAGTTTAGTGTGAGGCTGTGGAGTTTTAGAGCATATGCAGGCTTTGAACCTGAGAGCAGAACACATAATCAAATTCTCCCTTTTTGATATAGAGGACAACTATGAGTGCATTTTTTTTATTAATTGTGTGCCATCAGATTATTTTAATAGGAATATTTATATTTTAGAATATACAAAATTCTCAAATTACCTAAAATTCTTACATATAGCAGAGCATTACTTGCTATATCCATGCTTATGAATAATTTCATGATTATTAGTTTGACTTTTAGAGATGATTAGTGTTCATGTTTTTCTATGTCTTTCTATTTTAGAAGACTTTTGGCCCATGGTATTAGCAGAACATCTAGCCCTTATATTAAGTATATCCCTCTTCACAGGAATTATTGAATTTTAATCAGTTAAATTTTGATTCCATCTCCCCAGAGACCCTGGAAATTATGTTTTGCAGAATGCTAACAGCCGTATGTTTAAAAACCTGGCCACTTCATGGAATAGTGGTGCCTCTTCTTCTGAAGAATACAGAAAAATGAATCTTTAGTTTGTTTAAAATAAGATGTAGTGCAGAAAGAGAACACACTTTCTAGAAATGTTAAATTTCTAGAAAGTTTTAATCTATAGATAAAAGGTTTCTCCCCAAACTGAACCATTGGAGAAATGGAGAATATATGGAGTATTTATGGAACCTGGAGTTTATTGCTTTAACAATATAAAATCATTGATAACATAATATTTGACATAATAATTTACAGAACAGTGTTACTTAAATACGTTTAGGTTACTTGGTTAAAAAAAACTTACAAGGCAGCTTATGTATAAAAAAATTTTTTTAATCCTTATGCATGTGTTCACAGAAATAAAACTCTGATAAGTGAAATGTACAGTCAGGATTGCAACCTCAAAAGTATAAATATATTAGTAAATTATGACTACAGGAGAGTGCAAAAATACTGTAAATAGCCAGATCCTATCTAAAACACCAACACATATCTGGGAAATAGGAGGAGAAACTTGAAAATTAAAAAAAAATACAAATTTAATAGCAAACAAAATAAGCATATTGTTTCAACAATTATTTCTACCTTATTCAAATTTTACAATAGTATTGAAAAGATAGAGCTCTATAGTATAATACAGGAACTGTTCTCAAATACGGTAGGTTATCTTATGTTGAACACTTATACGTTTTGAGCACATAAATACATGTCATAAAAACATTTCATTCATTCCAAAAGAGAAAGTATTTTATTGGAGAGCTTTTTAGTGTCTCCTCAAAAAGGTCCAGTTTAAAAAAAAAAAATTGAAACATTTTTTCTCCTACTTTTTCCAGTGTTATTTTATGGGCCTTCACATTCCTAAGTATACTGCAGAAGAAACATACTCTCTGTTCTTTGTTTGAAATGAATTTCACCATATGTCTTAATAGCTAATGCTGATCTGGATTTCAAATCTAGGCTTGTAGCTGGCTAAGTTCTAGTCAGGGGAGTGCAGAAACTAGTAGTAGCAAATAAATATGAAAGAGAGAATGTGGCACTTGACTAGAAATAGCATATGATCTAATGGTATTATATCCTACTTTATAATTAGCTCTGTTTTCAGAAAGTGTTTGATACGCATATGCTAAAAGACTTGTCACTTGTAATTTCATGCATAGAATTAAGCTTCCTGAAACTGTGTGCCATGCTGACATAGTATGTTTGAAATACACAGGTGCCATTAGTAGGATTAAAAATCTTTTATATATTGGGCAGACAATCATGGGATCTTTCCAAACAATGAGAAAAGGAGAATAAAATAAGATGTAGTGGAGGTATTTTATGTAGTTTTTAAGGCATTAATTTCTACGACATTTAATTTAATTTAATTTAATTTAATTTAACATTTAATTTCTACAACACCCCACCTCCTTTGTGGGGTGCCACAGGGTTCGGTACTCTGCCCGCTCCTTGTTAACATCTACATGAAACTACTGGGTGAGATCATCCGCCACCATGGGATGAAGTATCATCAATACGCAGATGATACCCAATTATACAATACACCTGCATCCCAGGCGCTTTAAGTGATGCTGTCACCACCCTTTCGCAGTGCCTGGAGGCTGTGGGGTCCTGGATGGGGAACAACAGGCTTCAGCTGAACTCTGGTAAGATGGAGTGGCTGTGGGTTGGAGGCTCCTCTGTATCCGGGAGTTTACCATCTTTGGTTCTGGATGGGGTTTCAGTGCCCCAGACAGGCCCGGTGCAGAATCTGGGGGTCCTCCTGGACTCACGACTCCTGCTTGAGGAGCCGATAGCAGTTGTGGCCTGGAGGCCCCTCACTCAGCTGCATGTTGTGCACCAGTTATGCCCTTTCCTGGATTGGGAAGCCCTCCAGTCGGTCACTCATGCCCTAGTCATCTCCTGAATAGACTATTGCTCTGCATGGGGCTACCCTTGAAGAGTATCTGGAAGCTACAGCTGGTTCAAAATGCGGCCATGCGGGCAATTTTGGGAGCCCCAAGGATGGCACATGTAACACCTTTGCTGCAGGAGCTGCATTGGGTGCCAATTTGCTTCCGGGTCCAATTCAAGGTGTTGGTAATTACCTTTAAAGCCCTACATGGCATGGGACCAGGTTACCTGAGGGACCGTCTCATCCCTATTACATCAACTTCTCCCACCCAGTCAGGCAGCGAAGGTATGTTACAGATACTGTCTATGAAAGAATGTCAATTGGCGGGGCCCAGGAGAAGAGCCTTCTCTACCATTGCCCTCACCCTATGGAACATTCTCCCCACAGAAGTGAGGCAGACCCCCACTCTTCTGGCCTTCCAGAAAGGGGTGAAGACCTGACTCTGCCAACTCACCCTGAAGACACTCCCATAGGTTAATAACTTTCATTTACCATCAACTCCTTGGAATACATTATTTATTTATGTACATTGTTTTTATTATATTTTAATTAGTATTTAGTGTTACCTTATTGTAAACTGTCCAGAGTCACTCCTTGAGTGAGATGGGTGGTGACTACCTTTTAAATATAAATAAATAAATGTAAATAAATAAACATGCCAAAGTGAAAACCAAACATTTGAGAATGAATTATAGGAATTGCTTGGTTTCAAAATCAATAAATTAATAATGTAAAGTACAGTTGTTTTGCTTTATTTTCATTTTAAATACTTGTAATAATGGGATTTTATCTTGAATGAGCCTAATGTGTTGTAATATTCTTGCTTTGTGATGTACTATACCAGTTCTATACACTGCATGATCCCTCTTTGACAAGGCACCTGCAGATCCCATTGTAAGGTGCACCCAACTTTCTTCAAGTGAACTTTTGCTCGCACAACAGGAGTTCCCCTGCTTGCTTTTCCCTACATCATATGGTCATGACTGTTTTCATGATTTTGAAACTGGTTTCATGATTTTGAATGTGGGCATCAGCATATTACTGATGTAATGATTGAACTACTGTGGTGCTACTTCTTGATAACTATAAACTTCAGTGTGCTATCCAATGGGTATAACATTTGGCCCTTAAGTCATATTTGCTGAGTAAAAATCATCATGGTTTCTGGGCATGGTTGTCTATTTCTTAAAAAAAAACAAATTTGGTTAGAAGATAAAAACTGGGGGAAGGAAGCAAAACCATGGAATACACACAGCTTCATAGGAACAGTGAGGTAATTGCAGTATATCACTGTTCTGTGTTTTCTCTTTTAATATCTTCACATTTTGTGTATGTTCAGTTAAAATCAGAAAATCGGTTTGATTTCTATCCCGTGGCTGTGATTAATATTATCTTGTGGGATGCTATTGATCTGTTGAACCTAAACTCAGTTTTTATTTCTTCATGTTTCTATAATGCTTGAAGTGTCAAAGTATATGTGGCCTTTGGTTTTAATGATAGAAACCTTAATATCTCAGATAGCTTATTTGAAAGAGAGCACAGTGAATAACAACGGAAGAAAATGTGTGGATTCTTCTAAGCTAATACGTGCAAAATACTTTTATGCATATTTCTTGTTTCTTTTGCAAAAATCCTGGATCTGGGTTACCCTTAATCCTACTCTGTATTTTAAATGGGTGCAGAGAATATAATTTGCCCAAAGTTATGCCATCTTAAAATGCTCTCCATTGGACTGTATGTATTAAGATCTTTATAGAATTTATTACTTGACAAATGCAGATGTCCTAGCTTCATTTCAAAACTTGATACTACAGTCATTTAACTTTTCTGCAGTCCAGTTGTGATAGCAAAATATTTATATTTAAATGAAATGCACTAGAACTAGCTTTCCTCTAGTTGCTAGCATTGGTAGACAATCGAAATATGTACTGTGCAAGGTTTTTTTTAACATAATCTAATGGAACTGCCACTACTTAATACCAGTTTTTCACACTGAATAATGGACATATATCTCCTACATTATAAAACCTTGTTAAATCAATTTTTAAGAAAGTTTAATTATTAGAGAGTCCATTTTAGGATTGGTTTTGCCTTAAAAATGAATGTAATCATTTGGCTCTAAAATGTGTATCATACACCCTTCAAAGTCCAGCTCACTTTTTTTTCAATTCAGGACTTGAAAATGGATACACCTTTCATAGAGGTCTATTTTAAGGTAGGCGGCCATTAAGTTGTGCCTCGTGGATGTGAGAGCGTATGTTGATTTTGGCCCTTTATTTTAGCCTTTTTAAGTATAGGCTAACAACAGAGTGCTGAGCTGAGTTATCTGGTGTGTTTTGATTAGAATAGCTGCATGTGACATGCAAATGATTGATAGCCTGTTTAACTCCTTTTTGCTAGAAAGCCTGCATTGCATGTGCATCAACTCTCTCTTTAATCTGGATGAAAAAATAATTGGGAAGTGGTGGAGACAAAATGGACATGCACTTTCTAAAAGGAGCGCTTTGATAAAACTATCAGTATATATGACACTGTGAGATGCTGAGTTCTCTCATGTCTATGTTCCCTCATAGAGTTCTGTCATTGCTCAGTTAAATGCTGTTATCTGGAAGAAAGCACAAAACTTGAACCACATTCTAATTTGACAATTAACATTCTAAAAAGTATATAAGGTGTATATGTTTGGTTCTGTGTGGCTTTCAAGACTGCTAATAGCTTGGCAATATTTGCTTTGCTCAGTTTTGTTTTTAAACAAGATAAAGAGTCGATGATATTTTATTCACTTCAGAATTCTGATAAATAGAATGAAATTTAATTTACCATGTTGCATACTTAGGAAGATAACTCATATTTCTGCATATTTCTCCCTATCTCAAATGAGAATATAAACTGAAATATGAGGAATATTATTTTGACTTGCTATCTCCATTTTCAAGAAGCCTAAACATAATTAAATTTTTGACCAGTGAAAGGCAGAGAATGGCTGGATGTTTATGTCATGCTAAGCTGTAATAGTTTTATGGCTTAGCATAATGTGGTTTAACATTATGTGTGACCCAGACCACTGTGGTTTATTCAACCAACTATGGTTTAAAATTCTGGATTAACACTGTGAATCCGGCTAATATTAAATTTAGGTTATAATATTAGTTCTCCATTATTAAGATTGTATGAAGTCCCTGACTGATACAATAATTATGTGCTACAGATTTTAATAGACTGATATAGTTCTGTAAGCACCGCTATCCCTTGCTAATTCTCTATGAGTCTGTAGTTGTCCATGTATAGATGGCAATTTAACGGAAGTGGAAATAGTAGAAGTATGGATTGTACACTGGAATAGTGAAATTCCTTTGGTTTTTAAAGGATTTCCAAGTGGAAAGAAACAGTGGAAATACAGCATCCCTGGGGGAGAGTACAGAAATCTAGCCTTAGACTAGACAAGGGCACATTGAAATAATTCAAAATTTACTCTGTGTCTAAATGGTGAGCAGGAGAGGACCGAATAAACCCTCCCTGCAGCAAAGAATTCCACAGCCTGAATGAACAGGCTCTCTGTTGTGTACCTATATATGTGCTTGTGCTGGTGGTAGGACACAGACTAAGAGGTCTCTAGAAAAGCTGATTTAAATAGGAGTCATGCAGAAAAAGACTATGCTCTAAGTCAGAAGTACATAACTGCAATTTTGCTGTATTAGATTCTCCTTTTGGTGATCTCTTGCCTTTCTATAGCAATCAACCAGCCACTTTAAAAAAGAGGATGGCAGGCAAGTGGATACAGGAAATCAAAGTCACAAACCACAGAATATGATATTTACAGCAGGATGTCATGTTTAGGAACACTGCTCTAGGTATTGGTCAAAGCCTTCCAGCTCACGTATGTCTTCTTGTGGGAAAAAAAAGGAAGATACTAAATGAGGATAGCCTGGAGGTGGGCAAAAAATCATGGGATGGAGGGGAATGCCTATAAAGAGAAGGTGAAAAGGCTGGGGAGAGAGAATGGATGAAACACTTGTTTCCAAGAATTGAATGAGAAATAGGGAGAGATTGCTTTGTTCTGAAAATGCTGACCCTTTGAAATTAGCATTGGATGAAAATGAATATGAGAGAATGTTTGTACAAGTATTCCTTGACTTATGATCGTTTGTTTAACAGCTGAAGTTATGACAGCACTGGAAAAGGTGACTTACGACCAGTCCCTGCACTTATGACCATCACAGCATCCCCGTGGTCACATGATCAAAATTCGAACACTTGGTAACCGGCATGTATTTACGATGGTTGCAGCATCCCGGGGTCATGTGATTGCCATTTGTGACCTTCTCGGGGGGCTTCTGACAAAGTCAATGGGGGAAGCTGGATCCACTTAATGGCCATATGATTCGCTTAACCACAGTGATTCGCTTAACAACCATGGCAAAAGTAAAATCAGGCATGACTCACTTAATGACCACATTGCTTAGTGACGGAAGTTCCAGTCCCAATTGTGGTCATAAGTCAAGGACTACCTGTTTCTTGAAGGAATGTAGAACAGTGGTGCCATCTGTTCTTGGAAACTCTGTTTCCAGCCAGCATGTAGTTTCTAACCATTTTGCATTAATTAAATGTTGGGCCTTGACTTCAAGCCTTTTTACTGTTCCAACTTTAAAAGCTTCTTAATTTATATGTATTTCTAAGAGGAATAAAGAACCTATGCACAGAAACTTGCTACACCTGTTCAAACAGGGACTAACTCTACAAGACAATTTTCATGCTTCCATTTAATGAATTTAACAATTTATTTAACAGCAGTTTCACCCATTTTCAGCCCCATTGTGTTTATAAACTTCCTTGCTTCAAAAAAAGGCAATTATAATACAAGGCCTGTGCATGCTTACCTAAATGAATATGAAATTGCAGTCTAAACATAGTAAAATACTAAAAAGGAAAGTATCCTGCACATCAAATCACTTCCAAAAAATAGTGCTTGTGATGAAAGATTCTTAACATTCTTGAAACAGTGATTTTTATAAAAATTGTTTTTATGAAGTTAAAGTAATATTTTAAGCACAATATTTTTACTACTTAGATTGTTATTGATTTGCTTCTAACATAATATCCTACTTTTCCTGCCCCCACCCTCTTACAAATTCCCAGCAAGTCCTCATCACAGCTAGAGCTCTTAGGTGTATGATACATGTATACATACATACAGGTAATCCTTAACAAACTCACCTATTTGACCTTGATTAGTTGTTTTAGGCCTTGGTGCATGAAACTGTGATGAAATGTGAGGGTGACCTTAGAAGACGGGGGAAGAGATGCCGCCTAGGGAACAATCAGATAAAAGAGAAAGGAGTCCACAACAGAGTAACAGCCAGAGAAAGAAACTTAGGAAGGACCTACCCTAACTACTTAGGCGGTAGATAGGGAGGGCAGGAGATTTGTACTTTCAGACTTGTAAGATTCTGTTAATGTAGCCCCACAATAAAGAAGAACTAGCTCATCTAGTGGTGTTTCCTTTCCAGTTTACCTGGGAGGGCTGACAGAAACTGACAAGACCCTAACCAGTTTCACACTAAAGGCTTTTTTTTTTTTGCCTCCTAAATAACTACAACCCGTGGTAGTGCATTCATTTTGATATGTATTTCCCATTGTTTGCCTACTTACTCTTTTGTAATCCCTTCCTCTCCAGTGAATGTAAATACACGCATTAACTTCCTTCTTGCTAATTATCCCAGTGCAAGGGTGAGCATGCCAGAGGGTGGAGGAGTGGGGGAAAAGGGCTGTAAGATTTGCCCTCTTACCCACCTCTCTGACTGAATTGAGTTCCAGAAACCTTCCCTGCTGTTTGGGGTCGTATCCTTCTGACACTGTAAGTATATTCAATTTCTTAATAAACATTTGTCAAGATTTATTACTGTCCTGGTGTTTCCCTTAGTGTTCTAGTTCTTTCGTATCTGTCCTGCAAATTCTAAATTAAGCATTGACGCACAGATTAACGCCAACACATGTATGATCTGCTCTTATTTTTACTTGCTTATTTACCCCATATCAAGATGTCCTCAAAGAGATAGAGAAAAAACCTCAGTTCAGCTGAAGGAAGTAGCAAGAGGCAAAGGAAAGCTGAAATAAAATTGTAAACACAGTTGCGGTCACTTGATTTTAGCAACCGCTTCATTTAATAACCGAGTTGCCGGAACCAGTTGTAGTCACTAAAAGAGGATTACCTGTACACTCTAATATGCATACTTTGAAAATGATTAAAAAGATGCTTCAGACTTCAAGTGAGTGCAGTATTTCTTGGTTATTTATTGAAGTAGACTACCTTTTTTTAAGGGTCATTCAGAAATCTGTAAAATGTTGGGCTCCTTTAACTAATAGTTGCTATACTCACACAAGATCAGAAGCACTTTTTCTGAATCATTTTTAAACTCTGCATAATTGTATTTTTTATTATTTATTTATTTATCATATTTATATAGCTGCCTATCTAACACAAAGTGACTCTGATAAAGACTTGTATTTTATAACAAAATCTTGATAATGATGTTAAGCTTTATAAAAATGCTCTCCTTTTTAAAAAATTGTAAGGACCCACACAACTTGGATATTGCCTATTTTTCATCATAATGTTTATCCAGCACACATTCTGAATTGTTGTCTTAATCAGCTCAGATTAAACTTTAAAAAAAAAAAATGACAAGTCTGTTTCTCTGTAGATATATTAGACAGTTTGTTAAAGTTAATGCTTCAAGTTGGGGCACATCTAACAGCTAACTAATTATTGCCTAAACTGATTTAGAATTGTAACTGTAATACAAATATTAAGAATAGAATTCTTATTATCCTTACCATAAGCCAGTGGTTTTCAGCATGTGGTTCACAAGCATGCTGGAGGTGATTCTGAGCAGGACCATCAAAGTAAATACACATTTTTAAAAATCTCACAAGGTTTTCGCATTCTTCCCTAAAATTCTAATCCTCCCCCCCACCCCCCAAATTTCACGAAGACTTACATTACCCAAGACACTGTGAGTATAAATACCAATAACTCAGGATAACATCTTTTTTTAAAAACTGGACAATGATCTGTATGTTTTTGTTGGATTTAAAGCAGTATGTTTGTGATACATTTTGTAACCTCTGTTTCTGTGATTTGTTCCTGAATTCCATCCCTATTTACTCTTCATTAATTTCAAGAATTAATTTAGTAATCAGTTGATTCCTCTCTTTGCTATAACTTAAGAACTTTACCAGTACATTTACCTTTATATAAACTGCTTATTATGCTAGGTTTTGCCCCTTCTTAGGCTCAGTTTTTGTACATAAATCAACCATTGGCATTGAGTCAATAGTTTTTTATATATGGGTAATCATATTTGCCAGTTAATTGCCTGTGCTGTGCCTCAGCATCCACAGGTACCAGAGACATTTAATAAGCATCCCCTTATTTCAAGAAGTTAGGTTGTTTTCTTTTTTTTCCAGACTTTTATTTAGCTTGTATTCTTTTTTGGTAATTAGTCAGGAACGTGTATCGTATGAATTGATTTAATTAATTAATTAAAGGGAGAAAATGCATATGGTCCACCGAGTACAAATCTAGAGATAAGAAATCTGAATCTTGCAATCTGTGTAAATTATGCAGATTGAGGATGGAGGACATAATTGGCTTTGATACTCAGATGGGAGTGGCAAGGAACTATTGTGGCAATGAAATTCACTAAAAATGTTATTCACCACTAGCTTCTGAGATATGAGGAGGAATTGCCTCCACCATTTGAAGTGGATCTAGCAGTGGCTCTCTAGGATTTCAGGCAGGAATATTTTCAGCCCTCTGGAGATGCCTCAATTTAACCTTTTCTGCATGCAAACCTTGTATACTTCCCTTGAGTGATAGTCTCCAGAATTTTTTTTTTAAAGACATATAAATAAGTTCAATGTAGCTGTTGCTTGCAGACTTTTCAAAGAAGTTTACAGTCTGTATATTTGGGGAGCAGGAGGAAGAATTAAATATTTTTCTATAACATGTTATGGGAAATTTTGTAAAACCCTAAAAGTATAAGCATAAAGTTTGTATATTTGATGTAAGTTCATTAGAGGAAAGGAGAAATGTTTAATATTTATATCAAATGCTACTGAAATAGGAACATGTATTAATCTTCTGAATGCATGAAAATTCTTTTGAGAAATCCTAATACACTTAAATGTGTGAAAGTTCACTATCTTTGTCATGATATGCTGCTATACTCTGCCTTTTTTTTTTTTTTTGGCTATTATTTTAAAATAGTGGTTTAGATTTTCATTTACTAGTGATGAATAGAAGTATGAGCAAGCTGACAATATACATGCTGAATGCACAGTGACAATCACACAGAGAGCTCTTTTCATTTGCGGCTTTTTAGAGTCATTTTAAGTTGGTGTAGATAGCCAATCGGCTTTCTCATCTCTGCTGACATCACTAACTAGCCAGTTCCCTCCAGCTGCAGAGAGCTTCAGTTTCTTTTTTTTTTTAAACTAAAATGGAGGCTGGTTTCTTGCCTTAAGGAGTACACGGCTTTCTCTGCTGAAGCCTAAATGTTGACATGTAATAAAGCTGGCAACAGAATGGTGGTAGAAGCAGCCAATTCAAATGGGCCGTTCCAGCCTGTGGCCCTTTTACATATTCGAGGTGAGTTATTTGTGTTTGAATGAATTGTAACCTTCTGTGGCTAGCTATTGTGATTCTCGGGTAAGGAAAGCAGGAAGTCCTTTGTAGAAGAATCCATTTTTGTTTTGATGCAGATTTATTAAAGTTATAAAATTAGACAGCAGGGTTGTACGGTATTTTTAAAAGATTTAACAATTGGGTGGGCTGCTTGCAATGTTAAACAGGTTTTACTGCTTTCGACCCTGGTGCTCCCCTCCCCTCTTTCAAGCTGTGCTGATGTCAAAGGATGTGAAGTCACTATCCCAGAGAGCTGTTTGTGAGGAGTGGATGAAAGAGAGGCAGGACTCTTAAGTTACATTACAGCTTTTTCAGAAAATTGCAGTTCTTTATGACACAAGCAAGTCATAACATCATAATAAAAAGGGTTTTTGTGCATACAGTGATACAGTACTTTCTTTATAACCTGCAATAGAGATTGTCAAAGTGCTGAAAGACACCTTCCATTACATTATCAAAGATATGTAAAATGCATCCGGAGAAACATGTATTTGTGTAATTTGTCATTATGGTGATTTTGTATTCCTGTCTATCATGCTGATTAGTAAAGGATAAGGATACATGTTGCTATTTTGGAATCTTAGAGAGCTATAGAATGCTGCATGTGGCAGACAGTTACTAAATTTTCTCAGAATTATTTCCCATTTATTCTATTTAAAATAGTTGTGAGATTGGTAATAGCTTTTGAACACATGAGGTATTATAATAGTAGTTCTCTGTTATAAAGCTAATATATTTACAGCATTGTTTATAGATTATGCTTTGATTTAATTAGCAAAACATTGGAATTATAAACTGATGTATTCTCTATTCCGTTTCTTATATTTCTGATGCGTTCTGAAAAAAGTAGGAAACTTTTGAAACATGCCGGATATAAGGCTTATACTGTACAATTTACAATTAGTGTTCTGAATGTATTTTGATCCTTACATTATATTTTGTATGTCCATAATAGAGAATGCATTGACATTTCTGACCCTCTGATCCTCAAGCTTTAGTTTTCATAGTTTATTTTCATGGAAGAATATATGTTTTTACATGATACTGCTAAAGGAAATTATAGTTATTTATGCTTACTCATTACTTATTATTAATAATCAATATTAATTCCAAATTTCAATTTTAATGTGGTAGCACTTATTTTTAAAATCTTCAATGTAGGTCTTTGATTGCAAAATCTGCAACACAATATAAAACATTTTTCTAGGAGATAAAGGTCATGTTTATGCCCCTTCCCTAATAAGGCTCAAATACTTAATGATTTTTTTTTTTTAAACCCTACTCACTTAATTCTGTCCACCAAAATATGTACATACTTCTAGTCCTTGGTAAATAGCATAAATAAAATGGTACCAATAGTTTTAATTTGTACTGAGTATATAATAATCTGTAATGTCAAGTTAGCCACTTCTTCTGTGTTACCTTTTTTTACACTATACAAATCCACATACACCACCATATAGTAAAAAGTTATTTTTCTGTTGAAGATGTCCACACATTTAACTCTGAAATACATCTCTGAAATCAGGTACTATTAGTCTGCAGGTGCATATTACTTATTAATCATTGAGGAATAAAAAAGCTGAAATTCAGCAGGAATTTTAATACTTAGATTTCATTATTTGTAATATGACTCTACAATTACAGCTGACTAAATAATTTTCAACATGTACAATGATTATTATTGGAAAAGTGGGCCACTCCATCTTCTTCTACTTGTGCTACAGAGGTATGACTGCAAAGTCTACTCGAGAAAGCCCTCCGACCCTCTAGTGAATTTGGGGAGAGAGATGAGATGGCTATGCAGCAGTAGGAGGGAGCATGAGCATTGCTTATAGATGTCATTTGGTTAGCAAGTGGATGCAGTTAGATTTCACCAACAGGTTGAAGTTAGCTGAACTACTCAAACTGCTGATATTGTGAAATTAAGGAGTTGATCAAATTGTTGCCTAAGGAAAATACTTCATTTTTATTGCCCCAGCATATTCAACTGTGGAGAGATTACTTTCTTTTAAACTTAAATAAGCTAGGAATTTAGGCATTAGAAATATGGTTTATTGACTCAAAAACTTACTTTATTGTTTCCTATTTCTGTTATGTATATTTTATCTTGCATTATGTAAATAAATTGTTTAACATAGAAAGGATTTTGTTACAAGCTTACAACTTGTCACTAACCATTCTGTTCTGTAATATATGAAAACATTAAAAATATGGAATCTTGTGGAACTTTGTGGGATTGCTTTAAGTAAGTGCATTGCAATGGTAGGTTTTAGGATTGGTTACAAACCCTGCATACACTCTGGATGTATTCTAGACAGTATCCAACCCTCTTGTCGATTTTTGATGTGTGTAGAGGGATGAAGGGAGAAAGCAAGATCTTTTAAAATGCCATTCTGTCAGGAGATAAACATCACTGGATACATTTTGTATGATTTGTCTGATGTTGTTTCTGCCATACTCATGGTAATGACAGTAATACCTGCTGCTAATGATGGATGTAGTGTACATGGAATGAGATTTAATATATTACAAGGACACTTGGGCTGCACCGTGCTATGCAGATTTGTATGGTTCAGAGAGCTAGCAAGCCACCATAGTTATTGCCTGAAGGAAGGAGGAAAACCTTTGTCTCTAAGCCCCACACTTTGGAAAAAAGTCCCAAAGGAATAAATGTTTATTCACTCTGGGGGGAAAAAAGTACGTATTAGGCTTGGATTTGAAGTAGACCCTTGGCAGTCCTAGATACTGAGAATCAAACCTGCTTCCATATACAGTATAGTTGTTTTTTTATTATTATTATTATTATTATTATTATTATTATTATTATTATTCCTCGTCAAATGTTTTCTTCTCATTGTTTCCTTTTTTTTTTTGCAGAAAAGCTTTTTCATTATTTGATTTCAAGTTCACTAAGATTATCTTTTTATTTTACATGAAATACAGCACATTCAGACTCCATACACAAACTAGTCATAAGTATTTCTATGCTTAATGTTAACTGATTCTGATTTCTGTCAAGCTGTGGCTATCCTGTATCTCCCCCCATTCCAAAATAACATACTATTAAGCAAAAATACATTTTGAATTAATATTAATACAGGGAGCTATATAAAACAAATACAAAAATAAGCATCTGAAATCCACAGTTGGCAATACCTTATATTAGAAAAAACACAGATGTCAAAAGAAAGAATACATGTTTTTAAGTTTCTTAGCATACCTTGGGAAATACAAAAGAGTGTTGGTAGCTTTTTCTGTGTGTAGTAAGTTATCAGACATTAATAGTAAGACTCTGGAAATAAGATATATGCATGCACACAGTCATATTCAGTAACTAATATGTAAACACACAGTTCAAATGAGGAATCTTTAACAAGATTGATGAAGATTACAGTACTGTATTGTGTGAGAAGTAGAGTGGGGAAATGTCTTATTCCTGGTTGCTTACAGAGCATTGATATCAGTTAAAGTACTGAACATTTACAGGTTTGTGATAACTTCAGCTGTAGAATAGTCTATATCAATCAGCTTGCTGACCTGCATTGAAAAGGAGTTTAATAAACAATGCGTATGATCTAATATTAACTGGGGAGTAAAGATGCAGTTGCTTCCCTTCGGTGATGGTAATTTAAAAGTGAAAAACTATATGCCACATAAAAAGTATTCACATGACACTGGAAAATAAGGGATTTATATATTAAATAGATAAATATGAATGCTCCTGAAATTAAGTTATAGGGTATTAAAATCTGTTTACTGTAAATTACAGTTTGGTGTTTTTATAAGAAATATGTACTCTTATATTGTCTTTTATGTGTAGCTATCCTCATCATTGAAATTGACTTCTTGATAGAATTGGGAAGATCACTGTGGGATCATAGATCAATTTTCATGTCATGATGCTGTGATCCTGAAATGCCTGCAAACATTCTTTAATTTCATCCTTTAATTGAACATTGTTCATGAGAAAAGAGTAAAGACAGATACCATACTGTGATTTACCATTAGGCCAATTCTTTTGAAGGTTGCTGCCTGTCTTCCATACTTTGGATACATAATCAGTTTTCATTTAAGAACTGATGTGATCAGAAAGCAGATGGAACTCTTCTGATTGAATTTCAGAAGAAAGGATTACATGTATTTCAGTTCTACATGAGCTGCCTTTCTACTTACCATCACTTTAATATTTATTTATTTATTTTTACACTGCTTGACTCCCAGCAATTCTGGGCAGTTCACAGATAAAAACACACAGAATAATAAATACAATGATGAAAGCAAAGAACAAAAGATGACACAAACTGGAAAACAACCAAAGCAAACCTACATTACTCAGAAGGGAACTTCAATCTTTGCCATTTGGATTCTCAGAGGGAACCTCATTCCAGAGGGCAGGTGCTACGGCAGAGAAGTGACACTTCCAGGGTCCTGATAGATGGCATTGTTTAATTGAAGGAGTGCACCAACCCTGCTAGATTGAATTGGGCAGGCAGATAGTATGGGAAATAGGTAGCTCCTCAAATAACCAGGCCCTATAACATTTAGTGTTTTATAGGTAACTACCAGCCCTTTGAATTGCACCTGATAGTGAACTGGCAACAAGTGCAGCTCACAGAACAGAGGTGTTATGTGGGCTTACCAAGGCATGCCTATCATTGCCCATTACACTTCATTTTGGACCAGTTGAAGTTTCCAGGTAGTCTTCAAGGGCAGACCTATGTAGAGTGCATTGTAGTAGTCAAACCATGAGGTGACCAGGACTTGAGTAACTATCTGAAGGGCTTCCCGATCTAGGAGAGGGCGCAACTGGTGCACCAGATGAAGCTGTGCAAAGGCCTTCCTGGCCACAGCTGCCACCTGCTCATCAAGTAGGAACTGTGAGTTCAGGAAGACACCCACATAATGCACCACTCTTGAATGGGGAAGTGGTACCCCATCCAGGGTTAAAGGTAGAATATCACAGATATGGATGGCCCAAACACCCATAGCTACTCAGTCTTGGTAGGATTCAGTCGGAGACAGTTCCTGCCCATCCCCATCCGCACAGCCTTCAGGCACTGGGACAGGAACTTGACAGCTTCACTTTTTTTCACCTTTACTCCCATGGGGTTTTTTTCCAAAATGTGGGGTTAGAGACAAGGTTTTCCCTCTTCCTTTCAGACAGTAATTAAGATGAATTTAATATTACTGGTATTAATGTAAAAGATTTTTCCTAAAAGATATTTTTCTGAGCCATTTAGATCTTTAGACTTACATTTTTAAAAGAAAATATTTTTATAACTTCACCAATAAATTCAGTGCTATGCCAAGAACAAAACCCAGGTTTGCACCCCAGTAAGTATGTTAAGAAGAAGGAAAGGGAAATAATAATAATAGAAAGGATATGAATGAATAACTATTACAAGTAAAATGCTATTTAAATACAGATGAGATGGGTACCAGATGATTATACCAAAAGATTAATAGGAATCTTGTTCACGTTCCATAAATGGAGAGACAAACAATGCAGGGATTTAAGGAAAGGTGTTGTATGAGAGAGATGATTTTTTTTTTCAACAGTACACAAGTAAATTTAAAAGATTTGTGAAACCAAAAGAAGACCAGAAAGGGAAATATTTTAATTATCAAATGAAAGGCAGCCAGAGCAGTAATTTTAATATGTATTGTAAGGTTGTAAGGAAGAAATGACATGATTTTAATGGGCTGAAATATCTGGCAAAAATAGTCAAAGATATAAAACTGATGCATGAGAATGAACGAAAGAAGGATACTTGGGAGGAAGTTTGAGAATTTTGCTTTGGTTAGTGAAAGGTTGAGATTTAAAAAGTTTGCAGGCCTTGGAGGATCTCACCAATCATAAAATCAAAACTAATCTATGAAATGAAAACAATGTAAGACATTTTAAAATACAAGTTTAGATGGGAGAATATTCTGAAGTTGGCAGAAAGTTGGGATATAATTTAGTAGATGCAGGTAGTACTGAAAACATTGATGTGATATTATGTAGAGGGAATTGCAGGGAAACATTAATTGCACTGTCATTTGATAAGAGGGTTGAATAAAAAGTAATGCCTCCAATATTATAAACTGCCAACAGACAGCAGTACAAAACACTTAAAGCTCTGACATATTCTTCAGCATCTGTTCTTTAACTTCAGTTGGGAAGTTGTTGTGAGAAAAAGTATATACAGGTAATGAAAAAAGCTCTTTTCAAGGATTATTTTCTTGTTTCTTTATTAATAATAATAATAATAATAATAATAATAATAATAATAATAAAAAATTTATGGAGGTGGAGGCATTACTTTTCATTCATCCCTCATAGTATGCAACATTCATAGAGCAGTGTTCCACCCCTAGAATCATAGTGTCAGAAGGGGCCACTTATGCCATTAAATCCAATCCATGTGTAAGAATGAAAATTAAAATAACCTCAGCAGGTGGTTGTTCAGCTTTTGCTTAAACACATCTAGCAAACAGGAGCTCAGTAATACCCTTAGTAATTGGTTTAAGTGTCAAACTGCTTTTATTGTTAGGAATATTCAACTAGTATCTATCTTTCTCTAACTTAAGACCATTATTCTTTGCCCTACGCTCTAAGATAATAGAAAACAGGTCTTTATGTCATCGCTTCAGGTACTTGGAAAAAAAGTGCAGTCAAAACAGTCATAAATTATCAGAAGTAAAGAATATTCCCAGTTCCTTCAATTTCTGTTTGCAGGATGTAGTTTTGAATTCCCTGTCATACTTTTGATGCCTCACTCTAATTTAGTGAGGAATTATTGATAGGCAGTCTTTGAATACAGTGATCCACCTAATAGATATGCCATCCAGGCCATACTCTGTTGATAGGATGCTGCAGGATACTTTATCAGATGTTTTGCTGAATTCAAGATGCATTATGTCCACAGCATTCCTATAATCTTCTAAGGAAGTTACCCAATCAAAAATGAAATAAGACTTGTCCAGCAAAATGTAATATTCACATTGTTTTCAAGATGCTTACATATCAATCATTTTATAAGTTGCTCAATAGACTGTTCATGCTCATTTCATTACTTACATATTTGTTATTTCAAGCTATTGGGCAATTAAGTTTTAGTTTGTCTGTTTTAATGGCCATAATTCTAGATGAGCTAGATCATCAGTAATTTCTAATGTCAGATTGTGGATAGGTATTCTAATTTATTAGACATTTATTGAAATTCATTGCATTCTCCCACATATTTTTTTTTAAGGTTTTAATTGTTTTTAATGTTTTAGTGGTCTTTTGTTGTTATAATTTTGGTTATTTTTTAATAGGTGTGTGGTGTGTGTGTGTGTGTGTTTAACTCTGTAAGCTACCCAGAATCATGTACATGAGATGGGTGGCTATATAAATCAAACAAACAAACTAATAAAATATTTATTATATATTAGATATCCCTCAACTTCTCTTGTGGTATCTCATCAAAGTAATAACTAGATCTCACCCTGCTTAGCTTTCAAGCCCACGTGTGGTCAGCCAGGTGTTCATCAGTTGAGGAGGAATGTCTTTAAAAATTTAGACTGAGTTGCAAGCCTATTAAAATTCTCAGATGATTTTTTTGTCCATGATCTGTTAAATAAGAAATAATGATGACTTTTATTAGATCCTATCTGAAACTTTTATAGTTTTTGCTATTTTTGAACACAATGGCCTAATACATGTAGAAGTAAGTAGATCCTTCTCAATATTTGTTACTGGGAAACTAGACTTCCAACTTCTTACAATTTTAATATAAGAAATGAAAACGCTTTTCTTATTTTAGACATCTTATTGTTTCCATGGTTTTATGCCACAGAAACATTTTGAAACAATATTGCCACAAGTTACCACAAATACAGACATGTCCTTTTTTCCACAAGTTATCCTATGTTTTATTTATTAATAATCTTTTTCCATTTTCATTCATTTAAAAAAATACAAACATCTGCTGATAGCAAGTTAGAATAATGCAGAAATACTTTTTCTAGCTAAATTTATACAAATTAAAAAGAATTCAGTACATTTTAAAATAGGTTTTTGATTAATTTATTGATTCCCGTGTGGAATAAATTGTCTGTAAGAGAGAATAGGAGAGCCAGTTTGGTGTAGTGATTAAGGCACCATTCTAGAAACTGGGAGACTATGGGTTCTAGTGTTGCCTTAGGCACAAAGCCAGCTGGGTGATTTTGGGCCAGTCACGCTCTCTTAGCCCTAGGAAGGAGGCAATGGCAAACCACTTCCGAAATCTTGCCAAGAAAACTTCAGGGACTTCTCCGAGCAGTCTCCAGGAGTCAACAGTGACTAAGGCGTGCACGTACACACATACACAGAGGGATAGATTATTTTTATTTACTTATTTAAATGTATTGGCCACCCAGCTCCAGTGAGACCGTCAAATAAAGCACTGGACAGTAGTTACCCAACATTTTTATTTTCTTGAGAAATAATGTGGGATTCAGGGATTCAAATAATGTGGTAGTAGAGTCAGTGCTGAAGTATAACATTCTACTTTCCTGCATATCAGCTTTTCATTTAAATTTTAAAATATTTAAAATTAATAATAAAAGGTGTAGTAGAGAGCTTCCTGTACACACACATTATGTACTCTCAGCGTTACAATGGTTTTGTTAATGAAAAGATCAGAAATCCCTGAGATCCCTGTTTGTTTGTACTTCCTTTAGGACATTTCACTAAATTGTGGATAATTTCCATAATGTATATAGTTTTCATTTAATATGCCTATCTTGATCTGAAAGTAAGTTAAGGTGGATACTGTTAACAGTTGTTAAATGCCCATTTTTCTTGCCATGTATTGAAACTTGGTATTCAACTCCCAACAATATATGTTCTGAAAATTTGGATTTTAGAATCAAATAGCAGTATGCTTTGTGGTATACGTTTCATATTCTGGTGGGGATAGGAGTTGGGGAACCACCTGTAATTCCAAGATTGTGGGCTAAAGTGGAAAGTTGAAAAAGCATCTTAGAACAAGGTAATGAAAAACCACTTCTATAACACTGGCAAGAAAACCACATAACTACTGTAGCCACCTGGAGCTGAACACAACTTGTGGGAATCTTTATTTTTCATTTTTTGCAACACATACCATTCTTTTAAAAGACAGTGCTGGCTCTGTCACTGTCTTTTGATGATTAACCTGCAATCCTTACTTGACATAGGACAATGAGGTTTATTCAATATTGTTTACATGGCTCCCCAAAAGAGTTTCTTGTTTCACAACAACTTGATTAGTCTTTCCATCCTATTGTCCACTGTTTCATAGTTGGAATTATATCAATAAATAGACGCACCTTTCTTTTTGTCTCCCTCTTCCCCCCCCCCCTTTTTTTAAATTCAGGTCACTTATCTTGATGAAAACTTGCAATGCAATTAGAATGTATTTTATAATTGGTCCCTTAATATATTATTATTATTATTATTAATAATAATAATAATTTCAATTTATTCACTGTTTTCTATCTTGTTAATACCTGTTTATATTTTCCCTATATTTTAAGCCTGAAGCTTGAACTTGATATAAATATTATGGTACTTCAAAGAATGTTAAGCATTTATTCAATTTCCATCATTCATTACGATGCAAGAACCTACGATAAGTTGTATTTCAATTTGTAAACAGTCAGGAGTACACAAATTGGAGTACACTTCAGCTCCACAAGGAATAGTCATAGAGGCATCCATGGGGGGTGACAAGGGCAGTCAAACTCATGAAAGAAGCATGACAAAGCAGCCCTTTTGTATGTGTGGTATGATATCACATGCATATCTGAAAGGGTGGGGCTGGTGGCACAATGCTGTTTTTGTCATCCTAACAAAAGCAGTAAATGCTGCAGACACTATTGAGTAGTCATTTCTTCAACCCATTTTGCCACCCTTATGGTAATACAATTAATTGGTTAAAGAAAACATTTATTTGTGGAATTATGTTTACAGTTTATATTAAATTAGTCCATGGGCATCTTGTATACAGATGCTGTATAATATCAGAAGTTATGCTGGGATTGAGCTCAACATGAATTATATTCATTAATAATTGACAGACACAAGCACAGTAACAAAACATAATGTACAGTATATCTGATCCACTAGTAATTTATCCATGATTATGTTATATGATTATAATTGGCAAGTGTTTGTCCCTATAGTTTTTATACTTCCATAAGCTGGATATGCAAATTGATGTTAGCAATTTATGTTACAAGAATAATACTTGCATAAAAGGAAAGTTTGGAAAGATGCGAAGTCCACTAATTAAAAGTTTTGAAGAATGTAAACTCTTTAAATTCATTTTAAATTTCTGTAAAATAAAGTTGAGGACATTGCCTGAACCTAGATTATTTGATCAAACTATATTGAATAAATTACAATTGGTGGGTTCACACAACAAGCTAAGCCAAACCAAATCAACAGTACAGTTTAAAGAATGTGTTGATACTAGTTTCTCTTTATATTTAGGGATCTCAGAGCAAGCCAGTTGTCATAAGAATGGTATTCTGTTCATAAATAGCTATCATTTAGCACCTTCTCTGTGATTACCAAGCTCTTTGCTATCAATGGTCTCCTAGTAACACTGACGAAAGCTGCAACTGAATTTCACTAGGCATTGTATCCCTAGTTGGCTGTGCTCCTATGTTAAGTTGATCTCAGTCATTTTAGGCTGCATCAAATATCTAAAATCTGAACCGGTGCAGTAAAAAAAACCTAATTTGTAATTGACTTTTAATTAAATGTTTAGTTGCTTGATAGTAATCTTAGAGTGATCTGATACACATTATAGTTCTGTCTTTTATTTATGCTTGAGGCTGTCAGTACAGGAAGTCCATTTTCTGCAAGTTTAAGAAAATATGTTTCTTCAAAACTTTTCATTTCAAGCATGCAAAGCACAATAGAATCTTCATGTTTATTTCTGATTAATATATTCTTATACACTACGTTCTCTCTCATGGCCTACTTAAAACTCTATTCATGGCTTGATTTAAAAGTAATGTAAGGGTGTATTGTAAAAGGTATTTTCTACTTACTAGAGTAAATTAGTAGATTACGTTTGTAAAGTAAAACAATTTATAAATTCAAATTTATGATACAATTTCTATAAATGTCAGTGGTATAAAAATATTTTCTTTAAACTTAGCTTTGAAAAAAAAGAAATAGACCAGAAGGCTTAATAGTAGCCCTTTGAGGAAGCTTTTGCAAATGTATTAGTGGTGTTTTTTTTTTCTGATCTCTCTTCAAATAAAAGATATTTTCTTGCTGACCTCCAATTTAATCATGATTGTTAACTAAATAAAGCCTAAGTAAATGAACTGCATGTTGTGATCTTCAGTTTGTATTTCAAGATGGTATTAAGCTGGGTTGCCATATGCAAGGCAGCAGGTATGTCTGGACAAACAAGACAGTTATGTTCTCCCAAGCCTTGGGATAGAATTGTTGTGGAACCCCTTTTAGTTTTGTTATGCTTGCCTTATGGCTGGGTGTATTGTTCTTCCAGTTGGCCTGAATCTTTTTTTATTCATAACTATATATCTATATTTAATCTGTAAACTGCCCAGAGTCATTGAGGAATTAGACAGACTCAGAATCTGAAAATGTGCTTCAAATTGGAGGAAAAGAGTAGAACTCTAACAATGAAAATATGGAATAGACATTAAAGTAGGGGGAGAGTGAGTGCTTCAAAGAATTGTGAGGAATGTGTTTGAGAGTTGAATAAACCCTAAGTTGGACAACAAGCCTCTGAATAACTCTCTTCTTGAAAGCCTGAAATGTTGGACTTTTCCCCCACCTTTTAGTTACCCCCCATTTGGATCTGACAACTCATTACATTCCTTCCAAACACTCAGAGAGCATAAGAAGATCCATAATACACCTCCCTACTGGCTACCTGTGTCTGTAGTTGAAGTCAAGGAGCTCATCCCACAGTCTTGGAAAACTCCTATAGGTGATTTCATCCCTCCAGAATTACTAAAGGAAAATAAAGATTGGTGGGCCTCAATGCTGGCTGCTTTATTTACTTATATCAACAGCAGAGCACGTTTTCCATCTGAGTGTAATAAAGCCATTGTCATCCCTTTCCATAAGAATGAAGGAAATAGACAGTTACAGACCTATTAGCTTAATACAATAAGCAAGTTATAGTTTTTAAAAACTGTTGGATTGGATCCAAAGTGAAAATATTCTTGCTGAGGAGTAGGCGGGATTTAGAGGTGACCATTCAACCTTGGACCATTTAGCTGAAAAATGCATCTCAGCACCCAAAGGCACCCTTTCTGCAGCCTATGTGGATTTCAGATCAGTTTTTGATTTGTTTCTAAGGGAGAGGCTATGGGGAAAATTACAGGGATCTTCAATAGATAAAAGATTGCTCCTTTCTATCCAAACTGTTTATTCTAACACCCTGTTGAGAGTCAGATGTTCCCCTGGGGGCATCTTTCTAGAGCTGCTACTACCCAGAGAGGGATTAGGCATGCATATATTCTAGCACCACTATTTTTCAATCTGTATAATAATTCAATAGTTCAGGCTCTCACATCTTCTGTTCTTTACTCTCCAATATTTCAGATTGCATAATTCCAGATTTGTTATATGCAGATGATGTCATAATTTTGTATGCCTCCCAGGTGGAAATGAGAAGGGCATTGTGGACATTGGCTTTCTTTTGCCTAAAAGACAGCTTATAAGAAATGATCAAAAAATAAAAGTATTAGTTTTTTCACAATGCTACTATAAGCTGCATAAATGGCAAATTAATGGGACCTCAGTACTTGTAAATATTTTGGGATACAATTCTAGGCCACTGTTGCTCAACATAGGAAACACATTTCATTTTTGCAGCCTGCAAGGTCTTTCTTGCTAAGGTTATTTCTCAGCTTTTTTTATGTTGTCCAGATTTGTACTTTTACAAAGTTTAATACCTTGGAAGCTGTCCAATTCAAGTTTATGCAATCTATCCTTGCAGTTCCAAAATGCATTAGGAATGCTGCCTTATGGCTAGAGGTGGGTTTGGTTTCTGTGCATGCCAGACCCTGGTATTATCTCATTATTTTCTAGCTAACATTAACTTTTCCCCTGTGGTCTAGCCTGAGTGGTTCTCAGAGACCATTTTAAATCAACTTGGCTAAAAAGCTAACAGCAAACTTCAGGTCTCTCTTTGGAGACCTTCTGTGCATTAGGATTTGAAAATGTCAGAAGCCATCTTAGGCAGTACCTGGGATATCAATTTCTAAACCAGTCTAACTCTAGCATCCAATCCCACAGTCTGTAGGTTTTTATCAAATGGATATGTGCCATCATCTTATCTCTCCTTCATACTAATTCTGAAATTTTACCAGGCCTTCACCATGGCCAGGTTGGATGCACTACCGTCTGCAGTCCAGTGGAAGCTTTATAAAAACATCCCTCTATATCAGTGCATATGCCCATGTAGGGAACAGCTCCATGGAGCTCCTGAGCCACATGTTCCTCTGATGTTCTTTTTACAGGGAATGTCAGATGACATTCATTTATCCCATTCTAAAGAAATACCTGCCAGAGTACAATGCTTATTTGTCACTTCTATCTATCCAGGACTTTTGTCTTCCCAGGTTGCCCAGTTCTGTACCTCTGTAAGTTCCATTTGTCCCACTATTAACTGCTGATTAGTACTAATCTTAGTAATTTCCATTATTATATTAGTTGGTTGCACAGTCAACCAGAAGTTTAGACTGGATTTAGCATGTTTGTCCACCTATTGAGTCGTTCCCAAGGACCTGGAATAGGCAGATGTTGTTTAATATATTAAAGGTATTGTTGCAGGATGTAAGCTGTTCCAAGTAAAGCTGCCTTTTGCAATTGACTTATAGTCACCTTGATACATGCTGGGAAAGATTGAAGGCAAAAGGAGAAGAGGACAGCAGAGGATGAGATGGTTAAATAGCATCACTGAAGCAATGAGCATGAAACTGAGCAAACTTAACGACTGAACAACAACAACAACAACAACAACAACTTGATATAACTTCATGCAGTGGAATAAAAGGGAGACTTAAGGAGATTTTGACCACTTAGCTAAGTTAAAACTAGCTGTCTGACCATTGATTGATTGATTATGTACCATCAAGTTTTAGCAACCACATAGATAGAATTTCTCCATGACCATCTGTCCTTAACCTGGTCTTTCGGGTCTTCCAACGGTGTACCCATCATGGTTGTAACTGAGTCCATCCACCTTGTTGCTGGTCATCCTCTTTTCCTCTTTCCTTCTATCCTTCCCAGCATCAGAGCCTTCTCTAGAGAGCTAGGTCTTCACATAAGGTGTCCAGAGTAGGATAATTTGAGCCTGGTCATTTGTGCCTTGAGTGACAACTCTGTGTTGATTTGTTTGATGATCCAATTCTTTGTTTTCTTGGCTGTCCACAGTATTCTCAGGAATCTTCTCCAAAGGTCTAAAGCATTGATACTGTTCCTATCCTGCTGCTTCAGAGTCCAACTTTTGCTTCCGTAGAGTGTCATAGGGAGTCCCATTGCTTGCACTACAGTGTTCTGATCTTTGTAGGTATAGACACATCATGGCATCTGAAAATCTTTTCCAAGTTTGACTGTTACAAAAGCTGTATATTTGCAAGATAAGTAGATATATATGAGCAAAGTTATATCACATCCAGGTGAGGATGTTTTAAAATTGTTTTTGATGTTTTTTGGGGTGTGTGAAAGAGGTGAGATTCACCAGAGTTAAAAGTATTCTAATAGATTGGCCTAATGATAATCAATAGCCATTTACTTGTATCTGAAGTTCCTAAGTGGGCAACTTTTTAAAATTCAATTAACAGAGGATAAAGGTAGATAATTGGGAAATAATCTCACTGATGTTGTTGAAGGAATGGTAATTATTTGCATTCTACTAAAAAAAATAATGGTGAACTAGATACTTCCTTATAAGGAAGGAAGGCAGAAAGTGAAAAGAGAGGAGACAGTTAACAGTTGGACAGAGGAAAAAGAGGAAAAGGAAAACATATTTAAGGCACAAGGTGGACATTGATGGCCTTTGGAACAATAACCAGTCATTGTGTATATATGTTTGTTGATGTAACTCTTTCAAGAGAAACAAATAGTATAGAATATGATCTGTTCATACAATGTTACTTTTAATTAAATTTTAATTATTTATAATGAACTAGCCCTTTAAATAAATGAAGAACAAAATATAATTGTCAGAGAATCAGCATGATGTGGTAGCTAAGATCTGGGACTGGAACAGGTGGTTTTAATCCACCTCAGCCATGGAAGCTCACTGCGTGACTTCTCTCTTGGTCCAGATGACCTCCCAGGTTGTCATTGTGTGGAAAAATGGGGGAGCACTGTGTATACCACCTTGAGCTCCTAGATGGATACAAATAGGAGATAAATCTAATAAATAACAACCACCCTCCCCCATCTAAGATACTTTGCTACCAGGAAAAGAACCAGTAAGAAAAGAGCTTCGCTCAGTATAATAACTCCGTGTTTATTGGGGGGGGGGGAGAAGGAGATGTGAAAGTACAGTTATTCCCAAATTATACCTCTTTTATCCCAATAAATCTTGTTTTGCCACAGAACTCTCAGGACTGTCCTTCTTGGCAGCCTTGCAACTTTTAAGTCTTCCTTTTTTCTCAGAACAAATGGTACTTTAACATGATGTCTGAATGATGTATGGCAATTAAAACAACAACAACCCCATTTTTCTCTCGCACATGCTTTCTTCCATGTATATAACAGGTACATGATCATCATGGCTGAGCTTCTCTGAAATATTCCCACAGCATTTTGCAGCTGGTTTCAATGAAAGTCATAACATTTTGTTCCATATTGTTTTGCTAGCTCTGTCCTTGAGTACTGTCCTCTCTGAGGTAATTTTCACTTGCTGAGTTTTGACAGATACATGTAAAAACGGGGGGGGGGGGGGGGGGGGCACCAAATCCTGTGTTAGGTGATGTATAATGTAAATGATGAACATTTCATCTATTACTAAATATCAGTGGGAATCAGAGGAGTAAACACAGGGAAAGAGGAGTATGGTGTATATTTATAAGCATTACACATAATGTCAACAGCTGAATTAGTTTGTCTTCAGAAAATCTTGTTGTAATATTCACTGTAATGCAAAGATTTACAAACAGAAGGAGTATAACCATTTAAAAAATTTTTCAGATGTTCCTCCTGCAGAGCAAGAAAAGCTTTTTATTCAGAAATTGCGACAATGTTGTGTCCTTTTCGACTTCGTTTCTGATCCACTAAGTGACCTGAAGTGGAAGGAAGTAAAGCGAGCAGCTTTAAGTGAAATGGTAGAGTACATCACACATAATCGCAATGTAATTACTGAGCCCATTTACCCAGAAGTAGTACACATGGTAAGTTATTTAAATAAACCTGGTTTTTTTTTAAAAAAAAAAAATCCTTTCTTTTGAGTACATTCTTCTAAACAGATTTTTATATGTTGTGGGGTTTTTTAACATTTCTGTATCCTGTGCTATAAATATCCACTTTTGTACTAAAATCTCATATGTAAGGATAACAGAAGAGACTTGGCTTTTGGAAGCATATTGGACTATCAGATATGTATTGAATAATTAACTACTAATAATACTTCATGTTCAATTATTAGTATCAGTATGAAGTATGTCACATAAATCAGGGGTGATTTATTTTAGTTCTATAGAGCCTGATGCTAATTTTATTAGAATTTGCATGGTTCATAGATACGTTCTAATTTTGGCATAAATGCAAGTCAGTGTTTAAGCTTATCATTGACTCTCTTCAAATCTATTGTATATTAGGAGAAGTCAAGGATGGGAGACTCGCAAAATAAATAAATAGCATCTGTATTTGATATTCCAAAGACTATTAGAACACAGTTTTAAAACCAGCATGGTGGGCATTGAGGTCCCATTTGAGATTACTCTGACCCTAATTCCATGATAGAGAACAACATATCCTGGAAGGTCATTCTTTTCTGTGTTCCCATTCACTACATTTCAGTTTCTGGAGAGACACTGGAACATCTCTCTAAATATCATACAAATAAGCCTAAATGGGAGTAAATTATGAGTGAAAGAGAGTGTTCTCAAACTTTGAAGACAGACCCCTGAGTTTCAGCTGTCTCTGTCAACAGTCTGAGAGCTACCTTTTGAACAATTTCTGAACAGTTTTTGTAGGCAGTCCCATGCAGGACATGTTTAAAGAATTTGGATATCAGAACAACCAGAAATTACTTTGATATTACTATAGCCAGATGCTCTCTGTCTAGAAAGAGTGCAATTGGAGTGCTAACCAGGGCTAGCAGAGAAAAGTTCTTCCTACTGCCACCACTTGGGTACACTGGATCCAAAACCCTCCTCCTCCTCCTGATTCTTAAATGGACAACATAGTTCAATCCAACCTAGGCTATATACCAGAAGTAGGCAACCTGCAAACCACATGTAGCATTCAGCCTGCAATTTATGGCCCCTAGAGCATCTCCTGGTCATACTGCCAAAATGTAGTGGCAAAACTAATTCTCAGAAGTGTGACTTTTCTTTGGAGGTGAGATGTTGGAGTAAAAAGGTGCAATCCATTCATTCCATCATTAAACTCAGAATAGCTTCAGGATGTGTACTGTCTCCTTGGAATTTGATATACAATAGAAAGTTGATACTAAAGCACTGATACACTGCAGTTCAAATCTCAGTAATTCTTATTAAAATTGGGAAAATGGAACAACATCTGCTAGAGATAATTTTTGAAGATCATGGGTCTTGGTCTGCCATTTGCTATCTAATTATCTATTACCTACAAATTCATATTAAGATGAGATTTTAACCGGGGAGTTCCCATAGTTTAGCCTTCTTACACCAACTTCTTAGGACAAAGTGTTGTTCTTAGTAGGTGTTGTTCTGATGAGCACAAGAACAATTCTTAATATGTAATAGCTTTAGTAGAAAAAGAGACATTTTGTGCAAGAGAATTTGAAACCAATCATTAACAAAACCATTTATTATTTATTTATTTAGCAGCCCATCTCACGAAACATGACTCTGGGTGGTGTACAAACAATGCATCACTTCTAGATAAATTATCCTTTTCTTCTAGTTTGTATCCTAAATTGACATTTCAGTTTCATTTTCTTCTAAATGTAGTGACATGTTCCTCTTAAGATTATGAGTTGTTTATTTTCTTCTTCCTCCTAATAAACTGGAATTTTTCTGAGAAACTTCTTAAAGGAAAAGTGTCTGTATGTAGAGGAAAAACTGCCATATATTTGTATTTGCTTAGCTGTTTTTTAAGAATATTTGTGCAAGAGCATATTTTAAAAATTGGGGATTTTGTGTATTTTTGCTTAAACAAGTGTGATTTTAGTTTGCAGTTAACATGTTTCGCACACTACCCCCTTCATCCAATCCAACGGGAGCAGAATTTGACCCAGAGGAAGATGAACCAACTTTAGAAGCTGCCTGGCCTCACTTACAGGTACAACTGAAATACATGTTTTCACTTCTGCCTCAGGAATGATAAATTTAGTGCAAAATAAGGGATGAAAATGTTAAATCTGGAGATTGAAATGGATGGCTCATCTGGTTAGGTCTAAAATCTGCATGTTAATGTGTTCTAATATTGCTGTTTCATTATACAGTTAGAATTAATATTTTAATTAAAATATTCACATGTTTTTATGCAATGTTATTGATCTTAATAAGATTTTAGTTTTGAGACATAAGCTTTAAATATAGGTAAGATTCGTGGTACCTATAGTTCATTGAACAGAAGGTATAAATGTAATTGTAAACATTCAGATAGTTTTAAGTAAAATAATACTTTGGGTTTCATGTCAGACCCACTGATCCTCTTTGATATTCCATGATTAAAAGATCAACCTTATTTCTCTTCCCATCTCATAGTGATCTTTCCCTTTAAACAAGTTTTCCTAATCTGGCATCTTCCAGATTTGTTGAAATTACAATTCCCATAGTTTTTAGGCTTCATAACTAATACCCATTCTAGGTGTGAATTCTGGGATTTCTAATCACAGCATATCTGGCAAGTGTCAGGTAGCCTTAAATCTTGAGTGCAGTAAAGTAGTAAATCAGCACCAACTTTAATAGTGATTTACACTTGCAAATTTTCTTAAGATATACTGGAAATCAGACTGGGAAACCCAACTAGCTGTTTTTTTAATATATATATATATGTTTTATATATTTATATATATTTTTATATATATATATATGTATATATATATATATATGTATGTGTGTGTGTGTGTGTGTGTATATATATATATATATATATTTTAGCCCACATAGTAATTGTTAAAACCAATTCCAACATGGATTGTTACAGATACTAAAACATGTATTAACCATAGGTAAGCCAGATAGGGAAAATCTACTTCAGATGGAGAATGTGCATTTTTGCATTCAGCTTCCAACCTTTCATCTACAATTCAGAATAGGTCATTGTATGTTAATTGGCTCAGAACTGCAAACATTGTGAAATTAATATAGTAAATCTTTATTGGGAAATGGAATTGCTCAATTTGTTAGGAACAACTTCCTGCTAAGCCTGAGTGAAATGAATGGTTCAGGATGGTTCATGCCCCGCAAACAAAGAATTTAGAACATAGGAAACTGAAGCAATTAATCTTGCACATACTCATCTTGATACGATTTTGAGTCTTTCTTGGAAAGTGTTTAAAAACCAGTACTGTCTTAACAGCTTTTCAAAATTCAAGTCGATTTCTGTTGTAAAACTAATTTTTATTTTTGTGGATCTTTTTCAGCTTGTTTATGAATTTTTCTTAAGGTTTTTAGAATCTCCAGATTTCCAACCTAATATAGCTAAGAAATATATTGATCAGAAGTTTGTATTGCAGGTGAGGTTAAAAAAGAATATATCTTCAAACTTTAAGTCCCATTTAATTTGAAATGGATTAAACAAATAAATGTTCATCTCTTGCAGCTTTTAGAGCTTTTTGACAGTGAAGATCCTCGTGAAAGAGATTTTCTTAAGACTACTCTGCACAGAATATATGGAAAATTCTTAGGCCTAAGAGCTTACATCAGGAAGCAAATTAACAACATATTTTATAGGTATGTCTATATTCTGTGCTGATGCTCAGGAGTAGGTAAAGTATTTTAATCAGGTTATAACTTTTTTTTGTAGAAAACAAAAATGTTATTAATATCAAATAAGTATAAAATTCATTAAGTGTCTGCTTTTGTCCCATAGTTAGTAATGTAATTTACATTTTGAAAGGGCAGGCTAAGATGTTTTGACTTACTTAAAATTAGAGTTTCATGGCTTTTAACAATAACTAATTCCTTGAATATTGTATGACCGTATCTTGGCATGTGAATTAATAGCAGGATTTTTTTTTTTAATATACAGCAGATATGTACAGACAGAGAGCATGTAACAGAGTGCTTTACAAATAGTTGTTCTTTCAAAGCTGTAAAACACTGTCTATTTTGTAATGTTTCCCTTTGTACATTTTCCCCATTGCCCAGTTTTCCCAAAAGGGAACATATGGCAGAACCCCTTTAAAGAATGTAGTGCCAGCTGTGCCACAGCTTTTGCCAATCATCTATAAAAGACAGAAGTACCAGCTGTAGATAGAGCTTATATTCTGTACAAATAGTAACAAATAAACATTTAGAAAAGAAATGGAAATAAGAATGAAAAAAGTGTTAATCTGTATGAACCAGATTTTGTCTATATACCAGAGACAAAAGTAAAGATTTCCATTGAAAGAAGGAATGTGAGTTGTAATTATGAGAAGAATGCTTGAATGTACAGTATCATCCAATCAATGTCCTTGTCTGAAAAAGAGTTGAACTGAAATGGGATATACAAGTGACATCATTATTTGCAAGGGTTACATTCTAGTGTACAACTACAGATAATAAGCCTATGATAATTAGGGGGTTAGGTTCTGGAAGACTAATTCTTCATATAAATTATAAGATTTGATTATTAGGACAAAGATAAATCTTTTCAGACTGCAGTGGCTTTATCTACCTGACTGGTTTCAGTGCCTTCAAATGGGTACTGTAATACTATATTAAAAGAACTGCTGAAACAAGGGATAATACTTAGAAATTTGACTAAATTTGAAAATCTTATAACACAAAAATTGGAGCATTTGCTGGACTCTATTTACAAACTGTTAGTGAAATATGACTCAGAAACTGAACAAATTAAATACTGTATTAAATTAGTGCAGAATTTAGATTTTTTAATAGATATGCTACAATGGGAATTTCAATGGAAGAACATCAAAATTACATTGAATATCATACTCAGAGAAAACTAGTATAAGATGTTTTATCACTGATATATTGCTACAATTCTGATTGCTAATGAAACAAATGTTAAAAGTTTAATTACTTTTTTAACCTGCAATATTAAACTTTACTAAACTATATATTCACACAAATTATTCTGAATTAACTTTATACATGCTAACTACTGTAAGGATACCCTGTGTTTCTTATTGGAAAGGATGTTTGATCCCTTCTGTGGAAGAATGTCTAACCAAGTTGCAGGAGTATGCTTCGACATCCATTTGTAAATTATGTATAGATTACAACTTAATATATGAATGTGTACCACATCCAGAATTAGGGTTTCTCTTGACATAGTCTTAATATTTCAGTTTTATAGGATTTCCTTAATCTTTATGATTTGTGCTGATTACTGTTTCTGACATTTATGTTCTGTTTAGAGCTCAACACTGATTTTTAGTTTTTCAAAACAATATAGTATTCCCAGTTATTTATCATTAACCGATGAAACCCTGAAAAGCTTTAATAGCCAAGATTATATAACGGCCTTTGGTATATGAAATTTTCTTTTTCGGTTATAGAATTAGAAAAATTCTTAATTGAAACAGCAACTCCTGTAGTAAATTCTGCTGCAGATAAATATCTGATCAATTCAGTGTGTTGCCCACAAATGTTTCCATAAAGGAGAAGATGCTATTTTTGCAGCAATAACAAAAAACCTACTTAGGCTTCAATTTCTAAAAAAAAACTTTTTCTTCTTTGATACACACCCCTCAGATCTTAACATTGCATGAAAGAAATAACATTGTTCAAAATAATGAAAAGATTCAAGATGATCTAGGATCAAAGCAAAGAAAAAAATAACTATATTCAGTGAACCAAAGCATACTTACATACATTAAAAATAAAAAATAAAAATAAGAAGCATTGAATCCATAGCCATAAAAATAAAGGGAAAATTCTAAAAGGCAAAAGAAATATAATAAACTAAGCGAAAAATTCTGGACAAGGTGAACTTATGTTAATTGCAGTTCATTTTCTCTTGCTCTTTGAGCTGGTCAAAAACTATAATTGCTGCTTGTTAAAAAATAATTGGTAAACAAAAATGTTACTTATATCTTCTATTGAGTTTTGAACTTTGGGGAAGAAATATGCCTCATAAGCAAAAGAAAATAGATTTCCCATCCCGCTTCTATCTTGCCTGTCAGGGAGTAACATTAACTTCTCGCTTGTGGCTGTTAAAAGGCTAATTATTCCTGAGAAACCTGCTCCATCCGAAGAGGCTATTGGTGCAGCTAACAGATTATGATCTGTGTGGTTCACATATTACATTCACTCCTCTATAACCATATTATTATATTAATTACCCAAGTAATAATAAGTTTAAAAACTAAAAACTATGATTTTGAGTAAATATACCCCTAGCAACTTACCAATATCGATCCAAAAGTGATATTAAAAGTAAAAATAAAAATGATCTTCTTAAACCAATTACTTCTTTAGCTGTTTTTGCCTTATATTCATTGCAGCAACACAAAATTTAGCTACTACACAGGTAATAGCAGGTTTTACATCCTGGAGAAGATGATTCAGATAAAATTTGTCTGGTTTCCCTGGGAATTTATCTATTGGAGTGAAATATAAATAGAGCTTATGTCCCTATAAAATTTGCAATGTAATAAAATGTGTGAGATGATTTCTACTTACTTATCGCCACATGGACAGATGTGCTCCACTATGGGGATTTTTATTATACCTACCTTGAAGTACTGCTAATGGAAGAATGTTGTATCTAGCTTTAAAAAAAGCTATTCTCAACTTGGAGGAAGTTAGAGTTTGTAAATACCATGCTGGTTCCCATATACCCTGTTTATCCACATTCTATCATGTTGGGACAGCCTGTTAACTTCAGTTTGGAACTCTACATCCCTTATTCTTTGAATAGTTAAATACTTGGCTTGATCATAGCCCATTGATATCAGAGATGGAAGAAAGGGCCCATATGAAGCCAACTTATGGTCCACCACCTGTTTCCATGAAGAAGAAAAATTATATATTAAAACTAAGGGAGTTAGTCCAACTGGGAAGAATTGTATTTTAAGTCAGTAAATTATCGTCAGAAACTGTACAAAATATGTGCTTAACACTGGTAGACTCCAACAAAAGTTAATTCCCAGTAGAAGGAAATAAAAAAGATTCAGAAAAATTCTAACTGAATTTCATGAGAACAGAATTTTTTTAAAAAATGGGAAAAAAACGTATTCTTAGGAGTTGGCATGCTAAGATGAGCCTATACAGATCCAAGACCATTTATGCAGGAAGAAGTTCAGAGTTTTGTATCTTCCATATATTGTTGATGAGAAGCTTTTTGTGGCCATTACAGAGAAATATCTTTATGAATCAATTCCAACTCTATTGCAATTTATGCAATATACCAGGTATCATCAAGATTTCAGTCTTACCACAAGTCCAAGTATAATAAAGTTCCTTAGGAGGACCATAATACCTTGCAGCTTTCCAGACAATCAAAACTGCTGGAATATGCAAGTGAAAACCTAATACTCTTGCATGATTTGCCTTCCAAAATAGTCAACAAGTATAAAGAATTTAATCAGATTTGTGAGACAGCAAAACAATATGGAATAAAGATCTTTTTCTTTATCCTTTGATTTTTTTTTGTTTGTCTTTCATGGAAACTTGCATTAACTTAATGTGGCTGCCAAATATTTAAAGATCAGATTTGAAATTCATTCTGATATCAAAATACAATAGGAGACCTTCCAGTAATTAGCCAGAGGGGGGCCCGCACCTGTGGAGATGGCTGGTGGGGTGATGGGTTGTCCCCCCCCCCCCCAGCATCTTACAGGTTTTTTAGGGCTAAAATCATAGGAGGTTTTTAGAGCATTTTTAATATATGTTTTTTAATTATTTATAGATTTTATCCATGTTTGGAGAGACCTGTGTTTTTTCTTCTTTATTATTGTGAGTCGCCCAGAGTCACCCATTGGGGGAGATGGGTGGCATACAAGCCTGAAAATAAATAAATAAATAAATAAATAAATAAATAAATAAATAAATAATTGTGTGAATATCAAGACTCCCCTCCCCCCCCAATCTATTTTAAAGTAGATAATCTCTTCAGTTCAGGGGAAGAGAAGTTAAAGATGTTTCCAGTGGTTGTAGTTTTAAAGGGTTTTCCCCCTTTTTTAGGAATTAAATTGTAGTTCTGTGAAGCCCAACTACAATCTATGAAGGCTTACTTTCCTTAATCATGGATCCAGATGTCTGCTTCTGGACCTATATACAAAGAGAAGATGGAAGCAGCTATAAAATTGGTCCATTCCTGCTATAGTGTCTGTGCTTCTCCTACTTTTAAGTTTATTTTTTTAAAACAAAAACCATGCAATATCAGCCAGCCAGGTACACAGCTGTTCATGCTATGAGTGCATATAGTACATGCTTTATTTTTTGAAAGAGGATGAACAGCTAATCATATTACTTTTGTTCTCTCTATGCTCGCTTAACTTTCATCTAACTTAAGATGCTAATTTTATTACCTTTAGAGCCTTGAAGATCAGGGCATAACACACTTGCATATATTTTTTTTCTGTTCAAAGTAGTAACTCAAGCCTATTTTGTAATTTTTTAAAATTTCCTAATAGGACAAGATCCATTTCCATATAATGCCTCTTCTTTGTACCTCTGTAGTAGTGATATCTCCCACACTGGTTCTGTTCTTAGCCTTCATCATCTAGTGGAATTTGATTAAAAATATATATATATATATTTATTTCAAGCACTGAGAATGAAGCTTAATTTCTTCCATTTAGATTGTTTAAATATTGTTCATTATTTCTATTAATGTTTTTTTTATTTTTATTTTATTTTTTCTTATGCACTTTGAATGTCCTGAAAAAAGCAGCCAGTCCTTCAATTATCTCTTCAAAAGATATTATAACATTTTTATTTACTGTATCTATACATTCAGCATACCATTTGGTAATAGGCAATTGTATTCTGGTACACCAGAATCTCTTTCCATTAATGTTACAAATACCACAAGTCTTTGATTGCCAATCTAGAAATAGGATCCATTGGGTTCAGAGTGCTTTACTTCAAAGCAAATTGGTACTGGATTATAATCTAAATTCTCTACTAACTTCCGTTCCATTCTAGTCAGACAAGTTTTTAAAATCCAGTTTATTGATACCACTTTTTTCTGTGAATTTAAGATGATCACACCTAACACTATGTATATTTTTCTGATACCTTTCCCTTTGTTATTTCAATAAGTAACAAAGATACAGTGCGTGTTTGCAGAATCTTAATATTGGTTATTCATATAAAATGTTTATGTTTATGTACAGTATACCACAAATTTCCATAGCTCTCCTCAATTATAAGTAAAAAAAATGCAAATTTCAATTTAATAAGAATTCTGCATTTACAAATATACACACTATGGTTTTAAACTGATGAAAGTGAGTTGTGATTGTGCCTTTCATCCAGCTTGAACTAAGCATATTGTTGAATAAATTTCACCTTGATGATAATGAATTTGCTTTCTCAGGTTTATTTATGAGACAGAACATCACAATGGCATAGCAGAATTACTGGAAATATTGGGAAGGTAAACTGCCTAATAGTTATGCTTCATAATAAATACTATTGTTTGAGCTAAAACTAATGAGTTTCAAAAAGAGTAACAATGGATCTTGGACTGAACAAAACAGTAAACATTTTGTGTAGCTTCTCTCAGTTATAACTGAAAAAGCCTGTCACTGAAATTGATAGAATGATAGCAAAAATGGGGTAGTGCTTTGCTATTACAGAAATCTGGGAAATAATTCCTATATACAAAATAATACTAATCTAATTATTGTTTTTATTGGTATTTGTACTTAGATAT
Organism: Liasis olivaceus; assembly: GCA_030867105.1. Taxonomy (NCBI): domain Eukaryota; kingdom Metazoa; phylum Chordata; class Lepidosauria; order Squamata; family Pythonidae; genus Liasis; species Liasis olivaceus. The sequence continues at coordinate 31,484,558 of CM061349.1, read as the reverse complement.
TTCAGAAGTCCAACAAAAAACTTGAATGAAAGCACAGCTTAGAACTAATGGAAGAATAATGTTTTTCTTTAAAAAAGTAAATGAAAATGCAGCAATATGATAGATTTTCCAATTCTAAAACACTTTTTTCTTCTTCAGTATAATCAATGGATTTGCCTTACCATTAAAAGAAGAGCACAAAATTTTCCTTCTCAAGGTATTACTACCTTTGCACAAAGTAAAATCACTCAGTGTCTACCATCCACAGGTAAATAATTTGATGTGTAAATGTTGTTTTCAGGTTATTGATAACTTACAAAACTGCAACATTTAATTAGGAAAATATGAAATGAAGAAAATGTTTTTTTTTTAATTTTGAAAGCTTTGTGATGCTGTTATTTCTCATCATGTTCTTTTGATTTAATTGAATGTTAAACTGCTTTGTTTTGGTTGAATATTTATTTTAATTTTAATTTCAAGCATTTTTAAGCTTTCTCAAAAAAAAAGCTAAAATAAATGTATATGCCCTTCTTGGATAAGTATAAAAATGCTTCTTTGTAGATATTTCTTTGGATATTTTCTCTATCCTCAATCTACAATAAATAACAGGCATGGCATTTTTCTAACAGGAAGCAAAATGATGTATGTTCTTTTTCTACAGACGCAATAAGCCATCTGGAGAATCTCAGTTCTTATTTGAGTAACACTATAGATTATTACTGCTTCACTGGGGAAGCAGTAATCCAGCTGCCTATTCTGGATGGATCCAAATTCAGATAAACTGTATACTATACAGTAACCTGTCTAGTTTTAGCCTGTATTTTGTATCATTTGCCATTAGCCTTTCTATTCATTTATTAATTCAAATAACAATTTATGAAAAGATTAACAAGGGAGAGTGGCTCAGAGATTTAATTTAGAAAAATGAGAATTATGGAATTGCTGGCTTATTTCTTTATAATCATGCAATGGACTTCTATCACTTCAAGTGAGGTGACTATAGCACAAATTGTTCAGGCCTTTCATTCAATATTTTTATAATTATTAACCCTTATTGCAAAAGAATTCTGAATATATCTGCAACTCATTATTTTATTTTATAATATTTGTCAAATCAATGAATACCTTGGGTAGAAAACAACAAACAAGGATAAAACAGAAAACAGCAATAATCAAACTATTGAAAATGCAGTACACATAAATACCAAGATGGATGTCCAAAATCCATTTGGGCTGAAGGTACATTGGAATAATATAAATTTTTACTGCCTTGAGAAATATGAGGAGAGGCGGGGTTAAATGTACCTTTGACTGTATCTAAACTCGTACAGGTAGTCCTCATTTAGTGACTGCCTTGGACAGAGACCACCATTACAGCAGTGATGAAAAGGTACCTTTGCACCCATTGCCCTCTTTTATGACTTTAACACGTCTGTAAAACAAAGGAAAGCTAAAGTAAGATCATAAGCATAGTTGCAATTTCACTTAGTGACCAGTTTGCTTAACTACCAAGTTTGTGGGCCCAATTGTGGTTGCTAAACAAGGACTAGCTGTAGAATGTAATTGAAATTGTAACCTGCGAAGATACAAAGATGTTGGTTCCATACAGCTTCATCTAGTGAGTAGAGAAACCAACATCTTTGTATCTTCGCAGGTTACAATGTAGGGTGTAGGGCCTTGCCAGATGGCACTCCATAATAGATGGGATCCATAATATGCCTCTCCTGCTGGACCTAATGGAACAGGTAGACATAATCAGGGAAAAGCTATCTTTCAAATAACTTGGCCCCATGCCATAAGGATATCCTCAAGTCTTAGTTGGTTTTGAGCAGTATAGTTTTGAATTATCATTTATTGCATCCAGTGTTTACATCAGCCAGCCATGCTGTTTCTAGGTATTTCCTTCACCTCATTTTTTTCTTCCTCCAAAATTCACTCTTCACTGGGCTATTTTCAGGGTTTTTTTCCTCTTGACTTTTTTTGTGGGGGGGGGAGGGTGCAGTATTTTTACAAACTCTGATACCGCTTTCTTCTGTATAGATGGATGGACACGATTTAGCAATGTAATATTTGTAGAATGATTTCACTATTGGATCACAAAATTTATTGTAAAATGTAAATATGCATATATTTACATAAAATGAAGAATGTGAAAATGGTTGATCACTGTTATGGTTAAAATATATTCTGTAAAAATTTGCAGACCTGCATTTAGCGGGCACGTATTTTAAAGAGTGGGAGTGAAAAAGGAAGGATCAGGAGAAACATATGATTTACTGGGTCCCATTTTCCTGACATATTTCAAGCAAGGACAGCAAATATACTAGCCTTGGAGATGATGATTTACTTTGTTTTCCATTGAAATCAATGGCTAGTAATTTTTAAAAATATATTTTACTCTCTACTTGTGATTTATATGAGTTCAGAAAGGCATAGGAAGTGGCAACTCTTCTGCCGCAGAGTCTTTCCACTTCAGCATCCTTAGATTTGGTCTACCCATGTTCTAAGGTTTTAGTATGATTTGCTATTTTGTGTGAATGTGCGTTGCAGTATAATATAATATCTCGGGATAACCTGATAAAATAGATAACATAAGCATAGAAGATACTTGGAAAGGTACTTTATTTTACCTGAATGTGAAAACTAAACTTCTCAATTCCAGCTTTAATTGCCATAGTTAGTGCAACTGCAGTAATTGAAATGTCCAGAATCAACAATGAGTTCAATTGTTGAGATCTGAGAATGTGAACAAAGTGCTTGGTTATGTTCAGCCAACTATTTGTATGCAAGGGTGCATATACTTTCTGGATTCATTTGATCTTTGAGTGCTAGGCTATCCCCACAATCCCAAATATAGAGCAGGCCATGGCAAATAATTATTTGAGTGAATTGGCATCACCACACGAGCAAGGTTTCTTACTTGACTATCATTACCTGGGGCCTCATCAGTGTAACTTGGGAGAACCTATGTAGTCATGGTGCCCAATCTGTGGATGGAACTTCCAGGTAGAATTTATCTGTAACCTGCATTACTTTTTTAATACCAAGTCATCTTTTATTTTTCCCAAGCATTTTTAAGAATGGTTAACTGGTAGTGATTTTAGATTTTTTTTTCCACTGTTGATTTTACTTTTATTTTTCAGATATTACTTTATTATTATCTTTTTCAAAGTTTCACTAAAAAACTTCCCTGAAATTCAGATCTCTTTTTTGGTGATATTTTGGGTTTGAAATTCTGTTTCTTTCATTCACCTTGATAAACATTCTATACTAACAGGTTAGATTTCTGTTGAACTGCAACCTAATAGTATTGTTATATTCTCTCAATTTAGCTGGCATACTGCGTAGTTCAGTTTTTAGAAAAGGACAGCACACTTACTGAGCCAGTAAGTTTTGTTTCTTTTCTTCTTTTTAAAAATATTTTGTAAGTATTTAAACAGTGTATTTTTAAAATTGTGATCTGATTACTTCAGCACCAGCAACAGATAATTTGTATAGTGCACTGTTCATATCATGTGTTCAGAATGATACAACTTGAAGAACTTAAACCGAAAGATAAGGTGCCTTTAAAAATGAGTTAAAATTGGACAGTTTGCAGGCATTCAGTACACAGAATAATATCTGTATATATAATTCTGGCTTTAATCTACTACTATAAAAGTAGTCACATTAACTAGTTGTTTCTGCAAAATAGTTACACACCATTCCTTTTTTAATCCTTTTTCTGGATTGCATTGCTTCAGTACAAAATGGAAATAATAAAAGCAAGCAGAATAATATAAGATACTTTATTATTTTATAATATATCTATACCTGTATTTACCTTAAAGAAGTTTCACATTGTTTTAGATCATGAAAATATAAACTGTAAATTGAATTGTTTTCTTCATCTCTTATGAAGCACATCATTAACAGCTCTAAACAGCAACATAACCTACTTAGCAGCAGTAATGCTTTATTCTTTGTTTTTGTTGTTTATGTTTCTATGTGGGAGCTATGTGGTTGTTGTAATTATTTTTATGATTGGTTTTTACCTCACTGTGAATGTTTTAAGTCTTGTTTATATAGCCTGTAAGCCACCAAGTGTCATTTGAATTATTAATTATTAATTAATTAATGGTTTTCAGTGCTATGCTATTTAGAGATTTAAGAAAAATTAATAATAGACATTTTAATCTCCAGAAGCCTCAATGACTATGCTATGTTTTTCCTAACTGGCTTGGCTTTATTTTCTGCACATATACAGAAAAAGTTCTAAATGAGAAGAGTATAATTTCTCACTTTAATAAGCAGTGCTATTTCTTTGAGATCAGTCTTTGTGAGAATTTCAAAACTTGTTCAGTTGTATTTGCCGACGTCAGTATTTGAAACTAACTCACTTGGTTAAAAGATCAAAAGTAGTTTCTTTGTAATGCCCTATTCACTGGTGATAACAATTTTGATTATATATGGCATTAATGATATATAACAGTAATACTTGAGGCAAGCAATTTGGGTTTTTATTTTCAGGTGGTGATGGCGCTACTCAAATACTGGCCAAAGACTCATAGTCCAAAAGAAGTTATGTTTTTAAATGAATTAGAAGAAATTTTAGATGTTATTGAACCATCTGAATTTGTGAAGGTTATGGAACCTCTTTTCAGGCAGCTAGCGAAGTGTGTCTCCAGTCCACACTTTCAGGTTGGTTATTCTAAGAATTGTTTTTTTTAATTTAACATTACATGCCAATAATCAATTAGTGAATTTGAATTGTAAGTGGTCCTTGTTTAACGACCACTTGTTTAGCGACCATTCGGACTTACAGTGATGCTGAATGAGTGGTAATTACAACTAGTCCTCAAAGCTTTGGCCTGTGCAGCACCCTTGCAGTCACGTGATTGTAATCCAGGCACTCAGTAACTGGCCTGGATTTCCAATCATCGTGGCATCCTACAGTCACATGATCGCAATTTGCAACCTTCCCTGTTGGCTTCCCACAAGCAAAGGCAATAGGGAAGCTGGCAGGAAGTCGGAAGTCACAATCAGTTGAGGTCCTCACTTAACGACCCATGCAGTCCTCGCTTAACGCAGGTAACAGGAGACTGCTGTAACTACTGTTGCTAAGCAGTGCACATGACACATGACATCACAGTTTACAACCTCAACTCTTAGCGACAGAAACTCCAATCCCATTTACTGTCTTTAACCAAGGATTATCTATATGCCTTGTAAATATATTGCAATACAGTATGTTATTGAACACAGCATTCAAGACAAATTCTTGGCAGAAAAGGTGTAAGATCAGGTGCTGCAGTTGTGAAGGCCTTTTCTGTGACTCTAGCAAAAGGATGTTATGTGTTTCTGACATTTCTGTGAGCACTAGATAGTTATATAGTGCCAGTTCTAGCAGCTACCAGTCAGGTCACCACCATCTAAACAATAGATGTTACATTCAAGGAAACAGGTGAATTACTAGAAATAGCTCTAATAAGATTAAAGTAGGACTCTGCATGATCAGAAAAGAGAATATAGTAGGCATTTTACAGTTTGTAGAAGTTGCTAAGTGGCTAACTATCTCATGTATCCTAGGTGGCAGAACGAGCACTATACTACTGGAATAATGAATATATTATGAGCTTAATCAGTGACAATGCAGCTAAGATTTTACCTATCATGTTTCCATCCTTGTATCGAAATTCAAAGACTCACTGGAACAAGTAAGGATCTATTTGTTTTATATTTCTTGATATTATAAAGTCTAACATAGCTCAGTTGGAAAACTTCTTATAATTTCTAGTGTTTGTGCCCTTGAATTTTCATGAATATATAGAGATGAATATATATACTTTTCATGAGTAATAGAGACTATTACTTCAAATAGGATCAGTGAAGCTATATGTTACATCTTATCATGGACTGAAAAAATGTACAGATCCTTGCATGTGTAATTTGTTCTGAATTTTCAGCTTACCTTCTTCAAGGGCTGACATAAATTAGTTTGACATTGGCACAATATACAAAAGGCTTAAGTATCAGATTAACAATATTAACAACAAATAGAGAGTGTTTCTATACCACTATGTGTCAATGCTCAATATGCATGAGTAATATAAATGTGTGCTTGTACATCTTGCCCCCCACAAATCCACTACTTTAAAAATGTTGTTATTATATTTATTTTTATTTATAGGGCTTCTAGGCCATTCCAATCAGTCATCTCTGAGTGGCATACAACCCCCCAAATTCATAATTTGTCTTACAGTTTAACAAACACATACATTTTTTGTGGAAGATGGGTTATATGGATAGAGTGTTGGATAGAACTTTCAGCCACAAAATAATGTTTTATGTAGAAGAGAGGAAATAAAGCATCTTTCTCCTATAAGCCACTAGTAGACTAAGAATTATCTATAGGGTAACCAAGAATGCCCAGGAGATCTACCATTAAACAATATAGATATATGGGTAAACAGTATAATTAAGTGTTTATTACAGGTTTGTTTTTTGGATCAAGTGACATAACGTGATTAGTTTAACCAAAACAAAGCAATTTAATTTATCTTAAGTGATTACAGTTTGACTTTCATATTTGCAGTGTCAGTTCTAAATTGCTATATTAGTTTGATATATGAATTAATGAAACAACCTAATTCTTTTTTCCCAAATATGTTTATAATGAAGCGTAGACATTTAGATTGTATAGCTGTGTTCATTGGGCATATTTATCCCAATGTGTTTGCAATATGTGTTTCAGTCAGGTATTTTCACATGTGTTGGTATAATCAAGTCATACTACAGCTTATCAATTGATGGTAAATATATCTTTTCTGCACAGGTTACTGTGTGGAATTTTGTTTTAGGTACTATTGCCAGACTTCAATTCTTAAACTTATCTGGGTTTTAATATAGGGTAAAAATAGGAGTTCCTGTTTTACTAATGAAAAGTAATAGTTTCTTCATTTTGTTCTCTGTGATCCACACCAATAGGTTCTGTGTCTGCTCAAAGCACCATTTGAACTTCCCAGAGTTAGAACTTTTAGTGGTAACTTCACCCTCTTGCCCAAATGCATACAGTAATCATAGTTCACCCTAATCTCTTCAGTTCTTTTTTGTTAGACATAACAACGACATGTACCATGTCTTCTGCAATGTTTTTTACCTATTCTTGGAGCAGATATATAGGATTACAAATAGCCTTCACTTAATGACTGCCCTCTTTAGCAATCGTTCAAAGTTACAATGGCACTGAAAAAATATCTTTATGACTAGTTCTCTCACCTATGACCATCACAGGTCCCCACAGTCACGTGATTGAGATTTGGGTGCTTTGCAACCGGCAGGCATTTACAACCATCACAATGTCCTGTGGTCAGGTGATCACCATTTGTACGCTTCACAGCCGGCTTCCAACAAGCAGAGTCAATAGAGAAGCCAGCAGTAGAATCGAAGTCGTGGTCATGTTATGTCTCGCTTAACAACTGCATTGCTTAGCGATGGAGTTGCCAGTTCCAGTTGTGGTTGTTAAGCAAGCACTACCTGCACTATAGCTCCATTCTGCAAATAAAATTGAAAGAGCAGACTATTTCTTTTTGATGGTCATGGTCTTTACCTTGGTTAAGACTATATTATGATGCCTGTATTGTCAGGCCTTCAGAAAATAGGCCTGCCAAAAAAGACCTCTCAATTTTGGTTGATGCTTTAAGAACAGTGAACTCTTGAGTCTCCAACAAGGAAGCCATCACCCCTTATTCTCCAAATGTAGATCTATCATTGCCATAGCATCAGAGATTGTTGTAGCATATCCACTTGAGATCAGTCAATTATTTTTCCCAGGTCCATCCCTAGCACTGCCAATTGATTGGTAGAAATCCCAGGCATGCCCTCAAAAGACAGCATCACTAGTGCATTATGTGTTAAAACTATTCACATACCTTCTTGGAAATAAATGAACTGTAGAGCGTCTAGGTTAAAATAAGTGAAAGATAAAATAAAAGCAATATTTATTTATTTATACATAGACTTATCCCCTCCCATCTCCCCGCAATGGGGGACTCTGGGCGGTTTACATCAAATTAAAACAATAAATACATGATTAAAATTTATAAAAAGACAAACACATCTACACAGATGGAAAGAAGAGAAAAAAAAATCCAAGAGGCCGATGGAAGCCACACTAGGCCTCTAGGGGGCTAGCCAACCCCATTTCTGACAACCTCCCTCCCCGCCCCAGGCCAGATGGCAGAGCCAGGTCTTCAAATCCCTCCGAAAGGCTGGGAGTGAGGGGGCCTGTCTCACCTCCAGGGGCAAGATGTTCCAAAGGGCGGGGGCTACAGCAGAGAAGGCCCGCCTTCTGGACCCTGCTAGTCAGAGTTCTTTTGCCGAGGGGGTCTGGAGCATGCCCTCTCTGTGAGATTGGGTGGGACGGGTTGAAATCGTGGGGGCGAGGTGGTCCCTCAGGTAGCCTGGCCCCATGCCATGTAGGGTTTTAAAGGTGATAACCAACACCTTGAATTGGACCCGGAAGCAAACTGGTACCCAATGCAGCTCACGGAGCAAAGGTGTTATATGGGTCCTTCTTCAGACCCCAAAAATAGCTCGCGCGGCTGCATTATTGCTGATGTCCACTGTCTCCCTCCAACTAAATAGATACAAAACTGCAAATAATTTTTGTAAGCAACAATAATGAATGACAGCAGAAGAGTGCGGTGTGGGTGCACAAAAAGTTTAGTTCCTGTCTGGAAAAGAGAAAAAGAAAGGACACATATGGGAATTCAAAAAACGGGCAGGTCACAAGGAAGAGTAACTCAGAATTGTAGAGATGGTGTAGAGTGTAGAGTAACTACAGAATTGTAGAGTGGTGTAGAGTGTAGAGTAACTACAGAATTGTAGAGATGGTGTAGAGTGTAGTCTCAGATTGTAGAGAAGGCTAAAGTTCAGGGTGAGCTGATGTTGGTAAAGGATGCTAAGAATAACAGAAAAGACTTCTTTAGATACAGTGGTACCTCGGTTCACGAACTTAATTCGTTCCACGACTCTGGTCGCGAACCGAATTGGTCGTGAACCAAATCAAATTTTCCCATAAGGTTCAATGGTTAATCCGTTCTGACCCCTACGAATTTGGTCGCCAACCGATTTTTGATCGCGTCCCGAATCAAATTTCCCTATAAGGTTCAATGTAATTACGGTTAATCCGTTCTGAACCATATGTTGTTGTTTTTTTAAAACCGCAAAAATATGACACAAAGTACAGTACGAAGAGAGAGAAAGCTAACCTTGCTCGACGCGACTTCTGGCGTGGAGGACAGGAAGGCGGGTGGGGAGGTGGTTACTGCTTGGAGGGAGAGTTCCCCTCCCTACAGGAAGCCGCGACCACGTGTCACGGGAGGGAAAATGGCCGCGGATCCTGTTCGTGAACCGAATTGTTCGTGAACAGAAGCATTTGTGAACCGAGGTACCACTGTATGTTCAAGCAGAAAAATGGAAAGAAAAAAATCAGTATACCAGCTGCTCAGTGGAGATGACAACGTATTCACAAGTAACAAAGCAAAGGCAGAGTTACTCAGATCCTATTTGGACTCATTCTTCTCCAGAGTAGCATGAATTGTATCGTAGAATACTGAATGAATTTGCTAATGGGTGAAGTGCCAGATGGCTGGAAGAGGACAAATTTTCTTATCTTCAAAAAGGAGAGAAACTATACACAGACTAGTAATTCTGGTATCAATATCTGTAAATATTCTGGAGTAGGTTATAAAGAATTTAATTATAGAAAACAGTGTAGTCATAACCAAAGTCAACATGAATTTGTCAAGAACTAGTTTTGCACATCATGTCAGACCAACTTTATTTTTTGATTGGGTAATTTCCTTAGTAGACTGTCAGAATGCTGTACACATAATATATCTTTGTTTCAGCAGAGCATCTGACAGATTGTCCAATACTTTCCAGTCAATAAATTACTTAAGTATGGACTGCATTCATTGTTGGCTTGAAAATCATAATCGGAGTATGTTCATCTTTTCATCATCATGGTGAAGTGAAATATCAAATGAAGTGCTGTTCAATTCAGTCCTGCACCTAATGTTCTTCATTGTTTTTATTAATGTTTCGTATGTGAAAGTAGATAGAAGGCCTATCAAATTTGCAGATGACTGGTATCATGCAAAATGTTCCATCATGGAATGTTTCAATCCTGAAATGGTTATGAGCCTGGAATAGGCAGTTCTGAGTTTTCCAGAAGTTATCCAGCCTTTCCCTTTTAAGGTCAAACCATTTATGAAACACTTTGGCCCATTAAGAGATCAGACCATTCTGTAATAGAACGTTCTGTCATCCTCTACAGATGACATTGAATTAGGTGGGAGAGTGATATCCTTAGAAGACAGGAAAAAAATTCAAATAACTCTTAATAGGTTAGAAAAAAGGACTAGACATAATAAACTTATAAGAAAGATGAATCCAAAGTTCTTCATTTATGAAACTGAAATCAAATGTACAGATGGGAAATTCACAGCTTGGTAGCTCCTCAGTACCAAAAGCAACATCTTTGATAGGATTTAGCTCAGAATGAGTTTGCATTTTGAACAAAGCTTTGGTTTAGAAACTGCCCTGTCACTGTTACTCAACCTCCCCAACAAACTGATCTTCCAGGACTTCCTCTAGAAGCAAGAGGAGATCCTTGGCCCAGACGTGCTCAGCAACACGGGATCCTTCCACACAATTTGGCACTTTTGATCCCACCATCAACGCTACTTCAAGAGCCACAATCTCCCCAGTACCTTGACCCTTTCTATCACGTAGGATTTCTGGAACCAACTGTGCTGGTATACTGTCCTACTGCTTTCAGAAAGATCCTAGAACATGCATGGGAAGTTAATACGTTATTGGAAAGGGTACTCAAGCTGATTCCCTGAAATGATTAAGGCTAAAGATGTTAGTCCAGGTACTGTGGAGACTCTAAGAAAAACAGAACCTATGACCATTCTTAGATCTTAGGATCTACAAAACCTTTTTATATTACTCTCAGATTCCATAAAATCAGTTCAATCTTGATACTCCTTTTGCTACCCAGCAGCTTGTGGTTTGAATATGTATCACCCTGCCTCACTGTCATCATTTGCACTTCATAGATGGTGCCTCTGCGTTTTGTTCCAAGTGCTTTCCTTCAGGCTGACTACTACTCACAAGAGTTTTCACTAAATCTATGGTGCTGATTGCTTTGCATCCCTAGTATATTCCTCATAATAGTGTTTCATTCATACTTTGATGGCTCTCTGTTAGTAGCTCACTGCTCATAAAGAGATAAGACTACCTTATATTGTTAGCTTTTCTCAGTCTTCAAATCTGTTCTGACAAGTCAAACTCCCTTTGCAGATTATCACATTTATTGAAGCAGAGTTCAATTCCATTCCAGAGTTCAGTTTCATCTTCCCCCTCAATGGAGTACAGATGTTTCAATAAGTGACCTGCATAATTTCCCTTAGATTTCTCCTGCTCTGATTTTGGTATAATATTGAGGACACATTCCTCTTTATCTGGACAGGGCTGTTGCCATCCCTATTTCTCCCAGTTTCTTACTTGATATGGATCATTATGATAAGGAATGACAGTGAAAATAGCATCTTATTAACACCTTGATAAATCAGCCAGCCATTATTCAAACCTTATTCACTAGGCTACCCTACTCCAAAGCTACTTTGAGTGGCTTCATAAGATTAAAAAGACAACATTGTATATTAAACCTTGCAGGGAATACCTAACACTTCCAAAGCTCCCAGACCTCATAGCTCTCCCAGGCTGCCAGGTATTCCATTCTGACATGCAGTTCCCTTGGCAAGCCGGTGCACCCAAATAAACAATGTTACAATGCCTTCACATTGTACAAGAAAAGCTAGTGGAGCTAAATGTAGTAGAATTCTTATTTAGTGGAGACAGGATGTTTTGATCCATATACTTGATGTATTCCTTATACAAGAACCAGTTTAGCATAGTAGTTGAAGGTACTGGACTAGAAGTTCACTAGAAGATTATGAGTTCTAGTCTTGACTTAGGCACAATAGCCAACTGGGTGTCTTTGGACCAATCACTTCTGTTCACCCCTAGGAAGAAGCTAATGGCAAACTATTTCAAAAAATTTTGCCAGGAAATCTTCATGGACCTGTCCATGTATATGGCAGGAATCAAGGCTGACTGAAAGGCACACACACAGAGAAAAATCCCTCATATGCTGTTCCTTTTGTTAAAGTTGAAAAGTGCCAGTTTGGCTTTTGCTTCATTAGTAGTTTTCCTAATGGTGATGGTTGCATACTACTTCTATCAAGATGGTTGTTCTCTGTTTTCTGGTATGTTAGTCAAATTATTATGAAACTATTCCTTCATATGTATCTTCCTCTTTCCTTGCTATTTCCCACTTGGAATTTATCCAGAATTTATCCTGGAAAACAACTTTTTGTCATCCAGATGAATAAGTGAGCTCTGTACCGCATGTTCAAACCCACCTTATTTCACCTTTTGTAGCAAACTAATTCTTCAGTCAGAATTTCCTTACAAGGTGAATTTCCAAATTCTGTTTGTTTCAGAATATTATCTGACCTCCCTTCTTTCCATTCTCAACCATTCCTTTAGAACGGTCATTCCACGTACTGAATATCCTTCAGGGATTTGCCTTTTACCTTCATAGGACCACCTGGTTTCAGCAAGCCTTATGTCTATTCTTTTGTTATTGGGGAGCAGGCAGTAGGTTATCTGGCAGACAATAGGTGGAGAGGTTGCCTCTCCAGATTTGTCATAGTTACAATCTAGCTGTGCTATGACACGATGAAACACGTCTTGACCCTGCTTCAGTCAGAAGCCATTCCAGCAGGGCTTTCTCATCCTCTGTGGCTCTCCTGAGCTGTGTTCTTCTACTGGAGGTGTAGCCACTTGGTTGCAAGCATTCACCTACATCTGCCACTCTGTATTGGATCTTTGGGCTGAAAGGGAGGTGGAGTTTGGAAGAGCAATACTTTCATCTCTAAATCTGTGAGCAACTTCCCATTTTCAGGGATGCAGCTTACTATTCCCCAATTGGTGTGAATTTCTGAGACCATGATGAAGAAGAACTAGTTACTGACCTGTAATTGTGGTTCTTCGAGTGGTCACCTGTGAATTCACACAACCTACTATCCATTCCTATTAGGTGCTGTGCATCATTGGTTCTGAGGATATCTCTGTTCCACAGAAACTAACAGAATCAGCAGAAACCATGCCCAGTGCATATGTAGTGGGCAGGATGGCAGTTTTCTGCCACAAATTTAACTCTGGGATATGTGGAACTGCACAGATGCAGAACCCATTGGTGTGTATTCACAGAATTTGTAAGTATTATATTCTTCATTGGATGTTTAGTTTCTATGTGCCATATTTTAACTAATGGAAAAATCCATTTGCTAGGGTGTTTTTGTGAATATATACATTGTAACGCCTGAATCTGGTTTTTACTTTATAGGACAATACATGGCTTGATTTACAACGCTCTGAAACTCTTCATGGAGATGAACCAAAAATTGTTTGATGACTGTACTCAGCAATTTAAAGCAGAAAAGCTTAAGTGAGTTTCTCTTAACATGTTCTCATTTTTCTTTATCATTCTTAAGATTGTGAAGACATCCTGTTGTTTTTGCTATAAATTTTGTATTGCACTTCTACGCGCACACACACACACACACACATACATATATATATATATATATATATCTTTTACAGTATTTAGTCAGTGGTAAGTGAAACCAATCTTGATTCCAAGTGGGATGGCTTTTGAGGGGAAATTCTTAGGAAAAGTCTGAGATTTTTCTGATTGAGCTTCAAAACTCAAAAAGATATATCCTGAGAAATCTCATCTGTCACCAGGATTCCAGTTTTCCAATCAATCTCATCTGCTTTTGCACACTTGCTCATATTAAAAGTAGTAGTAGAACAAGCAATCAATTTGCAAAAATTATTACTCCCCTTGAGCTCCCAAGTCAAACATCTTTGGAGAGTAAAATTCAAATAATTTCTTACAGTATATGAATAAAGAAGAATAGAGTAGTACATCTTTCATAATTATCAATGCAAGCAAAACATGTTCAGAAAAAATCAGAATGGAGTTGTAAACTTTTAATTGCTTAAATATGTTTCTTGCACATTTCATTGTACAGCAGAACATGTTGCTTAAAACTAAACACAGCTTTGCTTAAAAGATACAGCTAGTGGCTTCATTCTGATACTATAATTATTATTTTTTGTTCTTGAGCAAAGAGGAATGTAAAAACATTCAACTTGTCAGAGATTCTCTAAGAAAAAATTATGTTTAATATGAATTAATTGTTATGTTTTATCCATTTTGCCTCTCCACTCATGCTCTTTACTTTAAAGTTATGAAAATGTGGGAAGTGGAGAGAAAGCAAGAATTGAGAGCAATTGAATGGCTTGATTGTAAGAATTGGGGAGGGGTTAATCTCTGCTTCCTACCCTTCTTTCTCTTGGATTATTATTTATCCTTAATTCTAATATCTGTTATCCCCGCACTGTAAATAAGGAATTTATTCCATTTTTAATATATGCAAAACTTCAAAAAGAGTAAATGTTAAAGTTCCTGTACTTCCTGTCATTTTAGTGTAATTTAATTACTTCTTTATGTTCATTAAAAACATTGCCTAGTATGTGTGAATGTTCTTTTTTCTTTCTAGGGAAAAGCTAAAAATGAAGGAACGAGAAGAAGCTTGGGTCAAAATAGAAAATCTAGCCAAATCGAATCCTCAGGTAACTAGAAAACATTCAAAAGATGAATATTTTAATTTAGATCTCACTGGAATAATAAAGGTCACCAAAGAAGTAGCATTTACTTACTATTCTTTTGTAGAAATGTGGTTCCATATTTACATCCTTTAATGAATTGAAAAGCCAAGCAGTAACCATAGGTATAGTATAATACAGTAGCCTAGAATTCCCACAAGCAAGGCATAAAAGCAACATATTTCTCCAATCTTGCTCTGCAGCATCTGGTATTCAGAATATTATTTGAGACTAACTGCACATAAAGGCATAGCAATTCATACAGTTATTTTCCATTATTTCTTTGTTGCCCTAATTAGTAGTGACTGACATAGTCATTTTCCATTATTAAATGCCCTTTTAAAGCCATCAAAATTAATGGCCATGACAAAATCTCTAATAATGAAATTCCATAAATCTTTCAATTTCTTCCTTTTATCTCTGTTAATTCTGTTCATTGTCAAATCGCTTGTTTTTAAAAAACAAGCTGTATTTTATTTCTGATTTGAAGCTAAAATGGTTTGTTCATCCAAATGTGTAAATTACTGTTGAACAGGACTGAAGTTAACATTTCTGGCAGTGAAATGCCTGAATTGTTATAGCTTCAAACTTTGAGATTTGCTATAAAAAAATCTGACATAACTTTTTGTATTTGGTTAGTACTCAGTATATAGTGACACCTCTATAGTGAGCAGTCCTGTTGCAATGGAAACAGATGGGCCTTTAATTGAAGACTTGCAGGTGCTGACAAAGACAGTGAAAGAAGAAGCTTGTCCGGTAAGCATATACAGGTAGTCCTCGAGTTACAATGACGATTGGGACTAGAATTTCCATTGCTAAGCAATGCAGTCATAAAGTGCGACATCACGTGACCGCATCCTTTAGCGATGGCAATCCCTGCAGTCCCCGTTGCCGTCGTTGAGGAGTGTGGGTTGTTAAGTGAGCATCTCCTCACAACTTCCTGCTGGCTTCCAACAACCAAAGTCAGTGGGGAAAACAGCAGGAAGTTGCAAGTCCCAGGTGGTTTGCAAGCAGGCTGGCAGGCAGGTAAGTAGCTGCTGCTGGGTGGGAGAGGGTGTGTGAGGGTGTGCAAGTGGCAGGGAGGCGCAGCACGAGCACGGCAGGGCTTGGGGTGGCTGCCGCCAGGTGGGAGAGGGTATGTGAGAGTGCACAAGTGGTGGGGGGAGCGTGGCATGGCAGGGCTTGGGGTGGCTGCTGCTGGGTGTATGAGTGTGGGCGGGTGGTGGGAGAGCACGCAGCGTGAATGTGGAAGGGCTTGGGATGGCTGCTACTAGGTGGGAGAGGGTGCATGAGTGGCAGGGGAGGCAAGGTGTGACCGCGGCAGGGCTTGGGGTGGCTGCTGTCAGGTGTGCAAAGGTGTGCAAGTGGCAGGGGAGGTGCAGCACAAGCACGATGGCTTGGGGTGGCTGCTGCTGGGTGGGGGAGGGTGCGCGAGTGGCCAGGGAGGTGCGGCAGGAGCGCAGCAAGACTCAGGGAGGGTGCATGGGTGGGGGGAGACTTACTTGAGTAACTTGTGACTTTCCCTGCTGGCTTCCCTATTGACTTTGCTTGTGGGAAGCCAGCAAGGAAGGTCATAAATCATGATCAGGTGACTGCAGGATGCTGCAACCTGTCATAAGCGTGAGCCAGTTGTCAAATGCCTAGGTCGCAATCATGTGACCGCAGGGGTGCTGGAACTTCGAGGACCGGTCATAACAGCCACTTGTTCAGTGCCATCGTAACAGTCGCTGAACAAGTGGTCGTTAACCGAGGACTACCTGTAGGGAGGGGGAAAAAAACCCTACTTCTTCCAAACTTGATTCAGAACTATTTACTCATGAATTCTACAATGTGTTTTTTAAATTGCAATAAATTTGAAACAAGCAGAATAATTTTAATAACTTCCAAATTGGCATTTCCTTTGCTTGTCAGCAGAATAGCTCTAATACATGTTAATTTGGTCCCACTGTGTTGTATTTGAATTGAATAACTGTGTATTTCTGCTATAGCTCATGAACCAACGCAGTAGTTCTAAATAGTTTAACCTAAAATCATCAAAAAGAAAAGATGGAAAACAGCATCATAGTAGCTAAACTTTTCACTCTTTTGCACAAATAAGTACTAAAATAAATGCTTCTGATGGGTGTAGCATGCCAATTTCTAAAGGCTGGAAAATCCAATTGTCAAAAAAAAAAAAAAGTTAAAAATTCCAGGGCTGGGTTCCTGGTAATATTGATGTCCTTTAAAATCCTTGAAGGCAAAAAAAAAAGTTTAAAAATACACCCATAATTGCTGAAACATTACTATCATAATGTGTATATGGGGCCATTGAATACATCATTATTTATTTTAAAGCATTAACCTACACTTCAAAACTCTGGTTTGTATTTCACTTGATGACTGACTGCAAACATAATGTCTAAACAGGGGTATGTGGTTTGCTTTTTTCCACGGGACGGGGGGCTCACTGGCTTTTGTACTTTGTCAGCATGGGTATGTGATGTCTTGCTTCTTTTTCAACATGCTTTTTGATTGTTGAAAAACAGGAAGTTAAAGAGCATGCAGCTGAAGACACATTCTTAACTTAGGGTTTTAATGCTGTAAATCTTTGGAAGTCAAGTTGGAGTGCAGTGGTTTATAAGAATATGTATTTAAATATTCTTTATTTACCATTTATTTACCATTTAAACAAATAAATGATAAATAAAATTTCTGAGTGCAACTTAATACAAGTTACATCTATGTGCATCCAACAAACTGAACACCAGCACAAAGCATAAGAATAAAGATTAAGTTTGAGAGAGAAGAAACAATAGAAGAGAATATGTATAGCTCAGGGTTGAAGTGTGGGGTCCTTGGGGTTCTCTGAGCTTGGTAGTTTTCTTGTAAACGTTTTGTTACCTGGCTAGGTAACATCTTCAGTGCTAGTATGGAATGGGGTTTGCTCTCTGTTTATATACAGTGGAATGCCTTGCCATTGTTGGTGGGGGTGTGGGTTTTGTTTTATTTTCTTCCCCCTCTGGTAGTTCTTTGATTAGGGTATTGTTTACTGCTTGATTGTATGTCTGGTGATAATCTTGATGTTAATCTCTGCTTATCTGGGTGATGATTGCTGGTGAGAAGATGTTCTTGTCTGGACATCTGAAGATGTTACCTAGCCAGGTAACAAAACCTTTGCAAGAAAACAACCAAGCTCAGAGAACCCCAAGGACTCCAGAGAAGAAACAGCCGCTTGTTGCAAACTCTTTTGCTTGGGCACACTGGCTCAAATAGTTCCTGTTGAGGGGATTTGGTGAAGTACCTGCCACCACTTTAGTTACCAGACCTTGGATTTGGACTCTCCTGTCACCACTTCATTACCTTCTGAGCACAAACCTGTATTTTCTTGGGACTGTGTGGCTACCATGAGAGATCAGGAAAAGTCACAGTTGCTTAAGTTGCAGCTGGCAGATACAGTGAATGCCTCCATCCCAAACCTGAAGCACTTACCCTACTTTGTGTTTAAATACTGCACAATTCTAGCTGTAATATTTCTCACTACAGTCCTGCCACATGTACTGTGGACAGAAACGGGGTCATTAGGATCTGTCCACTGCCTCCCAAACCGCTATTACCACCAGCATTATAACAGCTACATACAGGTAGTCCTCGCTTAGCGACCACAATTAGGACTGGCAGCTCGGGTGTTAAGTGAAGTGGTTGCTAAGTGAAACCGCAACTGTGCTTATGATCTTACTTCAGCTTTCCATTGCTTTACAGACCTGCAAAAGTCATAAATATGAGGATTGGTCATAAAGTTATTTTTTCAGCACCATCGTAACTGCAAATGGTCACTAAAGGAGGACTACCTGTACTTTCTTGATAGCAACAGCTTAGTTTAAATGAGCAGCTGTAGTGACAGAGTGGATACAGTTGGATACATGACTACTCATTGAGGGAACTGTCTAGGCAACTAGCCCTTTAAATGTATCATGATAATATTGTACTTGTATCCTGAGGACTTATATTCATATGGTATAGATACCTGGTTAATATAACCAGTGTTTCACTGAGAGGGGCTTTAATATCCCTTTGCCTGAAGACTATGCCCTCCACATATCTTGAAGGGAGATTTTGTAAGCTCCCTGTCAAGCATTGTCTCTGTCCTTGTGGTGTTGTTTTATTGTATTTTATGGCATGCTATATGGTATGACCTGTGGTTACAACAATAAACTTACTTACTCTATATAGTATGGATAGCCCAAATAAATTTTATACTGAATGGCTTCCTGGAGAATCAGAAACAAACAGAAACAAGTTCAGAGGAATGCCCTAGGTGAATAGCACAGTATGGCAACCCCCAAATAATTACAGCAGGGCCAGGTGTTTTTGTCCTGCTGAAGTCAGCTTTCTGTTACTGATTTTTAATTCTTGTTTAAACAAAACCAAGCACCTATTGGCATAAGAAATCACTCAGTTTTCTTTAAACATTGCTTTTTGATTTCAGGGACAGGTGGAGCAAAAAAAGGACCGTCCTATAGTGCGGCGCAAGTCTGAATTGCCTCAGGATATCTATACCATGAAAGCCTTGGAGTCTCATTGCCGAGCTGAGGATCTAATATCACATGATGGGCATTAGACTAGTCAAGTGATATCTTGTTTGGGAAAAAAAATACTTTTTTTCTGGACTCTGTTCTGCAGTAGAGAACTTACCTTTTTTTGTGCCATACTGATCAGTTACACACAAGTCAAAGCCTTTTTTCAACCCCATTCTGTTAGGCAATAATTTCAATACAGTGTGAGCAGCTCAAGATAAGTAGTTCAAACAATGGTGAATTACCAGATTCTGTAATCAGAAACTTGAGTTGATTAGTATTAAACAAAGACATTTTCTTGGTGCTGTTGGCATAGTACCAACCAGTGGGAAGCATGCATTTTCTCCAGTTAATGTTGAGAGAAGAGCAGTCTTTTAGTGCAAATTATCAAGCACTGCTGCTGAGCAACCATTCAGATATTTCAGGCCTCTTCAAACATAATTTTTTGTTCGTATATTAAAAGCAGCTTTATATAGAAAAAGGCATGAAACTATAATGTCTATCATGTTTCATATCTGTACATGTGCTAGTAAATTTAAATTGGTTGCAGTTTCAGGTTTTTGTCCATAATATCCATGTGCATACAATGACATGCATGTGTGACAATCTACACAGGAGTTCCATGTTTTTTCCTATCTCGATCAGCTGAGGATAATATGAAGTGACCTTGCATGGCTTTTCTTATGTAAGTCCACTGAAATGATGAAGGTTGCACAAGACCAGTGCCAGATGAATGGAACCTATTTTCTTTCTCTCTCTTTCCTCCTGTCCATCTCTACCTGCCATTAGTACCATGGCAATGGTCAAACTTCTAAATTCATATATAACTGTTAGGCATTTTATAAATCTGGGGAGAAAAGTACTTGAAGAAAAAAAAAATCTGCATTACTGCCTTAATACATTCTGGCAGTTTGGAAAGTCATTAATTCTTTATTACAGTATGGTAATTTTCATGACAATCTTAAATCACGTCTAATTTCTAGGAGGTCCAAAAATGGTTCCAGATAGAAGACACCCTTGGTTGAATACTTTACATGGATTGAAGCCATAGTTTCTGGTCCTTTAGTGTGGAATACAAAATTAATATTTTGGAACTGAGCTGGTAGAGAATTTGTGCTCCTAAAAATAAAAATATGTCTGCCTTGACTAAAAATAAATTGCATTTTTAAAGTGATTGCATATATTTCTTGGTTTCAGAATTATTTATCAAAATGGCTTTCCTGTTTTTCTCCTTTTTTCTAAGCTTTTAGCATATGGAATATGTTACTTGCTAAGAATCCTTACAGACATCAGCAGATTGATTAATTTGGATACATTTCCCTGGCTATTATTTAGAGCGAGTGTAGCATTGGTGCATCTTAGAAAATTTAGCATAGAAAAATACCCTCTAATGGCATTCCATCTTTATCAGATACCTATTTTAAGAGCTGAGAAGTTAGTTATAGTAGTTCTGTCAATATATATTTTTTGGTGAAAAAGATGTATAGAACATGCACACCTCTCCAGAAAAAAGAAAATCCACCTGAGTTGCTGTTGATCTTCAAATGCTGCTATGTATTCCATAACATTACTTGCACGTTATAAGTTTTCTTCAAACTGTTCTAGATGGGAAAGCACAAATAAATTTTAAAAAAAAAATGTATTGTGCTTTGTCTTCAATATTTGATTTCTCTCAGGGTAGCCAGTATTTTAGACTTTAGTATCTTACTCAAGAGCAGTTTCATATCAATTTGATTTACAATGAATTACTTTTTTCTTTTTTATCTGGCATTAACAAAACTTGCAATTTCTTTAAAATAGTTGTTTTAAGTAACATATCTTGATCCATAACAAATACTTTGCAAAGCAGGTATTTTGAGACCAGGGCCTGCTGGCTGATCTCAGATATGAAATGTCCAATGTGTATTGTGAAAGTTATGAATAGATCATATCAGGTGGGAATGATGGGAATTAGTGATAAGAAAAAGCTGAATATAAAGACCACTCCAAGCTTCAAACAAAATACCTATTTTTTGTGAAAATAATACCTGTTAAACTTGAAAATAAATAATATACTTTGCCATAATGAAATACAAATAATTAAAGCAGTTTAAAGATGTCTTCTCCTTTTTGATAAGGGGAAGGGTGCTTTTATAATTCCTTAAAGCAATGTCTGTATGTATTTTGATATGCCATTGTTTGAACTTCCCATCTTTAGCTGATAATTTATCAAACATCTTCTTTATAATTTGGCTGTTCAGTAGGTTCATGAAAGAGGTTTCTGAAAAGAAGCAGTCTAATTTTAACCCGGGGGTGGGGGAATGGGAAAATATTGTATATCAATGTTTGGTTGACTGTGTAACGCTCAGCATATAAGATCTTTCACTGTCTAAATTTTATTTTTGCTCTTTACTGAAGATAAACATTCACCAAAAATCAACTGTCCTGGAGCAGATAACATTATTGCCATGACAATTTGTTCTTGAAATTTCAGGCCAGTTCACAAACTTGCCTAAGCAATACTAAGATTTAGTAGTATTAATTTGTTTGGCTTCCTTCTTACCACCATTTTATGCTCTATACAAGTTATGTATTAAATTATTATTAAAACAAATACATCCCAAATAAAGTGTACAAATAAAATACAATTTTGGTGATTGTTACTCTTCATAAAGTTCAGTGTTATATACCTTCCCATGTTCTCCAGAACTTTATGCCTGTACATCAGGAATGTCAAAAGAATATTACAAGTGTCTTCTTTTGTGTGGCTTTAGTATGGCTTCATTTTAATATTGTACATACATTGTACTTTGTTTTATTGTAATGAGTAATAAAAATGTAGACTTCATATTTTGTACAGAATGGTCCTATGTACAGAATAAAACATTCCTAGAAACAGAAAAAAAAAAAAAAAGGTAAGTGGCACAATTTTTCTTTATACCTGTATCTTTATGCTTTAGTGGAATGCTATGTTAATGTACCAACATATTTTTAATATTTTGTAATTTGGATTTTTTTTGTTCAGACATTGTTTATGGAAAAACTTCATACACCTGCCATTTAATATGCTCTTTTATCTAGTTTTTAATTTCTATAAATGGTGTATTCTATGGATTAAATAAAGAAGAAATGGAATTTTACCTGCTCATCATAAAACTGCTTTTAGCCCTAATACAGGGCATTCTAAAGTTGAGTGTGGATTGCATAGGTGTCTAAGAAAAAAATACTGAGCAAAAATCCAATTTTATAGAATACCCAGTCAAACTTATATATACAAATTACAGCAGTGGAGGAATCTCTATTGGTGGTAGCCAGAAGAAAATTATTCTTCCCCCTTCTTTCCCCATGATAAACCAAATCTGATGAACTCCCAGAAAACTTCTCTTCAGTTTCCTGTACATCCCCAATATCCCAAAATGCTATGGTGGTTATCCTAGGTCTACAGAGTTGATCCTGTGATAATTCTGGAAAGTGGGGAAATTTGCTTCATCCACTCAGGAGGAAAATTTGGCTAGCATCCTGTCTGATTAATATTGCTTATTACCATGTAAACCATATACATTATTGTCTGAAAAATATGGAATTCATTTTCCTTCAGTTAAACTCAAGGTAGTTGACATAAGATTCCTTGTCATGGTTGCAGGCATATCAGAAGAGACAATGTCAAACAGGAGTATTGATTAATGTTACCTATTGCATTTTTTTACTCTTGTCCTTTCTCAAGTTGTCTAAATGGTTATGGGGCTGGTAGCAGTTGTTCAGAATACAGTGGTGCTTAGAAGTTTGTGAACCCTTTTGAATTTTCAATATTTCTGTATAAATATGACCTAAAATGTGATCTGTTTTCCATACAAGTCCTAAAACTAGATAAAGAGAACCCAATTAAATGAGTCAAAAACATATATACAGCACCGTTGTATCTGGAGGACATCAAATTGTAAAAAAACTACAGTCATAAGCCAGTACTCAAATAAATTGACAAATTATTTGTCATATAATATACTTAACAGACCAGAAATGGCCATCTAGGTTAATATTTGCAATGACACAGAAGATGCATGAAACTTTAGTAATGCAGTCCTTCTATGAAATAGAATATTCTTTAATTGTCATGTTCCAAAGTCTAAGACTTAGCATATTCCAGAAGTTATGGAAAACCTAATGTGGATTATAGTGTTGTGGATAGTATTTTATGATACTGTTGCTCACATCAAAACTTAGTTTTTCCCTTTCTTCATACAAAATAATTAGAGAATATGAGACATCTTCATAGTTGCCTTTATAAAGTCTGTCTTCCTCGGTTAAGTGGAAATGCATGATGAGTTATATCCCTCTGCTTCTGAAATACAGCATCACTGAACTTTTCCATTCCTACCTTCCCTTCTCCCCCAAAAAACAGCTGCTTCTCAAGGCTCCAGATTGTCTTTACAAAGAAAGCTGCAGTAGCTGTGCAATGGAGAATAAACAAATACTGGTCCTCTGCATGAGTGAAGTGCCTTATCTGCTATAACATTATATATAACCAATGACCTGAATAGCAAGTGAATTGTCATGACATTTATGTCAACATGCTGTGCATTTCAGGATAGCATCAGATTTGTTGCATGGATGTACCTCATAGAAATCTCACGTGTCTGCTTATTAAATTAATAGAAATTATTACATTATTTTAAAACACTACTTTGAACCAAAGCCAAGGATAGCAGTTCTACATGAACAAGATGGGCCAGTGTCCCACCAAAAAAAAATTAAAAGTGACAATGAATTAGGAGAGTCAAATGAAAGAAAAAGTATAAAAGCCAATTACAACGTTTGAATGGGGAGAGTTCCCAGCTAATTTTCAAATTGCAAAGTCTTGATGGCACAGAACCAAGTTTAACTTTTAAATGCAAATCAGTTTGGTTACAACTTTTGAAAGTCAAACAGGTGATGGTTTCATTATTCAGAAAAAAAACTTTGACAATACTTTCAGCATGAATTAAAATGCCTTTTTGAAATCCAATCTAAACTATAATAGCAAGCTATGTCCAGTTTCATGCACTGAGTTTTCTTTTGCTACTACTGTTTCTCCAAATAATAATTTATTAAACTTGTATGCAGCCCAACTCTCAACGATTCTGGGTGGTTCACAACAATCAAAGAAATAAAAGAAATATAATAAAACATTAAAAAAAAAAAAAAGATGGCAAGTGCAATGAAGTGAGGGGTCTCACTCTCCTTCACTGAAGACCTGGGTAAAAAGCCAGGACTTCATGGCTCTTCTGAACGACAGAGTAGGGGCCATCCAGATCTCAGGGGGGGGACCTCATTCCAGAGGGCAGGCACTGCATAATCCCCACCTCCTCTGCCTCTCCAGAGCAGATAATGGGAATCTGCAAGGAGGAGGATGTGTGAGTTGATTAGGAATCCTGGACAGAAATATTTTCTTAATCTGGTAGAAGATGCACTGGAGAACTGTACAGAAATTTTGTTTAGTATAGTATAGAAACTATCTCAGGTTATACGAGCGAAATCTCAGTTTTGACTTAATTGGCCAGTTCATAGAACATACTTTTCACACTGTGGGATATAACCATATCTGACTAAATTTATAGACCATGATTACAGTACATGCTTGTTCTATTTTTCTGTTCCATAAGAAGATAGCATTTATTGAAACTTAGTACAATAGTCTTCATAGATTTATGTTTTGCTGTTCTTACAGTTTTACGTGGATAAAAACTAGATCTCATAGTAAGTGTGTTCAGCTCTCTGGTATCTGCTACATGTATACACTGGAGCCGTTTGAAGAATGTTAGGGGAGGGAAGAAGATTGGGTGAACCTTTCCCTGTTCTTTCAATGCTATTGTCTTATTCCAGACTTTGCATCTATTCAGTATCCACTTCTGCAGTTTTAGAGAAATTGGGCAGTTATGTATTAGGAATTTCCCAGTTCATGATCGCTACCAATTATAAATGTATCTTGAGTCAGATACTCATCATTAAAACTCTTTTCTTTGGAATATTACTTGCATGTATTTATGTGTTCTTTTTTGAATATGCAGGGTGATACCATTCCTACCCTCCCTCTCTATGTAATAATAAATAGCTCATTAATTTCTGTATGTAGTGATCCCTGAGTGCTATTTCTGTTGAAAAAGTAGAACATTAAATAAATAATGCCTTATGTTTTATTACTGAGGATAAATAAGACTGCATATGTATTAAAAGCACAGGCTGTCACGATCACTTAGCTGAACAACATTATTTCACAAAAAGAAGATTGTAGCCATTTTTATTTTTATCTAATTCAAGGAAAATATCCCCAATTTTCTGCACCCATGCTTCTTGAATTAAATAATCGTAATCTTTGAGCCAGGCACTTTCCTGTCATCTGTTTGGTTATATCTACTGATCTATTTTAAATATTTAAATAACTTAAAACAGTTTATGTATTCATATTGGTAAAATAGTGAAGGTTGTGGGGGGGTTCCCTCTTTCCTTGATAGTGCTATACTGGCATATATTCAAAGAAAGTAATATCATCTAGAGCAAAGGTGGGCAGAACATGCATCTGAATTTAGTACCATATCCTGTGATTTGTAGTAGATTGGCAAGATTTTTTTACTTCTGATTGTTTACCAATGGCAGCAACAGAATAACTCATAGCATAAATCAGATTGCTAACATTAAGGAAACTTGAGGAAAAGCCAAGAGTGCATTTTGGTGTGAAAGGACTGGCACAAAACATATTTCCTGGATCAATAATTCTTTCCTCACAACTTTTGCACCAAATTCACGTTGATGGATTTTAAGATACTAGTTGTTTATTTGAATAGATTCTACAGGTCTGGGATTTACCCGCTCCTGGATTATGGAAAAAATGAAGATTCTGGAAAAGAGCCTCTTGTTTTAAATTACTTAAGAACTAGTCCCTGGCTATTAGTGCTAAGGTTAAAAAAGAAACCACCCTACAAATGAAAATGCCTTGAAATTCCTCCCATTTCTATAAGGGCTAAAATGTTACCTTTCTGCCTACTCCCTTCAGGGATTTGGTAGCCTAACTGTTGTGGATGTTTGGTTTCACACATTGCTTAATTTCTAGGAAAATAGATGCTGACACATTCAAAGGGTGGAAGGCCTTCCCTTTTATCCTTGATGTGCAAATGACTATTGTGGTTATTCAGTGATGATGGAACTGCAACCATATATGGGTGCTTGTTTGTTCTAATTTCAAATGTTTCCAGAAGAAGAGTGCTATTGAAATTACATGCCAGGAAGACTGGATTTTGTTTTTCTTCCTGGTATGTTTGACTATACAGGCTCTACATCAAGCAGCTTATAGAAATGTCTATCATGGTAGAAACATACAAGTTTCTACATACATATCAATAGCAAGTTAAAGATTACAGTATTTGCTCAAGGGCCCAATGTCCTTAGTTTGTCTTCAGCTTGATTATGGCTTGTAAGAAAACAGCATAGGTTGCAAGTCTTCTTTCTTGGGGAATTTTGTCTTCAAGCTCTGAAGTCACTAACTTACCTTTGAGAGCTACCGACTGGGTTTCCACACTACTAAGCCAAAACTAAACAAGCTGCATACAACTTAGAATAGTGTGTCAATATTCTGGGATAGGAGGCACCATTTACTAGTACTATGATGTCCAAATTTTACTGGTACAAGATCCTTTCGTGTTTCCAAGTTGCAATTGGATGGTTAGGCTATTCTCTGTGAGACTTGCCTGCTTTGCTATTATGAGAGTCCAGAAGCTCAATATATTGAGACACGTGGTGTTTTTTCATAGCTCTTTCAAGCCAAAGCTATGCACCTTCAATAGCTCTTCCTCCAAATGGTGTTCATGGTAATTTATATGAAAACAAGGCACATAAAATGCATCAAGTAGATAAAACTGATTAAAAAGAAGATAAATTGTACCAAATTTAGTCTAAGAACCAACAACGTGATTTATAACATCATCATAGCTTCATATATACCTTAGACTGTCCAAGAAATAAGATACACAGAATTGAGAGACAACCAGCTGGGATTTAATAATTTTCTGAAACATAGCATTACCCTTATATGTGCTGCAAAAATGTGCATGGCCCTAGAATATAGCAGTGAGTTTTCTGAATCTTTTTGCTATCATTGAGTGGTCATCCAGATTTCTAAAGCACATACATGGAAATCCTACTGAAAAACGAATACCAAGAACTTTCCCTTCCACATCCAGAACAAAGGATTTTTCCATACTGCTGAGTTGGTGCTATTTGCCCATCCTCAAAAAGATAGTATATACAGGTAGTCCCCAGTTTAAGAACGAGTTCTGTTCCCAAGGTCTGTCCTTAAGTCAAATTTGTATGTAAGCCAGAACAGTATTATTGTATAATACTGTATAAATAGTATTCTGTAATTAACTCAAACCATTGTGTATTTAACTCAAATTTTGCCATAATAGGTTCAGTTTTTAATATGGGTCATCCTTAAACCAGGCATTCTTAACCCGGGGATTACCATACATCCAACATGAAATGTATTGTCCCTATTGCTGATCCCTACTCTGCCTTTGTTTTCGGTCACTGCAGTCACCTGATTTCCCTCTAGTGACAAAGCCGAACAGACTATACATCTTGAGGCTATCCTTATGGTGTTAGAAAAAGGGGGAAAATATATGTTAACACTGCTGCAACTAAAGATAACATAAGTATCTTTAGTCTCACTCTCTGGCTATGAATGAGATGTCATCATGGGGGGATGGCAGAAAGAAAAACCTGCCAGCATGACTTCAAATTGTGGTCAGGTGCAAGTAGGGAAAGGTCCAGATGGACAGGAAGATGGAAAAGCCATAAAATGGGAACACTGTGGCCAAATCATTTTTTCTGCTCTGTTGGACACAAAGGGATAGGGGACAATTCAATCTTCCCTCATTTTCTGTCCCCAATTTGACTAACACATTATTTTGGTTGTGATAATTGTTTTCATTTTGATTTTAAAAAAATCCATTTAAAAAATTAAAATCTATTTTGAAAAAGTGTTTCCACTGCGAAGGAATATTGATCAAATTGTCAATAGTCAACAAAGTCTGGATGGCTTAGTATATCATGTAAACATGCTCAACATTTTCTCCTATTGGGAATAAGTATAATTTGGACATCCTGTGTAGTTAGTTCTGGAATTTAGAAAGAATTCCCTATCCTATCATTTACTTGTAAGAAGTTTCCCAAATTTCTATGCAGCTTTTATAGTCCAATTTTATTCAAAAATATATAACTCAATAGCTATGTTCTCACTTTATGATAAGCTATTTTTCATGGTTTGCTGAATAAGCCATAATTGTCTGGATTCACACATCATGCAAAGCAACAAGGAAATCATAGCTTAGCACAATGAGCAAACCTAGACTTTGTGATTTGTAAACCAGGGTTTACGACTTATAGTACTGAGTTGATCCAGCCAACTTTGGTTTATTTAAAAAATAATAACTTTATATTTAGCACAATATAAAAATCCACTGAAAGTTCCCAAGTGATGTTCCCAGGTATGAATTAAATTCCACAAATAGTTGTGCTACTGTACAAGTTAATTCAGAATTAGTCTCAACCTATTCAATGAAGTTTTCTATCAGTGACTATCTCATAGTTGCCAGAATGTCTGGCACTCTTCCAGCCATTCTACTGCAATTCAGGGAGAGGCTCAGACACCAAGAAAATAAAAGATTCTCTCCACGTACACCAAGGACAGTTCCAAAGCTGTTCCTAGCTTGTAACCTTCACTACCAACACTGAGCAGTTATTATGAATTCTGGTGCCAGTAGTTTTGGGGAATGTTCTTCATCTTCAGCTTTATCAAGGTCTCCCAAGAAATGCTGCATAAAGATTAGTTCTGTGCTTGGATCACAGATCTGTTCCAACCTCAGTGATGCAATTGCTTTTTTCAAATCCATTAAGTGTTAATACTTGTTTTAAGGTTTTCAGTATAAGCCCATGAACAAGTTTATAATTAACTTAATGAGAGGTCTGAATTTGGTTAATGATATTGACTGTCTGGTATGTTAGGGCTGTCTGATCTAGCTGCAGACATCCAGATGACCGATACAAGTCAGCAAAGAAAATTCTTTTCCGGTGGTCTGTGGTTTTGCAGCCCAGGTCTGGTAGGAACAAATGGAAGTACAACATAGCCTTAATTAATCAGTATATGTTTATCTTTCCATACATGGTTCTCACCCCCACCCACTACACTTTATGTTCTGAAAGACAGAATAGGCTGACAGACGGTGACTGGTCTAAGACCAGTATGTTTCATAACTGAAGCTGTGTTAATCTAGGTCTCACAGAAGCCAAGTTGAACTCTCCACAACTGCAAAGTGGCTTTTGTTTAGAATATCACAGCAGCAGTGGAGGAAATGGTTCGCTCCCCTAATGATGAGCCAAGTCTTAGTTTGTATTTTCAAAAAACAGGGCATCAATTTGGTTTTCTTCTTCGACCCAGAGGAAAGCCCAGAATATAGCACGAAGCAGTCGCTGCGTCTGCCGAAGCATAATTTGAAACTGCACGGATTCCCACACTCTTGTAACTAAATGCAGACTGAAAAACTAGCATACTACTATTTTGCGAACTTTCCGTTAGCATGGTCTTAGTATGGCATCGGAACCAAACAAAAAGAAATAAATACTTCTGGGATTGCTGAAGTGCGATTCACATAGCTTTGGACAGCTCGCTTGTCAAGGACGCGTTCGGATTTCGCCGCAGAGAAAGGGCATCTTCCGAGCCGCACAAATTCCGACTACGCTTCCCAGGATCCTCCGGGGCGGGGTTGTCGCGGGGAGGCGTAGTTAAAGAGCAGCGTTGCGGGCGAGGCGGGGCTCAGTGCGAAGTTCCAGAACTCCGCGGTGGAGAGTCTCGGGAGCGGCTCTAACGGCTCGCGCTCCATCCAGCTCGACGGCGGAGAAGCCTACCAGCCATGTCTGATTCGGGCGGCGGTGGCGGCGGCGGCGGCGGCGGGGAGGACGGCGGCGGCCTGGAGGCGACCGGCTCGGCGGTGCAGAATGTGGCGGACGTGTCGGTGCTGCAGAAGCACCTGCGTAAGCTGGTGCCGCTTCTGCTGGAAGATGGCGGGGAGGCCCCGGCCGCCCTCGAAGCGGCGCTGGAGGAGAAGGGCGCCGTGGAGCAGATGCGGAAGTTCCTCTCGGACCCGCAAGTCCACGCAGTCCTGGTGGAGCGCTCCACGCTCAAGGGTGAGTCAGCCACGCTTGCGCCCCGGGGTGCGTTCAGATGGGCTGCGGAGGAAGGAGCGACGGGGTGGGTCGACAGGCCTGGCCCCGCACTTAAACCGCAGCTGGAAACAGGCCCGGGAGGGGCTGCGCGGGAGAAGGATGGAGAGGGTGTGGCCGCAGTCGGCGGCTGTCAAAATGGCGGCACGGCTCGCTGTTCCTTTGTCTGCGTTGTCGGCCGGGGCTGCCGGCACCCAGAGGACTCGATGTCAGTAGGCCCTCAATTCAGAGGGCTCTGTATCGCTTGGCTCCCCTGTAATGGTGGTCCTCCGGATTTTTGCAGCCCGGATCCGGTAGTCCTAGGAGAGGCCCGTGGTCTCTCTCTCTCCCCCTCCCCGCCTTGGAAGACCGGCGATGGTGTGTGCCCTTCGCGTGTGGCTTTGCACCGCTTAATCTGGCAATGCCGGCGGCAGCTGAATATTTGCCAGAGCCTTAAGTGATGGAGCCCAGCTGACATGAAGACAGCTGGGCTCGGCGAACCGGCCATGTTTGTTTTATCGATACTGTAAATCAAGCTTCACCTTTGGAGCACCAGTTCGTAGGAAGCTGATGTATCGCGCCAGATTATTTGTCCCTCCCGTGTGGTTTTATCTGCTCTGAATAGTATTGACCTTTTGCCATTTGCTCACAATCCATGTCTTATGTAACTCTTTGTAAAGCTTCAGACATGTGTTGAGGTAAATTCTATTCCCTGTAAATTTGGGGCATAAACAACTCAAAGAGGCTGTTGTGATTCTCCAAAGCCTCAAAGAGATGTCTTTCCTATCACTTACTACCTGAGCATTTTTACAGGTGTCAAGGATTCTGCCTTCCTTCTTCATGTAATGCAAGTGTTTGATCAGTAAGTGAGTAATTAAAATACAAGAGACAATTTAAAGTGGGGCAGTAATATACATTTTGGAATGAACTTTAAGAAAAAATGCCCAAGATTATACTGCAGTCTGCCCTCAGAGTGAGAGTAGGGACATCAGATGGCCAGGAAAACAAACAGCAATCTGATTTGCTTTGTCAGTAATCTGTTAGAATCAATAGTTGACCCTTTCCACCTTAAACACTCCTTTAATTGTTGAGCTGAAATATCTGTATTTTGTGCAATAACTTCTATTATATATTGTTTGTGTGCATTTTCATTGTGAATTCTTTAACTACAAGATGTAGATATATTTGGGAAAACATGCTGCTTACTCAGTAATACTTTGCATTTCCTAATAAATACAAAAAAAAATTCTGAAGATGAAACGTCAGTAAGGTCCACACAGCATTATTGTAGCTGCATCTCAACTTAAATCTGCTAAGGTAAATGCATATTTGCATGGCATACAGATGAGATTCTTGTTAGATACTATATGTTACATTGTTTCTGTCAGTGAAATTCAGTTTCTTTGTCTAAACAATTACCGATTTTACAAAAATAAGATTAAAAACAAAATATAGATCTAAAATCACACGCTATCACAGAACAGTTCGAAAGGCTTGGTTGAAGTGGTGGATTTTAACCTTTCTAAAAATGAAAATATTAATGGCCAAATACAATTAAGTGATTATATTTCATAACTTGAGGGAGACCATCAAAATTTCTATAATTTCTTTAGGCAGATTTAGAAGTCATTCAGAAGATAGGGAACAGGAGAGAATTCCTTTGTAGAATCAGAAGTAATCTTTTGTAACAGTTAAATATTGACAGTTACTAATTGTTGAAATTTCAGAAAGTAGTTTAGAAACACATGCTTTTGCTATATAAAAAGATTATATAATTATTCCAGTACTGTAGGCACATGCTTTCTTCTAAATGTTCTTTGTGATTGAACAATTGTGCAAAAAGTATTCAATTCCAAGCACTGTTAATTCTTCACAACATTTTTCCCGTTTTCTAAAACTAGCAGTAGGATTTATTTTGTGACGAAGTATTATTTTTGAAAGGTACATTTGGGTGCTTTCCAAATTGCAGTGGTTGATTCTTTTAGGGCCTTTTACAAATAAAATAATTTTGGTAAAGTTATCACTGACTTTGTAAAAAGATTTACAGGTTTTGTTGGAAATATTGAAAGTTAACTTGTGCACTACATTTTAAAGATAAATAATACAACTTGATTTGCCTCACTAAATTACCCTCGTGTATTTCAAATGACCCTTTAATGAACTGTAAATAACTTTTAGCTTCCAGACCTTTCTGATAATCTGAGAAGAGCCATTTTCTGATGTGTGTTGTGCAGTAATTGCTAATGTCACTTAAATGAGGCCAACTAATATTAAATATCATGATACTCAAAATAGTGCATTTTAGTTGATAATTCTGATTCATTACACCACTGCCGTAAAGCAATGCCATATAGCAATACAAAACTGACAATACAAAAAATTTGTAATTTAATGGATCTTTTGAAAATGCAGAACATATTAAGAGAGTTGCATGATATATGGTTCTTAAGTTTATCAAGCAAATCTAAATGGTATCCCTCAAATTACTTGTTTGGAAATGTAGTATAATTTTTTAAAGTTTGAGCTGTGAGTCCTGGCGATGCTTTAATTGATTAAAATTCCATTCATTCAGTTTTGTTATTTTCAAATGAGTAGTCATGGTGGCTAACAAATGTTTAAAAGGTATTATACCAATTAAGAACTGAAAGTGAATGCTAAATGCTAAAATTAACTGTTAAAGGCCTGGGGAAATATATGCATTGTTACAGATTTTTAAATGCTGAAAGAGTTGAGGCTAATCATGACACCCATAGCAATGCTTTTCATAGTCTGGGAACAATGCAGGAAAAGCCCCCCCCCCCCCCCCCCCCGGCAACCCAGACAGATGCACTTCTGATCAAAGCATTTTAATGTCCAAAAAGGTTCATAATAGGAGATAATTCCTCAGATAATCAGGCTTAAACTATTTAGGGCATTAAAGATTAATGACAAATAATAACAATGATTAAATTATGACCAGTAAGCAATTGGCATGCAGTGCAGATATTTCAGGACAGTAGAGATTCATGTAGTCCTTGTAATAGTCCAGTTTCTGCATTTTGCAATAATTGCAATTTTCTGACATTTTTCAGGAGTAGCCCTAAGATTGCAATAATCAGAGTGGGATTTTTGGAAAATTAATATTTCATATCTGAATGATACCAAAATTTAATTTTCACTTTTTGCTTTAATAAATGTATTTCATCAAGAATAAAAGCTTGATTTAGAATGAATCTGTAAAGCAGAAATAATGCCAAGAGAACTTTAAAGAACAGTGGTTTTTTTAGAAAATATGTTAAGATTTCTTATAAAAGGCTGTGCATAAAATTTAAGGAGAATTGATAATATGCTTGTGGAGCCTTTACTGCAGTCTCTTTACTCCCTGGAAGGGCTATGTCCCTGATCTTACATCTTCCAGTAACTGTTTTCTTTCTTTTGAGTATAAAATACAAAAGTCTGGCAAACCTTGCTGAAAGTAGTTTAATAATGTTTATCAATTTATTTATTGTGTCAACCAAACCCTTGATATTATGGAAAATGCTGAAAGTTCACTTAAATATTTTTCCTCTAGAGATGTATTGTTCAAATGCATTACTTTTTCTTTCTGTTTCTCTGTTTGGGTGTGCCTCCCAGAGAGCAGTGTCACTGTGCTGCATTGCAGTGGTGTCATTACTACAGCATTGTCAGCTAAAGGAATTGATGATTGAGTCCCATTTTGCTTAAGCTGTGTTTTTTTCCTGTATGTTTATAAAGGATTCTAATACTTGAGGGAATTGTAACTTCTTTTAAATAAATGTTATTTGCAATGTATCTTGACAAGTTATAAAGAGAATTCTGCAGACTTAACTGTTTATTTGTAAACTTGCAGAGTTTGTTCAGATATAAAACAAAATCATGTTTAGAGAAAAGAAAGAATTTATGTAAAATAGTATAAATAATAGCAATAAACAATTCTAGCTTTAGGATTCTTCATTTCTGGAGCCTTGCCCATCAGGCTTCCCAATCTCATTAACGCTTTCCTGGGTTTAAGCCAGTACAAAGCAAGGAACTCTTGAGTAAATGCAATTATCAAGAAACATATCTAAAAGTTTTGAACTCTCCTTGAATGGATATTGCTTATATAAGGGTAAGAGAGGAATCATTCAGTTATTTTTGTTCAACCACAATATACATTTCAATTTCATGGCTTTAAAAAAATATCAAGGTATTTCATGAATTCATTTAGATCCTCCTCGCATAATTCTAGGTACAAAATATCAGGTAAAACTCTTTTTAAAAAAAAAATCATGGACATATTCATATTTTAGATTACCTTATTCACAATCAGTATTTTAAACCATTTGAATTATTTATTGCAAGAGGAATTTTGGATTACTGAAATGGCAGAATATTTCTTGATACTGCAGTTTGGTCCAGATGCATTAGTAGTATCTAAAATTTGCAAATTACTATTGATAATTGGAATAGGTTTTGGATGGTTCTAAGCCTGTACTTTATTTTTCATTTTTTTTAATAAAGTTTGTGATTCAGAATGTAAGAGGAATAAATAATAAAGAACATGAACTGACTAATGACATTAAAAATAGAACATGGGTATATGTGTGAAACAAAATGGAAGAATATAATTTATCTGAATGATGGTCAGATCATATGGAGTACAGTTGATAAATACATGTAGTGAAGTAAGGCTGTAAGTGTAATTATGAATGACAAGGCTAAATTTTATGCTAAATTGTATATCAGAAAATATGAATTGATGGTTCCAAAGAATTATGAATTAAGCATAGGAGAGGCAGCAAAGATGTCAGTCTTCAGTGTTGAAGCGACAAGGTGTACCCCAAATCTGCAGTTTTAGATTACTGATACATGTTTGCTTTCTGTGTATGGGGTAGTCTGTTGAGATAATGGAAAGTATTATTTTGTGTGGCCAGGGTTTAATGATCTCTTCAAAAATTAGATGACTTCCTGTAATTTTTTTCTTTGTTTTCTACTGCTTCCCTTTGTCCTCTTTTTTTTCTTATTTCTCTTCATATATCAGAGGTATAACTTGCAAAATAAATAAAAATGTATTTAGTGATGAAACTGATGCTAGTAAGGTTCTTAATTATTTGCAGAGGATGTTGGTGATGAAGGAGAGGAAGAAAAAGAATTTATTTCTTATGGGATAAGCACTGACATTCATTATGGTATAAAATCAAACAGGTGAGTCAAGATAAGTCCTGTAGTCTGCTGGTCAGTATGACGATTCTTTGCCTTTAAATATGTCTAACATACATGCATATTTGAAAATGACAAATCATTATTGTTCTATGTGGATCATAAATAACAAATGTGAATTAAAGTATGAAATGTTCTAAGAAAGGATTCCAGTGCTTTAGGATTTAGGGCCATATGCATGCTGATTATATTTAACTTTCACATCAAACTGTAAGTGTTCATTTGTCAGCAGTGGACAAAGAGACCAAATAAAACAGAATTGCTGTTAGTCAAAAGATAAATTAGAAAGCAAGATTCATTCTACTTTTGGGATGGGATTATTCTCCCTTTGAAGATTCAACTTTACAGCTTAGTTGTACTCCCTTCATTTAGCCTTAAATTTAGATGCCCATGTTTCAGCCAAGACTAATTTTCCACAGCTAAGGTTATTGCATCTACTGTGCCAGACCTGGAAATGTCATATACAGGTAGTCCTTGAGGTACAACAGCAATGGGGACTGGTATTTCTCTCACTGAACGATGCAGTTGTAAAGCATGACCACATTGCTTAGTGATAGCAATCCCTGCAGTCCCAGTTGTTGTTGTTAACTGAATCCCATGGTCATTAGCTAAGGCAACTTCCTGCTGGCTTCCCACAACCAAAGTCAGTGGGGAAGCTGGCAGGAAGTTGCAAGTGCCAGACTTCGGGGGAAGAAATGGTGGACTCAAGGCGACTCTGATGACTGCGGTGGAATGAAGAGCTGGCAAGTAGACCAGCTCTTTAATAATTCCTCTCCAGACAAGGAAAGGACTTAAGATCACTCACAAATGCTTCAGACAGTTGTTCCTCTCAAGGAGACCGCAAGATAGCAGTCTCCATCAGGTTTAGAGCTCTGGGAGATGAGGGAATAACCATCTTGCTCAAGCTACAGTTGGTGCCTTTGAAAGGACACTGGGTTTGCACACTTCCTTTTCTAATCATTTTCAGAAATTGCTTGTTAACTTCTTTTCAGCTATTAGGAACCTTTGGCTGGACAGGTTTTACAGCACCAGGTGAATTTCCTTCAATCCTTAGTGAAAGATGCTTTAAATACAAGTTTAAGGACTTAAAAAAAAATGTTTTGGAATAAACAGGAAAAGGGTGATTAAAACTTTAATTTTAGAAAGTTACAGATGGACTAAGGATCCAGATAAATTTGAAATAAGATTTTGGAATTAATTATAAAGAATCCTTCCTGTGGGAAAATGCTTTTGTTTTGAATTCTTTTAAAAATAAACATAATAAGATAAGACTTTAAAAATTGGACACTAGAGGGAACCACAGGCAATACTCAACTTACGACCACAGTTTGGACCGGAACTTCCATTGCTAAACACTGTGGCCATTAAATGAGTCATGTCTGATTTTACGACCTTTTTTGCTGCAGTCATTAAGCAAATCACCACAGTCATTAAGGGATTCCAGCTTCCCCCATTGATTTTGCATGTCGGAAGCCCCCTGGGAAGGTCACAAATGGCGATCATGTGACCCTGGGATGCTGTAACTGCCATAATTACATGCCAGTTGCCAAGCACCCAAATTTTGATCACATGACTGGGGACATTGCAACAGTCATAAGTGCAAGGACCAGTTGTAAGTCACTTTTTTCAGTGCCATTGTAACGCCGGATGATTGTTAAACGAATGGTCGTAAGTCGAGGACTACCTATAGGAAGAACTAAAGATTTCAATTAAAGGAGAGGGTCAGTGAGGGTATGTGAGAGACACAGGGAGGGTGCACGGGGGTGTGACGTGGGTCAGCAAGGGTGTGTAGGGTGAACAAGTGTCTGGCGCAGCACAAGTGCAGAAGGGCTAGGGGAGGTTGTGCGGGTGGGGGAGACTTGCCTCAGTGACTTGCAACCTTCCCTGCCGGCTTCCCTGTTGACCTTCTGGGGAAGTTGCAAATGGCGATCACGTGATGGTGGGTTGCTTGGACTGGGGGGGGTTTTGGGACAGTTGGAACTCTGGTCATAACTACCATTCATTCAGCACCATTGTAACTTGGAACAGTCGCTGACTGAATAGTTGTAAGTCGAGGACTACCTGTATTGTCATATCTCAGTTATTCCTTTTTCATGCTATAGCTGTAGTCAGATGATTGACCAAGACCGATTCGAGAAAGCATATCCCATTTTCTGGCACAAAAACGTTCAAGTGCTGATTATGATGTATGTCATATGAGTAATGATCTTAATTTCCCATAAGAACTTGTCTGAGTTGAAAAGAGATCTGGGTAAGCGTTCTGCAATCTATGTCTATTAGCTTTTTTATTTTCTTTGTCCAAGGCTGTAAGGAGTTATATAGCCACTGGAAAGAATAGAGTCAGGATGCTTATCCCCCCCCCCTCTTTTTTTTATGGGAGGTGATTTCCTATTAAAACTTTAAGCACGTCATGGGCTTACACAATTGTGTAAGGATTGTATTCTTTCAAAAGTGAAAAATTGGCAGCTTACTAATATTTGCTACCAAATTGTGCTATTGCAATCTTAGGTGTTGTAGGAATTCATGTTGGGAGAGCTTTCTTGTCTGCTTCTGGTTTAAACGCAGTTTTAACAGTTCAGTTTTTATGTTCAGGCTACCAGAAAATACTAGAACACTAGGCTAGATGGCAGGTCTCCCCAGAAGAAGATAGCGGTAAACCATTTTTGTACTGTGGCCAAAAAAACTGCTTTAACTTGTTCATGAAGTCAGTAGGGTTGAGCTTGGATTCCAAGATCAGGCAAGATGCTGTTATTAGATATGTGGCCTTTCAAGTAATTTGGCAGGATTTTCAAAATAGTTTTTTAATTAGCAGATGTTTTTATTCCTAGATACTGTAAAAGTATTTAACCAATGTTATCATATCAAAACCTAATGTCTCTATATACTTTGTATTGTTATTAGCTAGTTGAGTACATATTTGAAGTGGAAGTAAGATACAAACGTAACAAAAATTGAACCTGCTTAGAATTTGCATGTCCTCATAATAAACTGAGTAAATGCTTACTAATGTTTCTGTAATCTATAGTTTGGCTTTCATTAAGCGGACACCGGTAATTGATGCAGACAAGCCTGTGTCATCCCAGCTCAGAGTTCTCACTCTCAGTGAAGATTCTCCCTATGAAACTTTGCATTCCTTCATTAGCAATGCTGTTGCTCCGTTCTTTAAGTCCTACATCAGAGAATCTGGCAAGGCAGACAGGTAACTACTCCACTTGGTGCAATTTGTAATATATGGATGAGTGAATAAAGAAGAGGCATACAGGAAGATATGTGGAAAGCTATTGATAGTCAAGATCCTAACTGTTAAAAGACATTTTAAGAGGGGTTTGTTTTTTTTTTTTTTTGGATGATTGAAGTTTTCACACTGCATTTGATGCTACTCCCAAGGGTCCTTATAGGATAGGAGGCAACTTTCTGGACTATGTGATTCCCTGTATAAACTGAACAGCAGTTAATTGTGTGGCACATCTCATTCTTTTATCAAATTTATCTTAAATTGTAATAATATCTTGCATTGTCTTTGTTTTGGTGGAGAACATACTCTGGATTGCATGCATATGTATTGTAAATGGCTTAATTACATATGTGGATTTTTATTTGGCCTATTTCTGTATTTCTCTTAAGGGATGGGGATAAAATGGCTCCTTCAGTTGAGAAAAAAATTGCAGAACTTGAAATGGGACTTTTGCATCTGCAGCAGAATATTGAAATACCAGAGATTAGTTTACCAATTCATCCAATTATCACTAATGTTGCCAAGCAATGCTATGAACGTGGAGAAAAGCCAAAGGTTACAGATTTTGGTGATAAAGTTGAAGACCCGACTTTTCTCAACCAACTACAATCTGGAGTTAACCGCTGGATTAGAGAAATCCAAAAGGTAAATTGGGAAATATAATAATGGTAATAA
The DNA here is from genome assembly GCA_030867105.1 of Liasis olivaceus. NCBI lineage: Eukaryota > Metazoa > Chordata > Lepidosauria > Squamata > Pythonidae > Liasis > Liasis olivaceus. The sequence continues at coordinate 31,444,922 of CM061349.1, read as the reverse complement.
TTATAATAATATAATTACTATTTTATCCCAACTTTTGTATACATAACTCAAGGCAGCAAACATATTTAATAATCCTGCCTCCTATTTTCCCCACAACAACAATCCTTTGAGGCGGGTTGGGCTGAGAGAGAGTGACTGACCCAAAGACACTCAGCCAGTTTTCATGCCTAAGGGAGGCCTAGAATTCACAGTCTCTGGGTTTCTAGGCCAGCAGCTTAACCACTATACTGAACTGGCTCTCCTAATATTGTATTGGATAATCTAAATGTTGTCTTTATAAGTATTTTACTTTGTTGTTGTTGTTGTTCATTATTTGACCCTTTTCAACTGTATTTCTTATTGCAAGACTGGCATTTTCTGTACAGTATATAGTAGCTGGAGTTTATTAGAAGTTTTATGTTGCTAATTAAGTAAGAAGCAGTTGTATGTAAGGTTTTCTATATCATTCCAATAATTATTGTATGTGCAGTCATCAACTACTTTCAAATCCATTGCTTTGCAGTTATATTTTTCAAATGAACTCAGCTTCAACTTCTAATTAATCAGTTAGGAGTAGTTCTCAAGCTATGCTCCTGGATATCTGAATAATGCAAAAATGTTACTAGCAATTTCCCAAATAGAGGGTCAGTAACAGCAGATGAAATTTCCTGGAGAAAAATATGATAAAGTTTTCACAATCTCTCCTGCAGCGTGCATCTACAGCACTATTTGAATGAAGCATAGCAATGTCACTTATAGGACTGCATGAGTGCAGTAGAACTCCAGAATCCTCCATAGCGTACTGGGATTTGTGAAGGAATAACACAAAGATTCCTCAATGGACAAATTCCCCTCAGGATTCTCTAGGAATAAGCATTAAATAAATGTCTTAAGACATTTAAGAGCATGGGCTATAACAAAACAATTTATGCAAGTTTACTCAGAAGTAAACCTCAATATGACATTCCTTGGTAAATGTGTTTATGATTGTACCATTAGGGTGGGTTCTTACTTCACATTAACCAGGATGTATTGAAATAAATCACATTTGGCTGGGTTCACACAGCCCATTATATTGTTTATAGGTACAGAGACCATATTTTCTTGGAAAAAATAAAGGATAAACCTGAAGAAGGGGCAAATCTGAAAGAGGTTCATAAGGTTAAAAAAAAATGTTTATGATTATAACCACGCTTTACAAAGGAAAATTCAGGAGCAAAACCAAGAAAATTAATTAATTAAATCTAAAGGATAGATTTCTGAAATAAAGGACTGTACTTTATCATAAAGGATGTATGATCACAATACTTGTAGGTCATAATGGCTGTCTTTGTATAGTACACTAACCCAAAATGAAACAAAGCACATGCCTTAGCATTATACATTAACAAGCTCCTAATATTGGAAGCAAGGTTTTCTGCTATAATTGCTTTTCTGTACACAGGTTGGTCCTGACAAACACATGTTCTGTTCACTGTTTATACAGGTAGTCCTCGACTTGCGACCATTTGTTCAGTGATCATTCATAGTTATGGCGATGCTGAACAATGGGACTTACAACCAGTCTCCAAAGTTACAGCTGTTGCAGTGCCCCTGCAGTCATGATCAAAATTTGGTTGCTTGGCAGCCTGCCCACACTTACAACCAAAGGGTCACTTCAGCTCCCCCCACCCACCTATCTCCCCTCCATCTATGCCCTTTTGACCCCCTCACTCCATGACCACTGCTGCCCTAGCTGACCTTTGCTGTCATCTTGCTCCTGCTGCTGACCAAGCATGCCCAGCCTGGCCCTTTGCGAGGCAGCTGCTGGCCACACGAGGCTTTCTTCCCAAGGCTGCGCATGGCGGTTTCCTTGCAAGACCTCAGGTAGCCAGCAGCTGCCTCACAGAGGGTCAGGGCGGACATGCCTCATCAGCAGTGGGAGCAAGAACACAGCAAAGGTCAGCTAGGATGGTGGAACACAGGGTAGCAGGAACTTTGGTGTGCAGGTTGGTGAGGGTGACTGTGGCTGGGACTGGGCTGGGGCGACTGGCTTTGTGCTATGCTGCTGGGGCTTCCTGGGGCACTACAGCTTCATGTCATGCTGCTAGGGCTTCCAGGGGCAGCTTCCCACTGTGCTGCTGGGGTTTCCCATGGCACTGCAGCTTCACGCCGTGCTGCTGGGGTTTCCTGGGGCATTGCAGCTTTGTACAATGCTACTGGGCCAGGCTGGGGTGGCTGAGGCTTCCAGGGCTGGCTGCACCTTTGCGCTGCACTGCAGCTCAGGGACTTCTTGCAGCCCCAGAGCTGTGGCGCACCAAGAAGCTCCTGAGCCACTGCGTGGCAAGCAGCCTCAGAGCCACACAGCTCTGGGGCTGCTTGCCACCCCACAAGGCAGGGTGCAGGGTGGCCAAAAGGACTAAAATTGGGGGGGGGGGGATAGGTGGGGGGAGTTGAAGAGGAGGTAGTCCCTTACCTTACTGAGGCTCAGAGCTGGGAGGGACCAAGCCCAGAATGGCTTGGATTGGTGTGGGTCCTTGGCTAACGACTGGTGAGGTTAATTTGGTTAACTATGGCAACAGAGAGTGCTGGGATTACCATTGCTAAGTGATGCGGACACGTGACGTTCTGCTTTATGACAGCATCACTTAGCAATGGAAATTCTGGTCCCAATTACTATCATAAGTCGACTACCTGTATAGTAGAACAACATTGAAGCAGAATGAGGAAACCAGGTGCTATATTCATCTCATTACATAAAATTATGGCTTAATGTGTTTTCATTCTACCTTCATTAAACACGTTACTTCATTTTGTTTTTCTAGGTGACCAAATTAGATCGGGATCCTGCATCAGGCACTGCTTTGCAAGAAATCAGCTTCTGGCTGAATTTGGAACGTGCTCTTTACCGTATTCAGGAGAAGCGTGAAAGCCCTGAAGTTCTATTAACATTAGATATCTTGAAGCATGGTAAACGTTTTCATGCTACTGTTAGCTTTGATACAGACACAGGTAAGAGCTGCCCAGAAATAGAATTTGGCAGAACTGTGATTTTTTTTGGCTCTTTTAATACTTAAAAAAACAAATCCACTTTCTTTTTTAACGCCCAGGTCTGAAACAGGCATTGGAGACAGTAAATGATTATAATCCATTAATGAAAGACTTCCCTCTAAATGATTTATTGTCTGCAACTGAACTGGATAAAATAAGACAGGCATTGGTGGCAATATTCACTCACCTGAGAAAAATAAGAAATACAAAATATCCTATTCAAAGAGCTCTGCGCTTAGTGGAAGCCATTTCAAGAGACTTAAGTTCCCAGTTACTCAAAGTATTGGGCACACGAAAACTGATGCATGTTGCCTATGAAGAATTTGAGAAGGTAAGTCTTGCTTAGATGCAGATGGAATGAGGGAGGACATCAGACTAAACATTTGGACAGAGAGAATACTAACTTCAACTCAGAAGATGCATAGCCTACTTTCTACTGCACAGAAGCTCTAGCATTGGAACTAATTGCTTATATTGACTGTGTGGTGACTGCATAACTATATTTATGAGAAATCTATCTCACAGATTTCAGTTTTAGAACATTCTGAAAATTTGGAGAAACAGTTGACACTCTGAAATATGTGTTTGTCTGTTCCATAATGGCTGGTTACTAGTTGTGTCTCTTCGAAAGTTGGGAAGACAGATTTTCAATAGGCTATACAGTACATAATAAACTCAAAAAAATTTACAGAATATGTTGATTTCCTTTATTCAACATTATTTCAGGTCATGGTTGCATGCTTTGAAGTCTTCCAATCTTGGGATGATGAATATGAGAAACTGCAGGTCTTACTAAGAGACATTGTGAAAAGAAAGCGAGAAGAGAATCTGAAGATGGTATGGCGTATCAATCCTGCTCACAGAAAGCTGCAGGCTCGTCTTGATCAAATGAGGAAGTTTCGGAGACAGCATGAACAGCTAAGAGCAGTCATTGTCAGAGTGCTAAGACCTCAGGTAATACATTTCTTGATTACCATTGCTGTTAAAAACATTGATATATTTTCCAAACCTTAAGCATGCATTTAATCTTGTCAGGTGTTTGTTTCATATGCTTCTAGTGAAGGCTATTTTTAATTTAAAAAGGTGTTATAAATCAGCTTCCAAAGAAATTGCTTGAACAGCAAAGAACTCGCACAATTGGCTTGTGGGATAAATATTTCAAAGACGTGTTAAAATAGATGCTGAAAACTCATGACAAACACGCTGGCATCTTGAGTTTAAATGAACAGGCCAGGTTGTTTTTGATACCTTGTTGAATATTAAAACTCTATTTCTCTGTGCTCTGGAATACCAAATGATAAATAACAAATATCTGATTAACTGCTGTCACTTTAAATAGGTTACTGCTGTGGCCCAGCAAAATCAGGGAGACGTGCCTGAGCCTCAAGATATGAAAGTAGCAGAAGTGTTGTTTGATGCCGCTGATGCTAATGCAATTGAAGAAGTAAATCTTGCTTATGAGAACGTTAAAGAAGTAGATGGCTTGGATGTTTCCAAAGAAGGTACAGAAGCCTGGGAAGCTGCAATGAAGCGATATGATGAAAGAATTGATAGAGTTGAAACACGCATTACTGCTCGCCTAAGAGATCAGCTCGGCACAGCAAAGAATGCCAATGAAATGTTCAGAATCTTCTCCAGATTTAATGCTCTGTTTGTTCGGCCCCATATTAGAGGTGCTATCCGTGAATACCAAACACAGTTAATCCAGCGTGTGAAGGATGACATAGAATCGCTTCATGACAAGTTCAAAGTTCAGTATCCTCAAAGTCAGGCTTGCAAAATGAGTCATGTTCGAGATTTGCCTCCAGTAGCAGGATCTATAATCTGGGCTAAACAGATTGACAGGCAACTTACAGCTTATATGAAGCGTGTTGAAGATGTTCTTGGGAAGGGTTGGGAGAACCATGTAGAAGGGCAGAAGCTAAAGCAAGATGGAGATAGCTTCCGTATGAAACTCAACACTCAAGAAATATTTGATGATTGGGCTCGGAAGGTTCAGCAGCGAAACCTTGGTGTCTCTGGTCGCATTTTTACCATTGAGAGTACTCGTGTGAGAGGCAGAACAGGAAATGTCCTCAAGCTAAAAGTTAACTTCCTCCCAGAAATAATTACACTATCAAAAGAAGTCCGTAACCTCAAGTGGCTTGGATTTCGGGTTCCTCTTGCAATAGTCAACAAAGCTCACCAAGCCAATCAGCTATATCCTTTTGCCATCTCTTTGATCGAGAGTGTTCGCACATATGAACGTACTTGTGAAAAGGTGGAAGAACGAAATACCATTTCTCTCTTGGTTGCGGGTCTTAAAAAAGAAGTGCAGGCTTTGATCGGAGAGGGCATTGCACTGGTGTGGGAATCTTACAAACTTGATCCTTATGTCCAGCGATTGGCAGAGACTGTCTTCAACTTCCAGGAGAAGGTTAATTTATTTTTGTACTTGTTGTTTCAGGTTTGGGGTTTTAAGTGGATGAGTGACGAAGTAATGTTTCAACAGAAAAACTTGAGGAAAATACAAGATGGGAGCAGAAAGTAATCTTTAAAAAAAAACTCGTTAAGTCTTCTTGTTCTGCAGGCATTTCTCTAGAGACTGAAGTAGTATGGGTATCATAATTCCTAAATATACTAAAACTCTAGGTGACCTAGCTAGTACAATTTACGCTATATATTTAAAATTAATGGGCATGCAATTACACTGATAAAGAAGTAGGTTTTTTGGGAAAGGATTGTTAAGTACTGAAAAAGAATTTTGAAAGGCTTGTTTTCTATCTTCTAGGTGGATGACTTGCTTATCATTGAAGAGAAAATAGACCTGGAAGTCAGATCTTTGGAAACATGCATGTATGATCACAAAACCTTCTCTGAAATTTTAAACAGAGTTCAGAAGGCTGTAGACGATTTGAATCTTCATTCATATTCCAACTTGCCAATCTGGGTGAATAAATTAGATATGGAGGTAAGCTTCGCTGGCTGTATTTCTTCCTAAACTCTCTGGCTTACATCCTGGGAAAGAATCTGAAGAAAAGGTGATTGAAGTCCACAGTTCTCTTTATTTCTTTTTATATTCAGTTGTTAAATTCTAAGTTGGTACACTTACCTGAAAATAGCCCTCATTGTAGCTCAGCAAAACTTACCTGCAAACATACATAGTAGTACAGTGTTACTTATGCTTAGATCTTTTTGAAATCCAGTCTATTTACTTACAGTAAATAAGAATAATACTATTTTTATCAGTTTTTCTGTTTAGATGATAACATGTATGTAGGAGATAAAAGGAGGCAATAAGAATTTAACAAACCATAGGTTCCATAAATATGTTTTTCCTTGATTATTAAATACACTGCCATAACTATGTTAGCCTACTTGATCCAGTCAGTGGGTAGGAAATTTTTTGTTGATGGGGGATGGAGTTTCTTATAATTCTTTTGATTTTGATTTTGTTCCTTTTTTAACTGTTCAGATTTTTTGGAGTTTAGCAGCATATAAATCATGTATCTGTGTATAATGACTCATATTAAATGTGAAATTTTTAAAAAACTGTCAAATCTTATTTCAATAACCCAGAAATAATGTTGGAAGTTTTACTCTTAAACATATTTTACTTTTAAATTTAAGGGGATTTACTGTTTTCTGAATTTTCCAGTGGCCAGTTTTCATGTAACGTTAAGTCATATTGATACTTGTTTTGTGTTACAGGTAGTCCTTGCTTAATGACCACAATTGAAACCATCGACTCGGTTGCTAAGCAACACAGTTGTTAAGTGAGACATCACATGACCGCAACTTGCGATTTTATTGCCGGCTTCTCTATCGACTTTGCTTGTCGGAAGCCAGCTGTAAAGTACGCAAATGGTGATCACGTGACTGCAGGATGTTGCAACAGTCATAAACGTCCATTCGTTGCAAAGCGTCTGAATCTTGATCACATGACTGTGGGGATACTGTAACGGTCGCAAGTGTGAGGACTGGCCATAAAGTTACTTTTCCTGCACCATTGTAATTTCTAACAGTCACTAAACATGGCAGTCATTAAGCGAGGTCTATCTGTATGTGCAGACCTAAGTAATTGTGACAGTGTATTATATGAACTATACCACTATAGCTTGTTCAACAAACCATAGTTTAAAAATAAGTTAATGAATATAGCCCTTCTGTTGCATATGCATATGGAACCATCGGCAGACAAATCTCATTTAAAACACAAATAAAAACATTTGTACTGTTGTCAAGTGATACAGTTGTTGAATATATTTGCATCCTAGATTGAGAGAATACTAGGAGTTCGTCTGCAAGCTGGGTTGAGAGCATGGACACAAGTACTTCTTGGCCAAGCTGATGACAAAGCAGAAGTAGATATGGATACGGATGCTCCACAAGTCAGTCATAAACCAGGTGGAGAGCCCAAAATCAAAGTAAGTGAAGTTTTCACTTTAAATTAGACCTGCACAGTTGGAATACTATTAGTAGCTGAAGAACCTCAGTACTAGTGCTGTTGAAGTTTATTCTCTGTTTGCACAAATGCAGTAAATGTAATTTTGCAGAGAAGTTGCCTTCCAGAGAGTTTTACTGGAAAATTTCTAGCTCTTCTAACTATAACGATGTATCTATTTTGGCAATTTATTTAAAGATTAGGGGTAAGAGAAAACTGAGGTGCTTATTCTACTGTACAATCGCTAGCCAATAGCTAAAGATTTTGTGGTACACTTTTCCCCAACCTTCACTCTGGTTTTCAGTGTGTGGATTATCTTAATTTCCTGTACCTCATGCTTATCCCTTGTCTTCTTTGTCTCACTGGACTTGCTATCGCTATCAGTACATCAAACAAATAAGATTTATTTTGTTACACGTGTATAAATGTTAGAATTTCATAATCAAAAGAGACAGGTCTCTGTGCTAAAGAGTTTTCCATGTAAATGTTCATACTTTGAGAAAGAATAGAGGATAAAAATAAAAATTGATTCTGGTGCTTAGGCTTTGCAAATGAACATTAAGCAGTTAAGGAAATAGTTTCATAGGAGAGGTCAGTTTTGAGATATAGTTTGAAGTAATGAAATACATAGCTCTGCAACTAGGTCAATCACACTGTAACCTGTTCTCCAGCTATAACATTTTAGGGTTTTTAAATGAATGTTATTATGCCATTACCTAGTACAGCAAAACTGAACATGGCTTTATACTTTTGCAGAATGTTGTGCATGAACTCCGAATAACCAATCAGGTGATCTATTTGAATCCACCAATTGAAGACTGCAGATACAAACTCTTCCAAGAATTGTTTGCTTGGAAGACGGTAATATTATCACTTCCTAGAATCCAAAGTCAGAGATACCAGGTAAAAAAAACCCACGCATTTAACTCAAAGAATTCTTGAGAACATTAAACCTTCAAGAATTTTTTCAAATTGCTAAATGTTTCCATTTTTAAAAATTGCTCTGTATCTAATTCTGGATTTGATTAGGTTGGTGTACACTATGAATTATCAGAAGAAGAAAAGTTTTATCGTAATGCTTTGACACGGATGCCAGATGGTCCTTCAGCTCTGGAGGAGGCTTATTCTGCAGTCAAGGGGATTGTAACAGAGGTTGAACAATATGTTAAGGTAGGATACTAGTTTGTTTCTTTGGGGCGGGGGGTCATTTTAAGATTATAATGTATCAGTATTCTATGTGATAATGTCTTAATTGATTATTTATTTATTGCTGTATGTTCTGCCTTTACACTCTAACAAGTACATTAATTTTATAGGTTGGAGAGTTGGTTTAGTTTTGTTTTTTTAAAGGACGTAAATCCCTAAAAGTAATTTTCAATTTGTTTAGAAATTGATGACTTATTTCTTAAAATGAATTGCTTAAGTTCTCCTTCTGTGTGGGCTTGGTCTATAGGTTTGGCTACAGTACCAGTGCTTATGGGATATGCAAGCTGAAAATATCTATAACCGACTTGGAGAAGACTTAAACAAGTGGCAGGCACTGTTGGTTCAGATCAGAAAAGCCAGAGGAACCTTTGACAATGCAGAAACTAGGAAGGAATTTGGGCCTGTTATCATAGATTATGGAAAGGTAAATATTTTGAAGAATACTATTGAGTAACGTTGTTGGTTTGTTAATTTAGTACCTAACCAGATTGCAAAACAAATGTCAGAAACATTGATATTGCTGATTTTTTTTTTAGTAACTTTTCCTTAAAGCATGCAAATGCAGGCCAGAAATAAAAGGATGGGAATGAATGCGCAAATAAAATATAAAAAAATAAAAACAGGGTTTTGTGTAACAGAGGTAGAAGGGTATAGAATAAAAGTATCATTATTTTCATTGTGTAGGTTCAGTCCAAAGTGAACTTGAAGTATGACTCCTGGCATAAAGAAGTACTGAGCAAATTTGGTCAAATGCTGGGCCAAAACATGACAGAGTTCCACTCTCAGATTTCCAAGGTAAAGATGTTCTGAAGTGAAGGTGATAAACATTTGTTATATTAAGTTACTCTAAGCAAAAACAAAAAGGAGAGGAAGGCTAATTGAGCCTAATCTAACACTATATTGACAGATAGGATAAAAGGGTTGTCTTGTTCCATACTTTTTATTAACTTGGGAATCTTAGTTAAAACTCCATGAGTAACAGTGACATCTTCTTTCTGACCTATCAATTTTTAGAGGAGGTTTCTCTGTTGTAAGTTGTTCTGATGTTTTCTGATATATTTATAGCTTTGTCCTTTATTCCATTTCTTATAGTCACGTCAAGAATTGGAGCAACATTCAGTGGATACAGCTAGCACATCTGATGCTGTAACATTTATCACATATGTGCAATCACTGAAACGCAAAATCAAGCAGTTTGAGAAACAAGTTGAGGTAAGCTTTTTATGGCAGATTTAAAAAAAAAAAATTAAATATATATTCTGATTATAAATACTTTAACCTTTTCAGTAAAGTCATTAAATTCTTCATATTATAGTAACAGCAGCTAATTTAAATTTCCAGCTTATGTGTCTTTTGATCTTAACATACAATATAACTTTTTTTTTTTTGCTGACCATATAGCTATACCGTAATGGCCAACGCTTGCTTGAGAAGCAGAGATTCCAGTTTCCTTCATCCTGGTTGTATATTGACAACATTGAAGGAGAATGGGGTGCTTTCAATGATATTATGCGAAGAAAAGATTCTGCCATTCAGCAGCAAGTAGCAAACTTGCAGATGAAGATTGTTCAAGAAGATCGAGCTGTAGAAAGCCGCACAGTGGACTTACTGACAGACTGGGAGAAGACAAAGCCTGTAACAGTAAGTTTCCATTAATTCAACCAGTTGTTTTTATCTTTTAGCTTCAACATGCATTTGGAGACCTGTTTCTTAATTTCATTCCATATGTATCAGCTATGAAGCTAAAATGTGATAGTGCTGAAGTTCCAATTTATGTAATGATGGCCTCTAAAATAGCAGATTTGATATTAAATTTAATAAATTAATTAAACAATTAATTAAAGTTTCATTATTGCTTTCTTAAGGGCAACCTGCGTCCAGAGGAGGCTCTCCAAGCACTTACCATCTATGAAGGCAAATTTGGAAGGTTGAAAGATGACCGTGAAAAATGTGCAAAGGCCAAAGAAGCTCTGGAGCTTACTGATACAGGACTTCTCAGTGGCAGTGAAGAACGTGTCCAAGTATGAAAAACCACAGTTTGGTTCTATGAATTGGAACATGAATGTTTTATAACTATGAGATTGTACTTAGAAAAACATATGTCTCTGCTGTAGTTACACTGGTACTTCAGAAATCATATATTTTGTTATTATATCTATTCATATTTTTATGTATTCATATTTTTAACTTTTTTGCATCACAGGTTGCCTTAGAAGAGCTACAGGACCTTAAAGGAGTCTGGTCTGAGCTTTCAAAAGTTTGGGAACAGATTGATCAAATGAAGGAACAGCCTTGGGTTTCTGTTCAACCCAGAAAGGTATTACTTCAGCTATTCATGTGGAAGATGTAGAACTGAGGGGCAGGGGTTGTCACATATTCTTAAATACACAATATATCCTCCTTTATATACTTAACTCTTATAATGTAGAAATTGAAACTACCTTTTTTCAGATGTGTTGGAAAACACTCATTAACACAAATTGGGTAGCCTCATAATGGGAGGCCTAGGAGCTTTGGTATACCCTTTGAGAGTCCATAAAGATAAATCACTGAACTTCAATCACTGTTCTTTTATTATTAAACCATATTAGAAACTAGGAACCTCTAGAGATAATCTACTGATGACTCATATTGCATACCTCAATACTGGTTTCTTGTAAGTCCCTACCTCCATCAAAATTTACTTTTTCAGCATTAAATTATATGTACTTCATATGAATATTAATTGGGAAGAGTGTTTGAACATTGCACCCATTTTGGTATAACACAACTTGGATTAACTGTTACTATACTGTTTATTGCCTATTGTTTTATTTTCTTTTTTTTTAATATTTGTATTACTGCAAACTACTCTGACCACTGAATGAAAGGTGGCATATCCATGTCAAAAATAATATTTAAGCAAGCAGAAGCTGATGGGTGTGGTTTTGTTTGATGTGTTGATAGTGTTATTTTTAGGGACCTTGACCCAGTTTCTTTTGAATTGAATTTGTATAGTTTGGTTATGTTCACCCATCAACCCAGAGTTCCTTGGGTAGATGGGTGGCTATAGAAACTTGTTAAATAAATAAAATACATAGAAGTGACACTGTTGCCTGAAAAAAAGGTGGTTTAAAAATGTGAAGAGCTATTTTATGAAATGGATCCATGCTATGGTGGTCCAGACTTTTTGGATAAATACTTCCTAAGTTATTTTACTATTACATAAATTACATTACAAGAATATTCTTTTGGTATTATCTCTGTTTTATTGGTTTGTATATTAGATAAGACATCAACTATTTCTTTTCAAAAAGATTGGAACTGGAGAACTCTGAGTTAATTTTAACTAAGGAAAAAAGCCTAGTAATAGTAAACAAATGCAAAGTTTCAAAGGCACAACTTCAGTATACCCCTAGTCTTGCAAAGTCCCCCAAGCCTCCACAGCAGATTTGGCAAATTGGTTTGGCAAGCTATACCTATTTTGCTGTCAGCTGGACAGTACCGGATGCAACCATATAAGTAGGGCTAGAATAAAGCCAAGATTTGGGCAAAGAAATTTTACAATGAATTAATAAGATCAATTTATATATGCAGACTCGGGGTGGGTATACAGCTGGTCATATCACAGATAAATAAAGATTACTTCAGTTAAAATATGTTAAGTATGTAATAAAACATGTATTAACATTTATAGATTAATAGCCTTCAAAATGTGCTACTTTTTCAAACTGTTCCTGTTTTGGCAGCTTCGACAAAGTTTAGATGGCTTACTAAACCAGCTGAAGAATTTTCCTGCTCGGCTACGTCAATATGCTTCCTATGAATATGTTCAGAGACTTCTGAAGGGTTACATGAAGGTACGTTTGCTTTTGAAAAATACTTGAATATAGCAGTATGTTGATTCAAAAAATAATTTTATGCTTTTCTTCCTCCTGACTTCTTCTTCCAGATAAATATGTTGGTAATTGAGTTAAAATCAGAAGCTCTTAAAGATCGTCACTGGAAACAACTGATGAAGAGGCTGCATGTCAATTGGGTGGTTTCTGAACTAACTCTGGGGCAGATTTGGGATGTTGACTTGCAGAAGAATGAATTGATTGTGAAGGATGTGCTACTTGTGGCACAGGGAGAGATGGCACTGGAAGAATTCTTGAAGCAGGTAGCAATTCACCTTTAATATCTATACCACTTAAAAGATTTTCAGTTTATATTCTAGTGATTTTTTTTAACAAAAATATGAATAGATTATATTCCGTAACTGGGTTTTGTAGAGAAGTTTCACAGTCTTTACTACCATAAGCTCTAGGTCTCATTATTTGTGTTTTGTTTAAAGATACGTGAAGTATGGAATACCTATGAGTTGGATTTGGTTAATTATCAGAACAAATGTCGTTTGATTCGTGGTTGGGATGACCTCTTCAACAAGGTCAAAGAGCACATTAACAGTGTATCTGCAATGAAGCTTTCTCCATACTACAAGGTAAGACTAGCTATATTTATTTTATTTTCTCCATATCTCAGTATGTTTGAATATGGTAATCCATGCTTCAGTTTATTCTTGGAAAAGTTTTGACATGTTAACAAGTATAGACACAATGTGCAAGCTTCCATACAAAACTACTTACAATTTAGGATCATCAGCAGAATATCCAGAGGCTTCAATTGCTGCAAAATGTGGCAGCCAGGCTGCCCATAGTGAATGACAGCCAATTGTTTGCAAACACAGTTCATAGCATGAATAGTTTTAGAACCCAGCTATCTGAATACCTGCTTGTGTCACTAGCCTGCCTGGTTTTTAAGATCTGTGAGGGAAGCCTTTTTGAGAAACATCATTATTCACAGAGCCTGTTCAATAAAAATGCAGGAAAAGGACTGCATATTGAAAAACAATTAAAATACATTATTTTGGCCCTTAACATTCTGATTTCTGGCTTAAAATACTTTTTAAATGTTTTAACGTTAGTTTATTATATATTGTTGTTTATCACATTGTGATCTTTATGGAAATACAATCAGTACTTTTACCGAATAAATATAATTGTTCTAATTTAATGGTGACTCTGGTAAATTAATAGATGTCTTAATTAGTAGTTGCAGCCTACTGTGAATTTGTTTCATTAATTGAAGCTCATTATTTATATGTAGGTATTTGAAGAAGATGCCCTTAGCTGGGAAGACAAACTGAATCGAATTATGGCACTCTTTGATGTCTGGATAGATGTCCAGAGGCGCTGGGTTTACTTGGAAGGCATCTTCACGGGTAGTGCCGATATCAAACACCTGCTACCAGTTGAAACCCAGAGGTTCCAAAGGTAATGTTCTGACCCCAATTCTGGCTGTAAATATGAGAATGTCAATTGTTTGTTAACTTAGTTTTGGAGATTTCATGGAACAGTTCAACAGTAGTAATTATACTACCGTTGCAATGATCTCTACATAGTGCTCCCTGTGAAGTTCACTCAGAAACTGGAACTGGTACAAAATGGTTCCTGGTATTGGCTGCCAGGAATATATAACACTGATGTTGTGGAACCTGTGTTAGCTACCAGTAGGTTTCTGGGAGTAATTGAAAGTGCTGATTTTGACCTATAAAATCCTAAGTGGCTTGGTGCCTAGGTACTTACAGAATTTCTTCTCATTGTCCTATATAATCCTATACAAGTTCTCCTATATAATCATCCCAGGAGAGGCTACTGGTTGTTCCCTGCTTCTATGATGTTAGGAGGCCACTTTCAGGAAGTGCTATTTCTATGGAACAGCCTCCCCTTACAAAAAGATGAGTTGCTTCTCTAATGTCTTTCTGGTTGATATTTAAAAAAAAAAAACATTCTAGAGAGGCTTTGCTGATTAATTTTTTACAATCATTTTTCTCATTATGGCTGTTCTATTAGATCAATTGATAATGTTCCATCAGGTTTCTGTAACTACAGGTAGTCTTCACTTACTGATCACTCATTCAGTGACTGTCCGAACTTGTGATGGCACTGAAAATACAGACTTAAGACTGGTGCATGAAGTTGCAGCTGTCACAGCATCCCCACAGTCATGTGATCGCAATCCAAGCACTTGGCAACCAGTGCGCATTTACAATGATTGCAGCATTCCACAGTCACGTGATCACTATTTGCGACCTTTATAGCCAGCTTCCGACAAGCATAGTCAATGGGGAAGCCAGCAGGAAGTCGCAAATTGTGGTGATGTGACATTGCACTTAATGACCACACTGCTTAGCAATGGAGTTGCCAATCCCTATTGCAGTCAGTAAGTGAGGACTACCTGTATGCTTAGATTTAATTATTTTGATTTTGGTTTATTTACTGTGGATGGTTTAATTTGTATTGTATCATGATAATTTACAGGTCAATTGTTAACTGCTCTTTGGTGGATTCAGTGGTATAGAAATATAATAAGTAAATAAAGAGGAAGATATTATATGTCTCATGCATTAGTATTCTCTCCTCCTGACTTTTCAGCATCAGTACAGAGTTTCTGGCTCTCATGAAAAAGGTATCAAAATCTCCCTTGGTAATGGATGTTCTGAATATTCAGGGTGTACAGAGATCTCTGGAAAGATTAGCAGACTTGCTTGGAAAGATCCAAAAAGCCTTGGGAGAATACCTGGAGAGAGAGAGAGCTTCTTTCCCTCGGTAAGCAATTTAGTTCAGAACTAATTGTCCATCTACATAAGTGTGAATGACTTCTAAATTCAACAAGCTATAGTTTAAAGTCTTTGTTTGCTTTGGTTGATCAATTTGCAAAGAAAAATCACAAATGGGTTGGCTCTGAGGTTTGTTGTTTTGATGTGTGCTTTATCATATTGGATCCACTGAAATACTGAACTTTATTTTTTAGGTTCTATTTTGTTGGGGATGAAGACTTGCTCGAAATCATTGGAAACAGCAAAAATGTAGCTAAACTGCAGAAACATTTCAAGAAGATGTTTGCTGGAGTGTCAAGCATTATCCTTAACGAAGACAACTCCATTGTTCTCGGGATATCATCACGTGAGGGAGAGGAGGTATAGAGCTGTTTTCTGGGTCACGTGGCATAAGACATTTTTCTCTTAAAAGCAATAACAAGCTTACAATTCTGTTTCCAGGTGATATTCAAAACTCCTGTGTCAATCACTGAGCATCCAAAGATCAATGAGTGGCTCACACTTGTTGAAAAAGAAATGAGGGTAACACTTGCCAAACTTCTTGCTGAGTCTGAAACAGAAATTGAGATCTTTGGCAAAGCAACTTCAATTGATCCAGCTACTTACATCTCATGGATTGACAAATATCAGGTATTGATTTTTTTTTTTCTGTTCAGCATTATAATAAGATAAAATGCTGTGGGAGGAAGGAAGCCAAAATATCCAATAACTAACACTTAAGCTTTTTTTTTAATTCTCTAGGCCCAACTTGTTGTCCTTTCAGCTCAGATTGCCTGGTCAGAAAACGTGGAGTCTGCTTTGAACAGCATGGGTGGAGGTGGTGATAGTACTCCTCTGCAATCTGTGCTGACCAATGTCGAAGCGACACTGAATGTGCTTGCAGACTCTGTGTTGATGGAGCAGCCTCCTCTCCGCAGAAAAAAACTGGAACACCTTGTAAGTTATAATCTTCAGTAACTGCCTCTAGGCCAGACATACAAGTTACTTTACATGCGCATTTCATATAATCAAGTTTCAATTAAATACGTATACTAAGATTGATTATTGCTTTTTCAAAAGATCACTGAATTGGTGCACCAAAGAGATGTTACAAGATCATTGATCAAAAGCAGAATTGACAACTCCAAATCATTTGATTGGTTGAGCCAGATGAGGTTCTACTTTGATCCTAAACAAACAGATGTACTGCAGCAACTATCCATTCAGATGGCTAATGCCAAATTCAACTATGGCTTTGAGTACCTTGGAGTTCAAGATAAACTGGTGCAGACTCCTCTTACTGATCGTTGTTACCTGACAATGACGCAAGCTTTGGAGGCCAGGCTGGGAGGTTCTCCATTTGGTAGGTTGTTGCTCATACATGGCTACCTGTCAAGATTATGCTGTTGCTATTGTAGAGCAAAAGTAATCTGTCTCTATGTTATGTATAAACAGGACCTGCTGGAACTGGTAAAACAGAATCTGTTAAAGCTCTTGGACATCAGCTTGGAAGATTTGTTCTTGTTTTCAACTGTGATGAAACATTTGATTTCCAGGTATGGCATTTCCATCTATAATTAATTATTTTAGAGAAGTGTCAAGTTCGTGCATCTAACTCAAAAATGACATCGTGTTTTTGAACTTAATCTAGCAATACTATAACTTTTGCATGATAAATGTAAAGCCATCACCAATTAAGGCTAATTGAATTATCTCCCCACAACTTCCAGTCTTGCTAACTTGAAAATCAAATTCAAAATAACCCAGATAGTTTTAGAAAATATGATGAACTTCAAACCATACAATTCATATTTTTAAGTCACATGGATTGTTGGGAAGGAACAACAATCTCAGTCATTTTTATTTATTCATTTTTCAATTTACATGTAGTCCTCGACCTACAACCATTCAGTCAGTGACTGTTCCAAGTTATGATGGCACCGAACGAATGGTCATTATGACTGGTCCTCAGAGTTCCAGCCATCCCAGCATCCCATGGACACATGATCACGATCTGGGTGCTTGGCAACCCGTTTGCACTTATGACTGGTTGTCAAGCGCCCTGTGATCACCATTTGCAACCTTTCCTGCTGGCTTCCCCAGAAAGTCAATGAAGAAGTCTCGAGCACCCCCTTGTGCACCCTCCCAGCCTGCATGGCACCTTTCATGCACTCCTACATGCTCTCCCCAACTGACACCTCTCGCCCACCCTCATGCACCCAACCCATGCCACATCTCTCGCACCCCATCCCTCACCACACATCTTGCACACCCCGTTGCACTTTCCCCAACCCTCTTGTGCACTTTCACACACCCTCCTCAACCCTCCCCCATACCCACACATACCCCCTCGCTCCCTCCCTCACCTGGCAACAGCCACTTACCTGCCTGCCAGCCTGAGACTTGCAACTTCCTGCTGGTTTCCCTGCTGACTTTGGTTGTGGGAAGCCGGCAGGAAGTTGCCTCACCTAATGACCGTAGGATTCAGTTAACAATGGCAGCTGGAACTGCAGAGATTGCCGTTGCTAAGTGATGTGGTTGCGCTTTACGACCACATCACTTAGCGACAGAAATTCCAGTTCCAGTTGCCATCGTAAGTTGACTACCTGTATATGGCTGCTCATCTTGCGCAAGCAATTCTCAGTGGCAGAGATTAAAAACATCAGTACAATTATAAATAACAATATATGGCAAAAATAAAACATGGCAGCCAAGACCATCAGTGCTAATGACAGTAATTCACAGACTCACCCAACCTCCCAACCCCAACTTAAGAACAACCAGGTCTTAAGGGCCTTCCAAAAAACCAGCAGTCAGAGCCAATCTAATCTTGGGGGAGTGTTATTCCAAAGGGCAGGTACAGCAACAGAAAAGGCATGCTTCCTGGGTCCCACCAGATGGCATTCCTTAATAGGCTTCCCCAGAGCATTCCCCTCTAGCCAGACTTGATAGGACAGGTAGAGACAGTTGGAGAAAGGGTCCCTTAAATATCCTTGCCCTATGCCATGAAAGGCTTTTAAAGGTAGCAGCCAGTACGTTAAATTGCACCAGAAGCCTGTTGGGAGCCAGTGCAGCTCACAAAGCAAAGGTGTAACATGGGTGTACCGAAGCATGCCTGTAATTGCTTGCATTTTGCATTCTGGTACAACTGCAGCTTTCAGGTGTTCTTCAAAGGTAGGGGACATGGGAGGAGAGAGACCACATAGGCTTGATTCGGTCCAAAGTCCAGCTACTCTCTCATTCCAAGCTGCAACCAAGGCATCAACTGAACCGTGCACCAAACCTTCAGGAAGAGCCACAAGCTCCCTCCGAAACCCATCAGGGTCCATCAAGCACCTGGAGTATACCAATGAAATAGGTTCTGCCTCCCTGTGGCAGGGAGGAGCTCTGGAACACACCAGGGTGATCAGAAAATAATCAGTCCATGGCGGAGCGATGGCAGTATCTCCCAATTCTAGATCCCATCACCACTGCCCCAACTGGGAAACCAAATTCAAAATGTGAGCACCATTGTGCATCAGGCCCTTGATGACCTGGGTCAGGTCCATGGCTGTCATGGTGGCCATGAACTTCAAAGCCATCTCTGATTCTACCCCTGGGAAGGCAGGTTGAAGTCCCCTAGGACCTTAAGCCTGGAGAACTCCACTGCCAGTCCAGCCACAGAGTTTAGAAATTCATAGAGGGAAGATGCTGTGCAGCAGGGAGGCTGGTACAGTAGCAACAATTCCAACCATACCCTAGAGTCCAACTTAACAGACAGAATCTTACATCCAGTTACCTGTTATGAGCCTAAATTTCAGTGCAAGGAAAGCTCCAGTATGTGTCTATAATACTTAACAAAAGATTCAGACTATATAGCCGTTTTTGCCTCTTAAAAACCATGGAGAAAATGCCCCTTTTTACAGATGCTGAGTTACACCTAATGCTATACATCTTTTCAGTTTCATAAATGGAGTTTTTTTCTCTTTATCTCTTTAGGCAATGGGCCGCATCTTTGTGGGCCTCTGTCAAGTAGGTGCATGGGGCTGCTTTGATGAGTTTAACAGACTTGAGGAGCGAATGCTTTCTGCTGTTTCTCAGCAAGTCCAGTGCATTCAGGAAGCCTTGCGAGAACACTCAAATCCAAACTATGACAAATGTATGTATTCTAAAAAGAAAAGCTACTTTCAATTACTTTATAGGTTTTGCAACTGCACAGTTTCTGTATTTCAATACTGTTATTTTGTTAAATATAATTACATTTTTTAAAACATTACAGTTAATATTTCTTTAAAAGCCTTATTGGTTTGTAATATATTGTAATATAGCAATATAACTATGTATTTTATAAAACTTTTGTGGAAAATGGTATGTACTTTAAAAAAGAAACCTAATTTATTCAATAAAAAGTGTTACATAGGGAGAGAAAAAAGAAAGGAAAGAAAACTCTTATTAGACTATCTAGGGAAAAAGAAACAAAAGACAAAAAAAAATCATAGAAAATGAAAAAAAAAAGCCACAATGTTCTTCCCCACAACGTTCTTCCCCACTTTCTAAGGGGAAGTGTACTCTGGAAACCATTCAGATCCACGAGCAGCCTAGGGTGGACCATGCATAGAAGTATAGGGGCAGAAAACAAGATTCCAGGTTTCCAAACAACTGCTATGCATCACATGTGAAACCATTCAGCTTTCCAAATAGACTTGTGGAAATATCACCAAGTTATTATAGAGATAGCCAGAAAACAAACTGATGGGGTTTTTTCCTCTTAAAATGGGAAAAAAATTGGACTAGGGTATTTAAACAAGCATGTACCTCATATACATCAAATTCGTTAGTTGGCCCTCTTATATTTACTATAGCAGTGTCTTTCTAAGGGTATACCTTGCACACAGTCACCCATGCCTTAGTCACCTCCCATTTCGATTACTGCAATGCACTCTACATGGGGCTATCCTTGAAGACCATCTGGAAGCTGCAGCTGGTCCAGAAGCAGCGGTAGGCACAGTTTTGCATGTCCCACAGTTCACCCGACTATCACTGCTGCTGCATGAGCTGCACTGGCTTCCAGTTGCTTTCTGGTGCAATTCAAGGTGCTGGTTATCACCTTTAAAGCCCTACATGGCACAGAGCCAGGTTACTTGTGGGACCACTTCTCCCTGAGGATATATGCCTGTCCTACTAGGTTAAATAGGGTGGGTACACTCCAGGTCCCCTCCCTTAAATGTTGCCACCTGATGGGACCTTGAAGGCATGCTTTCTCGGTGGCCGCCCCAGTCCTTGGAACAGCCTCCCACCAAAGATCAAAGGGATCCCTATCCTTTTAGCCTTCCGGAGGACTGTGAAGACCTGAATCTTCCCCTAAGCATTGGGCTAGAATGTGGGGGAGGGGGGGGTTGAGCTGTGAGGATGTTTGGTCTGATGCATGGGGGAAGGGTATGCTTTTAACCATGTTTTATGGATTGTTGTGAGCTACCTAGAGTCATTGTAGGAGATAGGTGGCCATATAAGTCCTGAAAATAAAATAAAATAAAATATATACATACATACATATATGCATGCATACATACATACATACACACACATACCAGTAGTCTTCCGCAGCCTTGCTGGCTTCCTTTTCTGTCAGTGTTTGAAAGGTGAAGAGGTGAGAAGTGTACTTAATGGCAGGTTCTTGCTTTCAGCTGCCGCCCCTATTACCTGTGAATTGCTAAACAAACAAGTGAAGGTGAGTCCAGATATGGCAATCTTCATCACAATGAACCCTGGCTATGCGGGTCGGTCAAATCTTCCAGACAACTTGAAGAAACTCTTCCGTAGTTTGGCCATGACAAAGCCTGACCGTCAACTGATTGCTCAGGTCATGTTGTATTCCCAAGGATTTCGGACAGCTGAAGTGCTTGCCAACAAGATTGTCCCCTTCTTTAAGTAAGTATCATTGCTAATAGAGGCATGTAGAATGATTTATTCTTGGATGACTATGTTAATTCAGGTGCTGGTATTAGTGTAGTGTTCTTATTATTTTATTATATGTGGATCATATAACATGAAGAAGTAGCGCAAAACTGCTAAGAAATAAACCATCTACGGGGCTATGTATTTTCTAGGCACAAATGAAAGTATCCAAACTATTTAGTAAAACAGCCAATATGTTCTGAAGTAACTCTAGAGCGTGATAATAAACAATGTCCATCTCTAAAGTTAACTTTAGCATGCTTTTTTTATTTAAACATATTTGTGAGAGTGACATATTTATATCCTTAGACTGTGTGATGAGCAGCTCTCCTCTCAAAGCCATTATGATTTTGGCTTGAGAGCTTTGAAAAGTGTGCTGGTCAGTGCGGGCAATGTGAAAAGAGAAAGGATTCAGAGAATAAAGCGAGAGAAGGAAGAGCGTGGTGAAGTTGTTGATGAAGGAGAAATTGCTGAGAATTTACCAGAACAGGAGGTATGGCATGTATTTTATGTGGAGTAGTTAACGCAGTCTGCAATTATATAGACAGATCCTTGAATGCAGATACATATAAGGATCTTGAATTAATTTGGATTTTTTTTAATGCAGTTGGTTTTCAGTACGAGTGTGCATCACATTTCAGGGTCAAATCATTTTGAATTCAAAACACGCAGATTGAAATGGAGAACAACTGTTATGTGTTTGAAATGTTTCAGGCGTGGTTTTGAGTTTCAAACACTTCAATACTAAACAGCTGGCATTTGAACATTTCCAAAATGATCAAAAGAAGCCATTTTGAATATTGTTTTCACTTGAAACAGATCTGTCAGATTCCAGTTTTTTGTGTACACTACTATTTGTGTTCTTAATGCTCTGTACTGCTGTAAATGTTGTGTTAATCAGCTAGTAATAGTCGCAGTAATTTGTTTAAACAAAAATGCTTCTGGACAAACCACCACACAAGCAGTGTTTGGCAGTATCTTAAGATATCTTAAAATTCAAGGGAAACATCCAAGTTTCTCCTAAGGCATAATGTCCAGTTGACAATAAAAATATAGATAACTTTACTATATTCAGTCTTTGAACCCTGCACTATTAAATAACTACTTTGCTTCTTAGTTTGTCTAATAAATGTTTTTCCCATGTAGATTCTGATCCAGAGTGTTTGTGAAACTATGGTACCAAAACTGGTTGCAGAAGACATACCATTGCTTTTCAGTCTCTTGTCAGATGTGTTCCCTGGCATTCAGTATCACCGAGGAGAAATGACTGCACTGAGGGAGGAACTTAAGAAAGTCTGTCAGGAAATGTACCTCACATATGGTGATGGAGAAGATATTGGTAGTATGTGGGTGGAAAAGGTACGGCTTGTCAGCTGTTACTGACATCATAACATAAAATCCTATGAGATTTGGCTGCAAACAGTCCTCTAGAAGTCTAAACAAGATTACTGTAACTCTTGTCATTCTAGATTAAAGATCTTCCCTTATTCTACCCCTTTTTTCATAGGTTCTTCAGCTCTATCAAATTACCCAGATCAACCATGGTTTGATGATGGTCGGTCCTTCTGGGAGTGGAAAGAGCATGGCTTGGAGAGTGCTGCTGAAAGCTCTGGAGAGACTAGAGGGTGTGGAAGGTGTTGCACATATAATTGATCCCAAAGCTATCAGCAAAGACCATCTCTATGGTACTTTAGATCCCAACACCAGAGAGTGGACAGACGGGTTGTTTACCCATGTCTTAAGAAAGTAAGTGTGTCAAATAAATAAGATGTGGTAAAAGTGAATAGAAAGATTCCCAAATAAGGAAGCGGTTTAAGCTGATTCAATGTTTTCCTAACTTGTATTACATTATCATCATTTTACTTAGAATTATAGATAATGTGAGAGGGGAACTGCAAAAACGACAGTGGATTATCTTTGATGGAGATGTTGATCCTGAGTGGGTTGAAAATTTGAACTCCGTTCTGGATGACAACAAGTTGTTGACATTACCAAATGGAGAACGTCTGAGCCTTCCACCAAATGTAAGCCAAGCTACAGTAAATTCATATTAGAGATGGTATTTCCATGTGATTTAATGTAACTATATTTGGACAACACAATATCAGAATATTGACTCAGTCCTTGTAGAACAGCATGCTGGTGTATTCCGCTTAGAAAAAATCAAAGGTTAAAGCCTTTTTAAATTTCAAATATCAAAATGCAAATGCTTAAGTTTTTAAAAAAGGTAACTTCCAGAGCTGCTGAACTCATAGGGAAGCAACACTTTTTTAAAAGACAAACGAGAAATGGAATCTAATGAACCACTCAAACCATAAGATGCTGCTGGTCTTCTGCAATTTGCTTTTTTTACTGTTCAACTATAACTTAACAAGCAAAAATGATGACTTAAAGTCTGTAAAGCTAGATTTATGAATACAGTTCAAGTAATATAAATGTGGGAATTCTACACTATTCCCCAATTTATAGAAAGACATGACACCAGTGATTACAAATATTTAATTAGCACACACATCTCAAAATCAATAAAAGGTCTAATCACAAATTCCCACCTATTTCTACAGAAATAAATAAGGCTCTTGAAAGAGGCATTCCTCTTGCTTCTCCTTTACCTGGATTTCCCTGGAAATTTCAACCAGTTAATTCTGAGGCTGTGGGGAGATGTTAAATCCCACTGTTTCCTACCTAGAAAAGAGGGAGGGGCTCAGGTAATACCTAGCATGCATCTGTTCCTTGTGAAGACTTAGATTCTGTGTCTGGGATGAGGGAATGTGCATTCAGAATGTCTGCAGTACTTCTAGCACAGAGCTGAGAGTCTGGAGTACTGTAAATGCAATTTGGCTTCTCAGCATCTTGAAACAAAGCTATTCTTTCACTGAGTTTGCAGCAATAGCCTTCAGCTGCCCATGCCAGTTTCAAGACAGGATATTCTTTCTCTGATTCTTTGCTCTTTACTTACCCTAAACTCAAAAAAACAGCTCAAAAGGAGGAGAGGGTAGTTGAAGAAGGATGTGTTGAACAGATACTTGGAAAGAATTCTGGTGTAATTATTTTCAGAAACCACCTTTTTGCTTTTCCCATAGGTGCGCATCATGTTTGAAGTTCAAGATTTGAAATATGCCACTCTAGCCACAGTGTCACGATGTGGCATGGTTTGGTTCAGTGAAGATGTTTTAAGTACTGACATGATTTTCAGTAATTTCTTGGCCCGGCTGAGAAGTATCCCCCTCGATGAAGGTGAAGAAGAAGCTCAGCGCAGGAGAAAAGGAAAAGAAGATGAAAGTGAAGAAACAGCATCTCCAATGTTGCAGGTAAACTTAAGGGTCTAGATTTCCCTTTCTTCCCTAGACAAATTAGTAATTGTTTAGCTCTGTTTTCTGGTATGGTAATAAGAAATATAATGTTACTGAAATGGTTCATCAACAGATTCAAAGAGATGCAGCAACAATTATGCAGCCATATTTCACATCTAATGGACTGGTGACGAAGGCACTTGAACATGCTTTTAAACTGGAGCACATTATGGACCTCACCCGATTACGCTGTCTTGGTTCTCTCTTCTCCATGCTTCACCAAGCATGCCGCAATGTAGCACAGTATAATGCCAACCATCCAGACTTTCCAATGCAAATAGATCAACTAGAACGCTACATCCAGGTAATTCTTGTTTCCCACCCCACCCACCCACCAAAAGAAGTCTAATCCTGAGGAAATGAAATTGCCAGACTTGCTATTGATTTCCATGTGTTTCTAAGTACAATACTTTTTCCTCACATTTATACTGATGATTCATTAACATTTCAGAGATACCTAGTGTATGCAATCCTGTGGTCGTTCTCTGGAGACAGCCGTCTGAAAATGAGAGCAGAGCTAGGTGAATATATCAGAAGAATTACTACAGTGCCACTGCCTAGTGCACCAAATATACCTATAATTGATTATGAGGTAAAGACAATTATATCTTTTGGTTACTTTTTTGTTAACAGCAACCTTATTGTGACTATTGTTCTGACTATAATACTTGCACAAATGTAATCAGTACCACAAATCAAATACAGATAGTCCTCAACCTATCACCATTCAGCAATTGTTCAAAGCTACAACAGTGCTGAACAAATGGTGATTATGACTGGTCCTTGAAGTTCCAGCTGTCCCAGCACCCAAGTGGTCACATGTTCACAATCTGGCCACATGGCAACTGGTTCACACTTATGATTGGTTGCAGCACCCTGTGATCACCATTTGCAACCTTCCCTGCCAGCTTCCAGAAAGTCAGTGGGGAAGCCAGCAGGGAAGGTTGCAAGTTGCTGGGGTAAGTCTCCCCCACCCATGCACCCTCTCCCAGTCCCTCTGCACTCACGCCGTGCTGGCCACTCATGCACTCCTGCGCACCCTCCCCAAGTCTCACCATACCTCCCTCACACCCTCATGTGCCCTCCCTGACCCTTGCCACACCTCCTTTGCACCCTCGCAACCCTCCCTGACCCTCACCACACCCCCCGTGCATCCAACCCATGCCACATCGTCACATACCCTCCCCAACCTGCACCTCTCACTCACCCTCCCTTGCACCTTCCCTGACCCTCCCCCACACCCTTGCTCACCCTCTGCAATCTGCACCTCTTGCACACACCCTCACATCCTCGTGCACTCTCCCTGGCCCTCCCCCGTGCAACCCCTCACTCCCTCCCCCTGCCAGCCTGGGACTTGCAACTTCCTGCCAGCTTCCCCACTGACTTTGGTTGTGGGAAGCTGACAGGAAGTTGCCTCGCCTAATGACCATGGGAATCGGTTAACAATACCAATGAGGACTGCAGAGATTGCCATTGCTAAGTGATGCGGTCACGCTTTACAACCGCATTGCTTAGTGACAGAAATTCCAGTCCCAATTGCCATCATAAGTTGAGGACTACCTCTACCATATTACAAGTAATTCGAAAGGCCTAGCAACAATGTATAAGATACTTGTTATTTAATTTAGTATGTACACTCTATCTTTAGGATCACACATTTAATTAAATTAAGTTTTGATACTTAATTAGAGTATCAAAAACATTTGCTTTATCATATGAACTTTCTGGATTTGTTGCTTTTTAAAGTGCTATAAAGTGATATGTGAGAACAGGTAATAATTCTAACGAAAAATATATTTTGTTGGTCATTTTGTGGGCATTTTAAAGACATGCACTGTTCTCTAGGCAGAAAATAATGCCTCTTCAGAACTGGCAGTTGTCCAAGTGCAGCTTATATGGATTAATTGTACTTAAATTATTTTTAAAAGGATTTTCAATTTGTTGACCATTTATTGGTGATATTTCTTAATTTTTGGACAATTAAAATTTCCAGTTAGAGTTAAATCAAAGTAAGTGTTTAAAAGTAGCTTCCTTCAACTGCAACAAAAGCAGAAAGTAGCAAGTTCTTTTTTCTTTGTGTAGGTCTCCATCACTGGTGAATGGGTGCCTTGGCAGTCAAAGGTCCCACAAATTGAAGTTGAGACTCACAAAGTTGCAGCTCCTGATGTTGTTGTGCCAACACTTGACACTGTGCGCCATGAAGCATTGCTGTATACTTGGCTTGCAGAGCACAAACCACTGGTACTCTGTGGCCCACCAGGATCTGGAAAGACCATGACTCTCTTTAGTGCACTCAGGGCCTTGCCTGACATGGAGGTATTCCCCATTCTGAATGAAAATATTTTAGTGGGTAGCCATTAAAATATCCTCTAGCAGAACAGGAGAAATATCGTTCATTAACCACAAAATACTACTTCCATAACAATTGAGAGCTTATTCCAGGGCTCCACTCACTTCATTCCAGAAAACTGGGTGCTTTTAACCATCTTAGTAACAAGGCTGGTTCTTGTAATAGCAGACAGACTTTGAGGTATACTGGTCATTAGTCAATTAAGGTTTTAAAGTAAAACCAGCACCCTGAATTAGAATCAGAAAAAGCAAAGGAGCTAATACTGCTGATTCAAAACTGTTAAGACCTGTTCTACATGCTTAGTTAACACAGTATAACTACTAAGTTATAATTATAATAGCCAAGTCATCTTCAAAGGACATTATAATAGTCCATACAAAATCTGCAACAGTATGAATTCATTTGGCCTTGTTATATATAAAACCAGTACTGGAATCCATTCTTCAAGAACCAGACTTTTAATGCATATACACAGCTCAAAGTATTTATTTTGGAATAGTCAACCATCAAGAACAGATTGCACAGTTCTCTAAAATGTTATGTGGGTGAAGGATATATTGGTTCTTGTTTTTGCTTCCTCTTCTCAAATTGTTTTTGCCTTTTTAGGTGGTTGGCTTGAATTTCTCCAGTGCTACCACTCCAGAACTACTCCTGAAAACATTTGATCACTATTGTGAGTACAGGCGTACACCTAATGGTGTGGTGTTAGCTCCAGTTCAGCTGGGAAAATGGCTGGTACTCTTCTGTGATGAAATCAACTTGCCGGATATGGATAAATATGGTACACAGAGGGTCATATCCTTTATTAGGCAGGCAAGTATAAATAAGTGAAGAAATTAAATTTTTTGTGAATCAGGATTAAATTGCAAAACGAAAGGCAATATATTAATGTACAGATGAGGTAGAAGCAAAAATAGAAAAATATGAAGAGAAGGTATAAACTGGATTTAGTAAGATTTTCTTTTACCTCTTGCCTCCAATTTTTCTCTACTTTATGTACTTTGTATATAAAGTTGTGTATCCCAAAAGGGAACAGCGTGGTATGTCCATCTGTTTCCTAACCAAGACTTTAACTTTATCAGATGGTAGAGCATGGAGGTTTCTACCGTACATCAGACCAGACCTGGGTGAAATTGGAACGAATTCAGTTTGTTGGTGCATGCAATCCACCTACAGATCCTGGAAGAAAACCTCTTTCACATAGGTAATATGCCTGTAATACAACATGCATGTTCATGCCAACTTCTTTTAATGGAGTTTGTATGAATCATAACAATTTTAAACAATACACGTTATAATGGCACTAAACATTAGGGGGTCAGTACCAAATCTAACATCCTCCAAATGTTCTCTCCCAGAGGCAAGTTTTTAGTTCTCTATGTAGTATTACAATATCTGTGCGCTATTGATGCAATATAATATTGCATTCCTGTGGTTTGGACTCTGGAATGATACTTTCATAAGAAAGTCTATTAGTGAAGATAAATTAATAAGGGAATATGTCATCCTGTATAATTATGCATAATTCTCAGGACCTTCTGTGAGTTGTTTTATAGTGGGCATTACCAAAGAAACAATTTATTGTGGAATGTACTTGTCAATTCTTAGAGCCTATGTAGTCAGTCTATTTTTTTTTTTTTTTTTTGGTGCCTTCGAGTCAGTCTTGACTCCTGGAGACTGCCTGGACAAGTCCCTGCAGTTTTCTTGGCAAGATTTCAGAGCCAGTTTGCCATTGCCTCCTTTCTAGGACTGAGAGAGAGAAAGACTGACTGGCCCAAAGTCACCCAGCTGGCTTTGTGCCTAAGGGAGGCCTAGAACTCAGTCTCTTGGTTTCTAGTCTGATGCCTTAACCACTACCCCAGACTGACTCTCTAGTCTAATAAAATATTGTTAGATAACTTATCTAGAATTAATCCCTTGCATATTTTTTTCAGATTCTTGCGCCATGTTCCTGTTGTATATGTGGACTACCCTGGGCCAGCTTCACTCACTCAAATTTATGGCACTTTCAATCGTGCTATGTTGAGACTTATTCCATCTCTCCGCACATATGCAGAACCACTCACTGCTGCAATGGTTGAGTTCTACACAATGTCACAGGTAACTAGGCTGAAAGTTTTTCACAGCTTTCAATAAAATGATTAAGATGTTGGAAAAAAATTGCTAGTTACTCATCATCTATATTTTTCCATACAGGAAAGGTTTACTCAAGATACACAGCCACACTATATCTATTCACCCCGTGAAATGACTCGATGGGTGCGAGGTATCTTTGAAGCTCTGAGACCTCTGGAAACATTGCCTGTTGAAGGACTCATTAGAATTTGGGCACATGAAGCCTTGCGTCTCTTCCAGGACAGGTAAAGTTTGAACATACAGACCGTCCTTCCTTTAAATCTCTGAGATAGGATAAATTTCCTCTTCTTGGAGATACAAGGTTGTATGCTTGCTTTTATTAGATTTGTCAGTATTAGAGTATGGAAACATTAAGGTTGCATAAGACTCTTATTTATTCAGGTTGTAACAAATAGATATTCTGTACTAGACTTCTGTTTAAAAGAATTCCCTGTTTTCTTTAAATTGTAGGCATTTAGATGTAGATCTCCCAAGAACTGCCCAGGAAGGAAGTGTTCTCAAGATCTTTCCTTCAGTTTTTAAAAATTATTTATTTCAATTATTTATATTCCACTGTTCCTGATTATAATCCCCAAAAGCAGTTGTAAATAAAACACTTTAAAAAAAATCTTTCTAGAATCTTTTCTGCAAGGCATTTGCTGAGCAGACTATTGTGGTGGTTGTCTCCAGCCTTCTTCCTTTTTCTCAGAGCTCCACAGTGCTGTTATTTCCCTACTTTTATCCTGGACAAGCCCTGTCTGCTCACTCCCTGAATCTACTGTGTTTATCTAGGCTTGTGGAAGATGAGGAGAGACGATGGACTGATGAAAACATTGATATGGTGGCTCTGAAACACTTCCCCAATATAGACAAAGAGAAAGCCATGTGCAGACCCATTCTCTACAGCAATTGGCTTTCAAAGGTAAGAGAAAACTTATACAGGTAGTCCTCGACTTACAATCATTTGTTTAGCAATTGTTCAAAGTTACGACAGCACTGAAAAAGTGACTTACGACTGGTCCTCACACTTATGACAGTTGCAGCATCCCCGCGGTCACGTGATCAAAATTTGGGGGCTTGGCAACCGGCATGTATTACGATGGTTGCAGTGTCCCGGGGTCATGTGATCGCCATTTGCGATCTTCCCAGCTGGCTTCCGACAAGCAAAAACAGTGGGGAACTGCATGGTTCACTTAACGACCACAATGATCTGCTTAATGACCACTGCAAAAAATGTAAAATCAGGTGTGGTCACATGATGCCTTGCTTAATGACAAATTTTCCAGTCCCTGTTATTGTAAGTCAAGGACTACCTGAAATCTCTTATTGAGTTGTACAATGTTCAGTTTATGTATTAACTTTCAGTCTATTTGTATACAGACATGGAGATACTTTAGGACACAGAGGTTCTTAATTGTAAATAGGTATTTCAATTAAACATAATTGTGTACATTTTTATATATAATATAATATTTGTAATGTTTTATTAGTTGTTGTATACCACCTAGAGTCACTTGTGAGATGGGTGGCCATATAAATGGTCTTTCTCAGGAGCAGAAATCTAGAAAATAGCACATCTTATCCAAGATTCATTCCAACAATACTAATATCAGCATGATACAAGAAGCACCACAAATTATACATGCAAAATGCGTCATTTAAAAAAAAGCAAGCGTTCTATATTTCCTCATAGATTTCCTAACTCATAGTACTAAGCTGAAGTTCATGATACTGGGTATTTTAGTTCAGATAGGCATAATATTGACCATCTAGTTACTATCATAATATTGGATTTATATTGCTCAGTTATATTTTGGTCTTATGAAAATCAGTGGAATGTAAGTGATCACGGGTCTCTCATTGACACACGCGCGCGCACACACACACATATACATATATGAATAAAATTCCCCTCTCACCCCTATGGGTGGTATGTGTCTTCCTCAGTCTCGGGTCCTCTACCAGAGGCCTGGGAGTTTGAGGGTTCTGTGCAGTATCTGAGCTGTTCCTAGCACTGCACTCTTCTGGACAGAGAGCTCTGATGTTGTTCCTGGGATCTGTTGGAGCCACTCTCTCAGCTTAGGAGTCACAGCCCCAAGTGCTCCTACCACCACTGGGACCACTTTGGCCTTTACTTTCCACATCTTCTCTAGTTCTTCCTTTAGGCCCTGGTACTTCTCCAGCTTCTCATGCTCCTTCTTCCCGATGCTGCTGTCACTTGGCACTGCTGCATCTATCACTACCGCTGTCTTTTGGTGTGTGTGTGTAAAATTAAAAGATGTAAAATTACTACCCTGCCATTTCTGTGTCTGCCATTGGTACAGAAAATTAGAATTCTGTCTGGAAAAAACATTTATTAAATTAGTCAGAAAAGATAATAACTACAGTTAGTCTGTTCTCCTTGACAGATGCATGCCCCATAAACCTGATTTAGGTAGCCCTTTTGGTGAAAAGTTGCATAGAGGTCATTGAGGGCAACCTTCTTTTGTTTTACTGCAGTATGTTGGCTCGAATATTAGAATGGAAGCTGCTGCCGGTTTTAATATGAAATGCTTGCAAAACTGAGCTTGTGTAGCTGAGTATGATCGTTGACAATCATGTTAAATTTAATTAAGCATCCACTTTATTCATACATCCTTGAGGAAGAAAGTTAACCTAAATGAAAATATGGGTAGAATTTTTTTCTTTCAGATTGAAGTGGTTTTAGCTTTTTCTATGTATAGAATGAGTTGTCTCTGTTAAATCATTGTTCTAGGTATTTTAGGATTCTTCAGAATTTCAGTGCTAATGCTTCCATTTATTTTGCATCATATGCTTTTCTAGCACCACCTTGATTTGGAACGAAATGTTAGATTCCTGCCAACCTTGTTTCTTTTTGGGGAAAACTCAAGACAATAATTGCTTAATATGAGACAAGTTCTTAATGGGGAATCAAGTATTTTCACAAATGAACATTTTATGCATCTTAAGACACTACCCTAAGCATAGTCAGCTCCAGCATTTGTGTGTGTGTGCGTGTACACATACAAAGATACTTGCTTGTTCTGTTTTTGTTAGGATTATATCCCAGTTGACCAAGAGGAGTTAAGAGATTATGTGAAAGCTAGACTGAAAGTTTTCTACGAAGAAGAACTTGATGTGCCGCTTGTCTTATTCAATGAAGTATTAGATCATGTGCTACGAATTGACAGGTATAACAGTTTAACTAGTTAAATATTTTTCTAGCCATAGCAACTTGACAAATGTATATTACTAAGTCAATCTAATTTTCATTTTAAAGGGGGATGTTATTTAATCTTTTCTTGGATACTAGAGAAGGATCTCCAATAATGTTATCTTTTGTAACAGGAGAAGGTTTATAAAATGCAATAAGACTGTAACTGTGTTTGTGTGCACCTGTAGGAAATTTCCATTGAATGTAAGTTCTAATAAAGGAAAGTGGGCTTACCCTGATAGCCTGTACTATATTCACTAAGTGAAGTATCTTTTCAGAATCTTCCGTCAGCCTCAGGGGCACTTACTTCTCATTGGTGTCAGTGGAGCAGGAAAAACTACTCTGTCGCGATTCGTGGCATGGATGAATGGTTTAAGTGTCTACCAAATTAAGGTTATAATCACTTTCAAATAGTAAAACTAAAACCATTTTCATGGTACTTGCCTTTTATAGACTACAGAAAAACAAAAATTGACCCACAATTGTGGTTTACAGGTACATAGAAAGTACACTGGGGAAGATTTTGATGAAGATCTAAGAACAGTATTGAGACGGTCTGGCTGTAAGAATGAGAAAATTGCATTCATAATGGAT
The DNA here is from genome assembly GCA_030867105.1 of Liasis olivaceus. Lineage (NCBI taxonomy): Eukaryota > Metazoa > Chordata > Lepidosauria > Squamata > Pythonidae > Liasis > Liasis olivaceus. Next base: position 31,412,105 of record CM061349.1, on the reverse strand, counting down.
GAATCAAATGTACTTGATTCTGGATTTCTGGAGAGAATGAATACTCTTCTGGCCAATGGAGAGGTAACTTGATGAAAAGCTGGACCTAGATTTTTAGATTTTAAAAATGGAAAAAGCCATTGTGCCATCAATTATAGTGATCAATTGAAATTTGATCTTTGAGTTGAAAAGCAACCAGGCTGCAGTAAAACAACTATGAAACTGTATGTATCAGTGTTGTCCAGAGGCCTGGAAAAATGTTCTGCCCTTCGACAAGAATTTCCAGAATCAGTTAGACTTCTAATGTACATTTTCTCAATGTAGGTCCCTGGACTGTTTGAAGGAGACGAATATGCCACGCTTATGACTCAGTGTAAGGAAGGAGCCCAGAAAGAGGGCTTGATGTTGGACTCACATGAAGAACTTTATAAGTGGTTCACTAGTCAAGTGATCCGAAATCTCCACGTAGTTTTTACAATGAATCCATCTTCAGAAGGGTTGAAAGATAGAGCAGCTACGTCTCCAGCCCTCTTCAACAGGTACTGCACCATTAATACACTATGTATGAATATTTTTCATTAATTCATTTCAAAACATGGCAAGTCTTCAAATACTGTCTTCTCCTGTTTAGGTGTGTTTTGAACTGGTTTGGAGACTGGTCCACTGAAGCACTTTATCAAGTTGGTAAAGAATTCACTAGCAAAATGGATCTTGAGAAACCAAATTACATTGTGCCAGATTACATGCCAGTTGTCTATGACAAGCTGCCACAGCCTCCATCACATAGAGAAGCTATTGTAAACAGTTGTGTGTTTGTTCATCAGACACTTCATCAGGTAGATGCAGCTTTTCATTTTTATATGTGTCTTCTTGTGCTCTTATCAGACAACAGAATGCAATCCTAGAAGATAGTGCATCTGTTTTGGTGGAGGAAATTTTAAAACCTACTGATTTGTACCAACATTTTATTTGGTGGCAGGCTAATGCTCGACTGGCAAAACGAGGTGGCAGAACAATGGCCATCACTCCTCGTCATTATTTGGACTTCATCAACCACTATGCAAATTTATTCAATGAAAAGAGGAGTGAACTGGAAGAGCAGCAGATGCATTTGAATGTTGGGCTCAGGAAGATAAAGGAGACTGTTGACCAGGTATAAACCTAAACAAAGAACAATTGGGAAAAAAAGAAATCATTCTTGACAATCAATCCCTGGAAGTTATTACAGCACTTTTCATTAATACACTTCGCCATTATTGAGAATCTCTGATCTATTCCAGGTAGAAGAACTGCGCCGTGACTTAAGAATAAAAAGCCAGGAGCTTGAAGTGAAGAATGCAGCAGCTAACGATAAATTAAAAAAGATGGTAAAAGATCAGCAAGAAGCAGAGAAGAAAAAGGTAAAGACCACTACTGCTTTAATGACATGAGAATGACAACTGAGTACATGGTTGAGGCTCTAATATACTTTGTATAACCTGCCCTAGGTTATGAGCCAAGAAATTCAAGAACAGTTACACAAACAGCAAGAGGTCATTGCTGATAAGCAGATGAGTGTGAAAGAAGATCTGGATAAAGTAGAGCCTGCAGTTATTGAGGCACAGAATGGTAGGCAGATATAATGAAATGGGGGTGGCGGGGGAGGCAATTTTATTCGTGCACTTGGGTCTGCAGCATGCTCTGCTTTCTTCTGTTCAATGAACTCATTCCGTAATTGCTTATTTTTGGAATATTGTCTCTCACAGAAGTGTAATAGGGTCGAAGAAAACAATATTCAGCTCTGTAAGCTTAAATCTTTTGGGTAATAATTTGATCAAGCAATAATCATGTTCTGATCTGACTGCACAAAGCAATACTTGCATAGCTTTTCAGAATACCTGCTCATGTTGCCATATAAGCTGTTGTAGCTACTGATGGTTTTATTATGATTTTAAAAATACAAAATGTTTGAATGTAACATGACTTTTTTTAAAAAAGGGCTACAATGAAAATTACTAGATTGTTGTGGTAAATTGTACACTTCATGATAGCTGATGGTATATCTGAAAAGTGAGAATCTGAAAAATCTGAAGATTTTCATATATTTTTTCCTGTGCTTTACAGGCATCACTAAAGCTAACAGGAAATCTTACTGATGTATACTATCCTGAAATCATTTATTCTTTTAAATTAAAGTTTATTTTTTTGCATGTATGTATGGAAGCTTAAAATTGTTCAAATCATCTCTGAATTTGCTTTTTGCTGTTTTCTCTTAAATCATTGTCTTTTACACCTGGCTGATTGGGTTTGCTCCTGGCTAGCTGTTAAATCAATAAAGAAGCAACATCTGGTAGAGGTCCGTTCTATGGCAAACCCACCTGCGGCAGTGAAGCTGGCACTAGAGTCGATCTGTCTCCTCTTGGGTGAAAGCACAACTGATTGGAAACAGATACGTTCCATCATAATGCGGGAAAACTTCATCCCAACCATTGTAAACTTTTCTGCTGAGGAGATCAGGTGAATAATTTGGAAATGTACATTGGCTGCTGCTGGGACCTGAATGAAATTGTTCACAAAGACTTCTGAAAGATGGCCGTATTACAAATACAAAATATGAGGGACTCATTTTTGCTTCAAATATGTAAATAAATTGAGAAAGAGCATTTTTCTACAATATCTTTTTCCCTCCATCTCTAACCTCTATCAGGTTGATGAAGGTTTCTTGAGGTCAGTGAGCTCCATTAAAATGAAGACTGTCTGGAGCAGCCCATATATTATTGTAACAGTAACAAAATTGCAGTCTTTGAACTAAATTTCTTTCTTCATTCCCATCAGCAGCCTGAAGTATATTTTGCATGCTCAATGCTTTTTTCCATCCCTTAATAGCGGTGAGCTCTATAAAGAAACAACATCTTGTTGAAGTAAGAACCATGGCCAATCCACCTCCTGCAGTAAAACTGGCTTTAGAATCAATCTGTCTCTTGTTGGGTGAAGAGACAAGTGACTGGAAAAAGATCAGGCCAGTTATTCTCAGAGATAATTTCATCAGCAGCATTGTCAACTTTAATATTGAAGATACGAGGTATTTGTAGTTTTAGCTCTACTTACTGTGGTGATGGTGATAAGTGCACTATTGGAACTCATATGCCAAATGAAATTTTGCCTGTGTGGTTCGTTAAACCCTTTTCCTGTTCTAGTGATGCCATCCGGGAGAAGATGAAGAAGAACTATTTATCAAATCCAAGCTATAATTATGAAATTGTGAACAGAGCATCTTTGGCTTGTGGACCTATGGTAAAATGGGCTATTGCACAGGTAAATCATCTGTTTGGAAGGAACGTGTTTTCAGAATAAGAGATATAAGCTGGGGCTGCAGAGGGTTTTTTGGTTCTGGGAAGTTGATAAAACAGTGAGAGGAAAGCAAAATGTTTTGTGGAAAAAGCAGTTTGGGGTAAAAAACAAGAAACAAAAATGCTGAGTTAGGACCACAGAAGGAAATGGAAAACAATGCCAATCAAGTTTTGTCATGTATTCGTAGGACAGAATGGGAAGTACTCTTTCCAGTGCCATTCAGAATTGGAAAACAGACTCTCCTTATTCTATTCTAATGTATTCCAGTTTTTTTGACAGTCTAATTTAGTTGCTGTAGTACAGCCTTCTTTCGTAAGCATTCTTACGGTCAAAATCAAAGTATGAGGTTGCAGACTCAGACTTTTGGGGGATTTTCTCTCTTCTCTCAGTCTGACCTTCCCACAAACATTCATAGTTCCTCATCTTCAAAATCTCTCTGAGGATACCCCCTGCTGGGGTTGGGGAGTTTCTGTGGCTTCTCATGAACAAGAAGCATTCCATCAGCGAAAATAGTCCACTGGGTTTCATCTAGCAGCTTTCTCACCTCAGACTGTTGACATGAGAGTTTAATGAGGACTGTAAAATCCTAAGTGGTTTGGAAATTGAGTGCCTGGTCTTTTTTTCCCAGTTGAATTATGCTGACATGTTGAAACGAGTAGAGCCCCTGAGGAATGAGCTGCAGAAACTTGAAGATGATGCCAAAGACAACCAGCAGAAGGCCAATGAAGTTGAGCAGATGATTAGAGACCTGGAGACCAGCATTGCCCGTTACAAGGAGGAGTATGCTGTGCTGATTTCTGAAGCTCAGGCTATTAAGGCAGATCTAGCTGCTGTGGAAGCAAAAGTGAGAGTGCCAAATTTATTTGTGTTAAATTTCTTTAGGATATGATTGGCTTTTATCGTCTGGCATTATCAATATATAAGTTTAATATTGAAGTCTACTACAAGTTTCCTTTTGAAAAATCAAACTTTTCAAGGTAGACCATTGAGTTTAAAAAAACTAGAATGTGTTTAAACATGTAAATACTTCTGTACATGTTTAACTTTTGAGTTCTGATTAGACCAACATCAGAATCTTATCTTTCTTGTGAGTGCTGAATTCCATTTTAAATGATTACCATGAATCTTAGAAAGGTTTTTGACTACTATACTGTAGTTTCAGTACAAGTAGTCCTCACTCAATATTCGTTCAGCAACCATTTGAAGTTACGACGGCACTGAATGAAGGGACTTATGACCAGTCCTTGAAGTTCTGGCTGTTGCAGCACCCCTATAGTCACATGAACAAAATTTAGGCCTTGGCAACCAACTCGCACTTACAATGGTTGCAGTGTCCCACAATCACATGATTGCCATTTGCGACTTCTCTGCCAGCTTCCCACAAGCAAAGTCAATGGGGAAGCCAGCAGGGAAGGTCACAAATCGCTCAGGTAAGTCTCCCCCACCCCCACCCTTTCTTCACTCGCACGTACCATGCCCTCCCTTCTCCCTTCACATACATGCACTGCGCCCTCCTTCCCCTTTTGCACACGTGCGCTGAGCCTGTTCTTCCTGCGCTCATGCCACTCCACAGCACCCCCCCTCCCCCAACTCACACACAGCCTGCACTGGGCCTCCCAGGGCCTGCCCCACCCCCCTGTGGCATCCCATACTCCTTACCTGGGACTCCTGCTGTTTCCTGCTTAGCCACCTGCATGTCTTGGGTTACAATGGCAACTGGCACTGCCTGGATTGCCATTGCTAAGCGATGCGATCACTTGACGTTGCACTTTACAACTGCATCACTTAGTGATGGCAATCCCGGTCCCAGTTGCCATTGTAACTCAAGGACTAGCTGTATTGATTGGTGGCCTCTTTGAAGAATTGAAAACTAATGGAAATGTGTGGTAATGATGCTAATTGCACTTTGTTTATTTATTTATATGTCACATTTATATAGCCACCCATCTCACATAAAGCAACTCTGGGCACTGTACAACAATTAAATAAAATAACAAGTGGATAAAAACAAGCATTATAAATAGATAAAAACTGATTATTAAAATAAAAACATTATCAAAAAATTTTAAAATACACAAACCCCGCAGAGATAGCAGAATGTCAATCTTAATAGCCATCTAAGAATGTCTCCAGTTCCCAAAGACCCCCAGGCCTGATGACACAACCAGGTCTTGAGGGACTTCCTAAACAACAGCAGGGAAAGGGCGAGCCTCTCTTCAGGAGGGAGAATGTTCCACAAGGAGAGAGCCACGGGAGAGAAGGCCTGCCTCCTGGGACCCACCAAATGCAAGTCCCTGGCCGATTGAACAAGTAACATACCTTCCCTACTGAATCTAATGGGATGGGCTGATGTAATCAGGAAGAGGCAGTCCCTCAAATATCCGAGCCCCATGCCATGAAGGGCTTTAAAGGTCAAAACTAGCACCTTGAATTGGATCCAGAAGTAAACTAGCACCCAATGCAATTTGTGAACCAAAGGGGCAATATGTGCTCTTCTAGGAGCACACATAACTGCCTGCACCGCCACATTCTGCACCACTTGAAGCTTCTGGATACTCGTCAAGGGCAGCCCCATGTAGAGCACATTACAGTAGTCCAAACTGCAGTTTATGATACATTGCAGAACTTTTCTCAGCTATGATTAAAGTTTCTTACTGTTTTCCTAAAGCTATGTATCTTTAACGCTGACTTTGCTCTTGTTTCTCCCTCACCCCCCCATTTCCCAGATACTTGAAATTGTGTTAGGGCCAGGTTTTAAGTAATAGTGCTTTCCATGAAATGACATCATAAAATTTGAGTCTAGTTTTTGTTTGAATATATTAATTGCTTTACTTCCAGGTAAATCGCAGCACAGCTCTTTTGAAGAGCTTGTCTGCTGAACGTGAAAGATGGGAGAAAACAAGTGAAACCTTCAAGAATCAGATGTCCACAATTGCAGGAGACTGTTTGCTCTCAGGAGCATTTATTGCTTATGCTGGCTATTTTGACCAACAGATGCGACAAAATCTGTTCACAACTTGGTCCCATCACTTGCAACAGGCAAATATTCAGGTAAAAAAAATCATTTATGGCTCATAAAATCATTCATCACCATTTATTACAAACAGATCACTTAATGTGTTTATTACATACCAACGGTTTAGAGCTTGGAACACCTCATCTATAATTTGTTCCTTGATATATGGTGGCCTTAATATTTAACTACAGCTGAACAGCATGGATCATTTGGAATATGTTTCTCCAACACTCACCCATTTTGATTAAAGATATGCGTACTTGGACCCAAATTGCAATCAGATGTTAAAGGGTACAGCTGAAGGGTTAACAATATTTTATGAGGGTAAAAGCAAAGCACATCTGGTACGTAGTTCAGTAATAGAAAGGGAACAAATACATTTATTAACTCACAGATGTTTGTCAGTTCTTGGCTTTTCTTAAGTAAATCATAATATTCATTCTACAGTTCCGTACAGATATTGCTAGAACAGAATATTTGTCGAATGCAGATGAACGTCTCCGTTGGCAAGCAAGTTCTCTCCCTGCAGATGACTTGTGCACAGAAAATGCAATAATGCTCAAGAGATTTAACAGGTACTCTTTCTTCTCATCAGGCATTTTCAGCCAAAAACTGTAAAAAAAGAAATACTGTTTAAACACTTTTGGTAATTATTCCTGACTAAACTTTTTGTTCCTGTGATTGAATGATTTTTATCTATTACTAGGAGATAGAACATTACTTTGGCTATACTCCTAGGACAGAATGCTGTAGAAATATTCTGATACTGTGGCATTCAAAAGAACCTTCTGGCATAGTATGGAGAGAATGGCTAATAATTGTAGGCATCTTTTTCCCCAAGAATAATACTGGGAATGATACTATATCATGAAATTCCCAGATAAATATGTTCCAAAAACATAGCTGGCAGAGCTGTGCCATTGTTTTAATGAACCAGTGACACTGGTTTTATTAAAGAAAAATATGCCATCTAAGTATACCTTAGGTAAGATGAAAATCATCCAAATTCTCCTTGTCCAAAAAGTTACCAGCAGTTCTCATCTATCCCTTCCCATGTGTTTAATGATTTCATGGAAGCTGGAAAGTATATCAGTTCAAGTACTATTTAGAAATAATTAGGGAATGTTTAGGCTGTTTGGAAGCTTTATAAGAAGATGGGCAAAACTATTTTAAGTATTCATTAGAAATACAAAGAATAGATTCTAGCATAGATTAGATACTAGTATAGTTTAAAATGGAATCGTCAAATGTATATCTTATATGCTTTGGATAATTGTTCAGTGTTTCTGATCACAACTCCCAAGTGGCAGTCTGATTGAAGAATGCCTGTTAGAAGGGCAAGATCCAATATTGCCATTCTTGGAGTAGAGTAAATAGAAATTTGGAAGCTCAAAGAAGTAGAATGTAAAGTTAATAGGGCTATTTCTGGTGTAAATAATAAATGAAGCTTTTATGGTTCAGTTTCTAGCACATATCATGAATTTTAATCTTGAATTTGGTAGCAGTGGCATTGCCAAAAAACATCTTAATACAACAGTGGCAAACTACCTTTTTAAAAATGACTTCCTGTGAATGTATGGAGGAAAATATCCTTTTGTGAGGTTCCTTAAAACTTAACTGAATACAAGAAATTATGTTTTAGGTATCCCTTAATTATTGACCCTTCGGGCCAAGCTACAGAATTCATCATGAATGAATACAAGGACCGTAAAATAACCCGTACTAGCTTTTTGGATGATGCGTTCAGAAAGAATTTGGAAAGTGCACTGCGATTTGGTAATCCTCTGCTTGTCCAGGTTTGTTGCTGCTTCGTGTTTTGCCTTCAAAAACTAAGGAGATTTCATATGATTTTACTTTTATGAAAACTAACGGCACTTGTCTGTAACTCAAATGCAGAAAAAAATGGATGTACATCCAATAATACAGAACCCATGTAATCTTGAATAGAACAGGATCTACAGTTATCTGAGTTACCTTATGAAACCACTGAAATAAAAGCACTTAGCAACCAGGGTCTATATACAGCATGGGCAAGAATGCCCACTTTTGTCCTAAGCCACATTATTTCTGAACTTATTTAAGTTTGTTGTCTTAAAATTCATGCTTTTTTACAACTTCTGTTTCTTCTTGTAACTTTGGTAAGCAAAATTTAGGTTGTATAATAAATATATCTTACAATAGCTTCCAACACTGAAGAGTTATTGAAATTATCACATTGGAAAATTTAAATAGTTCTGAGCAACAGTTTTGGAGGTGTCAAAACAGGCAAAATGGCGGTTGCAGTGTTGCAATCAAAATCCCACCCCTTGTATACATGTGTGATAGTGACAAACCTGCTACAAAAGAGGCATGGCTTGGAACATGATGTCACGGCCTTTATCATACCTGTTTTCCCTGCCGTGGATGCCACTAGTTCTGAGGACAATATATTTATTACGTTAAACTCCATTTGCAGATATATCTAAATTTTAAAAATCTTATGCAACTTATTCAAATATTAGATTTATCTAAAAAGATGAGCCTGAATGTAAGACTCTTACCTGTCTAAACAGAAGACAGGATAGGAAAAAAAAGATCTTCATTAACTTATTGTCAGCAAATCTGAGTAAATCATTTTGGAAAAAAGCTAGTTTTCATCAAAGTAAATAGAGTATCTAAAGAAAATACTGGGAAAAAACTATCATAAAGACTACACGTAACATTGAAAATTACATTACTTCTTTACATACAGGCCAAATAGAATAACTAGAATCCTCAAAAACCCATTTTGAGGTTCTGCTGCATAGAAAAAGATTTTTGAGATTAGAGGGTCTGTAATCACAAAGGAGCTTGTGATAAATCATACAGATTATGTAGTTAAATGAAAACAAGATTTATGTCATTGAACACGTGAATTAAATTCCTTGGTGTTTCCGAAGCAGTTTCTTGGAACCCAGCTCATTTGTGGCTTTCTTTTGGAAATAGTTCAAGAGAACTTGATCTCCACTGATTCCATGTATGCCTGATCACTTTGTCATCTTGTCTAGGATGTGGAGAGCTATGACCCTGTTCTGAATCCTGTGCTGAACCGTGAAGTCCGTAGAACTGGTGGTCGAGTTCTTATTACTTTGGGAGATCAAGATATTGATTTATCACCATCGTTTGTAATATTCCTTTCCACCAGGGATCCAACAGTAAGGAATAAACTTGTTTTACAAAGCCAGTAGTTGGTGCCAGTGGAAAGGAGAGGCTATTTAAAGGTTACACTGAATGTTTTGTGTTTCATAGGTTGAGTTTCCCCCAGATCTCTGTTCCCGTGTGACATTTGTCAACTTCACAGTAACTCGTAGCAGCTTACAGAGTCAATGCCTAAATGAGGTACTGAAAGCTGAAAGACCAGATGTGGATGAGAAACGTTCTGATCTCCTCAAACTTCAAGGTATAATCACTGAAAAACCAAATCCCAAACAGCAGTCAGATTATATTTATATAGGATTCAAGGATTCGAGAGAGAGAGACAGTGTTGCCAAATAATCTACAGGATTTCTCCACGGATTTTTTAGAGCGAAGCCCAATATTGGGCAAGTGGGTTTTCCCAGACTGGGAAAGTTTTTTAAGCCCTCTCGTTTTTAACACTTAGGGAGCTGCAGAGAGGGAGGGATCATATCCTCTCTGTGTCATATAGCAGCAACAGTTCCATTAGCAAGTAGACCTACCTGGATATCTAAGATTCAACTCTACTGAATATGATTATCAGAATGGAACTCAAAATGTCAAACTCTTGTTTTTCAGAACTTCCTTTCCAGAATCTTGCAGACTGAGATAAAAAAAGCATGGGAGCTGTTCTCATTCCCTTGTTAAGTCTTTTTAAAAAATTAGTCATTTTCCTAAACGAACAGAAACTCCCATCACTAAAAAAAAAAAGCCATTATTATTTTATTTGGGGGAATTGCATAGATACATTATTTATTATTCTAAAAAGCCTACATTTGATTGGGCAGGATGTTTGAAATTACTTTGTGTTGTTTTAAAACTATTCTTGTAAGGCCAACCCATATTCCAGAGTTCAGACTAAATAGAATCCAAAGTATATAGGGATTTTACAACAATTGTCAGCCGAGACAGATAAATTATTCTCATTTCTATTAAAAAGTAAAACTCATTAGTACTGTTCTGCTATTGCTCTGTAGAAATATTCATCTCTATTAAAAAGCAAGCATGTCAGAATGTGGTTTAGGTTTTGTTTCAAGGTCTACATTATTTTTAAAGGTGAATTCCAGCTGCGTTTGCGGCAGCTAGAAAAATCTCTTCTCCAAGCCCTCAATGAAGTAAAAGGACGTATCTTGGATGATGATACCATCATAACCACTTTGGAGAACCTAAAGAGAGAGGCAGCTGAGGTTACTAGAAAAGTAGAAGAAACCGATATTGTCATGCAAGAGGTGGAAACAGTGTCTCAGCAATATCTCCCACTTTCTACTGCATGTAGCAGTATTTACTTCACAATGGAGTCATTGAAGCAGGTACAAGAGGTTGATTTAGGTTTCCCTTTCTGTGATTCTTATTTATTTATTTATTTATTTGCACCGAATCTGCAAGATCCCATTTGGATACAAGTTAATATGTTGCTTTTAACATTATTATTCAATTTGAATTCTTCCTTAGATACACTTCCTGTATCAGTATTCTCTTCAGTTTTTCCTGGATATCTATCATAATGTTTTATATGAGAACCCAAATTTGAAGGGAATTACAGACCATACCCAGCGTCTCTCTATCATCACGAAAGATCTGTTCCAGGTTAAGTAGAGGCATTTCATACTTAAAAATTCTTCAGATATTTTTTCCTGTTCACAAACTTTCTGCCAAGCTGATCTTCCTAATTTTGTATTTATAGGTGGCATTCAATAGAGTTGCTCGTGGCATGCTACATCAGGATCACATAACCTTTGCAATGCTGTTGGCCAGAATAAAACTGAAAGGCACTATAGGGTAAGCAAATGATCTTACTAAATATGTCAGTTTTGAACACTGAAGTCCTTCCAAAATTTAAGAATTATAGGGATTTGGAAATTAAAAACAGCAGTTCTTGAAAACCAAAAAACAGCACTCCAAAAGTCAGGCTAAAATTGTATTCAACAGTAGCATTTATAGATTTGAAGTTAATTCATGCAACCTGATATAACAGAGGGACGCAGTGAATTCCACATCTGTGTTCAAATCAGTAAAATAATGACAGAAAAGCCAGTTTGGATTTTCTGTAAGAAAAAGATGAATGAAAACATGGTTTAACCTTTATCTGATATCTTTTGCAAAAGATTATTTGCCAAGTTCAAGCAGCCATTCTTACAACATAATACATATAAGCAGAACTAATTATTTTCCCAAGTTTCTTGTACATAGCATTAATCCAAAGAATTATGCTTAGGGAGTAGTTAGGTTTCTTTAGTTTTGAGAGAATTGTTCTCAGTGCAATTTACTTCTGTTTTAATTGAAGAGAGCCTACGTATGATGCAGAATTCCAGCATTTCCTAAGAGGGAAAGAAATTGTACTCAGCAATACGGTTCTCCCCAAAATTAGTGGCCTGACCTTGGAACAACTGGAAGCTATGATGAGACTGAGCTGCCTTTCTTCCTTTAAAGACCTTGTTTCTAAAGTCAAAGCTGATGATGTAAGACTACTCTTCAATGTGTCTAATCTATTGAATTTAAAAGTGAATTATTAATGCACATAACTTTTCATTCTCTTTAGGTGGTATATATGAAGCTTATTTCCTACTTCATTTCATACATACTATTATCAATATATGGGCTGGGTATATTGATCAGCAAAGTATACTACCATATATAAAAACTGAGCATGTTCTTCCTATCACACAGAGCATGTTCCTTACAAAAACATGACCATCCTTGATCTGTCTTCATGTAAATAAACTCATTGGTCTTAGTTCTAATATAAGGTTCTTATGTGTTGCTCAGAAATAATATTTTTTAACTGAACCTGACCTACAGCAATTCTGCATTTGGCTGGATAGCAGTTCACCAGAGCAGACTGTGCCCTATCTTTGGACAGAA